>JAVXUO010001034.1:0-1200000 GCA_033065855.1 Escallonia rubra | reverse complement strand
AAAAAGAAGTCGAGGCTAGAAGCATACGAGGAATCTTTTACACAAGAATATGAGGTAAGAAAAATACGAAGATAACTGTATAACCCTCAACACTCTCAAACTTGTCACAAACATAATGCTTTAGTAAAAATATCTCCACTTGATCTACAGGCCAAACTAAGAGCCACAATATGCTTCTATTACTAAGTATCTAATAGATGAATAACTCACCTCAATAGCTTCCATTACTCATTAAACTAGAGTCAATGTCAGGTTAATTACTACAGATCGTTTAAAAAAAAATGTCCCCAAGAAAACCATCTCTTCTGAAATTGGCTTAGGCCCTAAAGTTTCTTATGAACCATGCACCATGCTTTCTTTGTATATGGCCTTGTATCTTCTCTACTTACCTATTGATTATTGAATCTGCCACACTCAGTCCAAGATCATCTGATCTCTTAAAGGGCCTACTACTATAAGATCTCTACCAGAAGCTACTGTCCAGAAACCCCAATATGGTTGTCTAGGATGTGGAATGAAATTGCCTAACTAGTTTTCAATATTGAAAAAAATATGGTAGTGCCACTCTCACATGCATTAGCCTACTATAGATGTCAACCAGTTCGCTTTTCTTACTCACCAAAGGGTCCAGCCAAAAAGCAAAATACTTAGAAATCCAAGCCCATCATCCCAATGGTAATCTAATTATATATATATGAAAGCCGAAGCTGAGAGAATGTTATACAATCATTACTTACTTGGATACTCTCTTACTTTGCCATGTGGACTTTCCTATTTTGAATTTTTAAAATATTTTAAATTTACTTATCTTTGTAATAATAATTTGGACTCTCTCTCTCTCTCTCACACACACAATCAATTTGATTTGAATTCCTTCTTTCCATTTGATATCTAACCAATTATATAAATTTAACATTTCTCTCTCTTCTATGTCAACATGCCCCACTCAAAAATTTTATTTATATCTTTACAATTCCATTAATTCTTAAAATTTGACAAAAGTAATTCTCTATATGTTCTTTTTTAATCTTAATTTGTTTATTGTTTAGGGAAACACAATATTCTCGATCAGTTTTTCTCTTAAGGGTGAATTACACTAAACCCCCTGAGATTTACACCCGAGTCTCACAAAGGACCCTAAGGTTTCAATTTCAACAACTAACACCCCAACTTTGCATTTTCGATCCAATTGGACCCAAAATCGATTTTCTGTTACAAGAGCTGTGGATCCGTCCACCTGGAGGGGCATTTTGGGTAACCAATATTTGGGGGTCTCTCTCTCTCTCTCTCCATCGTGCAATTCACCTAAACAAAAAACTGAAAAGCCCTCCCCATTCTCCCTCCCTCTCTCTCTCTCTCTCTCTCTCTCTCTCTCGTCTTGATACACTCTGATTTGTTCCTCTGTACTGCTTCTTCACCTTCTCCAAAAATAAGAGAGAGAGAGAGAGAGAGAACGGAGGGAGACTATGAGGAGCGAAACTGCACTGTAGCGCGCGCGTCAGCGCGAGGGTTTGTGCAAAGAACCCCTCTGTTGATTCCCCCTCTGTTTTTGTGTTATGGTTAATGGGTTCTGGTTTTTGTCTCACAATCGAAGGTCGTTTCGTTTCCACGGCATACGATTAGAGAAAAGAGGGGCAAAAAGGGACGAAAAGTGCGATTGATTCCTGCAATCTCCTCTTCCCTTCTAAATCTAGCACTGGCAGACCTCAAGGGAACCCTAGCGTTCCTCATCTCCTCGATTTCTACCCTAGCGGATCGTTTCGATTTCAAATCCAAGAAAAAGAAGAGGCGGACGGTGTTAGGATGCTCTGGATTATGAGATTCTCCGGCTTCTTCTTCGTCGCAATGGTGATGTTTGTGCTCTCCCCCTCCCTCCAATCGTTTTCGCCGGCGGAAGCCATTCGATCTTCTCACCTCGAATGGTGTGTAGTGTGTGCACTTTGTGATTAGGGAAGATGCTGGGGGGTGGATGATTAGAGGGGAAGGGGGGCACCAGCGTGTGTGGTTGGGTCTGTGTTTCAGTGTGTGTGTGTGCGCGCGCAGAAGAGAGAATGGCTGGAACAACCATATTTTCCCTCCAAATGCTTTCTTTTTGTTGGTTACCGAAAATGCCCCTCATGGGCGACGGCCATCCACAGCTCTTGTAACGAAAAATCGATTTTGGGTCCAATTGAATCGAAAATACAAAGTTGGGGTGTTAGTTGTTGAAATTGAAACCTTAGGGTCCTTTGTGAGACTCGGGTGTAAATCTCAGGGGGTTTAGTGTAATTCACCCTTCTCTTAAACTACCATAATCTCCTTCATTTTATTTCAGTACAAGTTTTATATATTTTTTACCCTCCTATTTTTTTTCAGTCATTTATTATGTATTGTTACTCTTTTTTTAGTGGTCTTGAGTAATACAACCTCAACACACGTGTTATTATTGTTAGTATTATCATTATAATTGATATAAGTTAGGAGAGACTATTTCTATTTTTTCATACAGTATTTTTCATCTTCATTAGTCACCAAAAACTAATAATTATTACTCAAGTTCATTTTTAACGATAAAAATTGGTGAAAAAGCTCATATAAAAAGGTAAAAATAATTTTTTAATTATCTTAGTATCACTTCTAATTTTGTAATTGTTATTAGGTATACAAATACGAGATCTCTCAATAAATATTTTGATAGTTGTTGCTTCCGCATGCAAAACACGGGATCAAAACTAGTGATTGAAATGAAACTGGCATGAACAGTTTTAAGGAGTACATCACCGTTTGTGCCAGAGCCTTATCATGTACTCCCTCCGTCCCACATAAATTGATCATATTTCCTTCTTGGACCATCCCACAAAAATTGATCACTTCCAATTTAAGAAAAATTATGTAGGTATTTTTACATATTTACTCTTTTTATATTTTTTTTATTCTATTTCTCTCTCCAAATTTTACTCTCCATTAACTCATTTTCTCTCTCCTAGCCCACCTTCTTACACTTTTTTATTCTATTTCTCTCTCCACATTTAACATTCCACCAACCGATTTTCTCTCTCCTGGCCGACTTTTTTCCCACCCCCTCTCTAAAGGGTAAAATGAAAAACACACAATATATAACATAAGTCCTTAATATGTGTGCAAAGTCAAACTGAGCGATTTATGTGGGACAGAGGGAGTATATATTAACAATGAAAAGTGGCACAAACGCTGATTATAATTACCCAGTGACCAACAATATCCAGTCATGAATAGCGACTGAATTCTTATTAAGTTCCAGAATAAGATCAACATTCCTTTCCTTTTTCCAGATTCCATACATACACAGAGAGCAGGGAGGCAGATTTTTATCGAGAACGTGACTTTAAATAAGAATTTGATCAGAGCATAGGAAGCCTACCTAACAGGGCCACATGATTTAAGGCCCTTCCCCCACATGATGAAGTATAGAGCTGTTATGCCTCCATTTATAATAGAAGGTACTACCTGTTGAACAGTGAGACTTGAGCCAGTCCAAATCATTAAAAAGTTGAATTTCCGCAGATATAACACTATTCTGCCAAGGGATGAATACTTGCATTTTACCTGTGTATTTGAAAGTGGCCTCCCCTTCCAAGGCTTTTGCAATATTAGAAACAAGATAGATGATGGTACGAGGCATGTAAAGATAAAAAGTACAACAGAAGCTCCCGTCTGAGACAAGTAGTGGTGCATGGAGTAAATAGACCATATTCTCAAGAAGTTGCCGATAAAATGAATTATCTGCAAGGGGGTTTGCCTGCATTGAGACAAGATTATCGCTATTATTAAATGAGGCTACTGAGGAGAACCCAAATAAAGATCACACGAGGTATGGCACAAATATGAAAACAGGGATAAACTTTATAATCTAACATAAAAATGATACAGTTTGCCAGTCCTGTGACATGTGTCTAATTTGTATCCTACATATGCTAGTATGGGCAGTTGCATGAACTCGAAAAGCCACATATGTAAAAAGCCCCTGTACAGAGATAACGAGACAATTTCATAAAGAGAGGAGCTTGTGTGGGGTGTGCGTGTCTAAGATGGAGGGATGAAGAAGTTGTTTCGGAGTCCAGCAAAGGTGAGTGGCACGTAGTGAGAATTGAATAGTGATTCTCTGCCTCTGGCTTCTCTAGCACCACTGTTATTTCCTTCTGCCTCTCGCGGTCTCTCCTATGACATAGATGCATCAAGATATAGAAGGCAATGGTTGGTGCCTAATTGTTCGTTAGAATTAGGTCTCGACCTGCAACCAGTGAACACTAGACCAGAAAATAGCCAAGGGAACTGCTTGGCCATTTTAGTTAACCAAGAAACAAAGCCCATAAGCTCACACACAACCATCCTTTCTAGTGGTAAGAGGAAATGCAAGGCAGCATAACACATCATTAGCATGCAACATAGTAAAAGCTAAAGATAGAAACTTTGTATCTCAGTAGATAATCTTCTACTAATTAAGTTACAGTATAACCACAGTACATATACACAGACAACACCGAAATTTCCCTATTTGATTCCCAAATGTTAATTAAACAGAAATTTAACCTGTAACAATATTAAAGTAGTGAATACATGGGTAAATTCCGGTTATCGCTTCATGGTACCTTGTTAACCTAAACTTCTATTTTACTATGTATGTGCTAATCTTCGAACCTGCAAATACAACTAACTAAGGTTAATGCTGCATTATCGCACTCTTAGTTGAGTTATCACTTGTGACTTCTTAACAGCTTATAATGAAATTATGCGCGGGAAAGAAAAGCAGTTAGGGTTAGGGTTTTGCATAATGAAGGTAAAATGGATGGCTACCTGGATGTGGCGCCATGGGAAGAGCTTCGATCTTCGGGTATCTGCTTCGGGGACATCATTTTTGGCACAATAATGTTGATCTCCGCAGTCTAACACATCAGTGCAATTGCAAATTCGAAACAAAAAACCGTAATCGAGTAAAATTGTTTCTTCAGTACAAGTTGAATCTCCGGAGCAAAGAGAAGAAGAGAGAGACTGTTTTTCCTCTCGGCCCTGGGCTCTTGTGTTGGATTTTGAGCTTCGATCCGGTTGAATTAGTTTTGGGCCGATCATGACCCTTCGCTTTAGGTCTTTTTCACAGATTTGGCCCCAATTTTGCCTATTGCATGGGCCGGGAAATTTAGAGTTGTCAAAAGGGGCCCGTTTCTGGCCCGGGCCAGTATGTGAACAGTAGCGGCCCTAATAAAGCGGGCTTTGGGCCTGGGCTTGGACCAGGCCAAGATTTCTCGGAAAAAAGCCCGGGCCCGGCCCGGTTTGTGGCCCGGTTCTGGCCCGGTTCAGCAGGCTCCACTTGGTTTGAAATTTTGATTTTCCCCCCCTTTTCCCCCCAACGGATTTATTCCCCATTACTTCCCTAAATTCCACTTTTACCCCCCCCCCCAACAGCAATATAACGGCTAGTTTGGGGAGTATTTTGGTCTAACTTAATTTTTTCAACTCTTTTAAGGGTTTTTACACTCTTACCCTCCCCAACAACTATAAACGGATAGTTTTTAAGGGTATTTTGGTCTTTTGTGAAGTTTTCAAAATCTATAAATTCACACTAGTTCTCTCTCAAATAGTAATAATTGTTATGTGTTAAGATTTTATTAATAAAGCTCACCAAGAAGAGTATGAAAATGTTTAACATATAATAAAAAATATAACGGCTAACAAATAAATATGTATATACATACATACATATATATGTATATTACTTATAATGAAATAAAAAGACAAAGATTAGGTTCGTTAAATTGTGAATATTGGACATTCCTATAGATGAAATTTAAAATTGAATAACAAGAAGAAAAAAAAAAAAGGGCCTGGGCCCGGCCCAAGCCCGGCCCTAGATATTGGGCCTAGGGCCAGGGCCTGGACTGGGCCCAGATTTCCCTTCGGCAGGCCCGGCCCGGCCCGGGCGGATTGCAGTCCCACTGGCCTGGCCCCGGCCCTGTTTCACAGCAGGCCCGATGGGCCCGGGCTGGGCCGGCCCAAGCCCGACCCATTGACAACTCTACCGGGAATGTATTGCAGTGGATTTAGTATCATTTTTGTAGAGAATTTTTTGCTATTAGAATGAGATATTATCGTTAAGTTATTTGCGAATTACACTAAAAGTTAAGTTTTTTAAAAAATAAAATTTACAATGTATGTTATGTTTAAGACTAAGACTCCCGCTTACGTGAAAGCCTTCCATTTCAAAATGGCAATGCATAGAAGGTGAGAATTCGACCGTATGCCATTTTCGTGCTTTCATGTGACCGTGCTTCCTTTCTAGCCGAGTATTATAAGTCTTTTTAAGTTTTAACCTAAATTTTGACCTTTGAGTGAAGTGCGAGATTGTGTTTCATGTAATTAAAAGCAACGAAACATTTTGTTTTCTAGTATTTAACTTATAACCGGTCAAATTATTTAAAACTAAACTTTTGGAAATGTAACTTTATCAACTAAGTATTCAGTGACAACTAATGACTAAATATTTTTAGTGACTTTTATTCAGTAACATTAAAAAATTATTGTTATAATTAAAAATACTAGTAAAAAAGTATTAAAAATATTTAACGAATATTATTGAAAGAAGAGTTAATTACGCGGTTGACCATCGAACTATTAGGCAAATTTCACTTTGACCACTGAACTTCGATTTGTGTCAAAGTGATCATTGAACTCATCAATTTGTCCAATTAAGTCATTCCGTTAGCTTCTGTCAATCACAAGTCCGTTAAGTGACTTAATTCAAGGATAATTTTGTCACTTTCTTTTCTTTTCATAACAAAAAAAAAACCTATTCTTATTCTCCCCTAACCCACCCCCAGTACCACGCCCTCCATCATCCCTACCCCGCCACAGCCACATCCTTCCCCATAGCCCACCACCACCACATCCTTCCTTAATTCCCACCGCCGCCACATCCTTCCTTAACTACCGCCGCCGCCACCCAGCCGTGAACCACCATTTCGGCATTCTTGGTGTTGTCCCTTCACCGTCCTGCCCCGATAACCCTGCCCTCCGCCACCACCACCACCACACCAAATCTTCTCAAAACAAGCCCGAAATAACCCCACTTTCCAAATCTGCTAACTCGCTCCCAACTCACCACAGAGCACCATTAGACCCAGCGTTGTCGGCCGCATCATGTCCCCTGACCTTGTCTCCCCCATCGACTTCGATGCCCCCACCCAACGACTCGCCCTCGTCCTCGCCCTCTGCCATGATCTCTGCTACGCCGGAGAAGACGCTTATACGTGTGAAAGAGAAGGAGGAGGAGGATGGGGCGGCAATTTTTGATGTGAGACTGAATTTGAAGGGGGAGAACGGATGGGTAATCAGCGATCAAGGTGAAGAAGATTGGGGTTAGATTAATTGAAGATTGGGGTTAGATTGGGGGTGAAGAAGAAGATTTGGGTTAATTAAGGAAACGAAAATTCTTGTGGGGATTAAAAAAAAAACCTTTTTGGGGTCAATTAAAGAACAAAGAATTTTGTTGGGGTCAATTGAAAAAAGTCATACATAAAATTAAAAGAGAATGGTTTTTTTTTTCATTTGACAATTTTACCCCTTACTTAACCCTCACGTGCCTCTCACATGGCCAGTTAACGGACCAAAATTAACAGAGTGGACTAATTGAGATCAATTGAAGAATTCAATGATCACTTTGACACAAATCGAAGTTCGGTGGTCAAAGTGAAATTTGCCTAATAATTCGATGGTCAATCGCGTAATTAACTCTCGAACGAAAGTTCTTACTATCTGCCGTGGAGTCAAAATTTATTCTTAAAAAAAAGTGCAGACATGGAACGGGCCTCTGTGTTTCACTTTTTCGGTTCCAGTCCAAAGGTAAATAAATTGAATTTCAAGCGATAATTGAAGCAAATTACCAAAGCTACCAAACAGCAACAATGGCTGCTTACAGTTACAGCTCAATCTTACCAAACGTATCCTGCACCAGAATGGCCGTGATGCCCCGGGCTGCCCTCAACAGGGACTACAAAATGCGCGTACCGTACGAGCTGAAGCAGGGGCAGACCCGTCTTTTCCACGAGCTCCCGTCTGGTTTGAACATGGAGGTTATCGTCCAAAAGGGCCTGAATCTCAAAGACCCAGATGAAAAAAGAGTAATATCTATGCACCCACCTCTAGTTTTCATCCATGGCAGCTTTCACGCGGCTTGGTGCTGGGCCGAACACTGGCTGCCCTTCTTTTCACAAGAGGGCTATGACTGCTATGCCCTCAGCCTGCTGGGTCAGGTGCTCTATATCCCTCTCACATTGATTGATGCACAATTGAAATTTAAATGGAATGCCGACATGTGATGCAAAGGTGTTCACCTCCTGCATGTTCAGTTTCCTTTATTGGTTTTTTATTGCGCGGGGACATAATTTTGATTCTTGATCATAATTTTGATATTACAATGAAAGGCGGACATGTGATGCAAAGGTGTTCTTGGTGCGCATGTTTTGATTTCCTTTTTGGGTTTTTATTGGGGGGAGACAGAATTTCCTTCGTGAATTGATATTGGAAAGTCGATTTGTTGGTGTAATTGAATATGTTCGTTGAGACATAGAAGTGGCATCTAATGTCATGGTACTTTGCTCGTGGAAGAGAGATGTAGAACCGGGACAAGGAATTGTTCTTTTGGGTAGAAAAAGGAATGTCTAGTGTGCACACTGGGATTTGGAAGATAGTCAGCCAAGTACACCTATCTAATAAAAATAGCTTACTTACCATCGACAACACCCCCCTCCCAACAACAAATTGGATGTAATGTATAAGACTAAATCCACCATATTTATAACATGGACACATAAGTCCTTGCCATTTGGGGGCTGGTATAATTCGTTTTAGCTACAATCTTGGAAGATGCTTAGTAATGGGATGTTTCCAAAGGTGTTGCTAAAAGTTGCACAGAAGTGTGCAGAAAGTCTAGTTTCGGAGGCTGTTTTGATGCAAAATTGGACTGCTAAACTAGTGAAGTTTGGCGAAAATATTGTTACTGATAGTTCTCCATCATTATGTTTCATAAATACAACATGCTACCCCACATATGGTACAATGTAAAGAAAGCAAGGGAAGTGACATGAAACGTAGGCCATTAGAGCTTTGATTGTACTGGTTTCTGGCCTTTTGGCCGAGCCATGTACATCTTGTCCTCTCATTTCTTGCCACTTCTCTCTCACATTGTTATATGTTACCAAAAGCTGCTTACCAGCTAATACTCCGGTTTGCTATCCCTTTACACACTCCATACTTCACAACCATCGGGATGGCTATAGTACTTTCCAATATACTTGGCTTTGGAAACAAGTTGTGCTTCACCATGTTATCTATGTGAAGCTACTGTAGAACTCTCCTCTCTGGTCCCAATAATCGTAAACATCTGCATCTTACTCATAAGGTGTTCAATTCGCAATGTCATGAAAGCACAATAGTAATTCTCGATATTGTGCTTAAAAGATAACTTACTTTTCAATTGCAACATCTCCTTTGCATATTTTCTGCTGATTTTTGGGTACATATTGGACGTGGTCAGGGTGAAAGCGATGCGCCTAATGGTTCGGTTGCAGGTTCCCTCCAGGTATTTTCCTAAGATGAGCTGATTTTCTGGAACACCCATTCGTTAAATATCCCCTGCAGTCCATAACAGGTTTCATATCTAACCTTGTCCAGTAGACACATGCGGGTGATGTTGCTGACTTCATCCAGAAGGAGCTTATGTTACCACCAGTTTTGATTGGACATTCATTTGGAGGGCTTATCGTTCAGTACTACATCGCGACTATGAAAAATGAAGAATTCTCAGGTAACCCTTCTACTTAAAGATGGCTCATCTACACTTTATGAAGGCGTAGTAGGACCTGTAGAAGTATCAGGCACAAACCTTGTAGGTGAAGTGGAGGACTCGAGTTCCTTCCTCTTGTGAATATGATTTATGATGAAAAAGTGGAAATACTCTCAAATGAAACATGGTGATATATTACAATTGGTAAACGTTGTATTTGTCTTGCATGTATATTACGTCGCTTGACTGCCATTTTTCCTATTGAGAAGTGTAGTTGTATCAATGCTTGAAAAAGGGGCTCAATCCATGTACAAGAGCTGAGAACAGAAATCTCCTATATAAGCACGAAAAAGTATCCTATTCAAAGGGACACATAAGGGAGTACGTAAAAGCTTGATCTTCGGTCAAATAAACAGGAAAATCAGCAAAGAGGCCTTAGTACTTTTTATAGACAAATTATCTATCCCTCTCTTCTGATATTCACGATAGCAAGTGCAAAGGCCCTCTGTCAAGCCTAGCATGACCAGACAGAGCTAAACGCAACTCATAACTCCTAATATTCCGTATTAGCTTGTGTGTTATGCAGCATTTAACCACTGCTTAATCCTACGTAGGAATGATCTTTGTGGCCTATCTGAGCGAAATACTCCTTGCTTATCCTGTCAAGTTATTGCATGCAAGTATTAACTGATGTACTGACTTTGCTTTTTCGCTTATTGCTGGTGATTGTAGATATAGGAAGCTTGCACCCATATCTTTCTGGAGCTGTGCTTGTTTGCTCTGTACCACCTTCAGGTAACAGGTGACACCCCATTGCAAGGGCCTCTTCTTTAGATGACTGCAACTGAGCCACGCTAACCGATTCTCCTTTTACTTTTTTTAGTGGATTAGTATGGAGGTATCTCTTTTCCAAGCCTATTGCCGCTTTTAAGGTTTGTCCTTTCCACATTTTTGACGAATTTATTTTCTGTGCTCTTTACCGCTCTCTTTTTCCGCATGAATGCAACAGTAACTTTGATATTGTTATAAACTATCCTGTCAAAGCGTCTAGGCATTAATACTCAGTAAACATACTTTTTAGAAGCAGTGTGTTCCACCATGTGATCTGCAAAAGAAGGGTTACTTGATTGTTGTCAACGCTTTAATTTAGTTGTTACACCTCTTTGCTCCTCTGGTAGACTAATTTATTCCTATGAATGCTTATTTGGTCAACATTTTACTGTTTTCGTTGACAATTTTCTTTCCTGTCCGCCTTCTAGAATACACCCACAATTCCTTTATTATTATGCCTAAGACATGACTTTCTAATGGCTCGCAGGTGACCCGTAGCTTGGCAGCCAAAGCTTTTCAAACTTCTCTGCCTCTTTGCAAAGAAACGTTTTTCTCCGCGGTGATGGAGGATCATCTTGTCCTACGGTTTGTTTGAGAGACTTTTTCGTATAATTAAAATGCCATAAACTACCTTATAATTTTTTTGTGTAGAACCGATCAGCAATATAATTAATTGTTGGAACTTTCCTTGATTGACTTGAGTTGAGAACCACATCGTAGATCACCAGGACATGCGCGATGGCAGTATGACATTGCCTTCAAGAAATTGTAACTCAACTAACAAGGGGGACCTTTTAAGGGGTTTTTCTTGCAAGGAAATGACTCAACATTCTCCCCTTGCTGATTTAGCATGGTGTGTTTAAATTGATTACAAATGGCAGACATTTTAATAGTGAAAGGAAAACGCATATTCATGTGCCACTCAGAATTTGAAGAGCATTTCTGTCATTTCTCTTCATTTCAGAATCACAAAGTTGTCATTTGCGAGAAAATTATCTTTTCTTTTTGCAGAAATTGGAACTACCGTCTTTCCATCCGGTTTTTCCCATTATTTTCATATCGTAGCTTGACCTGGTGGAGCTTTACTTTTTGTCTATGACCAAAAAAAGTTGTTTTTATGTGAATGTTAAACTGGGGAACATTGTCTTCTATATTTTCTTGTGTTAGTTTCTAGCTTGGTCTAATTAGGCAGTTCCCTAGTCATCGATTGACCCCCCATACCCTGTTAGTGATCTCTTCTACCAAACATTTTTTATGCTAATTTTCCCAAAGTTTATGTGACACGCAGTTAATTTATCACTCAATTCATTTACATATAGCACTGCTTTTATATGCACAATAGCTAAGTTTCTCACAGTGACCATAATGGTAAGTACGTCCTCTTGTCCGTAAATTCAGCACAAGCGCTTGGGGTTTTGCTGCTGCCAACAAGCCTAAGCATTGTTGCCAGCATCAGGAGGCTCTGGTGCCATTAAAGCAAAACTCTTCCTCTTCTCTTTTTTGTAAACTTTCTGGTAGCATAAAGAATGTCTGCGGGAATAAAGAACACTGAACAGATGCTTTGTATTAGGTGCTTTCAGCTTGGGTTTCTCCTTATAATCTGGTACACCAAGATTATTTTCTCCATTGATGTTGAACGTGATCCAACGGCATTCAAATTGTCATTTAACCCTTATTAGTTAATCTACGTGGGATCTAATCCTGAACTTTTGCTTTGCTTTCAGTTATCAAAAGCTAATGACAGAAAGCTCAAGGATGCCATTGTTCGATCTAAGGAAGCTGAATGCATCACTTCCTGTCCCTTCAGTGCCGAGTTCCTCTTTTAAAATTCTGGTGCTAGGTGCAACTGATGACTTCATAGTGGTAAATTCTATCTCCTACACGTACACTGCAGATAAACACTTTTGTAGTACTTATGAATTAAAACATTTAAGGCCGAAATTGTGTATCGTGTTAACTATCACACCTTACATCATAAAGAATCTGAGAAGTTGATTTACTGTTGTTGAATAGTTCATCAAACAACTCAGCTTTATTGTTCTTTCCATGTTTGGTGCGCTGCTAAATATGCCCTCAATTTTGCCAATCTAGTTCTACCAATTCTTTGCTTATTTCTGGTAAATTTCTAGATAGTTGATAAACAGTTATGTAACAAAGTGGTTCTTGTAGGATGCTGAAGGACTTGGTGAAACTGGCAGATTTTATAGTGTGCCACCGGTCTGTCTTGAAGGGGTTGCCCATGACATGATGTTGGACTGTTCATGGGAAAAAGGTGCAAACGTAATCTTATCGTGGCTAAACAGTTTAAAGGTAAATGACGCAATATGACTACGGAAGACACTGCTGGCACGCAAGCTAGATGTACTCTTTTCTCCAAGTCGAAGGTCCGGATCTGAACTACCATCGTAGTGCACGTTACACCTAATTTTGCGTCTGTTATCCAAAGTACTTGGTTTTATATGCCTTAAGCTTAAACACTGTTTACAGCCCAGTAATAGAGCTTCTGGAGCGGTATTACAGCTCTATGAATATCTTGTATGAAGATTGCCTGATCTAATGGCAATCTTCAGTGTGATGAGATCATTGATGACTAGAAAACCTGCACAGTGGGATTGTTGCCATTATTATAACACGAACAGCTTCTTACAGGTGGTAGAATAAAACTGGATCTCTCTTCTTTCTATTATCCTTGCTATATATCATTGCTAGTGCGTGTACATATGCAGATGCTAGTATTACAAGATACATTGATACACAGATCTACAAACAACAGGAGTACAGAGAAAAGTAACACACCCCAATTGACTTGCCATGCATCTGAAAGATTCTGCCGAGTACCAAATCAAGAGGCTGAAAAAAACCTGGTGTTCACTCCGGCTCTATACAGATGCAACTCGGATGCCGTACTAGTTACGCTAATCTCAGCGCTTGCAGGTGCAAATAGGACATCACCCTCCTTAACTAAATCTTCGTGCGATGATGTCTGCATTCTTCCCTGTCCCATCATAACCACAAAAATGGATGGACCAGGGACTGCTGGGAAAACAACCGACGCCCCTAGCCGAAGAATGCAGCGATCGACCTCAAATTCATCAAAAGGAGGGATGTATCTGCTGATATATGGATTTAAAGGAACTCCTTTCAAGATCTCAGGAAACCCCTGCAAACAGAAACCAGAGGGGTAAACAATAGAGATCACAATGATCCAAGGCATAATCGACACCATCATCTAGAAAAGAAGTGAAAATAGCAAGCTTATAAAGCAGTTCCCACAATGCGCCAGTGAAGAGAGCAACATCATTCTTGCATTAATGTTGACCTCTTTACATGGCACATAAAGCACTTGAAAACCAAGAAAATTACCATTGTCCTGTTGTTGTATATTCACTCCACTAAAGTTAAATTACTTTTCGAGAGAAGTTTTCATAATAAATAGTGCATAAATAAGTGTTCAATGTGCATAACACATCGCTTGCAAGTCTGCAGACATTATTCGACTGTATAATAATTCCAGACTTCAAGCGAAATATAATAATTTAAATAAAGCAGGAAAACAATGCAATATGTCATGCATCAACGATGCTATATGTCATTGAAAGGAATCCACATATTAAATAGAGCTTCATTCTAATTGCGTAAAAGCATTTTGGCCATAACTGCTGCAAGCTACGACTACTATGTTGCACTGATGAGATAAAAAAGGATAGACCCAAAGCAGGCATTGTCACAAAAGGCATTATCTTCAAACTGAATAACTGTATAGATTTGTGTGGATAAGTTAAGAATCACGTTCCGAAATCTCTGAAGGAAATTCTTGATACAGTGACAACCATTTAGAGATAAGACGTACAATGAGATGCACAAATCATCATCATCAACCAGATCATTTGTTCCGAACTAATTGGGATCAGCTACATCAACCATGTTTTTCACATTTATATATTCTACGACTTTTCTTACAACTACTCCCCATTTTATAATCTGTACACCCTACCTTGTCTTAGCCCATGTACATGAAAATATTCACTTTTCTCACCAGAGGGTGAATATGACGAAACCATCTCCAGTTCTCCCATATTTTCCGGAATTGGCTCAGCCCAGCTTGTTGCAAATATCCTCATCTTGGCATTCGCATCTCAGTTCTACGTGTTATCTATACTACTAACAAAGCCGATTAAAGATTTGGTGTAACAGGGTAGTTTTGGTGTTACCCTCGAAGAGGATGACAGTTGACAACCTTTAAATTGACATTTCAACATTAAAATACAATATATAACTAACTTTAATTTTGGTAACTTCCAACATCTTCATTTTGGACATCCTCTTTCCTTTATCTATGTGTCACGATAGCTAGTATATGACTCGTCTTAATTGCCAACCAATTTTTCCTTTACAATGGCACAGCACTGGAGAAACAAAATGCCCCATGAACCCACCCCCTCCTCGAACATATACAGTATGCATCTTTGAACTACAAGCCTTCAAGTTCCCAAAAGAAACAATCAATAAGCAATGATGCAACCCAGTAAAGATACGAATGGTTCATAGTTAAGGAAGAAAACATTCCACAGCTCTTCTGACTTAACTAGCTCATATTAATCACTATGGAAGAGTATTACCTGATCTCATCTTCCAAATAAGAAGCTTGAAATTTTGGAGATTTATTAACCAGGTATAGCATGGAAAATGCCAGAAAGATCAAAAGCACCAAATTATGAAAAGATACTACGCGCTGTACCTGTTTGTATGTGAGCATAGAACAAAGAATCTTAACATCCCTGTTCTTTGGAGTAAGGCCAGCACGCACAACATTGTCTGAAGTTGCCATGCATTCAACACACTCCCCATAGATATACGCATGAAGTTCATTTGCACCAAGATATAGAGCTTCACCAGCATTAAGCTTCACATGGTTAAACAAGAATGCTGCTATGACGCCAACATCATCTGGATACTGCTTTTCCAGCTGCAACACTAGCTCTTCCTTATCGGTCAACTCCCTCACCTGATGCATTAAAAAAGAAGAATTATGTTACACACTTGGCAGTTTAATACGTTCGCTTCAGCGATTTGAGGTTACAAGCACGATAGACATCTTCTTCTAGTCGAGATGATCTAATGAAGGGACCTATGACTAGGTAAAGACTACGGGAGTAAAACTTCCACAATGAAGCAAACCCATCGTCAAGGGGCAAGGTGCTTTGTTATGTTTTGGTGTATTTGGTGCAAATGGTTGAAGAAGATAATGTGAGATCCAGTCCTGCAGCTCATTACATATACCGCTTTCTCCGCTCTCTAATGTGTTATATATATGATCCCGTAATCATAAAATATGGAAAATGGTCAAAGCTAAACTATGTTGGCTCAAACGATCAGAGGCAGTGCAAACTCATAGCTGTGAAACCCACTTTCAGAGTGCTGGAATTCTTCAGAGTTTTAAACTATGTTGGCTCCGTAGAACCGATAACCCAAGGGAAATGTATGTGCATTTGCAAAGAAGAGAAATAAAAGGGTGCACTGCAGTACACATTGAATTCAATATGTTGTTACTGATTCTACCTTATTTGGTCCTAACAACAGCAAACGCCATTGCTCTGGAAAAGATATGCCAAAAATTGTCTATCACCAGGAGACAGGTAAAAACTCGGAATGCAACATTTAGGGGTCTATGCCAAACCCCACCATAACAGGTGGTGATATCCAGCAAAAAGTAAATACTATCCTAGTGCAATTGGTCACATCTATCTAAGCCAGTTGCTTAAACACGACGTATGCGCATATAGTCTGCAAGCAACTATCATTATCTGTAAGTTGATTAAATCGCTGAAATCAGTTAAATGCCACCAAAAGCCAAATGAAAAAAAGCATTTCCTAGAAGATACTGTACGACAATCGCGTAAGGTGCAACAAGCAGTAGAGCATACATGCATGCTTTATAAAAGCAAGAACTTTCTTAAGGTAATGGTTTGAATGGTTGACAAAATAAAAGTGCTCCATCTCCAATATTAACTTGTCCACAACGTAAAGAGATCATAAACGAAAAAGTTGATCAATACAAATCAAGTCTACCTTCTTTTCCATGGTCAGACGACTAATCAGTTTGGATAGCGCTTTGGATATCACTTCTCTACTATTACTCGCTGACATCAGCTGGGTAAATATTGACCGCAGGACTGCTTTTGCTTTTTCCTCCCCGTCCTGTTCATTGAAGTGCAACACCTGGTTTGCATAAGCGCTGCCAATCACCTCTAGAATCTCAGGAACATTTTGAAGAACACCCTTAAGCTCCTAAAAAATAAGGAATATCCAAGTAAATCTTATTAATTTGCTGAGTGTCAAAATTAGGACTCCGCTAAAACAGAAATGTATACCAGCAAAAACAAGTAATGTTTCTAAAGACTTTTTCTCCTCGAGAGCTCCACGCATGATTCACATTTCACAATAATATTGTCCCACATGAAAGACAAGGTTTCAAAAAGCAATAAGGGCTGCATATTTCAAAGCGGGACTTCACTAGGTACT
This sequence comes from Escallonia rubra, assembly GCA_033065855.1. Classification (NCBI taxonomy): domain Eukaryota; kingdom Viridiplantae; phylum Streptophyta; class Magnoliopsida; order Escalloniales; family Escalloniaceae; genus Escallonia; species Escallonia rubra. The sequence goes on along the minus strand of JAVXUO010001034.1, from coordinate 1,182,854 downwards.
TCCATAGCAGCCACAAAAGTCTTGCATATACAAAGGAAGAACTTTAGATAAAACCAGTGACAAGTAAGAGGAATAAGTTCCTCTAGTACTCCTAGTTCAGTCAGGACAGCAAAACTTATGCACAAGGCTCCCACCATTGCCGGGTCTGGGGGAGCGTTATCATGAAATCAAGCAAGTGATATCAACTTGAGCCATGAAAAATGCTATATTTGGCACTAGGATCATGTGAACTTAGGCATGACTCGGGAGACATGTGAATGCTAAATAACAACCAGATTCAGCAGAAAGCAAGGCCTAATCTTGTCAAGCCTTACAAGTTCCAAACAATATAAAAGCAACCTATAAGACTAATGACAAAAAATATGCCATCAACCAGAAATGGCCACAGGTATCTTGCATCTACACAAAACACTCATCCGGACATAGTAAAATTCTTGCATACCATCCACTCCTCACGCATACATGAATCAGTTGGAACAGCAAAGTTAAATTGAAAAAGAAACCTCCACATATATGCTACCTCAAGCCTGATAAACCCGCACAAGGCCTCAAACTCCGTTAGTGCCAAAACCATCTCAGGCTTGTGATTATCATCCTTGTACACATTTGGCTGCAACTTATGCAGCACCTCAGCCAATTCCTTGTCCGGATGTGCTTGTATCGACAATCCTTTTGCCACTGAAAGTACCTAAAACACGTAAAATAGTAAGAAAATCCTCTAAAAACAACTGTTTGCACACCCAGAAAGGCAGAAACCCCAGCACACAAGACTCTATGTCGAGTATTAGATTTAACGCAGCCTACTTTTTTATGCACAGAGAGGCAGCCACGTTTAGGAAATATGGCATTCTGCCATAACGGAGCAACATTAAAGTTATGCCAATTTTACCATGAATAACATTGTTACCATGAAAAAAGCCTTCACTAAACAATTGAATGCACAATTGCAATCAAAGACATCAAAACTCACAACAAGTATACCTTGAACAGGAAAGGAAGGTTATGGCCCCACTTCTTAACGACTTTATCGCCGAGAACGTCGGGGTTTTGCGCAATCCACGAATTCAAACTCACGCTCCCGCCCTCCAAACCGGTCGCCGCTCCGTTCTCAGCACTTCTGACCATAAACGACGGCCCGGACTCGTGAGTCCCCATCCAGAACTCAGCATAAGGTTTGTCTTCAACGACTCCAACTCCGGAGTTGAGCGAGTGCATCCTCGCGACTCGCGATTCGCTTCCCATTCGGCCCCAATCGTAGTTCTTCACCGAACATCTCAGCCTCACGAGCCTCCTCTCCTTCTTCCCCAAACCACCGCCGACCTCCATTAAGGGCAGTTCAGTTCAGTGTCTCAGAGAGAAGAGAATTTCGAGATAGAGAGTTGAATGCGTAGTCCTTATCCTCCATAGGGAACAGCAAACTCTCTTGTATTTGAAGCCAACCGACGAGAAAGAGAAAGTAAGAGAGAGAAGGAGGGAGTCAGTAGATTTTTGGAATTATCGCTAGATTTGGAGGCGGTGTTGCAGTAATTATCAACGGTGATTACGATGATAACTGAGACGGCGGAGACGGCGGAGGAGGAGATTTGGTGGTGTGGTTGCATTGGGGGGATCAGTTGCCGAGCAGTGACGCACGCACGCCGTTATTATTCGAGCGGTGCGTCGGTGGAGGGGTTTTTGCGTGTAAATTTAGCGGTTGGGTTGTGCGGGGAGGGGGAAGTGACAGTTGGGCCCACTGATCCGGAAATAATTATTTTTGGGCCAGGGCCAGGGCCAGGCCCACTGGGATTAGCATCACACGCATGAGAGATTTGGACGAACGTGGCGTGCTGGAGATCTTACATTGGATTACTTTATGGTTTGACCGTAACGAGGTCGTAGGCAGATACTTCTTCTCGAGGCGTTAACGTTTTAAATTTACGTAAATAAAGGCTAATTACACTGAATCCGTACTTGGGATAGAATTGTTAGACTCGACTATACGGGTTATTGTAAAATAAAGATATAGTTCATTTTTTCTATTAATATATTTACGTATTTTATTAAATATAAAGGCTAATTACAGTGAATCCGTACAAGTCTATGATTATTAGACTCGACTATATGAGTTATCATAAATTACACTCATCTCCTTGCTAGAGTATGTTGTATCAGAAAACTTACAGAATATATAAAATGATTGTGATACCTTTTATGGTATTACTCCTTTCGTCCCTAAATATTTGATCATATTCTCTTTTTTAGTGTCTCAAAAAAAAAATGATCACGTTCCAAATTAAAAAAGATTTTATTAAGTGTTTTTTCATATTTATCTTTTTTATGATTTTTTATTATATTTTTATTTCTACATATAATCATCCAGCAACTCATTTTTCTCCCTCTTAGTCCACTTTCTTCCCTCGCACTCTCTTTCTGAGTAGAATGAGAAGCTCATATCGTAAATAAGCCTACAAGTTAAACACGATTAAGAATTAGGGACGGAGAGAATATTTTTACTAATATATGTCAAGTCATACTAGCTAAAACCCGTGCTATGCACAAAAAGGGAGATAGTTAATTATAAAGTGGGGGAAAAGAGGTCATGGAGTGGGGTTGGAGTGGCATTGGAGTGGGGTTGGAGGCTACTTTTCTGATCAATTATAGTTTAATACCTACTTAATTCTATTTTAGAAATAAAAAATTATTAAAAAAATGATTAGAGGTTGGAAGGCAAAGGCTCTATCAATTAAATCTAAATACATTAAGCGTAGATAGATTAACTTAACAGTCGCCTCTAATGGGAGGGATGGAGTGTGAAATGACAACAAAACACATGTGGTTCAATATAATTTTTAATATGCCTCAAATGTAAGTTTTTAAACATGATGTTTGCCTAATGTAATTAATCCCAGAAAAAGGAAACATTGATGACACCTTTTTAACTTTTAGTAAAAAAACCGTAATATAAACTTGCAAAAAGAGTGTGACTTTAATCTCATCTTCTAAACAATGTAAATTCTATGTTCGCACAGTAACCTTCAACGATATTAAAATATTGATGGAACTAGATTGGTCGCTACATCATTTGTATCATTGCTTTGACAAGAATGTCTCTAGATACTTACACACATGATCGGTATGGGTTACTTCTTACGGGAAATGGCTTCGTTACGGTACCATTGCCTTTTTTTTTGTTGGTGAAAGTCAATTTTATTGACGATACCATTGCTTTTGCACAATAGCATATGATAATAGTAATCATGCCAAAAGCAATATTCTCCTATTCATGGCAAAACAAGAATTTATGCTCCCAGAGTCCAAAGTGTAAAACACTTATTGCAGTCAAGTGCTGCCTCAATTCCTCATGGAGGCCAAAAGCGCTTATGCTCTCACGTTGATGCGTTTAATAGATTTTTATAGACGCTAATTTTTTTCAATTGAACGAGTAAATTGTTCATAAACAAATAAACGTGGTCAAGAATTTTCGTATCCTTCAGCACCGCAATTCGTCTTAGTATTGTTTGAAAGTCAAGAATTGAAAAGTTCACAAGTTTCTAATATCAACTTCTTGGTCATGCCCAATCTCAAAAGTCTATTAATTCTTAAAATTGGTCAAGTAATCTGTAAAGCTTGGTAATCATAAAATTTGGTCAAGTAAATCTTCGTAAGTTCCTAATATCAACTTGTTTGACAATGCCCGGTCGTGGAGCTTATTCGAGTGATGTTTTTTATTTGCATTCGCGCCTTTTAAAAATCTCCTGCTAATTCTTAGAATTGGTCAAGTAATCTTAGAAGTATCAATCTCAAAAATTGGTCAACTAAATATTCAAAAGTTTCTAATATCAACTTCTTGGCCATGCCTAATCTCAAAAGTCTGTTAATTCTTAAATAAATGGTCTAGTAATCTTCAAATTAAGTTTGGTAGTAATCTTGAAATTTGGACAAAGTAATCAAATAGAGGTTGGCGGGTCATCCATCTTGAGATTTAGTAGCTTTTTATAAGCGTGGGTGGGCGATTGACCACCTCCCACATGATAAGCATGTGCGGTGGTGCTAACTGTCCATTCCAGTTATGATACGCCAACATCGGATTCTTTCTCCAAAAGTGACGTTTGATGCGTTCCCTTTTTCGGCTGCAACCGACCACAACTTGCCATATGCAGTCGTAACTATTCTCTTACGAAACTGTTCCGTGAAATTCACAGGTTCGATTGGCATTTGTACTGCAACGTTGCGTCTCGTAAAGCACCGCTAAAAAACGTTATCGTGGACGGTAATTGTGTCTTTCTAACATAAATTCGCCTAAGAAAATTTTTTTCTATAAAAAAAATGGGACTTGGTCTTCAAAATAAGCTGGTGGCCGACTGTGGTGGTGGCCGGCTGTGGCTGGTGGCTGCCGACGGCGATCGCCGGAGGTGGGAGGGTGGTGGTGGTCTCAAAAAAAAAAAAAAATCAAAACTGAAAAGAAAAAAAAACTTATTTTTTGAGTTTTTAAAAACAACCTTAATTTAAAAACTGATTTTTTGAACTGAAGAAAAAAAAAAAAAAAAAAACGTTTACCAAATGCAACTATTTTTTCCAATTTTCAAAACTGGAAAAAAAGTGTCAACAGATTTTTGTTGAATGTCTGGACATATCTCTGTCAAGAAGGTGGAGTTTCGTGTTTTTTGTTGCGTATTGTTGGTATTGATACCTTTTTCAACTAGTGAAGATGACATTTTAGGCGACGTTGTGTTATTCCATTGACATCTTTTGAATTTTAAGCCAAATTAAAGAGAGAGAAAATGGAAGTGTAGATAGGTTTTCTTTTTTTCTTGCTAGTCAGTATGAGACATACACTAAATTCGTGCATACCGCATGCATCATATGACTATAAGAGTCTATTCATACTGTTGGTAAGAAAAACTCCAGAAAAAATGGGGCCCATTCTTACAAGGGAAGACGAAATGTTGGTCTAATCATCTAAAACTTGCTTTCAAAATGATTTACCTCAATTATTAATGACAAAAGAATGTCGTGGACAATTTAACGAAAATTCTAAAATATATATCAATGGTTTAATTTTAGCTACCTCATTATAACAGCACACATTTATCCCCGCATAATAACACTTTTCCTTTTTTATCAGATGCGTGATGTAAAGGCACTCATTGGACTGTACCGCAAAAATCAGCCAAATTAAGAAATTCAAATGAAGGGTGCGTTTTTCGCCGGCATCTGTCTTTGGTGGTTACTCCATTCCCAGGTTTGTATGCGCATTTGTTTCATCTTTTAAGCGTGCTTCAACCGGTATCATTCTCTTTTTAAGATATATCTACAATCGTCAATTAGTGCGATTTGGTGATGCTCTGTGTTATCTCCTTTTGTAATGAGCTGGTTGGCATTGGGGGGGGGGGGAGTCACTTCCCACTGTTGCGCTTTGATTTACTTATCTTTTGCAAACTTTTGAGGATTAAAAAAAAATACACAATTTCATATTCCAAGCATGTGGCATTTCCAATATTGTACAAGAAGTCGAAGAGTTAATGGCCTTTAATGTCCTTTCGAACGCCACCACACCCTCCCTTGTCAGGGTTGCTTTTTGAGCTTTCCTCCATGTAGATTTTCATTTCACCGATCATAAAATGAACACCATACAAGTAGCCCGAATTGTTGAAAGTAAGTCTCTAGTGGCCCAATTGACCTCCCATTTATGCTACAAGATGTCGAGACTCATGACTTTAAAAGGATCGCTCATGTGTTATAAACCTTATCGTTCTCATTCTTTCAAAACGTACCATATACGACTATGCGCTAATAAAATTGGGTCTAGAGCTGAGTATCTCTTTATACATGTAGGTATGAGTGAGCACGGTTCAGTTGGAGGCTAAGTACCAAACTGGACCGACCAACCTTGATTTGAAAAAAAAACAAAATTGAACCGTGGTTGAACGGTTCGGTTTCAACTGGTTGAACTGATCGATTTGGGCCAAACTCAATTTTGAACAAGTTAGGGCCAAAAAATAATAAGTTATACATGCTAGAAAGTTTCAAAAAAATTGAATTTTTTATCATAATTAATAATAGAGGCTAATTACACCTATGTCTCTGGGGTTAGGGTATAATTACAGTCAAGGACATTACGTTTTAAAATGTAACATATCGTGACAAAAAACTTTGAAAATTTAACAACCGTATCCATCCGTCAGGATTCCGTTAAAAAAATTGTACTTTTTTTGCTGATGTCATCATTATGTATTTTTAAAATGATAATAATACCTTTATACTGTATATACCGAATAATTTTTAAAATGTTTAAATTAAAAGTATAAACCTTGATTTCAAGATTAGGTTTTTAAAACCCTAAAATTGGTGAATTCCCTATCTCTATTCAGTCTTTTTCATCAATTTGTCTCAATATGGGTTTCAAAAGTTTCTTAATCTGCAAATCAGGATTTGATATTAGGGTTCAAAACCCTAATTTGAAAATTAGGGTTGAAATTTTGTTCTGTTCATTCTCCCCCAACACCTTACCCTAATTTTCATTTTCTTCCTCCCCCTAACTCAATAACTGCATCCCCAAATTGAAGTTCATCAAGCATTTTGGATTAATTTCCCCCTTGATGCGTAGATCAATTTGCGTGACAAATTTCTCCAGTTGGGAGGCTAGGATTAAGAGCAGGCCGATTCCGCGACGGCGAGATCGATGTGATTGACCGCACCATGCACTCCACCGTCGGGAACCTGTCGAAGGTCCCGGAGTTGACTAGGGTCACCAGAAGGTGCCAGGGTGGCAAACGGGGAAGGGGAGGCAGGCAGGGTGCGGCGCGGGGGAAGGGGGAGGAAGACGGGGGGTGGGCGGGTGACAGGGAAGGGGGAGGCAGACGGGATGCGACGCCGAGGAAGGGGGAGGAAGACTGGGGTGGGCGGGTGACGGGGAAGGGGGATGCAGGCGAGGTGCGGCGCCGGGGAAGGGGGAGGAAGACGGGGGTGGGTGGGTGACGGGAAGAGGGAGGCAGACGGGGTGGGCAGTCAGTGACGGAGAATGGGGTGGGGGGCGGCGTGCGGCGGTTGGGGAATCTTGAAAGACAAAAATGGGGTTAGGGGTGGTGGGGAAGAGTAAACAGAATAAAGTAGTAAAGAGTATAAATTAGTAATAAAAAAGTATTTTCCTCCCTTTTTAAAAAAAAGGAAGTAATGGCATTAGAAAAAAATAAGGTTCCAACATAAGGGCAATAAAGTCTTTTCATTAAAACCGTTAGGGTTTTTACGATTCCGTTTGATCAACGGACACAAGTGTAATTTATCCAAACTATTGTCCTTACCTGTAATTACACTCTAACCTCAGGGATATATGTGTAATTAACTCTTAATAATACTTAATGAGATGTAGGCGGCGAGTGACAAATGTGTGTTACGTCAAGAAATTTATGGTTCATCCCATTTTATATGAGTGGTTAGATAACTAGGGTTAGTAAAAAATAACTAGGATTTAGTAAAAATATAAATATGTTATATTATATACGGTTAGTTCGATTATGCCGCTTATAAAATTTTTGAACTGAACCGAATATACGGTTTGGGGAAAAAAAAACCCGAACCGATTGATTTTTGAATCGATTTGAAAATAGACGAATTGGTTGGTTTGGTTTATACGTTTAGATCGATTTTAACGGTTTAAATGCTCACCCCTCTGTGTAGGAAACATGAATTCTTATTTTTGGAGAATTAGAATTTATCTCATCGATTAAAATGTCCAAAAAAGCAAAAAAGGTGGTGCTGAGGGTTTGATAGCACAGAAAGCCTAGAGTGCGGGTTCATCTTGAAATAACAGATAATTTTGGGGCTCCTCATTTACGCCATCACTAGGGTTTCTCGTTCTAAATTAACATTTCTTAGAGGCTTAACTTGTTAATTCTCCACCTGCAATGGCGGAATCCGTTTCCAGAGCTCTCCGAGACGGGGCACTAGACGGCGAGCACGCACCGGCTCTCGCCATAAAAGATTCCGGCGACTCGCCTTTCGGACTCGCCGTCTTCAGTCACGTGCTCACCCAACTCGCTTCCAACGTTTTGGCGGGAAAATCTCAATCAAGGTCACTTCAATTTGTGTAAAGAAAGTTTGACCTAGTTTTCAGCGTTAACTTCTCTGTTTTTCGTCCAGTTAATTAATTGTGTAACTGCATGTATAGAGGTATTGTGCTGGTTGCACTGTCACGGAGTCCAGCGTTCTACGTTGAATTACTGAAGAGCAGAGGAATTGACGTCGGTTCGTTGTCTAAATGGTTAGAGCAGTAACTGCATTGTTGCTTGCTTGATATTCCCTCCGTTACTGTTAATTATGTCCTAATTCAATGTTTTGCAAGTTCAATTTTTTGGAACATGAAAGAATCGGCTTTATTTATTTTTTCTTTCCCTAGTTTGACTTTATAAAAGTAGGTATTCGAGTTGATATTTCTGTTTGAGTTCAATTCGATGTTTTCATGTTCAAGTAATGTCCTAAAAATTCCAAAATGTCCATGCATTATGGAATAGAGAAAGCATATTCTTTTACCAAACTGAGCATGCTTTTCAAGACGAGAAAGAAGATAATGTTTTATGGACAGGTTTGTGGTTTTGGATTGTTATACGGATCCACTTGGTTGGAAGGAGCGGCTTATGGAGTGTGGAAGCATTACAAATTCGTCTCCTAAAGTTTCAGTTAATACTAGTTTATGCAAAGATATCAGAGATTTGGATAAGTTATTCTCCTTAATTCTTCAACAAGGAAAAGGTATGGCTTGAAACTTTTCTGGCATGATGTATTAGTACATTGCTTATTATCTTTCGGGACATCGTGTTCCCTCAATTGATATGCGTAACTGCTATATATGATGTTTTGGTAAACCAGAATCAGTTCTTATGTTGTTTATGGTTGCAGGATTTCTTGGAGAAGGAAAAAGTCGGTTCTCGGTTGCCATCGACTCGGTAATTCTGCTGTCTACTATTGTGATTTTAATTGAGAGTGACAATGATGATTATAGTGGACATGTAACTAAAGGCCAAATGCATTTCTTTTAAGCCGAAATTGCAGTGGAAGCGTTAAATACTGATTTACTATTTTTCTTATGGTCATCAAGCTTTTATGTGCATAACTTAATTTCTAAACTACCGTGTGAGTGTCATAGAGGGGCATGGAGCGACTCAAAGTCCAGGGTTGCACACGAAACTGATGTATATGGGGTAGGATGCGAAGAAATTTCCTGCTAGGCAAGATATTTCCAACTAAGCATTCGTCTTGTAGTTTGTGTACCAACAGGAACCTGGGCTCAGCGGGAGAAAAGCACATGGGGGCGGCAGTCTCTGTCTCATTGACGAGAGGGCTGATTTGGATCTCATGTCAAACTTGAGCTTAGGGAAGGTGGCAATGTCCCTGCCCCTTTTTGTTTGTATATATAACTGGGAAGCTTCCTACCAAATTGCTGGATTTTTGTCCTCCCCACTGTTGGCAAAGTTTTGGTTAAAGCAGTTTTATATTACCTCCCCCCACTGAAGGTGGTAAACAAGTAACTCAGCTGTGTTTTAATGTCTGATTTCACAGCTTTGGTGGTTTTGGTTTGTCATAGACCAATACCTTGCCAATCTGAGGGAATAAGACAGTTAGGTTAGGATGTGAACGTGTCTACATTCTAACTTTTTGATGGCTGCTTAGATTAAGATTTTGTCTCTCTCGGATAGATGCAAGGAATCTTCTATCAAGTGGTTTGGGTCACAATCATGCATCCCAAGCTTTACCTCGTGTAGGCTTAGCAGCAGTACTGAAAAAAAATATACGAGGCTGTTATATACTGTCCTACGCTTATACAAATTTGCAGATGACTTGGGGAATTGGGCTGTATTAGTTGGCATTGATTGCTCTGTTTTTGGTCCCGGCATTTCTTACTTGGCTTGCTGAAGTTCTAAACTTCCCATGTTAGTTCCCTTATGATAATTATATGATATGAACGCAGGTTTATTAAATGGTGGGGTTTTTGTGTCTGAGACACTGTTTTACTTTTTTTTCTTATTTGAATTATGGGTTTCAGAATATTTCTTCAATGGGGACTATGCAATTGGTTTGCTTGACTACTAACAATTAAAATGGAATCAATCTATTTCTTCAAGTTGGACAATGCGATTGGTATTCATCTTTTGCTATCTTTAGCTCAGACCACTTGTTTTTCCTTACAAATGTTTGTGACGTCTAAAACATGCTTCTTCTGTACTGTCACTCTCAAAGTAACATGCTTCTTTTTGCCTTTTCTGAAAGAATTTTCTTTTAATGGCTGGGGCATAAATCTTGCTCTGAATAGCAGAACTCCAGGTATAAGCAAGTTATCTTAGTTAGTGCAGACCAGTCGCCAGACGATAAATTTATTCACCTCAAACCTCTTCAACAAGAAGAGAGTAGGTATAACTTCAGAAGCCATATCTTGAAACAGAGCAAAGATGACAGTTTATCTTATTGAAATATATCTGATAGCATTCTGGTGTTAATGTTGGCTTCATCTTCTATATATGGCATGTTTATCTTTATCAAGTCCTTTGTGGAATTTGATGCTTGGAACTTGTATTCACTCGATTGAGGTTGTAGTTAAAATGAGTTTTGCTTATGGAAAAAATTCTAGCATGCATGTCTCTCCTGCATTTTATGATGGATACCTACAACCTGTTTCAGGTAAGTGAGATGCTAAGGCATACATCTACATCTTCAGTTGCCGGCCTTATAAGCAACCTTCGTAGCCACAGTATGCATATTTTGTCTCCTTGATTTATCTTACTTACTATCCTATTTTGCCCTATCTTGTCATATTCCACTGTTAGAGATCTTTGGTTCTCAGCCCCAGGAAATGTGAATAATAAGTGACGGTAAAACTGTAAAGGCTCCACTAAGGGATTTGAATTACTAAAAATTACATAAGAATGCTTCATCAATAAATCTGTACCATCACCCCAAGCAGCAACTCCATTGACCATTAAGTTCTTAACTTAGTGATAGACTTCTTGCACCCCTCACCTGCTTTATGGTTTTTATTGCCATTGGGCCCCAATATGCCCTCATACAGGCTCTACATTCCATATGTTTTTACAGATGCAGACTGCAGGAGCTGGTTACTCCTTGGTAAATTATCCTATACAAATGACCTATCAAAAAAAAAAAGGGAGAGGCTAATTCCACCCCCTAGCTAATATGCTAATCTACCCCCTTGTTTGTTGCTAAAAGGTCAATACTTGTCACTAAAATACATCTTTAGCGACAAAAAGGGGGTGGAAAAGTACAAGGGGGCCAGAATCCCCCCCAAAAAAATCTAAAAATTTAGAGGCTATAGTGAATGTGGTTGAAGATGCATGGCTTTTCCCTCACATGAAGTTCAGCTATTTTCTTTGTACTAAGGGTCTCCCTTTTGCAGTCATCTAGTGTTAGTGAGGCATACGAACTCACTCTTCCATTTATCAAGAGTTAAAGTTCATAGGCAACCAGTCCCAAGTGACGATTGTATTCTTAGTGCAGTTGCAAGCTGCACCAACAGGTGCTATGATCATGGAAACCCTAGTAGAGTATTTCACATTATCTATGGCTACTTGAGCCATTAGCTTTTTTCTTTGTGTCATCATGCTTTATTGTTTAAAAGGTAAAGTTTGTGTAGATCACTGACCTCCATTAGTTGGCATGTAAGTTCACCATTATTGTCGAATCTTCATGAAAGAACTGGACTATCACATTCATTATGTATTTTCTTTGAGATTACTCACATTATAACTAATTAACTTGAATTTTCTGCAAAGTTTCGAATAAATTAGATTCAAGGAATCTAGATTCAGGAAATTATCGTGGGTTGGTTTTTTCCTGAGGATCAGCGTCAACACAGGCCTGAGTGAGAAAGTAATTTGTGTCAAGTTGATGGATCCTTGGCTATCAGAACCCCTGGCTATCAGACTTCATAAGATGTCTATGTTTGATACATGAAACCCACTCTAAGCTGTTTCCTCCATTTTGCAGATCTTGTTTCTTGTGTCTTCTGGTTATTACATTCAGACTTTCATGAGATCAGGGTTGCTGCAGCTCTTGAATACCTGTCCTCTATGCTGGCTAGTATAGAACAAATGACTAGACCAAATGATGTACCGAGAGACAACTCTCAGAATATTTCTTTGTTAGAACATAATTATAGGAGAGGGAAGTTTCATGTGCGCTTCAAGCGCAGAAACGGGCGGGTTAGAGTTATGGTAATCTATTTGCTTTCTCCCTCTGGTTTTTTAAGTTGATTATGGACCAAAACCATTTTAATTTATCTTGAAATTTTTTCAAGTCTGAGGAGTTTCAAGTGGAGCAGTCACGCATCAAATTCATGTCCGTTTCTTCTGAAGATGGAACGATTGCTCAAAGTCTCGTGCCTAAGGTTAGTTGTGAAGCTGGCTTTCTCGTTCTCAACGTAGAGCTTGTTTATCTTTCTGATATGATCAATAACATGTATTCATTCTGCATTGTTGATTTATTTATTTTTGTGTGGCAGGTGCAATTTAATCTACAGTTGTCGGAAAAGGAAAAAGTTGACCGGGCAAAAGTTGTACTTCCATTTGAGCACCAGGGTATGGATACATGTTAATCTTGAACGCTGCTGAATCATGAATTATCTTCTCGTCTTGACAACATTGTATTTGTTCCTGGCTGCCTTCCTCTATAACCGTCCCCTTTGCTTGCTTCAGGAAATGGGAGATCCATCGACATTTACGATGGCCGAAGATCTCTCAATGATGGAAAAAGTGATACCATGCCTGCTTCTTCCGAGAAAGTGCAAACGAACGAGGATTCTGGCAGGGGGGAGATCATTTATTTTCGTGATTCAGATGATGAGATGCCAGATTCTGATGAGGATCCTGATGATGATTTGGATATATGACTCGAACTTCTTCCAGAAATGTTTACAGCTTAAAGATTTTGTTAAAGCATCGTTCAAATATCCAGCAAGCCGAGTGGTTCAACCCTTCTGTTCTGAGGGCTTTCTGGGAAAGTGCTTATGATTTAGCAAACAGTTTCCAAGTAGCTTGAGCAAATGGCATTGAGCTAAGTGGAGGTTGAGAAGAAGCATGAAGTGATCAGTCTCTTTTATTTCCCTTTTGAAACCTCAGGTAGCAGTCCCGGTTCTCTGTGATGCTTGAGGGCTGATACCTTGCTGAAGTAAAGCCCTTGCCCTTTACATGATGGAATAGTGTGCATGACATTTTAAGAATGACAGACATGTGATGGCAATTAGTGATGGCTATAGGGCAGCATCTTGAAGTTGAACTCGGTAGCAGGACATTGAACCATCCGGTCTGATAGATATCTAAACAATCATTGGCAATACCAAGTTTGTGAAGCCCGATAGTCGACATTCCGTTTTTTGACGGACTCAGATATTGACCATTTGTTCGTGACAGTTATTTTGGATCCCAACATTGAACTACAGCCAGCGAACTGGCACCAAAATAAATCTCAAAGTTCTTAAATCCTGTTCAGATCAATTGCTAGTATACATCAATACTGTTGCTAATTGGTACAAATTATATCCAAAAGATGTAAACCCCAAGAAAGGGTCGAAAGAATGAGACCGTGAGTTAGTTCAGCGACACAACAACTAGAATCTTAGTTGAATCTGATAAATTCGAATGAATCTTGGACACAAAAGAGAATCTAACCCAAACCTCATCAACCTGCACATAGGAAAGCAGTGTGATCTTTCAGTTGCTATTTAGTACCGGGAAAAACGAATAGGGTTATACAATTTAAGTTTTACGTGAGAAGGGGGAACATTTACCAAGCACACAAACATGAAAATAAAAAATAAAGCTGCTATTCCAAAATTTCTATCTGAAAAAATGAATCGGCATATGCATTTCTTGATGGCTAACACATTTGTGGTAGAAAACTTGCAGCTTGCAAAGTTCACAAACCATTGGTGGCCATGCTTCAAACCAAGAACTGGTTCATCTATTCTTTTACATTAGAGTTTCCTCTACTTCAATACATTTAGAGAAAGGTCATGCAATGTTTGCAGAACACCAAATAATGAGATATCAGCACGGTCCTTCCGCCCCTTGCCATAGTAAACTCTGCCCTCAAATTTACACCCGTTAAACCGAAATGTGTATATTAAACACTTAAGCTCATAAAGTAAGCGGACAAATATTATGACTTAGACTCAGAACTTTAAAGTGCATTGTTTATTGCTTTCTGGAGTATCTTAAATGACCAACCAAAAATTCGTATAATTTTCTGTTCCTTTAGAGTCTTCAAGACACTGTAATCCTGCAGCAAGTGTCAAATGGACAATTTGAACAGACCTCTAAAGGAAGGTGACTCGCATGTTTATCACTCGAGACATGATATGATCATATGATCAATAGATTGGGTGGCAGTTGGTAGTCATGAATATTTTATGCATAAGCTGTGATTAGTACTTCAATGCCAGAAACCAGTTCAGGACCTGAATGTGACCCATCCAGGCTGATATGAGGAGGAAGGATGATTTAATCTCAATAATGGTTGTGACTTGGAACATCTGGTTGCAATTCAAAAGCCATGAGATCTTATTTGCTATGAGGGATAAGAGAGATCCGGCAGAAAAGGGGTAGGAGATGGAAAGATATGAACTTAACGGCAGACACAATCTACTTTGGTTTTCGAAGCGACTTATGAGGAGTTTGCCTTTTGTTAACTTTCCAAACAGAAATGCAAAGAGTGAAAGGATTTTGTGTGGAAAACACATTTATATCTAGTAATGGAGATAATACAAGTTACTGCGGTCACAACCACACATGTTATCATCAGTATGTTTCACTAGATAAAAGCTCATAGGGGCCATGCTGTAACCAGTAAGCAGAAACGCCCCATGCTCGTTGTTTCAGTTAGCGAAAGTGCATGGAGATGACATGCCATTACTATTACTGCCGTAATGATATATTCTCCCAAGATTGGCTCGTCTTTTTGAGGTTGCTTCTACCTGGTCTAACCCTATCCTAGATTTTATGAGACTGTTCTTCTTATGAGATGTCTATGTTAATGTAAACTCGTTAGAAGATCTGAGGGCAACAGTGAGTTTTTTTGTACAAAAGAAGGAAAAGAGGCTAAGGGTCTTACAAGAAGATAATACCTCAAGACAAGATGACAAGTCCGAGGTACATTGCTCCACCAAGAAATATAAAAGATATCATTCCCCTGCATACGGACCTCATTTAGTTAGAGAAGTATCACAGATTTCTGTCGTGCATTCTTTTACTCTTTTTTTTTGGGTTATCATAAGCTCACCATATTACTCCCCATGCGGCACCATTGCAAGGGCAAGGACAAATTTCTGCAAACTTCTCAGCATCACTGGAGTTCACCCTTCGAGAAATTAGATCATCATAGATATCTGCATCATGAGATCCATATCAACTTGACATTTGAGCAACCATTTTGAGTCTACTTCAGTAGTTGATAAACGAGGATGAACTGTACCATAAACTGAAAACAAACTGTTCATGACACCTGAAATTTGACATACCACAGATGAGAAATGCTTCACAAACTTTTATATATAGAAAAAGAAAACCAATATGAACAAGATAATCATTTCAGTAACAAGAGAGAAAGCTGTAACAGGATGAATCCATACCAATGAAAAGAATGACATATCGCAGTATACGAAGTTTTGTTGTTTCTTGCAGTACCCAGATTACAGCAAGGAAAATGATAAACCCTGGCAGTTCATTTTGTAAAGTATCAATAATGTATAGCACAAGAGCCACCGTAGGCCAAGTACAAAAACAAGCACTACCAACAATGTCATAATATCTTGAATTTACTGACCAATGCAAAGTCCGCGAAGTGTCCACTGTTTCAGCAACAAAATACAGCAAATAAGGTAGTGGATAATAGATAAGCCAAACATTCGATTCTGTTTTAGAAAATAGATGTTCTACTGAACTGCAGCAACTAAAAATGGATATGCTCTTAACCCCGTACATTTTTAGCAACAAAAAGCACCACAAGCAGAGCAGCACCAAAACAACCAGCAGCAATTCTTGCCGTGAGAAGATTTGTGGATGCAAGGATTAAAACCATCCCCCAAAATGACGAGCCAAGATCTGGATAGAAGAAGCAATGAAACAAACTCTTAAGAAAACTCAGCAGCTACTGCTTGCATCAATATGTCACGTTGAAAAGGGGAGGAAAGCACACAAAGAAAAAGTCCGGTACATTCAACTGATTAAGTTAAAATACATCAATATGGCCAATCTGCATCTATAGACTACAATGAAACCCGAGAGGCATTGTAAGGATAAACGAGAGCTGCTAAAAAGGAAAGTGTATTACATCCTGCAGGCAAGATGAGCCAATATATACCACCGCGTGTTTGTGTCACCCCACCCTCATTTGCGTGGACCTGGATGCCTTCCACCTGCAAATCAGATAGCCCAGGCATGTGGTTGAGCACAAGAAAGAAGAGCAACGAAACATTAACCAACCCAAATAAACTTCTAAAAATAAATTTCATACAGACAAAACTCGATAAAAGATTCATAATCTGCATTTGCATGACACAGTAATGGAGATCGACTTATACCTCAAGCCACAATGCTTTGTTAAGTGATACGGGCAGTTGATCCAAACAACTCAGGTGGTCGAGACAGAAAGGGCGAATAATACTGGTATAGGAGAAACAATGCCTAAAGACCTCTTTGCATGCTTTTTGCCAGTGAATGGCCAAAAGAGCAAGATAGGACTTGAGCTCAAAGCTTTGATAGTGCATGCATACCAGAATGTCAGATCATGTTCTCCAAATAACTTTAGAGGTAAGTCGTGGTTGGGTTGGGTAGTTTCAGACTTGTCAAACATGGATTCCATTTGTATTTGGCTTACTTTGACTCTGAAAAGTTCAATAGGCCGTACACAATGTAGGGTGAAAAGATTTAAGATCTGTACACCCAAGGATTGAACATATGCAATCTTAATGTACCCAACTTCTGAAGTGACCATTAGCAGATCAGAAAAAAGTGAATCCATAAGTTGATTCACATTCATTGCCAAAATTAGTGCCCTGGTAATGATCTTGAACTTAAAAAAAGGGAAGGAGTAAAAAAAGCAGCGATGGCCTATCACTAAATCCTAATCACAATGCAGTTCACTAACAACGATTTAATCGATGAGAAACCATACGAATGAATGAGGTGACATGAATCAATCTTGAATTCATAGTATGAAAGCACTCGAAAATGAAAGACAAGAAAGCAAGTAAAAGCATATTCCATTTGCAAACCAACCTTGCCACATGTAAGCATACAAGCAATTGCATGGCTTGCTTCATGAAGGAACACTGTTATCAGCTTAAAAGGTGTAAGTAGGAATGTCCTCCATAGCTGTTATGATCATTTAAGGAAAAAGAGTTAAATTGAAGGAAAACATGATATAATCAAGAATCGCACAGGCTAACATATTTTGAAAATGATGAAAAGTTTATTCTTAAGCAAATGGCCACAGATATTGTTCTCTGCCATATTTATCATAGTATAGGATGTAAATAAAAATTGTAGAGATATGACCCTTTCGGTTTTCTACCGGAGAGAGATATACTTTGCTAGTCTAACCACCCTTGTGTAATTTCTCAAATAAATTGCACTTCCTAATGCTTCTAATGCATTAGTTTGACCATATCATGCATCATAATTGATAGTCCATTAATTCTAGCAATATCATTTGATTTACATTCTTGTATCATTTATCTTCCTACTCATCCATGTCGCCCTCCTCTATTCTCAGTGTAAATTATTGGAGAACAATCAAACGTGGAGCTTTAATTTTACTATAAAAGTAATCAGTAACTCTCCTCGGACATGACCAAAATAAGAAAACAAAAAGGATATCCTGCATTAACATAGCAAATGAAAATACATAAGCTACAGATACAGAGTTAAGAAACTTGAAGTAACAATTTGTTAAATCTCTTAATGTCCGTCTACAAAGTCAGCTTCTGCATGTAACATTGTTAACAATAAAGAGAATAATCAACTTTAAATGCTATTATAGGTTTCCTGTGATTATGTCCCCTTGTTTCAAAATGTCATGTCTATGTGTTCATAGACCAATTTTAGAATGTGCTATTTGGATCTTCAGGTTTTGTTGTTTAAGGCCTTTTTTCTGCTGGATGTATAGGAATATCATTAAGTTGGTATTTCCTAGAGCTTCATCAATCCTACTTAAAGAAAATGAGTGTACGAACATACAAGCTCGAAGGGATCCACTTTCCCAGCGACACAAGCTTTACTTGGGTACTACCAAAGTCACAAACTTTCGGTTTTTGTGACTTGGAATAATAAAGTTCAGATTACCGTTGAATCGTCAAAAGAGTAGCACTAAGTTAGAACACTAGAAAGACACCATGAACTCTATGAACAGGCAGCCAGTCATGCATCTAGGAATATAATTTTGACTGTCGGGTTATAATGTAGCTCCAAAACCAACAACTCCACCCTGCACAAGGCGGCGGATGCTACTCCTACAACTATATTGGTCGTCTCCACTATTATTTCTTTAGTTCGTAACCCAAGTAGCAAAATTTACAAACTATCAAAACCACGAAAACTTCGGGTCAAGAAACAACAAACAAAGATTTGGAATTGGAATTGGAGTATGTCACGTTGCAGAATTTTAACATCTGATCAAAGGAGTTTATTAAACCAAATTTAAGTTCGTAAAATCTCCCTAACATGGATCTACCCCACATAAACATCAAACTATAAGGCAAAAGGGAATCTGAGAAACATAATAAGAAATAATCAGGCATGGTGATTGAAAGAGAAGAGTACCGCAAGAATCGCGACAGTGTAGATTCCGATGGTAATAATAAAGGCTTTTTGGTCGCGGTCACAACAGTTCTTGAGCTCCCAATTCGGCATTCTTCTTCCCTTCCCAACTTTAGCCCCCCGGAAATTCGGAAAACCACTAAAGAAAACAAAAGAACAAAAAGTTGAATTTCAAGGGCAAGCCTTTTTCTGGGAGTTTTTGGGAGTCGTTGAGAGGCCCAGTTGGGTATTTGCGTAGACAGGGATATTCCAACTTCGTTTATGGAGTTGAGGGGAGGTAGAGTTGCTGTCCTAACTGGCAGTTGGCAGTTTCAAACTTTCAAAAACCAGGATTGGCCTACTGCTCCTAAAGAGGCCAAGATCAAGACCAATGTCCTTTCAGCTTTGGACTTGGTCGAACTTCAAGGAGACTTGGCTCCGTTTGACAAATTTTTTTTTTTGATTTTTAATTTTTAAAGAGCAGTTTTTAAAAAACAGTTAAAATTTTTTTTTTACAAAAATAAGTGGGTGTTTGATAACCCTTTTTTTTTTAGTTTTTTTTTTTTGGTGTTTGGTAACCATTTTTTTTTTGGTGGTTTGCGGTGGCGGTGGTCGGCGGCTGGAGGTGGCTGTCAGCGGTGGGAGGGTGGTGGTCTAAAAAAAAAATCAGTTTTTGGAGTTTTTTTTTTTACTCTTCAGTTTAAAAATTGGTTTTTTAAATTGAAAAAAAATGGTTACCAAACGCTCCTTTTTTTTTCAATTTTTAAAACTGAAAAAAAAAAAGAGTGTCAAACCTAGCCTTATCTTGATTACGGGGGTTCGATAGGATTAATTAATGTCCGTTGTCTATATGTCGCTTTTAAGAAGAGGTTGTTTCTATGTCGTAAAACTCGTAACTCTATGTCACAGGTGAACAACATTATCGTTACATTAAGGACTCAAGACTCACTTTGCTAAATACAAAAGAAACGAAGATCATAAGATATTAAAGAAAAGGGTTAATTACACTTATGTCCCTGAGGTTTGGGTGAAATTACACGCATGTCCATAAGTTTGAAAAATAGGCACTTATATCCTTTGACCTAACGGAATACCCATATACATAATGGAATGGTCAAAATGACCATATTGCCCACGATTTGAAAGGTTAATTATTTACCATGCCATTCCACCACTCCACTTCATAAACCCACTTACCCATTTTCTTCTTCTTCCTTTCTATTCTCTGCCCACTGACCAGAGACTCACACTCACACACAGAGCAACCCCTCCTTCCACCCCTCCCCTCACCTTCCTCACAAACGCACACATTCACACCCAACAACAAAGTAGTAGTACTACTCAGTTTCCCTTCTCCTTTTCCATGCGCACAGCCCACACAAAGCAGCAGTGCTGCTACTCTCTTCCCTTCTCTTTCTTTTTCCTTTCCTTAAACCCACTTCACATACCTCATTTTTGCACACACCCACATACACAATAACACCCACAAGCACAGACCCATATACTCATCTTCTTCCATACACCCCTGCGCGCAGTCCTCTTCTCAGCATAAGTTCACACAGAAAACCCACTTGTTACACCAACTTTACACACACCTAGTCACACACTACACACATACACCTAGCCACTCACTATACCCACATTTTCACACACAATTTCCTCACAGTTGGGCACTAAACACACAAAACCCACACTGCCTCACGGCAGTGCCGTGCCTTCTCCCTTTGTCCATTTCTCATACACGTAAGCACACACTAGACCACAATGCTCACAGATTCGATCCACACACACAAAGTTACCAACTGAAGCACTGTACTCACCATATTAATACACACACTAGGACACATACTACTACACACGCTACTTCAACCTCCGTAGCACACACTCTCTTATACTCTAAGACACATGCACAAACTAAATACAAAACACAACACCCACCCAAAACACACACTGCGGCGGTCGACGGAGACGATGCGGGTTTCGCCGCTGACGTAGCAGAGGGAGTTGGTGTTCGGGCGCGGGACGATCTGGCCGCCATAGCTGCGCATCAGGCGGAGCTTGGCGGTGGGTAGGGGCGGCATTGGATCGGAGTGGGTGGTGACGGGGGCGGTGGGGGTGGATGACGGCGGAGTAAGTGGTGGTGCGTCCATGGGGGACAAGATCTGGGATTGCGCCGTTTGTAGAGGGGAAGGAACAGTGGGCACGACATCGTGGTTTTGTAAGGGGATTTGGTGTTAATTAGCCAACCAGTTTGGTGAGGGATGAACTATCACGGTACCGCCGGATCTGTGAGATGAACGTCGGGGTTTATGTCGGTGACACAGCTACTACAGAAGCCGGCGTGGTGGTGGAACGGTGGGCCGTGGGGGCAGCAATATGGTGGTGGGACGGTGGGGATAGCAGCTTGGTGGTGAAACAGTGGGGGAGACGGCGTGGTTGCCGGAGAAGAAGAGAGAACTTCACCTGTTGGAAGAAAGAGATAAGGGGAAGAGAGACCAAGCTCGTGAAAGAGAAAACGAGAGAAGAGAGGTAACAGGGGTAGGATTGCCATATTTTGAAAATACACATCGATGACATCACAAAAAATACAATTTTTGGACGGATACCTAACGGATGGACATAAGTGTTACCTTTTTAACGTTTGTGGACACGGTTTGTTACCTTTTGAAAGTTAGTGTCCTTGACTGTAATTTCACCCAAACCTCAGGGACATAAGTGTAATTAACCCTAAAGAAAATTGTTAGCGATATACAATGTTCAATTATTTTCGTGAAAGACGTCATTTTGTGTCTCATTAGGCTAGCGTCGATGTCATTTACGTTTGTGAGATTGACCTTCGTAATTTTTTCGGACATAAAATAGAAATTCTCGCCTACATGAGGTAGTCTTTAGTAGCTTCATCGACCATATCGACTCTCACCGTTGGAGCAAACCTAATTCAACCCCGACCTTACTTTCTCACAATATCTCTAACCACATTTTGACCTTATGATCTATTCAAAATTCATTCTCGTCGATAAACTTGCACAACATGTCTTTTCTTTGTGACCTAAATTCTCACCTTAACTATTCTCTCTTCTTTGCCGAATGGAATTAAAAGTAAAGCACATTTTCAGTTTATATTGTAACAAGACGTTTATAAATATTTTTTTACAAGATCAAGATTTATTGTCAGTTTCACTCACAATAAATAGAATGACATCATGAATAACGTACAATAAAATTGGAATAAAACAAAATAGAGCGGGTTAGTTATTATAAAACTAATCACCGTAATCAAATCAAAAGGCTAATAGCTTTACGCAAAGTTGTTATGAAAACCAAGTTATATTTACAATCCATTTTTATTTGAATTTTTTCCAGGTGAAGAGGCACATCACAAAGCCTGGTGGATGGTACGTTTCTCTCTGTGAGTGCGACTCTGCGTATCATTTATCGTTCTAGCGCTATTCATATCCACTGATGAATCAACCTTCAATTAGTTCTGTTAATCACCTACGCTTCAATTCCATCAACTTTACCATTAATTTTGTATTAAAAGCAGCATTCTCATCATCTTCATCAACTCTCCAAACCCTAACAGACCCTGCAACCAAATCAGTCTCAAACCCATTTTACAATTTACTCCCACATACGCAAAACCCCAACAATATAGTCAACCTCATATGCGCAAGTCTCAAACAAGATAAACCCAGCTTAACCCATGTTCACAAAGACATTCAACAGCTTATTCCTTATCTTGGTAGTCAAGAAATTTCTAGGGTCTTGCTGAGATGCCAATCTGATTCATTTGCAGCTCTAACTTTCTTCAACTGGGTCAAAAATGGCCTGGGACTTAAACCAAATGCCCATAACTACTGTCTTATTGTTCATATTTTGGCATGGTCTAGGAACTATCCTCAAGCTATGAAACTGTTGTCTGAATTGATAGTGTTGGATAGTAGCGTTTTGGAAAATGTAGATGTTTTTCGAGATTTGGTTTTATGTACTGATGAGTGTAGTTGGGATCCGGTCGTCTTTGATATGCTAATTAAGGCATATGTCAAAGTGGATATGATTCGAGAAGGTTTTAGGACTTTTAGGAGGATGGTGAAGTTCAAGTTTGTCCCGAATGTCATGGCAGTTAATTGCCTTTTGAATGGGCTTTCCAGGTTTAATTATGGCGAGAAGTGTTGGGAGATATATGAGGATATGGGGAGAATTGGGATACGGCCGAATTCGTACACGTTTAATATATTAACTAATGTGTTTTGCAAAGCTGGGAATGTGGATAACTTGAAGGAGTTCGTGGAGAAGATGGAAGAAGAAGGATTTGATCCTGATATTGTTACATATAATACGTTAATTGACAGCTATTGCAAAAAGGGAAGGTTAAAAGATGCACGTTACTTGTTTAGAATTATGCACATAAGAGGTGTCATACCGGATTTGGTTACACACACTGCCTTGATAAATGGCCTGTGTAAGGAAGGAAATGTGAAGGAGGCTCATCAGCTGTTCCACCAAATGGTTCATAGAGGGCTGAGGCCCGATGTTGTGTTATACAATACTCTTATAAATGGTTACTGTAAGGAGGGAATGATGCAAGATGCAAGGTTTCTGTTACATGAAATGATTGGGAACAACCTTTTCCCCGATAGTTTCACTTGTTGGACGCTCGTTGAAGGGTATAAGAAAGAGAGTAGGTTGCTACCGGCACTTAATTTGGTTGTGGAGCTTCAAAGATGTGGAGTTTCAGTCTCTCGCGACATATATGAGTTCCTAATTGTTGCTCTGTGCCGGGAGGGTCGGCCATTTGCAGCCAAAAGTCTTTTGGGACGGATGCCTAGAGATGGCAATGAGCCTAATGTGGAAGTCTACAATGAGTTGATTGATTCTCTATGCAAATGCAATTTTGGGGAGGAGGCAATTCTCTTGAAAGCTGAGATGGTTTATGAAGGTATAAAACCTAATATAGCTACGTTTAGAGCTATTATAGGCTGTCTGTGCAGATTAAGTAGAAGTATGGATGGTGAAACCTTGATGAGAGAACTGGTGAATTCTAGTGTTTTCCCTGATATTGTGATCTCCAGGGCTCTGATAAATGGGCACTGCAATGAAAGGAATATTTGCAAAGCCGAATCATTGTTGAGCTTCTTTGCTGAAAAATTCCAGATGTTTGACATGGAATGTTATAATACAATTGTCAAGGTACTCCATGAGAATGGTGAAATTGCTAAACTGATGGAGTTCCAGGATAGAATGCTAAAAGTGGGCTTTGAGCCGACTAGCCTGACATGCAAGTACATGATTGGCGGATTGTGGAGAGCTATGGGAGTTGACAAAAAGCAGTCTCCCTGTGTATTGAGAATGTAAAATTTGTGCGTGAGAGAGGATTCTCTGTGTTTTTCGGGGTTAATTGATGGATAGACCAGGTGCTAGTAATCTTGCACAGTGCACCTCTCTACAAGCGAAATCTACCATATATAGTGGTGGTGATTGATGGCTGTATCAGGCTGCTGTCAGACTAATGAGAATGAGGATTAGGGGCAGAAGCGTTTCACAGAGAAGATGAGGCTACTGCAGTACATCTTCTTGCATGCTGGGGATGCTGTTGCAATACGATGTTAATGCCACAGGCATCTGATGGCAAAAATAGGCCCATCATTCAAGGGTTGAATATATGTGTGCTGTCTAGCTACTTCCCGTCAGAGCTGGTGCTTTCTTGCACTGATATACTATTGGGACATGCTTCTGATGATGCTTTAACCTATATTCTTTTCCTGCCTGGTTTAAGAAAGTTGCTGCTCTCGCTCACTTCCTCTTCCAAGAAAAGCACCTGTTATGTCTGATGCGCCTATGAGCGTATTTTACGTTAGACGAGGATGATATGAATCGGTCACCATGCTGCTTCTATCGCTCTTTAACATTGTCGTTTCTACTGAAAGGTACGAGGTTCTCTGTGTTGTTCTATTTCGGTTTTGAAGTATATGTGATTTTGTACATATGAAGCAAAAACTTGGAATAACATACATTTTTTTATATCTTCTTGGAAAGTTCCCTAGTATATGAAAGAGTGAAAAAGTGCTTTTCTTGTTGTGGAGTAAGAAGTATTCGTCGTATCTTAATACGTGTATTTAGTTTATTCGGAGCTATTAGAGCTTGATCAACCTTGAGATGGAAATTCTTCAACGTTTTCCAACATCGGACTGCTTAGCTTATTTGGACATTGACCTTTTTTTGGAGTATATATGCACTCAGATTGAAACATATGCTATTGAATTCTTTACTATTTGTCAATTTCAAGGAGTAGTTCTTGTGTAGAAAAACAAATCAAGGTCTAGAAATGAAGTCATACATCATATTTTCTACTCTATAGAACGGTTTTGTGGTATGTTAAGGCCGAAGGGCACAAGTCAAGCATTCAAAAGTATGAGACTGAGTGTGTGACTTACACATGCCCACATCTCTATCTTGTTGTGAATGAAAAATAGTTTTTCTGATAGGAAGAATTTGCACTTCTACACATACTAAAGGGCGGCCTTGAAGTTGGAAAACATGTATGCAGGACACAAATCATGTTACTAAGCAAGAAGACATTCTCAACAACTCCGTACACATGTATGCAGGTAAACTTGGAAGCCAAATCCATCAATGGCCTATATAAGTCGAATAACCGAGCATACCTAAAAGCATAAAACATGGTTACTAAACATTCTGCTACTACTCTTTTGGTTATGCTTTTGTTCTTTATAGGCGATGACACTGAAATCATGGTCCTGCTGTAGAACTCCTTTTGGCAATATAATTATTAGTGAAGAAGGTAGATTTCCTCTCCTTGTGCGCATCATATGCCTATGGATAGAGAATGACTAAGACTCACAAATTATGGCTTATACCTGTCTAATTGCTAATCTATATCTATACTATATAAAAGCACGAAAGGGGTTGAATGACTAAATATTTCCCCCCCTAAATAACCCTTTTTATAGAAGTGTTTCATCTTATCTTAGCTTTTAAGTGTGAGGTTTTTTCAGACCTGTGAAAAGTTCCAGTTTTTCTTGTTTAGTTACAATCTGCCCTAAAAGCTCAAGCTGTTAGAGAATGAGCCCAACAATGTTATCTTGCTTAACACTCCCCTCACGTTCAAGCCCCCAATTGCACGTGAAGAGATAGATTAAGGTGTGCCACCACCAAGTGCACAAAAAACAGAGAGCCAATTGCACTATAATAATGGGGGATCAGATATGCAAGCGGGATGAATTGAATCCAAAACCGCCAAACCAAAGCTCTAATACCATATTAAGTTAGCATCTGCTCTAAAAGCTTAAGCTGTTACAGAATGGGCCCAACAATGTTATCATGCTTAACAATTCTTTCCCCAAATACCTTGTTTTATAACATATTGACATTGTTTCATCTTCTTTTAAAATTGTTAGGGCTTTTTTGAACTTTGAAAAGTTTCATTTCTTTTCTAATTACCCTTCGTTCTTTCCTTCATGTAACCCTTTTTACTAAAGTTTCGTCTGAACTTCCAAAATTTGTGGGTTTCTTTATACCTTTGAAAAGCTTCCATTCTTTTTTAATTTACCCGTTAGGTTTAATTTGTTATTACTTACCACATGGTTTTCAATCCCCCCAATACTCTTTTTAATATCAATCTTTCATCTTAGCTTTCAAAATTATAAGACTTACAAGAACTATTCCTCGGTGATATGGGCAATCCGTTTAGTAATCTTCGCCTTTTTTGAACCTCAATATTCTGGAATCACTAAGGCCTTCCTTCTAAAAGTAAGTCAAAGTGTTTGCTGGTGTGGTTATCGGTTAGCTTAACCGTTTGAGGAGATGAACTTCATTTTTGTCTTCGTTCACAGTAGAATAAAGCTACTTACAAGTTACAGCCATTACGCAGGTTTTGCAAGTAGGTTTTTTCTTCCTGTCATTATCAGTACCAGTTTCCTAGGTCAGCAAAGGCGGACACCCAAATTTGTAAGTTCAAAAATGTTTCTATGTAATTAAAAGAGTACGATTATGAAGATTTCTTCTGATATTACGACTAGGAGTGATTTGAGTATTTTGTGTTTTATTTTGTATTAACATGATGTAATCTGTTTAAGAGTTGCTTTCCATATTTGATTCTTGGTACTCAACTCTAATGGCAAATCATTCGGATAATAACTATTTGGCCTACATGCGTTGCGTATTATATAGGTTGTAAATGTGGCAGGCTTAGTTAAAAGGGCGTTGTGTATTATGTAGGTTGGAATTGTGGCAGGCTTAGTTAACAGGGACATGTAGGCGGTATTTTGTGCCAAGAGGGGTAAGAACACTTCAGCAGGTCAAAGAAAAGATTAATATAAGACGTTAGCCAAATTTATTTCTGTGAACAAAAAAATAATCAAATTATCCGTACATTGTGTAAACAGAATTGAAATTTATAAGTGCGAACTATCATGATTCCAATAGTTGGTCATAAATTTATTGCTATGAATTACTGTTTAAAGCATCAAGATATGTATTCTTGATGACATATACATTGACTAATAGCAGACTGCAGATCTGCATGGTGTATCCATAATATTGTCTTTTCTTTTTCTTTGGCTTGTATTTATTGATCCTTATGATTTCGGTTTTTCGCTATTGCCTTGATTACCAGTGCCATTATCAATTTCTTTTTCATGTGATTAAGTAAAACTGTGCTTGCACAATGATGCAAAAAAGGGTCGTTGCCCTTGTAGACAAGCATGAACACGCTTAACCTTGAAGTGGCATCAGGAAGCTGTTGAAAGAAAAATGGTAAAAGCGCATGGAAGCAGAGAAGTCTTCCTCAGCCCAGCAAAAAAAATGGACTCTATGCCCTCGAAACCGGTACGTACAAACACGTCGAAGTATACAAAGGAGAATCACGCACCTCTTTTCTTCCTTTTAAAAAGAGCCGAACATCTCAAACGGTCCACAACCAAACAAGGTATTGCTTAACACAAACCCAATAAGCAAAACTAAACAGATCCTTTGACTCACTGTTGACTTTGCACATATAGCACTAATCATATCTGCTTCCCAGCTTCCCAAGAGAAAAAGCACACCTTAGATGCCGCAAAATGATTTCAATATATTGTTTTAAGGAAAAGAAGAATAACCAGGTGCTGAGAAAAGATATAGTAGGGATAATAGACCGGAAAAATGCTTCCAGATCACCCTATCCTCCACTTTCCTATTCCCCTCCGCCTGAGTTCCAGAAAGGAAGACACCATAACAAACTCCGACTCATTGAATCCCTTTACAAAGTGGGTACCCAAGTTACCCACGCATTACCATGATTTCCACAGGATAACGCTTTTGATACCAGTCCCTGAGGTCTCAAGAAAGATGAAACGGGGTAAGAAAGGGATTACAAATAGTTGCATCCCCACACAACACATCAAACCAGTCTCACCCTAGCTCCAATGATGGCAAATATTTTTGTTTTTTGTAAACTCTATCCCTTCTGGCCACCCATAAATTGGAACCACGAGGTCTATGAATCACACAAGAAGTACAAAAATCTTGTCTTGCATGAATTACATGTGACATACTAGTTAGGTAATTGACAAAAATAAAGAATTACTCCCTCTGTTCCACATAAATTGATCACTTTTTTTTTTCAATGCAGATTAAGGATTTAGGTCATATATTATGTGATTTCCATTTTAACCTTTAGAGAGAAGAGGGGAAGAAAGTGGGTCAAGAGAGAGAAAATTAGTTAGTAGAGTGTTAAATGTGGAGAGAGAAATAGAATAAAAAAGTGTAAGAAAGTGGGCCAGGAGAGAGAAAATGAGTTGGTGGAGAGAGAAATAGAATAAAAAATGTAAAGAGAGTAAATATGTAAAAGTACCTACAAAATCTTTCTTGATTTGGAAAGTGAGCAATTTTTGTGGGACAGCCCAAAAAGGAAATATTAACAATTTCTGTGGGACGGAGGGAGTACAACTCAAGACATGGTTGGGTATCTGTTGTTAGAAATATGTTCTAGGATCCAGTTTAGAAGAACTAAATTTTTTTTGCTACCTATCTAATCCCAGCCCTTGTAGAATTTGACATGTTAATAATCAATTTTATGTCTTTGATGCATATTGTTGTCTTGGTGTGGTTAAAGGGTTCCAAGAAAGCAAGCATAGATGATGCATATCTCTAGGTCGTTTGCCATAACGCATAAGGAGATGTTGTTTCTACGCTCTTGTATATTCTTTCTCCCCATTTGTGTACTAAAAATGCTAGATAGTTGATAACCCTTTAGCTAGAATTGAGGGCATGTATAGCATATTAGGGGGGTGAAAACAGCTTCTTCCTAATGAATACATACATAGAAGCTAAAATCAATATAGAACAAAAGCATAACTGGTGAAGCATCCAAATTCTTTTTGTTCTTAGAACATCTAATGTACACATTTATGTTTTAAGAAAAAATTTAGGATGAAAGGTGATCCTTTTTATCCTTAAAAATTATTATCTTATGTTTCAAGCACTTGCATTTTACTGGTAAATATCGAAGTGTAACAAATGACATAATGAATAATATCTAGAAATCGAAGAAGATCATCCACTTACAAACTACTATTGAAAGCAAGAATGCGAAATAAACATAAAGAAAAACCAACCGAGCAGCACATAATGCAAATGTAAGGAGCAACACAGCCTTAGACTCTGCAGGCGGAGGAATGTAAAAGTTTAGAAACACTAATTTGCCAAATTCATTACACCTTTCTGTACCTATGGTTTCTTAATATAGCTGTCAGGGTTCCAGATGAAATATCTTGAAACCAAAAAGATCATAGCAAGGTTGGTTGCTTTTATCTTTTAGCTAGATGCCTAATTCAAATAGCAGTCTCCGAGTACTTGGTGCACTGAACAATCAGCAAATGTAATGATGGAAGTACTGGTTGCAGTATGAAGTCAAGAAGGGAAAGGGAGCGATTAAGATCCAATGAAAGAGTATTAGGCATTTCATATCACATTCGATTTGGAAAATTTTCAGCAAACCTTGTGGCAGCCTCTCACCTGAGAACATGCTTCACTTGGTCCATTAAGATCACGTGAACTTTGCAAGCCCTTTTAATGTTCCGGAGCTGGGAAATAATGTCAAGCTATCCTCTAGCTCGCCACAAGAATCTGGTATCAAGTTTCATGCTTAGAACTGAAATGGTAACGTAAGTAACTAAAATGAGCAGTTGGTCAATCTAACATCGTCCTTGAATTGTCACCTTAAGCATGCAAGTAATGATTGCAACTCTTTTAGGAGCTACTCCCATGGAGAGAACGTGAAATTATTGTACCCCAGTAGTCACAGAACTCAGAACTGAGTCACCCACATTCATGGTGAAAACCATACAATAAATGGTACGGGATCACTTTCTGTAACCTTCCTCTTTTCAAGTGATTAATGACTCTGGTTCTGTGTAATTTAACAATGCTATACAAACAACCAAATCAGGCTAGCGATGTTTGGACTAGATTTACATTTCATTGAGAGTTAAGGATTGTGCATTAAGATCTGCTTTGGAGAGGACGTCTTCTGTAGTTTCACCTGAGATTGCGCCCATCAATAGTTTCACATTATCACCACTAGATATAGATTGTGCACTAATTTGGAGAAGCTATTCATTGTAAGCTATGTATAAGTGGCCTTAATCTGTGTCCCTTCTGCTGAAGTGCTTCGGACTTGACCTATATCACCGATATGACCTCAATAAAGCATGACTGATCCCTTTTCCATTAGCAGCTTTTGGCTTTTCAAATTTGAATGATAAAATTTGAATGCGCTCGTTTGCTCTTACTTAAGCTTTCTTTCTGCTGCTTTGAGGGAAACAAAAGGCTTTGTTTCTTTGAAAGTTCTGGGATGCAAACTCGTTTTTTTGAATTCTTGTTCTTGTTTTCAAAATATTTAGTTGCTGTAGTGAGTGGGTGGAGGGTAAACGAAGTTGTACAAACAACCCAAATCTGGGTATGAATCCAATTCATGTATCTTATACAGCCGCAATTGTTCCCCGTTATAGGCGAGCTCTTGAACTGAAGATAGCTATCAATCATGGAACCTGGGGTGTTGATAAGCTCTTTCTTGATTCTTGATTGAACCATTAACCAGCTATATTTGACAGCCACCCCATTTCATAATTGAAAAGATCTGATATGATTGGCCTTACGTAAAAGAGCATGCATATTTTAGTGAGTGGACAAAGATTTTTGTGCTCTGTGTCGAGAGGGCTAAGAGCCCCCTTGTTGAGAGTATCGTTTTTATTTATTTATTATAAAGAGTATTTACTGTTTGGGTGTTGATACAACTGTTGGGCAATAAGCTGTCATTTTGTGTGAGATAATTTAACAGAGAAGCCCTAACTTGGATTAGATCATGAATCTTTGGTGCAGTGTCGTTTTCAAATAGCAGTGTTCTTGATACAGTTAATTGCCTAGGGTCGCTGTTCACTTTTCTCAAAAGGCTTGACACCAAACATTGCTGTTAAAGACCACACATACTTTCGTGGTCATGCTAGGAATATTGCTTTCTAATTACCTTTGATAGATGTATTTCCTTATCCACATCCACTGTCTACACAACTCTAGCTTTGCATATTCTATTTGATTTCAGTACCAGCCACCAGGACTGCCCATTCATTAAAGGCTTGCAGCAATTCATCGACAACAACAAAGAAGGTGGGCTGGAGAATCAGCACCTTTTCAATGAGAAAGGTGGTTCCACAACCAGTGCTGGTATTGCCCATTCAAGAATTTTTTTAGCTTCATACATGGATAGCTAGCAATTTTGATGCATCATTGATTGTTATCATTTTAAGATGTCAAATTAAGTAAACACTATATTTGTTGTCGTAGAAAACAATCCCATATGCTCTTCCAAAGAAAAGGAAAAGGCAGTTTATTTCTTTCTTCTAAGAAGGCAGTTTATGTTTGTATTGATAATGCAAAACAAAGTGAAATCATTTTTGGACATCCAGAGAGAAATCCAGAAAATTTTTTGACGACAAAAATGCAACGGGATAATACGTTCTGGAGTAATATCCGCAGCCTTTAGATTTCGTAAGAGTAGAGGTATTGCAAGTGGGGTTTCCACTTTTGCAAAGGATTTACAAATCCATTGATTAGAAACCATTGTTTGATTGAGCTGAAGAAGATGTGTAAATTCTCGTAGGAATTCTAAACATGGTTTTGAGGGTTCAAAATCCCCTCGTCAAATAACTAGACTTCAAATCGCCACATTAAACCCTTACCCATGTTTGAAGGACATGTTATTCCTGTATTTTCTCTAAGATCCTTTTCTTTATTTTAAAGTCAAACTTCATCAACAAAAACGGGTAGAACATTAGGTTACAAGAGTTAGAGCTTCGTGCGAAGTGTTAACTTTCAGTAAGTGCCCGATAAAAATACTAGTCAAAGAAATAGAAGCCAACATAGGCTTTACATGCCCTCCCCGGTAGATGCTAGAACACCCAGATCTTGCCATGTAGAACAAAAAGCTCCATATTGTTCTGGTATTATCATAATACACAATCACATGCTGTACATCTTGCTCTGTTACCCTTGTTTTCCTTTGGATGTTTATTTATGCTTTGCATTGCATGCTGTTCAGCCAGCATGTCATGAGAACATGATGGGCGCGAGTACTTGATGACGTTTTTGTTGCTTGTTTTAGTAGCGCTTGCTCACATGGCAAGTGGCCAAAGATGGAAAGGAGAAAAGCATTGAAAAGAAAAATGAAAAGAAGTTGACAAGAGTCATTGGACGCATTATCAATTCTCATGGACCCTGCCTCTTCATTTTTGGTCATTAGCCATATGAAAAAGAAAAGGTAAAGTTGTGAATATGGAGGGGTGATTCCTGCCCCCCCCCCCCAAACCCCCTCCTCTCTCTCCCTCCCCCTTATACAGTTGCACCTAACTTTTCCATGCTGTACAGATGGCCATCAACTAGGGAAACAATAGAAGGTGGATGTTCAAGCCCTTTAATTATTCTGGACCCTACGGTTCATACTGCAGTTGGGCCATCAAGCCGGCCCTCTCTTAGGCTCAGTTTTGGCAAGGCACAAGGCAAGTTTTCGTTTTCTGCTTCTATGTGTGACCAAAGTCTTTTCCAAACAGCCAAATATTTGCCTTTTTATAAGTTTCTTCAGAAACGCCTTCAAAAACCCTTACCAAGCAACGTACAAAGCTTCATTGACAGATTTTTTATTCGTTTAGTTACCAATGGGACGATTTCTTTTCTTCCTGTTTTCAACTTCCTTTCCCCATTAATGTGATAGGTTACTTCATAGAAGTAGAACAAGTCATGTTACTCGGGCTATAGTTAGGAGGATTAGGGTAGCCATAAGAATGTGAGGATGCTTTAGCTAGCATTGTCATCCACCCAAAGACCTTTGTGCGTGAAGTATAAACCCTTATTGCAGGGACAAGGTACCAAAGATGAAAATAGGTGGAGGGTCTAAACTTGACAAAGGCCTATTAGGTGCAAGGTACAGGACTACATTACACTTCGTCCTACCTATCAATTATTGCACAACCATTTGTTTCTTTATTCACTACCAAGCAAGGCTTATCTTAGAAAAGAGGAGGGCGGATACCTTCATGTAACAGATCATGCATCATGTGTCTAGTCTTACTATGTCTTAGACAAAAGGTGTGCTCATTAGTCATAAAGGTGTGCTCAGTTTATCCTCCAAATAGATAGAAGTCAAACCCAATTTGAGACTATTACCATTTGATGAATGTTGTTGGCGTGGAAATGTAGGTATTCTTTGAAGGAAGAATAGTCTAGGTCTTAGTCAAGCTCTTTGGAAAAAAAGCTAAACTATCACTTAAATCTTCCTTTATTTATTATATATATAATTGTTTAGAATGTAAGGTGTATTCTTGGATCAGCTTTAGCATTAACCGAGATCAAGTTCCTTCCTCGAACGATTTTAAAAGCGAGCCCCGACATAGGCCTCGTATGTGAATCTAGAGAACTAAATTTAAGGTTTGAATTCAGAAAGTTGCGGAAAGAAGCAAAATTCCATGACCCCTAGGCTGACCCCTCGTGGTTTGGCATGGTGGTCAACAAGAGAATTTAAACGCGTAGATGCCAATTATTTTATCAATTATTTTTTGTTTTTAGTCCTTTTGGTATATGGCTTGTATGTATAGGGTTTATCAGAAGTCCAACATCTTGATAAAAATCAAATTGCAGAAGATCCTGCTGAAGTAGCTTTGTGTACAGTATATATTTTTCTAGAAGATCAACCGGTGACTTGACGCTGCCAAAGCATCCATTCATTTATTGGATAATAATAACAATAAGAAAGTAAGAAAAATGCCGCGTAGAAAGCAAAAAGAAGACAAATTGTCGACAGAGTGCATTACTAGTTAGGGGAAAATGGACAGTTTAGTGCAAGAAGTATCTGTACAAAATTGTTGTAATTCTTTCAATGTATTACAAAAGGGCTTTTAAAGTAAATTTTACTTTATTTTTTTATTTTTATTTTAAATCCCAACTTATTTCCTCTCTTCATTGGTTATCTTCTCGTCACAGTGCCGCGGTCGATGGATCCAGGCAAACCCCCGTCATTGCATTTGAATCGCTTTGGTTCGTTAGATCAGGCGAAACGGTTTGATTACGACGACCTGATTCCATAGAGATGGGAGTGACGACGAAGATGACGGCAGCGTTTACAAGATTAACTAAGTTTTGCTGAAAGCCAAATGACAAGACTATCCTCACATGTGCAAACTAACCACATAATCCTAAGCTCTTCTACTCCACATGTGTATTTTACTCGTGGGTATACACAACTCAAAACTTTAGCTTATGTCATGAACAGTGAAATATATGAGGTGACCAAGGGTGATGGTAACCCATCACCCTTTTTGGTATACCAAGAGGAATGTTATATATTTTGAACTTCTACGTGGTGGCGGACTTGTAGGATCGTGGCTACAACTTTTTATGCAATGTCAATTAATGATCGCTATATTCTTAATAGCAGTTATCTAGTGACACGCTAAAAAATTCTGACAAAAGATGTCAATAAAAAAGTTAACAATAACGGACATTAATCATCTGTTCGATCTTTCTAAAATCTTTATCGAGTACATCGCTGAAAAAAGTATTTTATCGGTTCCCAACAACTCCCAATTTAAAAAGAGAAATGAATAACATGGTCTCTCTGTCTGCACGTCTACCTTTTCTCTATCCACCCTCTACCCAGAACCAACTTCCATCCCTCCACGTCTCTTAAATATATATCCCGCAAAACCGATTCTCTCCAGGTGGTGTGTTTGGTTACTTCCGAAACTTTCCTTCACCTTCAAGTTTTCATACCCAAAACAAGCCCCCCTTTTTTTTTTGGTACAAAGGAAAGGTAAAACAGATTACTTGGAGGGCCTCACGAATGCCACTCCAGACAAGTCAGCCAAAATTAGGCTGTTCAGATCTCTAGGAATTACAGTGATGTAAACATATTGTTCATTTTGTTTAGCTCCTAAGTTAGCTAGAAAGTCGGCACATTGATTGCCTTCACGCATAGTATGGGTAATGATACTTCCCATCAGTCTGATGATGTTCCTGCAGTCTTCCACCAAAGCTCTGAGAGGGTGATTCTGAATCTCTTGTTCCCTGATAAGCTGTATTGCGGAAGTGGAGTCGGTCTCAATTGTTGCTTGCTGCCAGTTTCTCTCACGGATGGTGGTGAGCCCTCTGTGGATACCCCAAACTTCAGCATTTAGACTAGTGTTGTGTCCAATGTTTCCAATGAAACCTTCTAGCCATCTGCCTTGGTCATCTCTAATTATCCCTCCATAACCACTTTGGCCCGGGTTTCCTTTGGATGCTCCATCCGTATTGATTTTGATGAATCCTTCATCTGGGAATTTCCATGTAATCAGTTTAGTTGTAAGCATAACATGATTACAAGATGTTAAATGAAAAGCTTCGGCTACTTCCCGTGCGAACTTCCTGCTGTGGTATAAGGCTTCCATTGTGCTTGTACTATGATTGTCAAAGACTTTTTTGTTCCTGCATTTCCAATTAGTCCACATAATAGAGATGAAAGTAATATTCCAGGGAACTTCTTGGCCATGGTTGTTTTTCAATTGTAGCCCTTTCCAGAACCATTGTATCACCTGAAGGTTTTGCATTTGTTGCATTTGGTTGTTGTCTAGGCTTTTGGACCATAAATCAGAGGCATGAGAACAATTCCATAGAACATGCAAGGTGGTTTCTTCAAAGGTAGAACATCTGGGGCATAGATTAGAGGCAGTAAACCCTCTAATTTGCCTTAGGGAGTTGGTAGGTAATCTATCATGAAGAACAGTCCAAATAAAACTTTTAATTTTTTGAGGTGACCAAGGGTGATGGTAACCCATCACCCTTTTTGGTATACCAAGAGGAATGTTATATATTTTGAACTTCTACGTGGTGGCGGACTTGTAGGATCGTGGCTACAACTTTTTATGCAATGTCAATTAATGATCGCTATATTCTTAATAGCAGTTATCTAGTGACACGCTAAAAAATTCTGACAAAAGATGTCAATAAAAAAGTTAACAATAACGGACATTAATCATCTGTTCGATCTTTCTAAAATCTTTATCGAGTACATCGCTGAAAAAAGCATTTTATCGGTTCCCAACAACTCCCAATTTAAAAAGAGAAATGAATAACATGGTCTCTGTGTCTGCACGTCTACCTTTTCTCTATCCACCCTCTACCCAGAACCAACTTCCATCCCTCCACGTCTCTTAAATATATATCCTGCAAAACCGATTCTCTTCAGGTGGTGTGTGTTTGGTTACTTCCGAAACTTTCCTTCACCTTCAAGTTTTCATACCCAAAACAAGCCCCCCTTTGATCCTCATCTTCTTACCCCATACATTTCGGTGCTTTACTTCAAAGCTTCACCTTCAATTAAGCCCTCCACGACTATGGTCACAATCATTCATTCATTCATCTCTCACGACTTTTCACCTCACCCACTTGACTTCTACCTCACAAGCACTACTTAAATTCCTCATTTCCCCATAATTCAAACTGTGCCTGCATTTACTCTAATCCCCAACCCAGCCGTTTGTTTTGAATGCTTTTCATTGGCACCAGCCACCAGCAGTATAATTTCCCAGCAAATGGCAGTCGAGATTTGCTCAGACAATTCCACCATGGGTATCAGCCCCAGAATTTCATTTTCTCACGATCTCTCCCAGACGGACGTCGTCCCCGTCGAGCAGCTGCTCCGATCAGTCTCGTCCTCCAGCGCCGACTTCGATTTCATCGTTCACGAAAGCTTCCATCAGGAATCCTCCTCCGCCGACGAGCTCTTTTCCGATGGCAAGTTGCTTCCTACCCAAGTGAAGAAAAAGTTGCCTCCGCAAAAAC
This sequence comes from Escallonia rubra, assembly GCA_033065855.1. Lineage (NCBI taxonomy): Eukaryota > Viridiplantae > Streptophyta > Magnoliopsida > Escalloniales > Escalloniaceae > Escallonia > Escallonia rubra. The sequence goes on along the minus strand of JAVXUO010001034.1, from coordinate 1,145,709 downwards.
CGGAACTACAACAACCACCGCCGCCCCCGCCGCCACTAATCACCGAGCCAGACGAAAAGCATGCTAACACGAAGTCGTTCTGGCGGTTCAAGCGGAGCAGCAGTTTGAATTGCAGTAGCGGGAACGGTTATGCTAGAAGTTTATGTCCGCTGCCGCTTATGTCGAGGAGCAATTCGACAGGCTCGGCGGCCTCAAGCGTGAAGCGATCGCCTTCGTTGTCCAAGGACAACTCGAGTCACAAGCAGCAGCAATACGCCCAGAAGGCGCATTCTTCGTCCTCGTCGTATCAAAAGCCGCCGTTGAAGAAGGCGAGTTACGGTACTTATGGCAGCAATGGTGGCGGTAGGATCAATCCAGTGTTGAATGTCCCTTCAGCTAGCCTGTTCGGCTTAGGTTCAATTTTTTCCGCCATCAAGGATAAGAACAGTAAGAAGAAATAATCGGGTAAGCCTATTGGTACTCCCAAAATGACGCTAGCATCATACATACTCCGTATGATTTAGTCGCGGGGTACAACGCAAACAAATACAATGATTTAGCGTTGGATTATGATTGGTTAACATCTGATTAGGGTTGACTTAGCGTATAGAGGTTGAGATTTGGGGAGATTTGTATGAAGAAGAGACAGGACTGATGATAGTGTGGATAACTGAGGGGCCAATGCATAAAACATGCCACATGCTGCTGGAGTAAAGAACAGGCAATGTTTGCTTTCATGGTTTGTCCCATTCTGCTTTTGCTTTTAGTATGTGTGCCTTATGGCTACTACTTACACATGGTGTGTACTGTTACTGGTGTATACTTTGGACGACTTGTTTCCCTTTTTTCTTCTTCTTTCTGTTAAGTTGGTTTTATGTGGGGAAGGATCTGAATAATGTACATATATCTTTGGGTCACAGGATGGTTTTTGGTTCTTTTGTTTATTGTTGTAGCTTTGGACTTGCTTGAGACTTGAGAGGCAATTATAGGCAAATCATGGAAGCCGGGGGGGCTGTTGAGGGATGATTCCTTAATCTAATGGTGTTCTTGTCCTGATGTCTGAGGAACAACGTAAAGACATATTGCTTGAAAAGTGTCTGTCTACATACTAAGGTATATTAGGCGAGAACCACGAGAGGATCCGAAGCCAATTTTTTTGAAACTTCTAACTATTTAGTAACAAAGTTAATCAGTGCCATTGTTGAAAGTTTTCTTAACAGGAGTAGTAAATTAGCGCTCCACCCGACTCCAACTAAGTTGAACCCTAGCCCAATTCTGCATTACTTAAAGACGATTTCGCCTCAAGTCCTCAACTAAGTCGGAACCCTAGCCCAATTCTGCATAGTGTGCCCTATCCCAATCAACTCAGAACATCTAAATAATAACCATTTGAAGATGCTTTTTTAAGCAATGTAGGTTGAAAGTAAAAAAGTTCTTGGAGAACTTTTGAAGCAACTACAACAGCGGTCCTCACCCAACTGCCATCTTCCATAATTTCACCCTTCTGTGTCCTCAATTAGATAACCAGTCAAATGTTGGCGTTTCAACAAGATACAAGAGTGGTACAAGGTTCCATCTCTATGTATTGAATTCAACAACACAATCAAAAAATAAATAAGATGTTAAGCAGGTTGAACTGGACTGGAGTAGTGAGACTCGATCAAAAATTTCTTTTCTTCTCCTTCCAAAGGGTCCCATCCCCCTACCACACACCTGGTACTGTTGGCAACCGACCGACGTTGATCACTGATGCAAGAGTGCAATCGTATACAAATTGGATTGAACATAAATGGCCTGGATTCAGATGCATCATGGATCAAAAAGGACTTGGGTTCAAAAGCACTTTTAATTTGGATTTTATGGCATTGATCAGTGAGATTGCGAGTCATATCTACATGTTTTCTTTATACAAGAGGGAAAAAAAGGGAAGATAGAGACTTGCAGAATTCAATCCTAGATTCTGAATATGATGGATCAGATGAAATTACGATAAATGTGGTACAAAGTTATATCTTCGAGTTGTCGTGCGTTAAGGTGTTAAAAGTCTCAAGGAGGGTGAGATGTTTGAGGTAACCAATTGTATGATTATTGAAAAGAAAAAAAATCTTGTCCGAAAGTTCAGTAATGTCGTAGATGTAAACTCCGAATAAACGTGGGGCACGTATCATACTTCTTTACGCGTATCATACTAGGGCCTCACGTGCACAACGGGGTTGCACCCCTACACCCCCCTGATCTCGCTCGAGATCCAAAGCAAATGGAGGAGGGTCTCCCTTGAACAAGGAGGAGATAGGAGGACACCTTCCTGGCATTGAAGTGCTAATTATAAGCATTGTGATGAGCAACTTCGCTTGAAGATTGAAATGAAATACAATTCCATTGAGGATAAGCCTGGTTGGCCTTGCTAACCTGTTTTGAGTTTGATGTTTCTTATCGTAGCAGATTCGGTAAACCCAATATTGTTCATTCACCTGTGGGTTTGGCGGGTTCTCTTAGCCTGGGCTTTGGACATATGTATAGTTTCAAGTCCAGCTATAGCTAGAGTTGGACTTACTGTGTGTGTCGGCCCACTGGCTGAGCTGGTAGAGCTTGGGGTTCAATTCTTCAAGTCCTTTTAGTAATCCTATACAGCGGGGGAGTGAGTTAGAAAATTGGGCCAAGTTTGCAAAGAATTTAATCCCCCATGTCGTTTGTTCCCAATGACATTTTCTCTTCCTCTTTCTTTCTTACAGAAGATGAAGGAACCATTTATCAAGGAACAAGAACTGGGGAGCTGTGATCCACTTGTAAACGAGCCGTGCTCGTGTTTCTGAAGAGTGCAGGATCTTTGTTCAATCTCATTTTCCTAAGGATTAACAAGAACTCAGCAATCAAATCGTCTTGACTCGTTTAACGAAACAACTAAGCTGAAGAGTGCGAGTGAGAGTAAGAGCGAGAGTCAGAGCAAGAGCTCATGGTCAAACTTGAGTTTAGGCTTGTCTTCAGCATTTCGCTCAACCCAAATCAGCTGTCCTGTATCAATTTTACACAAATTAAAAAATTGTTAATTTGATGAAATATTTACTACTTCGATGAATAATAGGTATCTCATAACATGGAAAATACTTTGATTACGGAAGCCTCCCCGGTGGGATGATATAATTTAAGCAAGGAGAAAGTAATATCCGGCTAATTCACCCTAACTGCCTCAAGAGGTCATGGGTTCGACGTTTGAGGGACGTTTCTTGGTTGCAATACATAAGAGCAAACATTTTATTTCAACATCCTATCCAATTTAAAGAAAGCATTGGGACCAAGGAAAGCTCATACTTGAGGCAAACTTCGTTTAGTATGTAGCCAATTTGCTCCGTTTTCATTGACACTTCAACTCATTTACGGTCGCAACAGTGGTTGCCTCGACCATCCTTTGTCTTTCGGTGAGTGAGTATATATCAAAAACCTTCAAGAGGAAACACTGGACTAAAGCTTGCTTTGAATTGTCTCATCTACATAAGTGAAGAAGTGGAAGTCTTCTCGAAAATAAAAAGGAGTTATCCACTTTTTCTACATTAAAAAAAAACATATATTCATACTTCTACAAGTATTATTCAAACATGACACCAATGCACATAGTTTTCATATTCCTTTTTTTGTTCTTTTCTAAATACTATTCCAGGAGTAAGTGTTTCTTTTATAATGTACTTTTGCTGTCGCAAGAAATCATAACGGTGATAGATATAACGTGATCATAAGAAACGACTAACAAGTGAAATCTGTTGAGATGAAGAAAGTTTCAAACAATATGAGATCAAAATTTCAATATTCTCTCGTCTCATATGTCTACTATATCACGTCATATTTATCATTTTTTGTTCCGATTGGCATTCAAAAATAATATGTTTATCACTTTTATCCCCTTCCATTTCATTTGTAATGGCTACAAGACCTCTATCAATTACACTTTTTTTTTTTTCTTTCTTTCTAAACAAGATAGTATTACATTAGAAGAAAGGAGATCAGGATCCCGTGGGTTCTCCTCCCCCGGTACATGGAAACTCACGTGTCCTTAAAATACTACACAAGCCTCACTCGTGCCACCACGCTCCTAACAGCATGACCATCTCACACCCTCGCCCTAGCCTTGCCAACACGCGTCGAAACAGGGGACCTCGTCCTACGTGTCACACGGCTCTCAGCGAGTGCATGGCTCCTCAGGAGCCGTCGCGAGTAGGATAACAAGGGAGCAGCCACATCGATGCACGGGAACTACGCGCCCACTCTCCACATCGGGACAGAAGAAGAGAGCAGAGCAGACAGATGTGGACTCGACGAAACAGCAGATTTTTCTGTTCCAGATTTACTTTGTTGAATGTTAATTTTTGTTTGTAATTTACCAACCTTGTTGGCCATTGGTTTCGTGCGTCTGGGCTGCTGTCCATTTCTCACTTATTTTTCTCATCCCCGCACCCCACTCCAACCCAACCCCACCCACCCCATTGAATATTTGAACTAAATATTGCATGCCTTCAAACTTGTCGGTGTTGGGTTTCTCGAATGAGAGGATAGCAATGTGGAAGGCCTCTGAGATGCAAAAAAAAAATTATTCTATCTATTTTTAATGAAAAAAATTTGAGTGTTATTCTGAGAGGAATCCTCCTCTTACCCCTTATTGTAGTAGTAATAATTAATATTCTTTAAATATTTCTAGTGACTTTTATTTAGTGACGTTAAAAAAATGCTGCTAATAATTGTCGCTGAAAGTATAGAAGAAAAGTCACTAGAAAATATTTAGCAACTATTGATTGTCACTGTACACGGGGTTCGAAGAAGATTTTTACACCCCTGATAGGAGCCAAAGTTTGTTCATTCTTAATTAGAATACGAGTTACAGAGTAATACAATATGTGTTAGTTACGGAGAAACTAACTTGAAAAGTGAAAATAAATCGACGAGCTACTTCCTCAACGCATTCTTTTGTCTTTTACCCCCCAAAAGAAACAATGACAGAACTGAAAAAATCATGTAATTTCTTGAGGTATCGAAATAAATTCACTATACATAATACATTGGGAGTATATGTGATTAAGGATTTGAGACTTACTATGTGTTCACAACCTATCCGGACCGCACCCCTTGGGCCCGCTAAAGAACACGTATTGCACGACACGTCATCCACTTGTCAGTCAAAATTGCTCAACATCGTTAGTCGGTCTCGAGCATCCAGACGGCAGTCGAAAGTGTAGCTCCCCCCCCCCCCCAGGGGTCGACCACCCCCCTGAGAAGGGGGTCGGCCAAACCCTAAGAAAGGGGGTCGGCCACCCTTTTGAAAGGGGGGTCGGCCACCCACTTTGTAAAGGGTTCGGCCACCCTCCTTGTGGGGGGGTCGGCCACCCTCTTTGTAAGGGGATCGGCCACCCACCTTGTAAGGGGCTCGGCCACCCTCCTTGTAGGGGGGTCGGCCACCCTCTTTGTAAGGGGGTCGGCCACCCTTGTCTTTGGGGGGGGGACCTGCTGTACACTGCTGACTTCTCGCTCAACAACACTCAACCACCATCATCAGTAGCGCGACGCCCATTGTCGCCGGCACATCATCGTCGCAACAACCGCCAAGCACGAACGCTCATCGTCATCTAGGTACCATTCCGCGACACTCATCGCCTCTCTGGCCCTCGCGGCGGAATATGCTCACAACCCTAAGGCCCTCGCCGGCACACTCAACCTGGGGCTCCGGCCCTCGCGGCGGGATGGGCTCACAACCCTAAAGCCCTCGCCGGCACAATCAACCGGGGGCTCCGGCCCTCGCCAGCACAATCAACCGACGGGCTCCGGCCCTCGCGGCGGGATGGGCTCACAACCCTAAGGCCCTCGCCGGCACAATCAACCGGGGGCTTCGACCCTCACCGACACAATCAACCGGGGGCTCCGACCCTCGCCCGCACAATCAACCGACGGGCTCCGGCCCTCGCGGCGGGATAGACTCACAACCCTAAAGCCCTCGCCGACACACTCAACCGGGGGCTCCGGCCCTTGCAGCAGGATGGGCTCATGACCCCGAAGCCATCGCCGGCACAATCGCCCGACGGGCTCGCAGGGGGCTCCGCTTATAGTGCCCCGGCACGAGTACCCCTCGCCACGGACTCTGAGCACTAAGCTGCGAGCATGTCCGCTCATGTTACCATTGATCATCGACACTGCCAGGGCAATGACCCACGGGTCACTCCGGGATGGGAGCAGGTCCTCGGAGGGCATCGCGCCTAGTCCGCCTGGCAGTTGGCTACAGGGGCAACCCTCACCGCTGTCAGGATCTCTACGCGTCTCTTGGCGCATCTCGTGGGATTCAGTAAGGGCTTGGATTGGAGGCTGGGGCAACGGGCTACTATGACCATGCTACCGCGGTATGGTCAGTCTCCTCAGACAAGCAGAAGGATGTTGCAAGGGCAGGGCAACACGAACTCGGGGACCAGCAATTCAACGGACAATCAATACTCTGGGACCCCCATCGACGACGTGTCACTCCCGGGGGATGACACGTGTCGGCTGATGACACGTACGCATTTGTGCCTGTATATAGTGGACTTTGGAGTTATTTGAGGAGCTCTATCTCATTTGACATTTTCACTTTCTCTCTCTAAAACTCATTCTCTCTAGATTTCTAGTGAGAGAAAGACATTTGGATTCCTGTCACCAGACCCTTGACGTTGCACCCTTGACACGGTCTATTGACCGCCGTCCTGTTCGTCGTCACCCTGTCTACGCGACGCTGCCAGCCCTCGCGACCTGTCTGGGGAGCCTTGCTCTCAGCCCTTACTCCATCCTTGTTGTCTCCTACTTGGAAGCCAACTCAGACTACATCCTTTGTGGCACCTCGACGTGGCAACGAACCCCTTTTTCATTGGCAACACTATGCGTTCTTACTCATTTCGTATTGCAGAATGATCGAAAATTCATCATTACAAAATATAGTACTAAAGTAGTAGGCTCTTTACATTATCGGCTGTAAAAGAGTTGACGCAGATAGTTTTATCGTTCTGCACTGAAACAAATTTTTTTCTTATATTTTTGACTCGTGATTGCCAACAAGAGGTGAGGCGTACAGATTTGAGACATATTGTGTGTGTGTGTGTGTGTGTAAAGTTGAAGCTGACAAAATATTAATTTCTCTTTCACACGTGATATGCCTATTAAGTCATTTGTCATTCAACCAATCAAATGAACTCACTTTTCTTTCTCTTTTTCGTCAGCATGTCATACTTTAAAATCAATATATTTTCACTATCTTTCTTAATTTTGAATTTATATCTCTTATTCAAATCTTAAATTTTCTTGTATCTTACACAAGTCTAATATTTTTTTCACAATTTAAGAAACTTAACCTCCCTCTTTTATATCATTGTAAGTCTCATATATATCTCATATTCACTTTATCTTATATCTTGATACTTTTTATACTCTTCTTGATGAGTATTAATACAAATCTCAACAGTGTTCGTTAAGACTATTGTTGCAAAAAATAGTAGAAAACTTATTAATATGTGGTAATAACATTATTATTATTACTATTGGCATTTTTAGTATGGGCTTTTAGTATTTGTTACTCCTCGTGTAACTTACGGATCAAAATACTGATTTTAAATGATTAAGGTGTACAAATTCTAATTTATATTTACTATTTTATCAAAACAAGTAAATTAATACGGGTAACAATCAACTTTCTATAATAAACATTAAGTTTTAACATATAACTATGTATATAATGAGTTTCAAAAAACAACGAATATCAGGAATGAATTTTTTTTTTTTTTGGGTAACTATATCAGGAATGAACATAACCATGTTTTGCTGCATCGAGAATGGAAGTGCACTGTATAATTTACCTTCCTTTTCAATACAATGTTTGACCATTTCCTCGGGGCGCAATGGGGTGCCCCCCCCCCCCCCCCCCCCTCGTCCTTACCCTACGCACCTCCCCTACTGCACTCCTGTACTGTCCCAGAACAGTGAAAATCGGAGACCAGCCGCTTTCACAGCGATTCCTTTTCTATCTAGCAGCCAAGAACAGACAAATGACACCAACCACAGAATCTTGTACCAGTTCCGTATTTTTTTCGGATAAAATTGCACTTAGGTTATGTGGGATTGTGCTTTGTAGTCTCTGATCTTGATTTGATGAGATTATACCAATCAAAAAATCTCTTTTCTTTTTCTCTCTCTCTCTCCCCCTACAGTCTGTCTCACTCTCTCTCTTTCTCTAGCAGTGTCAGTAGACGGTTTTGTATTTGAGCAGAAAAGGAAGCACATTGCGTGAAGGGACGTATAATAAAGTGTAGTCACAGTACTGCTCGCTGTCACCCTCGTGGAGCTGCTTTCTCTTCAGCCTTTTCAAGGGATTTTTGCAGTGGGGGTCTCTTTGTTTCTTGTGAAAGGAGCTTATACTGTGAGTGGCATTCTTGGAGATTCTTTGGTGGTGCTTTGATCTCCTTTTTGGGTAAAAGATGTGACCGAGAGAAAGTTTATTGGGAAAGTGAGAGATCATCAGGATTCCTTAGCCACAATGGTGAATTGGGTATCTGAACAGTGACTATGCAGGTGGGGTGAAAAGAGTGACGAATTGAAGAGTCAAGAGCACTTGAAACTGGGGATAACTGCCACAAGCAGATGGGAAAAGGATGGTAAGCTCTTGATGAATTTTATTCTCTTCAAATGCAACATTTTGAAACTTTTTCTTTTCTCCTTTAAATCTTATGAAGTTTGAAGCAACAATCACAGTTTTTTTTAATGTACCAATTATACACCCATCTTTCTGTCTTGCAGAGCTTTATGTTGATGAAATTAGGGTTTAGTTATGGAACTTGAGGATTTCTTCCAAGTGGGTTTCTGCAATTTGGTTGCATTGTGAAGGTTGGATTTTGGTTAATTTGATTTGGGAAGCAAAAGCTAGAGGGATTATGATTTAGGCATTTAGAGATTGAGGTAATTTGCATTTTGTGGGAAAAATGAGTGATTCTACAGAGTCATCCTTAGCCATTGCAGAGAAGCGGCCTCATAAGCCTGGTGGTTGCGTTGGTATCTTCTTTCAGCTATTTGATTGGAACAGGAGGCTGGCAAAGAAGAAGCTCTTTTCCAAGAAACTGCTTGGGCCAGGTCAGTATAATCGTTTGAGTTAACAAACATGCAATTCAATAAGTATTATGTTTTGCTCATAGTTAATGGACAAACATTTGTATAGACAACACACTCGCAGCTCACAATCTTCACCATCATAAGGAAGATAGAAATTATCTGATTTTTGTTCTTGCATTCTGTTAGCTCGTGCAAAACAAGCTTCAAAGAAGTTTGGGGCGGATGACAAGCTGCCGAAGCTTCGTTTGGTATATCCTCTTAGTGGGCCTTTCTCTATAACTTCCCTCTTCTTACTTGTTTAAATGTCTATTTAGTTTGGATTTTCAGCTTATATGACTCCTACCCTTGATTTTAAATGGGTGATAGATTGCTGATGAAAATAGTGGGGGTTTCCCTAATGTGAAGAAAAATGGGGCTCGTGGGGTTGACTCCGAACAAAAGCATGGGATGCGAGCTCCGAGTTTGGTTGCTAGGCTTATGGGGTTGGAATCCATGCCAGCCGTAAAGCAGTATAAGTTCAAGGAAGCTCCACCCTCTGACATTGGGCGTGAAAGAGAAGATAGATCTGCGAGTAATGAGCGTGTGTTTGGTAATGAAGACTGGAATTTGGAGAAGGGAAGCACAAAGAATCAAGTGAGGCCTCAGAAGCTTCAGAAGACTGCACCATGCGAGGGACGCCCTGTGACTAGGTTCGCTGCGGAGGCGCTGCAACTCAAGAATGTTTTATCTCGACCAAGAAAACATCATCAGAAACTTGCTTCTCCGGTAAAGAGTCCAAAAAATCTTTCTGCAAGAAGCGCTTCGCGTTTGATTGGTGCTGCTACCAAAATTTTGGAACCTGGGTTGCAAGCTCGGAGCAGAGTGAAATTTGCTCTTCCTTACTCGGATCCTATGCATCATTCTAGCATAAATGAGGTCATGTCTGAGGCAACAACAGCTCTTTCACCAGATGGTTTGGACCCTTCGAAGAATTCCAACTATTACATGAGTGTGCCCAAGTCATTTGTGGTGCCATCTTCCTGCAAGAATTGTGGCAATTTGTTCGATAATATGGGCTCAAGACCAAATATAGAAGATCGTCCCCCTATTTTGGTTTCTTCTGTCCCAAATTATGTCAATCCTTGTTCTCAAAGTTCGGAAAGGAGTAAGCCAAGATCACCTGTTTCCTCCCTTGAGCAAGTAAAAGAGAAAATTACGCAGAACGGTCAGGAGCATTCTGCATCTGTTGCTGCCCAAACAATAGGCAACATGCAACCTCGTGCTGTATACATTTCAGATAGGATACCTCCTGATAGAGAAGGTCGAGTTCAGTGGCATTTGACAAGCCAACAGGACAAGCGTCAATATGGTTCACCTTCTTTTTGTTATAAGAACAAGACACAAAGGCAACATCAGGCTTCATTGGGAAAGGATAGGATTCCACTGAGATCAGAGTTTAGCAACCTGCAGAACAATAGAGTTGCATCAGCCAGAAATGCTATTAATGAAGCAAAGAATTTTGTTGCCTTGAACCGTAGTTTAAGTGGTCGGAGCCGGTCAAGGATGCCTGCCAAGGTAGATACTTTGGAGTGTGGTACGGAGAGGAGATCCTATAACAGGCGAGAAGATTCCTTATCCCCACTGCGGAAGAGGAGGTCGATGAATGTCAGTAGACAAGGTGAAAGTACCACTTTTGTCAGCTCTACTCTCCATGAACAAAGAAACATTAATTGCAGTGCAGTGACTGGAGAAGAGATGGGAGGAAATGCTCAATCCATGAACCATGCCTGTTCCAAAAGCAGATTAGGCAATCCAGGGGAAAATGTTAAAAGTGCTGGAAGCGGCAACAAGGACAATAATGTTGTTTCTTTCACCTTTAGTTCACCAATGAAGTACAGAAGTCGAACCCCTGCTCAAATGAATAAAAGAATGGATCAAAATGGCTCTACCTGCAACACTTCTCCACAGAAAGATCGGATATTGGATCAAAGTGATGGAAATACGTGCTTTAAAGAACCATTCTCGTTAACAGGAGATACTTTAGGTGCCCTTCTTGAACAAAAATTAAGAGAATTGACTTGTCAAGACGAGGATGAGTCGGCGGTAGGAAGTAATCCGCCAAAGAAAACATCTGCTATGATACTTCAAGAGCTAATATCTGCTTTAAATGCGGAAAAGCCAATACTTCAGGATTCTGTGCCTGTTAGATATGATGGGAATAACGTTTCTGATGGCCGCATATCAAACTCAAGCACGGAAAAAAGCATCACACAGGTATGCTATTGTTTCTAGTGGCTCACCAATATCACTTCCAAAATTTGTTTTTTCAGTCCTCAGATTATATTGCCGAATTTGTATGCAACACTTTTTATTGTCTTAATCATGCATATTTCTTGGTACAAGCTACTCTTGCTGCAACAAGTATAACGCTTTATCAGAGGCTTAACAAATTTAGATTGCACTTGTCGAAGAACAAAAAGGTTAGTAATGCAGATTGTGAACTTTTAGGCCTCAAGTCATTTGCCATCTAAACAAGTACTTAGAATTTGATAGCTGACATCAAAATCTGAACAAAATTTAGATGATGGATGGGTCACTCATAAGACGTGAGGACACATAGGAGTGATAATCAGAAATCCCGATTATGGGGTTTATTGCGTTGCCTTGTGCGTTTTTCTAGTTGAACAATATTCTTTAATTTCAAAAAATCCCCTACATGACTTTGGATGGTATAGCTCTGATTTTTGGAGGCGTCAACACTTGCATAAGCAACTGCACCAAATAGTTTCCATAAAACAGTGACCAAAAAAAAGACGGAATCACAAAAGCACTTTGTAAATGCAACGAGACAGCGTTGCTCTTACCTGCACCAAAAAAGATGGAAGAAAAATGGATGTGATTGAGTGAACATCTTTGTGTCTATTCTTCACCTTGTGTATTTTTATCCTTTTCTGCAGCAAAGATTGTATGTATCAGATGGAAATATGTATATTAAGTGATCTCTACTTTTTTTGTGACAAATAAAATGTAGTCAATGGCACCAAGGGGGCGCAACCCATGTACGCGAAAGGTGTACTCTAATTACTTATACAACTAGCTAGGCTAGCCAGAAAATACAAGAAAGCGTCGAAGGAACCTATGCACTCCTGTTTGGACCATATGAATAGTATGGAAAACATGAGACTTAAGGTTAACTTATCAAAAGAAAATGAGACTTAAGCTTAGCCAATGGGAGCTCCACTGCTTCAAAGGCCCTGTTGTTCCTGTCACGCCATAGGCACCAGAAATTGCACATTGAAGTTACTTCCCAAGAATTGTCTTCTTACGTTTTCTCTTGTACAAAGACCAACTCCGCAACAAATTTATCTCCATTCTGGGCATAAAAGAGATGCCAAAAAATGGCTGAATCCAGGTCCGACATACTCTTTGCCACCGCCAGTGCACTACTGATCTATGCTCTCGTCATTGGATCTACAGTCTTCATTGTTTTATTAAGGGTGAGTACAAATCTCATAGTCTTTCTTAAAAGAATTGCGTACCAGCAACTATGTTTTTAAATATGTATGTCTACACCACTAAACTTCCTTCTTCCTTGTAGCTCAACCAAACAAAACAGGAGAGCGGCAGATACCTTGTTAATTCTCCAAGTGTTTCCTTTGTCTTTTCTATCTAATGCCAGCAGGACATTTAACTCTTGGAGCATAGGTCCTTGGTAAGTTTTTAGTGAAGGCTTGAAGGTGGGTGAAATTGTAGAAGTTTTAGTTAAGTGAACTGAGCTTAGTCCTGAACTCGAACTTGAAGCTCTTAAGCTGGATTCATTTTGTTAAAAAAGCCGAGACGAGACTGTCGCAAATTCTCATTGACTTTTATGACGATGAGCTAAAACCTGTTAGCTCTTAAGAACGCGAGACGACTTGAAAACGTGCATAGTTAAACGAACCCGAGGACACCTAAACAAGCCAAGGAGCCGGCTCATTTGACCAGCCTTGATGATGCACATGCTTCAAACACAGATTTGCAACTGATGAATTCTTCTTTTATCTAGAGTTACTTAGTCGTTGTAGTTAGAGATGCAACTTTAATTAATCAACATGCATGTACGCACTAGTTCTCATATCAACTAAATACTGTTAGTGCTCTCTTAAAGAAGCCATCTTGAACTGTAGAATTCAAAACTGGAGAGAGAAAGATGCTCAAAGTAATATAAACAATAACAATGTTCCTCCTCATTCAGTTTACATTGATGAGAGACGTGTAATAGGACTAATTGGTGCTCCATATATAGCAGGAGAACTAAATTCATACTACAGACAGCTCCTTGGACGTGTCTAATACTGAATTTGAAAAGGAAAGTGGGACATATCTATTTCTGCTCTGTTGATTATTGCCTATCTCTTTTAAGATGCTTCCTGCTGTTTTAGTTAAACATAACATCTCGAGACTATCTAGCGTGGTCATTGGAAGTTACAACTTAATGTTTTAAGGAATTGCTCGACTCGTTTGTAATACTAATATCATGCCGATTCTGGCGGAGTTGTTGAGGAGGTGAATATTAACTCTTGAAATGCCGACATGTCTTGATTACCTCTGGAATCAAGCGCCAAAGATGTCCCTCTTCTATTTTAGTTATTCCCTTTTCTTTTGCTCTGCTACTCCGATTCCGTTGATTTTCTTTACCCTCGTGGACTCTTTTTTGTTGAAAGATTCTACTTAAAGACTTCAGTTTTATTCTCTTCAGGCCAAACCAAAGACAATGGGAGCTCCGGTCAGGTATTCATGTGACTATGATCACCTTAGCCCAGGATCTGTCCTCGAAGCTTCATTCTCAAATGACAGCTGCTGTTCCAGCAGTCTGGATGATACCTCAGGTGAGCGGCTAGATCTCCAAGTTTTAGTTACTTTCTCTGCACAACTTTCTTGTAAATATATGAGCAACGATTTTCTGTTATAACCTCAAATCCTCTGTTGTTAGTCGTACTATTGGCTTCTAATGTTTAATTGTAGTTGCAGGTCATAAAATGCATGCTGACTTCGTGTGCTCCTACAATGAGCTCCAACCAGTAGAGCCTGATGCAGATCTTTTAGATTCTGAAGCCTCATATGATCGTCTCGCCCATATATCAGAAGTATTATCCAACCTTGACGTTTTTGGTGCCAGAATAAAGGGAAGCAAGTTTTCTCATGCAAAGGAGGTCATATTGAAAGCCGAAATAGTTTTTGGAAGTGCAATTCTTCATGATCCACGTGGAACAAAAGGTTTTTCAGTCACTGACTTTCTCATCAATGAACTGGAAACCCTGGCTAGTGTTATGTGGACGCATTATAGTTGCTTCCTCAGTTTTGAGGACATGAAAGAGTGGAGTCTACTTAAGGGATTTCTTTTTGACTGTGTTATAGAGTATTTAGACACGAAATATGTCCAATACACTATAGCAGGATTCAAGGCATGGACAAGATTGCCACTTTGCAGAAATGCTGAGACGTTGATTAGGGAGGTTGTTGAGGAGGTCAGAAGGTGGACAAGTATTGCTGGCATGATTCCAGACGAGATCATAGAGAGGGAAATGAGTTGTTCCTTGGGGAAATGGACCGACTTTGACATTGAAGCATTCGAGACTGGTGTAGAACTCGAGCTGGACATACTCCAGACAATGGTAGACGAAGTTGTGAAAGACCTTTGGGGGAGTCCAGGCTGAGCTTCTCTGCAATCACATACAACGCCTGCAAGTTTTTGAGTCTCTCGTCCTATCGTTTGGAGTCTCTCATCCTATCGTGCACAGACGTTTGTTGGTTTGTGCAGGATGGCATTTATTTGTACAAATTGATGGATTCGCATAAGATGGTATATTTTGAAAGAAGCTTTTGTATTCTGTGAACAAACTGCGTACTAACAATTCCACACACTGGAATTAAACTGACTTGAGCCGATGACCTCTTAGATAGCATTTACATGGCCCTTCTACTAGTGTTCTTCCTTTTCTTATTGCTCTTATTTTGCCAGTCCTTGAAAATCTATTGCCCATACCAGCAGGCTTGATTCTCCACAATAGCAGTCGGTTGCTGCAATGGTTGACTTGGTAGTAAAGGCCCAAGAAGAATGATGAAGCTCCTTCAATTATCAAAAGGACCTATACATAGAGTGACCATTACTAGAAATAATCGCATGATTCATAGGAGTACTACCCATTATGTTACAATCATCTCCAAGGCAAATCTCTACACCCCCTAAAAGAAGAAAAAACAGGAAAATACCTCATAAACCCAACCTCAATCAGGGGAACCGAAACGTCAGAAAAAATAATAAAACAAGCAAAGAATGCGAAAAAATCAATAAATTTGTCTGCCCAACGGCACAATCAAATTCAAAATTGCCTGCTCCCCAAAATAGTTTTCCTCCCTCCCCTGTTTTCACCATTGATCGCAGTCCTAGCAGCCAAACCCAGCGCCTTCAGTTCCTCAGCACTCGCGTAACTCTTCCTCGCCATCAATCCCCCACCATTCCTTTTCTCACCCGAATTCGCCGACTTACTCCCTCCCAGCTTGGCCGCACTCCCGTAAAGTTTCGAACTCCTCGAACTCGCCGGCGGGGTAGCCGCCTTCTCCGCCACCGGCGGCAACGCGCTCGAGGGCTTCCGGTTCTCCTTCCTCAACACCACCGAGAAATCCGGCACCGACTGGGCCACAGCGGATGGCCTGCTCTTCACCCTGTCAGCCAAAAACCCCTGAAACTTGACCTGCTTCTTGGGCGGGGTCAGGTTGGGCTCGGGCTCCGGGGGTGATTGGGGGACCTTGTTCTTCCTCCTGAGCCGAGATTCCCGGAGATCGGCGTACGCCTTGTACCTGGGCCCCCTCTCCATGACGAAGGCGTCGGTGCCCTCCGCCGCGAGCTGCGAGAGACTGGGTTGCTTGAGGGAGTTGTCGAGGTTTGAGAGGATTAGTGATTTCGGGTCCAGGGCAGTGAAGAGGCGCTGGAGGGTGGAGGAGGGGTTAGCCACTGCCATTGTTGGTGGTGGTTCGAAGTTTTCTTGGTGCCTGTTTGGTTTTAAAAGATTTTAAGGGTTGCCAACGGTCTAATTAAAAAGACAAAAGAGGGAGGAGAACAGAAAGGACCACTTTTCGCACTTTCTTCTCTTTCGCTTACTTGCTAACGTTCTGATTTAGGTGGGTCCACCTCACAAAAGTCTTAGGAAAGTCGGCAGTACTCGGTAGTCATACGAAATCCTAATAGAAAATATCGTTAGATGTCCTAAAACAAAAAAAATAGTATCGACAAATTTTTATGACTAATGCTATTATAGTAAAATACAAGAGATAATCCTAATCCGTTCTTGTGGACCGTAAGATTTGCTCGTGCTTTCGCTTGAATTGACGTTATACTAATATTATATTTTCAAGTATTGCAAAAAGTCTAAAGAAAAAGAAAAATGCAAGTAATAAGTATTTGTATGGGAACCAACTCATGGTGATTCACTAGCATGGAAATGGAATACCCGTACACGCAATGCAGCCATATGTGCAGCCTACAAGCTGCCGTCTAAACGGGATCTTTCCGTTTTGGGAATTTATTTTAACCTGTAAGGATGGAACAAGAGAAGCAGAACACTAGATGCTAAAGGTGTTTACAATATACAAGGATGTTTCGGGATACATCAGCAGTCGGCATTAACCATTATTATTAATTAATGATGATGATTAAAACATATACACTTCTGGTCTCATACTTTGTGATACTTGTACTTCTGCCCCAAATTGAATCTAGTGATTCTACTGTCGAATCCATTGATTACTAGGTTCCTCACAGCATCATACCCTTGCTCAAGTGCTGCATCCACCTGCCATGAAAAAAAATGAGGGTCGGGAGCTTCAGCATTCCCACAGAATTAAAAGCGTGCACGGGTGCACAAACACGCAAAAGAGTAGACAGTGAGGGCAAGGGAGGTGCACGGGGTTGGGATAAACGCGTGCATTAGAGTAATCACTATTCCCTCCAAAGTGCAGGTTCGATAGAGTCCCTTGAGCTAAGCCTGAACATTCAAGAGGCAGATTGAGGATACACGTGTGACAGTTTAAAGGTTCCTGAACTTATTTAGATCCTCTGACTAGTCGGATGAACTACACGGGCTCTTCTATTACAGAAGTCCTGTTAAGTGCGTCCCAGCTGCCAACACAGTTAATGTACTTACGAATATTATCGTTGCATCCTCTTGACATGGAAGTCCAAGTATACAAATCACAGAAAATGTTACTCAAACATGCTCTTAATGTCTATAGGCGAATAATTGTAATCTATTACATTTTTTTTGCTGTATAATAAGAGTCTGAATGTCTCATAAAAGTGCCAGTTGATAAAGGGCATTTTAGTCATTTTACTACTTGATATTTGATAATGGGTTGGGTGTAATTTCTCAAACAACATGTAGTTTTCGTGTGATGACCTGAAACCTTATATAGGTTGAGCGCAATTAACAAAAACTGAAACATCTTATACCTCTTTTCTCTCCATCGAACTGAATTTCTGTAGAAGAAAAGCTCTCATGTCCATGGTACCTGGCGGGTTGCCAACACCTACAAGAATACAGGTTTATAGAATTAGGCTTGCTTCTAGGCACTACAAGCAGAAATTCAACTCAATAAACAAACCTATGCAAAACCGTGGAAATTCACGGCGGCCGTCCAAATGTTGCATGACACTCTTCATTCTGCAGCAAGGGATCAAGAATTTGAAATGAAAATTATGTATGCAAGTTCATATTGCTGTCTAAACATCACGAACCACAGCAAGTCTATGCGCAAATATAGGCACTATGAGCAAAATATTATCAGATTTCCATTAAGTTATGTTCTGCACAGCTGCAGCACTTAGGACCCTAATCACCCAAGTATTCAGCTTTCGAGCAATAGTAGGAAATTAAAATGGACCAAAAAGATTCACAGGATCTATGATCATTAATGACCGCGACATCACAAGGGCCATATACAGACTCGAGCAATATATAAAAGACGTAATCTAAGAGTAAGATCTATAAAGCATGGTCCTTGATGCAAACCAGGATTCAAGAACATCATTTTGTGCCAAACATGAATTATGCAGCCATTCTCAGGTCTAGGGACAAGCCTTCCTTAAATTAACTTAAAATACTTTTAAAAAATTAGCATGTGTATAGGCAGTGTTGAGGCCACATGCAATCTAGTCTTCCCTTTTGATGATTTATGCTTGAACATCCCTAAAACAATCAACACTTGTTAAGCAAGCCAACTATCAAGCAACTCGCACACTGTCGTGGGATTTGAAGTAGGTGATAAGCTACACATTCACATGGCTTACAAAATCCAAAATGTTCAATAAGTAATGCATCAATACAATGGGAACAGATTCACAAATAAGTTACTAAACGACCCTATAAACAATCTCGCCTCATCAATCATGGGCATATTTGTTTTCGTATTGTCCTTCATGTACAATCGTAAAACAATACCCGTTATGATAGCCGTGTCCTCCTTTAGGCTGAACCCTCAAAACACCATTAGGCAAGCTCATCTCATCATATACCTACATGGACAAATACCAAAAACGTGTACGTGAAATAGCAAAACAAGCGCCCATGTACAGTTGTCTAATCAGTTGTTCGACATCGCAGAATATATGACTTTGCATACCAGCAAGATATGGCGCAACGGTACTTGATAATAGGCAGCAAGAGGGCCAACCTTGTAAACAAAAATAGCACCAGAACTAGTTAGTCAGTAGAAATTTTATATAGAAGTACAATGTACTAACAAAATCCGTCATTTGATCATGATAGCTAACATATCTGTGGCAACGGTGGAACGGTGGATTACCAAAAAAAAGAGGGAAGAGAATTGGATGAACATAAACATTTTGGGGAAAAAGGAAAAACAAAGGTAGACAGTTAAGTGCTTAACTATCCACATAATTACTGAACCAATTGGGAGGCGATAGAAATGCACATATTTTTCATCCTTCAAGACTTGTTGGAATTGTTGGGGTGGGGGGTTGGGGGGCGTCGGGGGGAGAGAGAGAAGAGAGACACAGTGAGAGACAGAGGAAGAAAGAGACAGAGTTGTTTGAAGTGAACGAAGGCGTCAGCTGCACAGGAAATTATAAGATTTAACATGAAGTTTGACCCCAAAAGACCTCAGACGACCATTTTCTCCATCCCTAAATGTAAAATGCAACCAATTCAACGATACATTCCGCGACAAGAAAACCACTTGTAAGTACACCAAGAGTACAATCTGATTCTGAGTGAACTGCAGTAGTACAAAAAAGCATAAGGAACTTGACATGTTCAGCTCAAACACCCCCATGAAGACAGTTTGTCTTTCTACGTAAATCCTATTTTCTGAGTGTAAACAATAAGCTATTGCCCACAATTCAGTGGTAACAATCCTGTAAGGCTGCCTGCAAATCATGTTTCATTGGATTAAACTATCTCGTGCAAGGAGAAACAGATTGAAATGAAGCCATTTGCCTACATTAAGAGTAGACTTTTACTCTATTGGTGGCTACTAACAAGTGGGATAGGAACAGTTACAAAGTTTCTTAAAGTGGCGATATTTCTTGGACCAAAAGAGAAAAAGATATAAAGTTGATAAAAAAATAGCAAAAAGCCTTGGCCTATTCAGACTGAAAACACACACAAAAGTAACTCTAATATATCTCCTAACAGGCATACCACTAGTTTGAAAAAAGGGCTACTTTTAACGCAGTTGTAAATCGTGCCTAAAGACAATATGAGCATTAAAAAATAACATGTAGAGTGATATTCAAAAAACACACCGCCTCTCCACTGAAGTTCATATATGCCTGAGGTTTTGCTAGCAAAACTGGTACCTCTCCAATAGAACCTGTGCTGATTTCCAACAAGAAAAGAGGGAAACAAGTCTAAGTAACCATTTGAATCCTGTCTGAAGGACGATCATTGAGAAGAGGAAAACTAGAGATAATGAAGGTGAAGGAGCACCTATTCCAATCAATGCCTTAGATTGTATTGTGTTCATCGGTATTCCTGCTTCTTGAGATATGCGATCAATCATTTCAAAACCAACCTAATCAAACCAGGACCCGATAAGACTGCCATCAGTGGACGAAAACTAAAGCAGCCCGCCCACCCCCACAACCCCTCCCCCTTGTTATAGGTAGACACCC
Organism: Escallonia rubra; assembly: GCA_033065855.1. Classification (NCBI taxonomy): domain Eukaryota; kingdom Viridiplantae; phylum Streptophyta; class Magnoliopsida; order Escalloniales; family Escalloniaceae; genus Escallonia; species Escallonia rubra. The sequence continues at coordinate 1,125,482 of JAVXUO010001034.1, read as the reverse complement.
ATTTATAAGCATATACTCCTTCCTTCCATTTAATATTACTGTCTCTTTGACTTTTTGCGAATTTCTAGTATAGCATCATCGTTGACAAGTCTTCGGGAACAAAAACAACCAGTAAAGCCAAAGTTCACACGTTGAAAGTAAATTCTAAATATTCGCAAAAGTTAAAAGTAGACAAAGTATATACTAAAGCATGTAAGTACTTCGAGAAATTCTGAAGTAATTAGCCTTTGGGGATGAGTAATTACGTTGTGCCGAGTTCCGTGATATTTGTTACCAGGGTTCCCTAGTCCAACAACGAGCCAGGGGGTGTATTCCACTTTAGCCCCATCTGAGCCGGGCAATGAAGCTGATACTCGAAGCCTCGTCGGAGCTAATTTCCGGCGGAAACAAGGGCTTTTCGGAAACGGTATGCTAATTTTAGGGGCAGATACTGTACACAACATTGACCTGTATACGACAATCATAACCATCGTCAGTAATCATCAATGCCTACACAGACGCACGTGTACATACACTTGCAGCTTGCTGTATAGATGGGACGAGCAGTGTCACTCATTACTTCAGGACCGAATGAACCAACAAAAATCAAAAGATTTATCGAGAAGTAAAGAAAAGAGAACGATTAACGAACCTCTGATGACTTGTTGGGTTGCTTTAATCAGTGAACCGGAGGTGTCAGTGAAGTCCGGGACTGAGATAGAGGGAAGCACGGAAAGAGGAGATGTACTGCGGGAACTTTATCAGACGTTTGGACAGTGTTTAAGCAATTTTAAGCAGCTTAAAAAATCATATTATGAAGGGCAAAATACACTTGGTACCCCTGATTTTTGAATTTAATGCATATGCTACCCGTTATTCGGGAAATTACATTAACATCCCCTATCGTTAAAATGGTGTTAAATTTTTAGTTAAAATGAAGCAATTGGTCCTACAGGCATAACGAAATTTCAAATATTAATCTTAAGTTTATTGCCACCTTTCATCATCGGTAGTTCATTTGCCTTTCTCATCCTTTCACTATCGCCAACATTACATCCGTCACCCACCCACCCCACCCCCTATCACACAACACCAATTTTCACTGGCCGCCGCTACCACCGTCCTCACGCACATACCCACCCTTCCCCCATCACCCGCCACCAACCTCCACACTCACATTTTGCCGTTGTGCGCGCACACCTTCCCTCCCCCCCAACCACAGACGCGTACGAACACTCTCGTCGCCCCCATCCACCTACTCACACATGCACCATTGCTGTTGGTGACGTGCTATCACCATCCAATAAAATTAATTATATCAAATTGCCACTTTGGAATTTTCATCACCATCCTTGGTCCTCGTCACCATCCATGTCTACATTGATGACTGCTGATCTTCCCCTTTCCCAATGAGCCATGACAATTAGATGTTGGCAATTGGATGAGTAGATTATATCACTTCTCATCTACCTCAAGGAAGGTTTTTAGCAGCAACGATGATAGGATCTAGTTTTCTTTGTTACTAATCTGGTGACGGGGGCTGTGATTTTGGTGGCAGTTGTGTGGCAAACAGGTGGTGTTGGGGACCTAAAGGTGATGGCTAATACGGATTTTCACAGTGACAATTCTATTAACATGAATTACAACAGTGATGATTTTGTGCAATTTGATTGGGTGGTGATACCACGTCAACCTTGTAGTGAAGTTTTTCTCCACTGCGACACAAAACATATTCTCCACACCAGTGGAAGTCATGACTGCCGTCCTTTTCTTTGGAACCAAGGAATAAAGTCTCAATATCTGTAACTAGCCTAAATAATGGTGGTTGATTCCAAATTTTAGAAATATCCTGTGATGAAAAATTAGGCTGAAAAGAGTGAATAAATCAAAACCTAAAACGAGGAAATTTAAAAAAAATTGAATTGTGAAATCCAAACCTTTATTAGGGGTATAATCCAAACCTAAATCAAGGTGATATCTTCTGAAAATTACCCATCACTTGGAAATCATGAATCAATACTGGGGAAAAAAAGGAACTTGTTCCACACTCCGCGTTCATGTCCTATGAAAAATGAAATCAAACGCCTCGTCATATGCGTTAAGATATGCTTTGAACACTTATTTGACGATTAGGCGCACGTCCCAGACCAACAATGCATGCGCTTGAGCCATGCCATGTCACGTCAAGAACGCCTTAAAGCCCAGTGGAACTCCTACTTGACGCCTAGTCATCCCTTGGTTGGATTTATATAGAGTATTTTGTTATTGAAAAGCGATGCTTCGTGCGTGAGTTGGTAGTGGCTTGGCATCCCAGATCTGACAACAAAGTTTCCAGAGACGGGTACCTCATCGTGGCAAAATTCATGGCAAAAAAGTTGGTGATCACAAGTTGGTCAACGGTGGTAGGATACTGGGGACAATAATGGTCGAATAAGAGAAAAAAGTCTAATAGAAGGCGCTAAGGGCTGAAAGGGGAACCCAAGCTAGAGCAGAGGGCCGTGGACGTAATGGCGGGCCGAAGCGGGGGACGAGAAAGAACAGTATAAAGAAATGGTTCATTTTGTTCTCAAAGAGAGAAAATAACGACGTGTCCCATTAACTTGGTTAATTTAGAAAGAGACAAAGATGAAATAAATTGAACAACATTTTCAAGACAGTCTATAGAGAAAATTTGATTATTTTGGGAGGGACTACCAAAATTTTATTTTATAACTCAACTCTTAATGGGAGAAAGCAGTAATTAATAAAACTAAAACTAAAGGCCACATATATACACATATTCACATGCCAGCCCAAGGAAGTACCCCGCCACCGTCACGGTCTGTGAATTTGACGTGGCGGCTTTCCTCCCATCAGACACACCAGCTCAGCAACCGAGAACGTCACGTGCCCCCTGCCACACCTCCAACGCAACCCAAATCTAACCCCTAAATCCAACTCAACATCGTACCCCAAATCATTCTCTTTTATCCTCTACAGTACTAATCTTTGGGAACTTTGATCTACGAAAACCATAGGAATTGTACAGAGTTACGTTGATTTCTCCACCAACTTCGTTGTTCCATTCAGCGGAACCTACAAAGCTTCACTTCACTACTTACTCTCTGCAGCCGCAGTCCCAGCGCAAACAGCAACACATACAAGGCACGCACACACACGCGCAGATAGCCGAAGAAATTCCTCCGATCGTCTGCGTAGCAGCAGTTCCGGTCAGCAACTTCATCATCACCTACGTCACTGTAATTCCGACGCCTTTTTTTTTTCATCTCGAATATCAGTTGTATACGAGAATCGTCTGGTTAACGGCATTGCCTCCATTGTCAATGCCGAAGTAATTGATGTTAATGTTCTCTCGCAAGGCTTTTTCGTAAGTGAGCCACGGTGTTTATTAGTTTCTTTTTTTACTTTGTTGACTTTTTCTTGGCTTCGTGTATATACGTGTAGGTAAAATTGAGAAAATGCAAGCTTCAACTTACGCTGCGAAAGCGAACGTAGTTTTCCACAATCAGAATCGTAAGGTTTTACCGTGTTTTAGTGATTTTAGGAAGCGAGGTGCGAGTAATTACTGCATGACGGAGCGGTCGTCGTCTTGCTTCGGGCTGCGCCTCGGTTCGGTTCCCATGGGAGTCGAGTTTGGCCGCGTGAGGACGAGCGTTGAAGGCGTGTTCCGATCGCCGGTCAAGGCCAGATTTGTCAGAGCTCAAGCATATGGTTCGTTCTTACCTTGCTATTTGGTTTACACTGAATGATTACAGTTTACTTCACTGTGAAACTGCTGTCTGTTGTTTTGATTTGGTTTAGTTTTTTTTTCTTTTCTTGATATTGTATTCAATTGTTTGAGATCTTTACCTTTGAGCTACCTAACAGCGTTACACTTTATAGTTATTGCGAATGCTTATGATGTTTCCGTTGCACTTTCTTGTTTACCTTGTGATGAGCAGAGGTCAGGCCTTTACGTTTGTCTCTTTTAGCCACCATTTGTCAATTAATAATAATGTCTTTGTTCGTGCGTTATATGCAGTATACCTCATTGTGTCTGCTTTGTTGTGGTGTTTGATGTTCCGAATGAGATTTTTTTATGTTCCGAGATGATGAGTATTCAATGTCCACGTGATTAGGAAAACAAAAGTATAGTAATTGCCAGGTTTGAATTGTTTTGCTGCTGGATTTGAATGGATGAGAGTTGGCATTTGGAGTGACTGCAATGGATCCCACGTCAACATAGCATTGTTGAATCTTTTTAATTCATCTTTTGATGCAATTGCCAACTTTATGACCTTATTGCATGGTATTGATGATAGAATTTTTGTTCATATATGTCGTCGTATATTCTTTCTGTCAGGACATCTCTTTAAATGAAGTGCTTCAAGTTATTTTACATCATTTTCCCCTTAAATCATTTGGACACTGCAAATTTATGGCATCAAATCTGCAATTTTATAATTTTCTCTTGAAGCTTGCAAATATTCACTTGCTACTGGTATTAGGGGTTTTCAATTAGGAAGAAGTCTAGTACTGGTAGCAACTAGCAAATGAATACTTGCGACAAGAGCATCTTTTTTTTGTCGCAAGTGAACATCTACATATTCACCTGATACCAGTATTGGAGTTTTCTTACTTTGCATTTTGCTGTGATACTCAAACGGTCCACTTACTATTCTCTAACAAGCAGAACATACATTTGAGTTGCAGAAGGAGATCTTGAGGATGATGCTCCTGTCAAGATTCAAGGGAGATCTTCTGGAACAGTCTTGCCTTATGTTGCAGTTGCTTGTTTGGGAGCCATTTTGTTTGGTTATCATCTAGGGTACGAATTAACTACATAATGACACCCCATCCCCCCTTCCATACTCTATGAATATGAGCTATTTTGATATTCCACTCTATTGTTAAGTTAAAGCAACATAACTACTGTTCTTTTCTATTCTCTTCCTGATGCTTCAGGGTGGTAAATGGTGCTCTTGAGTACCTTGCCGTGGATCTTGGGATTGCTGAGAACACTGTTTTACAAGGCAAGTCTTTGTTGGACTGTAATGGGAATCTCGTATTATGATGCAATGTTTTTTGTTTCTAGTTTTAAATTTTCGAAGTTTTGAGGCAGCGTGTTGTCGTTAACTGCAAGCAGCCCAAATCTCCATATCTTGTAAAGCAGGGAAAGCCTTTGTCAAAAGCCCTTGAAATGTTTTATTTTCTTATCAATTACTTAGCAATCGACTCAGCTATGAATCCAATAACAAGTTAGTGTCAGGCACAGAGAATCATGCTTCTTATATCAGTCAAATTTCAAGCTGCCTACAAGTTGGCTCGCCGTTGCATAAATAGAAATACAATTTCTCACAGTGCCCTGTTTGAACAGGATGGGTAGTTAGCACACTTCTTGCTGGTGCCACTATTGGTTCATTTACAGGGGGAGTACTGGCTGACAAATTTGGCAGAACAAAGACTTTTCAATTGGATGCAATTCCACTGGCCATTGGAGCATATCTTTGGTTTGTTTTTCTTTCTGTTTTGGAGTCATGCATATAGTTTATTCAATCAATTTTGTTGTCTCAAATAGTTAAAATCTTTCAGTATGACAGCCCAAAGTGTTCAGACAATGATACTAGGCCGCTTTCTTGCTGGCATTGGAATTGGCATCTCATCTGCAATTGTGCCATTGTATATATCAGAGGTACTAACTTCTCTTAAGCACTATCACTACTAACTTCTCTTGAGCATTATCGTTATGTCTGCGAATATCTCAATGCCCTTTTAACACTCAGCTAACGCACTTTTTTGTGGTTAGATTTCACCCACCGAAATTCGTGGCACACTTGGATCCATCAACCAACTTTTTATTTGTGTCGGGATTCTTGCAGCATTGGTGGCTGGATTACCCTTAGCAGGGAACCCTTTATGGTATTTTTCTGTCCAAGATTCTTACATAACAGCAGAAGCATTTAGTGTCTAGTAAAATAAAGTAAGCAGATAGTTTGGTAAGCACAGGATTGCGTTTTGGTAAGTTTACTTTGAAATAGGAAACCCAATTGAGGTATGTTGCTATGAAATAATAGTGTTAATGCCAAAAGTCAATGTTGAAGAAGTTGCGCTTGTTGCAGTAAGTTCATTAAGTTACTTATTTTCACCGCAAAGGAAGTGAGGACCGACAACACAGACATCCAATAGTAGTCTGATGATTATTTGTTGTTTGTCTTCTTTCGCTTAGAGGTACTCTACTATAAGCTCATGTCAAATAGCTTCTTTAGATAAGAGGCTTATCGTCACCGATGGTGACTTTAGATTCCATGAGTTAAAATTGGACCATCTAAATTGTCCTGGAATGTCGAGATTGACACTGTTGTGCCAATAAGCATAAATTTGGTCGGTAATGTAAGCTAAAAATGTTACTCCCTCCGTCCCTAATTAATTGATCATATGTCCTTTTTGGGCTGTCCCAAACAAATTGATCACTTTTCAAATTAAGAAATAGGTGTTTTTCCATGTTTACCCTTGTTACAAATTTTCTATTCTTTTTCTCTCTCCACATTTAATCCTCCATCAACCCATATTTCTCTCTCCTGGCCCACTTTCTTCCCTCCCTCTCTCTTGGTGTAGAATGGAAAACTCATACAATATAACTCATATCCTAAATAAGCATGCAAGTTAAAGGGGATCAAATAAAAAGGGACAGAGGGAGTATTTCGTTGGCAAGTATACAATCACATTAGAGAATGCCTGTAAAGGGTGCGAATCATTCTGAAAAAGTATAAAGAAGTTAAGTGGCTTTAGACAAACAGTTTCGACTAGCAATACAAATTTGGGATTTTTAACCGGAAAGTAGTCCTTTTTTTGGGTATGCAATTGTAAATGTTACTTACTGTAGAGAAACTCATTGCAATTAGTAGGCTCTGCTTTACATTAATTGATTGATTGTTGAAGTCTATGAAGGGTTTTGTTTGTCCTTTAGAATGTTTTGGTGCGTTTAGCGGAGTGTGCCTTATGAAATTAGACAATCTTGTTTGCCTACCCAAGTAGCCAGCTAAGAGCTTAAATGCTCGAACTGTTTATGTAAGTTCTTTGTTTGCTACTTTGCGTACTCTGTTCAAACTGATGGCGCATTAGCTAGGGAACAAATGAATTTAAGCCATGCAATCAGGTACAAAAAGCTTACTTGGCTTAATTAACACACGGGCTCTTTTGTGTTGCTCTCTCTTATTTTTTGAAACGTGTCTGGCATCGGCTCGCAACTCCATACTGCATACAATGTGAATGAAGAATGTGGGTTGAATGAATGGAACTATAAGATTAAGTAACATCCGCTACTATCTCAACATAAGCTTGCACTTAATATGAAGATGACCTATACGCTATGATAAGCACGGGTATATAGCTAAGAACTTCTGCCCACAGGGTTGATGGTGGTCCTATGCAACTTCTGACATGTAAAGCCAATTTACGAGTTTTTTGGTGCTTTACAGTTTATGCGAAGGTATACATATGGTAACTTTCACTCGATAGCATACGAAGTTTTATCTATATCGCGAAATTTGTGAGTTTGGCATGGTGGCCGAATTTGGTCACTAAGGCCCAAATCTTCTAACTACTCCTCTTTACTCAGTGAGGGGGATCTCTGGACCATAAGAATTTTCTTTATTCATGCTTACACATAGTTTCCCTTTACAGAGTTATGTGATCATTCGCTGACTTGTTCCTAAATGATATGCCTGAAGCTCAGCATTGCTGTTGCGGGATTGGTGTCCTATAAACTGTAGTTTCATTGACCATTGGATTAGAATTGCCTAGAGCAAACTCAACTTAGTAAAGCATTCATGGTTTCGGCTCTGGAAGCTAATTATCTCTAAGTTATGTATGTCATGAATTGCGTAGTAGTTGGATGATGGTAGGAAGAGCTTTGTTTATGTATGTGGTGTCCTTTCACACCGTAACTTTATTTAGGTAATGATGGATTGTCTTACTCTGTTTTGTCCCTATGAATTCAAACCGACCAACCAAAAGTTTGAAGTCTCCCTAAATAGGTTAAATCGAGCTTCTACTTTCAGTTGTTTGAAGTGGTATCCACATGTTTTTCTTATACTCAAGGGGCTTAAATTTGGATTGAATTCTGGATAAGACATGATTCTTTTTTTCCAAGAAACAATGTGTAAGGTCTTTGATCCTGCCAAATAAATTATAATCCAGAGTCGAGACGCAATAATCTGAACCCAACGGCAAGCCTGCCCCTTGAGTGACTTCCATTCCCCAGAGGAAATGTTGCAGATTTTGGCCTCCTATACTTTTAATGGTCAAATTCTAAACTAATCTGCATCTTTCAGCAGGAATGTATTGTGGCTTAGGTACAATTTTATGCTTGCTTTAGTACGCCCTTATTTGTTACGTTGACTTTGAACTTGGTATCTACTCTGTGTATTCATCTTCGTTGATCCTCAGTTATCGTCTAATGTTCTTTTTTCTCAGGTGGAGGACAATGTTTGGTATTGCCCTTGTCCCCTCTGTTTTACTGGCACTAGGAATGGTTTTTGCTCCAGAAAGTCCTCGGTGGCTTTATCAGGTTTTCAATGGAAACTACATACTCTTCTTTGCTTGGAAATTTTGTGCTCTGATAGTATTGCTGCATCCATAGCCCCGCTGAACTGAGTGCATTTACTTTGCAGCAAGGCAAAATTGCTGAAGCTCAAAGGTCTATAGAACGGCTCTTTGGAAAAGAAAGAGTTGCTGAGGTTATGAAAGATCTAAATGCAGCGGCTCAAGGCTCTTCAGAACCAGAAGCTGGATGGCTGGATCTTTTCAGCAGCAGGTACTGGAAAGGTACGACCTGAACAAATGAAAGCATGTTGTCTACTACCTTGCAGACAATGACTGGCTTGAGACACGAATTAGAAAGAAATGAAAGCATGTTGTCTACTGTTGGTCACGTGACACGACCAGCCTTAGATACGAGTTAGAAAGAACGAAAATAGTCATGTAACTGGAGTTTATTCAAGCCCCAAAAATTGGTCATGAGACATCATACAAGAACGATCTACGACTTGCAAGAGTAGATATGCCCCGGTATAGTAGTCTATGTAGCAACAGCACTGTCTGATTTGTGTTGGTAATAAAGCTTCCATTATTTTTTTAAGAAGCAGACTAGAGGATAAGATCGTTTTTTGCTTGTCTTTACATTTTATGTTTCCATTTTAAACTTATTTTCGAGAACACAAAATTGTTTAGTAACCCCTTTTTGGAAACTTTAGAAATTTGTTTTGAATACAATTTTAACCCAAGGCATCAAACACTTGTACCTCAGATATTTTGCACTGGTTCTACATGAAGAGACGTCGTTTTGATGTGAATCGATGGTCAGAAGTCATAACGTATATTGTTTACTGTGTATGGGCGAGGGTGGTTTTGCTTGGTTTTCCTATTCAGTTAAAACAAGGATTTTACCATGTTTTTTCCTGTTTGTGGAGGTATCAAGAATCCCTGATCCTACACAAGTTATCTCCTAGCTAATTCTTGGTAGCCCTGGTGTATTTTATACATCCTGAAGAGAATTAAGTGACTGGAAGATGACGCTTACTATTGTTGGCTCTGAATATGGTCTGAAACTTTCACAGTTCCACAAACTATTTCTGGTAGCAGATGGGGTCAAGCCCAGCCTTTCTATCAGTTTTGTCACGCTTTTGGCATTCTCTTTAAGGTAGTTGTAACTTTTTCTTCAAAAAGAGTTTAGCATATATAACCTATTTGTCTTGCTGCAGTCGTCAGTGTTGGTGCAGCACTTTTCTTGTTCCAGCAGTTGGCTGGAATTAATGCTGTGGTGTACTATTCTACCTCTGTTTTCCGTAGTGCTGGAATTGCATCTGATGTTGCAGCCAGTGCTCTCGTTGGGGCAGCAAATGTTTTAGGTCTCTCTCTCTCTCTCTCTCTCACACACACACACACACACTCACTCACTTGTAAGGGGAAAATATTGCTCAATTGACATGTTACATTTCATTTGACCCAATGTTAAAAATTTCTTGCAGGTACAACTGTGGCATCTTCTTTGATGGACAAGCAAGGAAGAAAAAGTCTCCTTATTACAAGCTTTGCTGGAATGGTATTTTTCAGTATAAAACTGTTCTACATGATGACATTGAATTGGCATGAGTTTTCGCTGAAGTCTTATTGCCCAGGAAGGATCACTAAAGGCAGTGCCGGACCCAGGAATTCTACCTAAGGGGTGTCAAAGTATTCGTATACACAAGTATATTTAACAGTAGGGTCAAATACACGTAGGTACCCTGAAACTACCACAAAGTCTCACTTGAGGGTCTCAAAGTTTAATTTTTACATATAAGGGTCTGCAACTACAAATTTGCAATAAATAAGGACTTCCGTCCAAATTTCTAACGTTTTAGGCAAATCCGTCAAGGGTAATTTTGGGTTTCAAAAACCGTGCAAAAATGGAGCCTTTAACTGCCAAAACCTTTTCATTTAACCAAAATGGAGCCTCAATTACCGGTGACACCCTCTGGCACCACACTCAAGGGACAACGCCGGCAAATGCCTCATGCAAACCATGTCGGCAATTTTCCTTGTAGCTGCCCACTCACGCCGCTGGTAAGTTACCCTTCACATACCCACCTTTTGTAGCGTCAATTGGCAAAAGAGAGCTCAAGTCAGAGGAGGTGATGGAGTTTCACTGTTGGGTGGTTTGGGGAGAAGAAAGACGGAAAGACATTTATTGACTTGTTGACCGGTTGATGGTTCCAGTACCGAAAGTCGAAGGGATGGATTACAGAGGATCGGAGCAGCCAAATATGTCAGATCTGTCCTTGGTGTTGGCCGACGACGGGTCTACGCCGGTAGAGATCCGATCGATTTCAATTTTAATGCGATGATGGTGGTGCTAGGGTGCGCCGGCGACGCCTTGTTCTTGGTTTTGAGAAAGATAGCAAGCGATGGCATTGGTGTTAGTGATCGATCGATTGATTGATAGGCCGCCGATGACTCTGATATATCTGCCGGTGGCCTGAAGGTCCCACTTCTCAGGTGCTTCAGCTCCGACAGGGTCCTCCTGAGTTTGTCCACCGTGTCAGATATCTGGCTTAGGCAGTCACTCAGGCCGCCTGCCTCGCACTTGCTGCTCGTGTGAAGGGTGAAGAGATAGTTAGAGGCCTTGTTGGCTCGCGACAGGCTGACTTTTACAGCGGCTTGGGCTAGCTCGACTGGGGTCTGGGCTGGGCCGGCGTAGGTGGAGAGTGTGCGGAGGCAGATGGTGGGGAAGCTGGCGTGGACGCAGGAGGAGCGGACGAGATCTCTTAGGGTGGCACTGCTATGATGCAGCAGTGATGCCGACCGGTGGTTATGATTTGGTGGTGTGGTGGTGAGGCCGATATGCTGGTGGTTTTAGGTGAGCCGCGGTGGTGATGGGTGAGGGGGTGAGGGGGCGATGGGTCTGTGAAGAAGAAGAAGTGCAAAATTGAAAAAAGAGAAGAAAAACAATTTAACCTGTCGGGACAAAATTGCCCTTGACGGATTTGCCTAAAACGTTAGAAATTTGGACGGAAGTCCTTATTTATTGCAAATTTGTAGTTGCAGACCCTTATGTGTAAAAATTAAACTTTGGGACCCTCAAGTGAGACTTTGTGGTAGTTTCAGGGTACCTACGTGTATTTGACCCTACGTGTATTTGACCCTTAACAGTACCAAAGTTATAGCATAATGCTATAAATTGAAAAATATTTTCACAAGTTCATGGAAAAGCATTAAATAGCAACTAATATTGTGAAATTTGGCTAGACATTCCGACGGTTGACTCAGAAATAATAATTTCACAACTTTCTTCTTCTTAATGCTTTCATTGCCTTGTTTGCTGGTTGCCAACTAATAAACACAGAATTCTCCTATTCAGGTGAGAGACCTACAGTCTTCAAATAGTAGTGCGCCCTTTTTTATCCTTATCAAAAGAAAATTGCCAAGTTGCACTCAGTTTTACTCGTGTTTCAAAATGTTAAGTGGTAAGAAGAGGAGGGGTGGGGGAAGGGTTCATTTGCTGTTTTACTGCCTTGTGGGGGTGGCTAAGGCCCCCATTTGCCATACATCCGGCCCCTGATAGAAGGGCTAGCACCGAGCACGAGGGTCCCCTTCTATGGGCCTGAGGAAAGATCTTATTTAAGGTAATAATATCGTGGTCTGCCTTGTCAAGTTTTAACCAACCACACGAGGTTCCATATATTTTGGGGGGTGACGAAGGCCCCCATTTGTCACCCTCTACATCTCACCCTGATAAAGGCCTAGCCCTGTGCACGAGGCTCCCAGTGCTAGAGTTAGAGATTAGATACCACAAAAAGGAAACAATATGTTGTTGGGATTAGATACCACTCAGATGATATTCTAATTAGGCTTCATTAGAGAGCATTAACACATACTTTTTTCTAGTACTTCTATCATTTTTAATTATTCTTAGGGCATCTCTCCAGTCCATTTGGCTACTAAAAGGAGGTTCTGCCTCAAATAGATTGGTTTGGAAAATGAGTCTATCGGTAGCGGCATATTGTTAGTGATATAGTGTGCCAAATAATCTGTTTCTTGTTATGCCGAAGCGACTGCATGTGCTACACATGCAAAACCATGTATCCTTTGTCTATAGGTCTAGGACAGATTGGTGTAGGACAAAACTGAAAATCCATAGGTCTAGGACAAAACTGCCCTTCCATATGATCCCAATAGTTGCAATCTTAGTGTATGTTGTTTCTCATGTGTCATGGAATTAAGACACTAATAATGTGCGGCAAACTGTGGAAGAGGTAGGCCATCAGTCATCAGATTATTTGATATCGCATTTTCTTCTTCTTGTTATCTATCAATGATGGCACATGTTTAACATATCTTTTCCTTCGAAGGCTGCTTCAATGTTGCTGCTTTCCTTGTCCTTCACCTGGACAGTCCTTGCACCGTATTCTGGCCCGCTTGCTGTTCTTGGGACTGTTCTGTGAGTTAATTCATGATTACCTTAGCTGCGTAAAATTTTACCTTCTTGGTTCCTTTTTCCTTGTACATTTAAGCATGATAACTGAACTTGAGCTGATGGCATCAAAACAGATATGTGTTGTCCTTTTCACTTGGTGCTGGTCCTGTCCCTGCTCTTCTACTCCCGGAAATTTTTGCCTCCAGAATCAGAGCAAAAGCTGTTGCCTTATCATTAGGCATGCACTGGGTAAGTGACATAAAATTTACTATAACTACTTTGCTTTGCCGGGACAATGTATGAACGTGGAAGGATAAATCAAGGGCCAGTTGGTTGTCCCTTAAAATTGGATGGCGCCGTGTTGAAGATTTTTTATGAAAAGCATCAAGGCTAGTTTCTGCTTTCCTTCGCCATTTGATGCATTTCTCAAGACGACGAGATCGTTCTAGAGGCGGGCACCTTTCTGCCAAATGGCTAAGTACACCCAAATCAAAAAGGAAAAAGCATATGAGCCACAGCCACTTCAGTATGAAGAACAGCTTCACCAGTGCTTCCCCGTTACTGTATTACCTTCATGTTAGAGAAGGAAAATAGAAATGGGGTAGATAACTATTTAACTAGAATTAGAGATGTTAAAATTTGAAGAAGGGAATATTCTCAGCCTCCACATGCGTACACGCACGAGTAGAATCTGAATTAAAATTATCGTTGTCATTAAAGTGGAGTACATTCTCCTGTATCCCAGTCTTTTGGCAGTTCAGTTTTCTGCTTCTGTCATGCTTGTTAACCATGGTTTTGTTTTTCCTTTACTCCTGTGACTAACATTGTGACCTTCCACTTGAACAGATCTCCAACTTCGTCATCGGGCTGTATTTCTTGAGCTTTGTAACTAAATTCGGGATCAGCACAGTGTACCTGGGATTCGCTTCCGTCTGTCTTCTTGCTGTCTTGTACATAGCTGCTAATGTTGTGGAAACAAAGGGGCGATCGCTGGAGGAAATTGAACGCGAGCTTAACCCAGCAATTTGAGCAGGATATGTTACATAGCTGCAGCCCACTGATCTTGCCTGAGATGCATATCTACTTCCAGTATCGATGCCAAATTCCGCCAAGATTCGGGTTTGGGAGTGGGCTTAGTTGCTTTATATTTGTTGTGCATCCTTCGACCTTATGACTAATGTGAAAGACTGTTAGTGAGCACCCGGATTTTGTAACCTTGCGCTTTTGGGTTGTCGCGGCTCTGTAATATATATATATGTAGTGGCCGAGTTTTTATTCTCTCACTTAGTTATTGAAGTGTTTTGTATCTGGCAGTTGCATAAATCAAGTTAGGCGAACGTAATTGAAACTATTTTCTTGGTTAAACGGACAAAAAACAGGGACTATTCCTTGAACATATGAGCTCAAAAGGAGCTGGAAGTTTTCAAGGAAATGCTAAGCTCCAGCTGGTCCTGATGTATGGTATCAACTTCGTTGTTCTTTAGGCAATTATGAAAGCTTGTCATTCCAACAAAACAGAGTACTGCTTGTATAGACATTAGTTTCCATTTGCTCGTAACCTTAGGTGACATTGCTTGGTTGAGGTGATGGCTAATCTTTCATGCTTATACACAGAAAACACATAACTAAGATAATTCAATCATAAAGCAAGCGTTGATCGAGTCCCCGTGGGAGTTAAATTGCAGATTTTTTAGGCTTATTTGACAGTGTTTCGTGGTGATCACGACATGGCATGAAAATTTTATGGAAAAAATTTGGCTGCTACTTCGGTTGGAGGAATCTTCCTCCTACCCCCTATATAACGACAATCAATCGTCTCTAAATGTTTTTAATGACTTTTATTTAGTGACGCTAAAAAAATGCTGCTAATAATTGTCATTAAAAGTGTTAGAAGAAAAATCACTAGAAATATTTGACGGCTATTAATTGTCATTATACACAGGGTTGGAGGAAGATTCCTACGTCTCGGGTAGGAGCCAAAATTTGTTCAATTTTTATAAACTCGAACTCAAGTTGATTCATTAAATACCCAAAAAGGATCAAATTTAGTTGTATACGTAACTTTCCATTCATCAAGGCATTGTCCTATTTTTTTTTTTTAGCGGTGAAAGGAAAAAATGAAACTCCTAGTGTATTGACTGAAAATCACTGGGAAAAGTATAGCTTGTCTTAAATTGAATGTTTAGTTCATTAATTATGGTATAGTTCATTAAAGATACCTCAAGGAAATTCAGAAAAATGCAAAGGAACCTAAAGTTGCAGTGAGAAAACAATTATGGCACATAAGCACGCACAGAAGTTGAAAACGCGGAAATGGGTAAGCATATATGGTGAGTAATGAAGAAAGACATGGTTTAACAAGAGTTTGAACATTCGATAAATGCTATGTTTCAAAATCACAATTCAATTGTTGCCTAACCGATAAATTGCAGATTTTTTAGGCTTATTTGACAGTGTTTGCACCTTCAAGGACTGTCCAAATGAAAAAGAGTTGTGCTCTCCTATTAGAGAGGGATAGATCGTTGGAATATTACGGCTGTAATCTTCCAGGTCCTGGTAATCCATGATGTAATCCCGTGGATTACATTTCAATTGTAGCAGCAATTGTGTACTTATAATTCAGAGAGTAGAGCAGCCTTATCATCCTCATCTGATCAATGTCGAGCACCACCTCTGCATGTTTGCTTCTCTTCTTCATGGTCGCAAACAGAATGCCATTACCGGTGAAGGAATGAAGTGCACGACTTAAGTTGCCAGTTTTACCACTTTGTGTACAAATAATTCAGAGAGTAGAGCAGCTGGGGTGTTGGGGATCATCCCATCTGATCAAATTAGAAAACTACCCCCAGGTATCAAACATTTCGTTTTTCAGGTTGTTTCGGTTGGCAAAGAAAACGCTTTGAGAAAGTCTCAATAATTTCGCTAATAATTTTGTTGGGTTTGATCGTCTCCATAAGAAAGTTTTATCGCCTTTTTTGTTTGGTTGCTCTTGAACGTTCTACAATCCATACTAACCAACCATTATTAGGGTTGGAAGGATCATGGTAAACCCCTCAGGTTTTCTGTATCTTTTTTGACTTTTTATTTTTTTGTTTCAAATTCTACAAATCTCACTCTATATTAATTTGAAACAATTTGTTCTTATGGTATATTAATCTATACATCGACTACCAGTCAACGTTGATATGTTGTGAAGCCTTGATGAACAACTTCTAAATTTAATATTTTTTGTTTTTAACGTTTTATGTGAATATTTGAACTTTGCAGATTCTTTTTTATTAGCCGTCAACTTTTTTAAAATTACACTTCCTAAATCCGCTCCGGACGCTAACTCCAGCAAAAGTCCCATTGCATACATACCAAGATTGTTGGGACCATCAAACATACCGGTCTACCACATTTGATGATCATATTTTGTATTTCCCCAAGCGTCTGGTATTGTATCGTCTATATTTTACGTTCGGTCTTTGTTGCTTGTCATGTTAATTGCAACATTATTTGGTCATAGGCCATGACAGCTGGGGAATGCGCAGCAGCAGGAGCTAAGCTGGCTTTGTGCAGAGATACAGTCTGGCGTCTAGGAAAGAAAAGTTGAGTGAGGGTAAAATCAATCCGGATTGCTACGAGGAAAAGCAATGGAAAGGTGAGAAACCGTGCTGGTGTTGCAGAAGCAGAAGGCATGGCAGCGTAATCGCGAAATGCTGGGCAATGAGAGAGCTCTGTGAGACCTTCTGTCCTCGTTATAATCCCCCGACCACTATCAGGGTCTAGCTAGCAGCTGCCATATGAACTTTTCCGGCATAAATAGTAGAGCACAGGCTACCGCATTAGCGTGCTCCTCGAAATAAAATAAACGTTACTTGTGCTCTTCTTTTGGTACAAATCATTGTTTTTCTTCCATACTATTATACAACATCAACAAGTTACAAGTAATATTTTTTCTGATCAAACGGAAAAGAAGATTACAAACTTAGAAAGGTGATAGTCCAGGAACAATCGACACGTGAACTGCTGCAACCGCCCTCAAAGACGTAAGCAAACAAATAAGTGTCTTCAATGACACTGAATGATCTATACATAAGCATATCCACCAACAGAGAGATGCCAACCTCAGGAGCCAAAGCCAGTCTTTCAATCTAAGAGCAAGACAAAAAGCAAAACCATACAACCATATATATTTCTATCATATCGAGGAAATACCGTGAATAGACAACAATATATCCCTCTGTGTGACCGGATGTGTTGAGGGTGACACTATTCTCTTCATCCTTCAAGAATCTTGAATTAGGACTCGCTGCACCTTATTAAGATGACATTTCTCGTGGTACATTGGCATTGATGGTCTCGATGTATATCAAACAAAAAATTAGTGATGTTCAGCACCAATAAATCTGATGATAAGCTGATATGAGGCTTCAGTTCGACTCCATAAGTTTTGCTGAAAATAGCTGCACTGCAATGAAATGGTAATGTTGCTACATGTTGGATTTCCTTTCCCATCTTTCCTTTGTGTCAAGCCTACAGTCACAACATCCCAAAAACAGGGGTGGGTGGGAGGGAAGGCTCAAACTTAGTTGGAATAGAAATTGAAAAGGCTACATGCTTCTGATGACTTAAGATGACACAGTAATATGTAATGCAGGGTAACTGTTTTCCTATCATGATATTCAAGTTTAAAACTGAAAACTTAGAAGAAATAAGGGCAGATGATACCCCCAGTGTAACTTCTGGCGCTTATTTGATGGCATTTTTGCTTTAACATCGTCTTGCAGCTTCGTTGAAAATGCTCTGACATTGCTCCCTTTCGAAATGGGCACACTTGAATCTTCAACTGTGTTACTTGCACTTTGACCTTTAAGTTCTGTAGCATTGACGTCTTTCAAGTGGGGTTTGGTAGTCCCACCAACAATTCCTACAATGATGGTCTAAAAGATTTAAGAACTTCTACTGTAATAACTGATTCCAAAAATAGACCAAAATATACCTTTTGTTTTCTTTTTAGATTCGGATCTCGCTTTTATTTTTAAACGTCTCCTGTGCAGTTCCTGTTGTAAACAAAGACTTCGAGCACTCAAAAATAATGCGTGGGGTAAAATAAAAGAACAACAAAGGATGGAGAAAACAGAAGATGATAACAAGCACAGAAAGTTGTCAGTTTGGTTAGTATATGCATGTGCTCGACATATTTGGGAACTTAAGTGCCAATGGATGAAAATGATATTTTCAAA
Source organism: Escallonia rubra (assembly GCA_033065855.1). Classification (NCBI taxonomy): domain Eukaryota; kingdom Viridiplantae; phylum Streptophyta; class Magnoliopsida; order Escalloniales; family Escalloniaceae; genus Escallonia; species Escallonia rubra. The sequence continues at coordinate 1,107,341 of JAVXUO010001034.1, read as the reverse complement.
GTCAGATAGTGGGTTTATTGAGACTAACCTAGAGCGATAGAATAATGGAAAAATGGATGAAGGTTGCTAGGTCAAACAATGTTCTTGGATGAAGTCAGATGGCATCTACGAAAGAAAAAGCATTTTAAATTTTATAAAAAGCAATGCCTGCGAAATAGGATCTTTCACTACGTGAAAATAATACGAAAGGTCAAAATTCGAGGCCTTGCAAAACATAAGAAGCCTTTGTGCATCTCATCAGGGTTCAACCTGCGATCATATGGTTCGGTACTAGTGCTGCCTCTTGCCTTTTCACTTTCTACGCTGGTGTACAGGAGTCTCAACCCTTCCCCACCGCCACCCGCACCCTCACCCCCTTTCCAAGGGGGGATTAAATGATATATACAAAGATGCACTCTCCATCAGAATATCCTTGCTTACCACTCGCTTGAGTATATTTGCAGTCCAATCTAGTGCCTCTTTGGAAGGGTTCCTAGCCCCATCTTTCTTTGTCTCTCTTGCTTTTCTTTTATTTTTTCACTCTTAAATCTTTTGTAGATTTCTAACTCAAACTAAAACCCCCTCGGTTTCATTAAACGTTCCCCTTTGACTTTTTGCAATTTTCTAGGAAAAATTTGGTACATCCAAAGATTGACTTGAACTCAAGTAGCAATATGGGTTAAATAAGTACCGTTTGGCGAGTCAAGCTACTAAATTTATCTTAGGAATTCACAAAAAGTCAAAGGGGGGAAATCCAGTGAATAGGAGGCAGCATTATATATATACCCGGTGGAACCAGTGGTTCTAGATAGCCCAAAATTCCAACCAGATTAGATAGACAAATGACGTGGCTTTCTAAGATATGGCGTATAACAGCTGAAAAGTTTGGAAGCTCAGTTCTGCAACTTATCCATTCGTCAAGTGTGCCTTTGCAAATAGCAGGAGGATAACTAACATCTCCTAATATCACCTACGCATAAATATGGAGCCGGAGGTCTCTATGATGTCGCTAGCACAATCAGACAAAGGGTGTCAGCAATCTTCATGCTAATTACTGGAACTTCCCTCATGTTTCCATTGAGATAATTGACTAAGAAACTATTGCTCCTAAGGATTTTGTACCTTATCTTCACTATAATGGTCGTGTTGTTTTAAACTTTGCCTCGGTCAGACCCTTATCATTGTGTTAATGTCATAAGTATGGTTTTCTCTGGCTTATCCATGCAGTACCTTTAAAAAGGATTAATATACAGTCAGGACAAAGACAAAATTGATGATTACGGGAAAATTGTTGGGGATCACTGGAGAATGCAGGACTTCTATCTTAATTGAATGTGATTTTCCACTTATATTTGGCAGGAGATTAGGCAGGAATTCAATTTGGCTATCTGGCAATTCTAAAAAACTTGAGTTGCTATGCTTGAAAAGTTACCATTAAAATGCTAGTACTTTTGCCAAAAGGGATATGCAGAATCAACAGTAAGCTGCTAAAAGTGCCCTGGAAAGACCGAAAATTGGCCTGAACGTACAAACTATTTGGACTTTTTGGGGATTCTATGTCAACGTTCACTTTACTCATTGTTTTTCCGCTTGTTTCACTAATCAATCATTATGTTATTTTGATCCAAAACTAGTATCCAAGTTCGACGCAATATCTCCATGTCCAAAATTTATGTAGAAATTGGCAAAACTAAAAGGGGACAAAGTTTCCAACGGATAGAGAAAGCATATGGAGATAACAGAGATTTTATAGTCCAATACTATACCCGTTCGGTAAGTTGCGACAATGATTGTCCCGATTCTAATTCATCCTTTACAGCACAATATCTAAACCGCGTATTTAAAAGTAGATTCAGCTCACGCACGAGAAATTAGAATGATGATGATTTCAATCAGTTAACGACAATTCGGACGGCAAACTAGGAATTAAGACGTACTTGGAACTTGGCGAGCTGAGATTGGGTGGCGCCGCCGGGGGCTGGCTTGAAATCGGGGTTCAAAGCAGGGGCCGATGCTATTGCTGCTTCTCTCCTTCCGTCGTCGTCGACGACCTCCTCCATCCTTCTCTCTCCCCCAGTTTGTCCCTTTTCCTTAATTATACCCCAACCTTTTTAGTTTATTACGTATTACTGTATAAAAAATGTCCATTGCAAAAAGTGGCTAATTATAACTGTTCATTTCAAATTTTCATGTGTGTGTTTGTGTGTGTTTTTTTTGTTGAAATAAGCAAACGATCACATAAGAGTACAAGAATATATGTCTAACGCACATTTCTCTTAATCTCGAAAGATCTTAGGAGATTTTAATCTTTGCATAATACCCGTATTCAAGATCTGTACACAATACCTAGGTTGGATTATAAATGTGCTTTGCAGTAAGAGAAGGTGTGTTGAATTTGTAATTAGCGGTTGTAGGCTGGCATTGACAAAATGCCGATGATGGAGAAGTGTGGTGGCAACATATGTGGGGGTAGATGTGTGCCAATTATGTGGTAAAATAATTAAGGCTATGTTTGTTAACACTTATTTTTTCTCCAATTTTGTAAATTGGAGAAAATAAACGCGTTTGACACACAGTTTTCGTTTTTTTTTTCTTCAAGTTTGAAAACCAGTTTTTAAAACATGGTTGTTTTTAAAAACTTCAAAAAGGAGTTTTCAGTTTTGATTTTTATTTTAAAGCCACCACCCTTCCACCGCCGATCGCTGGCGGCCGGCCCATTCCACCGCTGATCGCCGGCGGCCACCACAAAATACCACCCAAAAAAAAATTCAAAATAAAAACTGGATAATCAAGCACCCGAAAGAAAAAACTCAAAATAAAAATTGGGTAATCAAATACCCATTTATTTTTATAAAAAAAATAAAATTAAGCTAGTTTTAATTTTTTTTAAACTTAAAAAAAAATCAAAACTGAAAGTATTACCAAACGCTACCTAAGTTTAAAATTTTCATGAGAACATTTAGGGCTAATGAAAAGCTAAATGGGTTAGATTACAAGTCTAGGTAGTGAATGGTATCTAAAGGTAATGGCGTCACTTTCACTTGATCATGGCGTTACAACTAGTCATGGATAGTGCCAAAGGAGGTCGTTTTTTGGTTTACAAGAAACTTGTATAATGGCGTACAACAAAATGACGTGCTAAAGACAATCTGGCATTGGTATCTTAAAGAATCATAGATGAGTTCTTGTTTGGATACAAGAGGCATTTATAGACAACGTTTCCATGTTGAATATCGAGTCTACTGTCTTAGTCGAGGCTAGATAGCACGAATCCATCAGGATCTGATAACCATCCGAGACTAGTCCTTCTTTTGAGATTCTATGTTGGGAATTTTTCAATAATTAACTCCTACCTTATTAAACTTTGTACTACAAGGAATAATTTGCAAAAAGAATCAATCAAATTGATTGATTTGTTTGAGAGATATTAACTCTCAAACATTGACATTTAATAAGGTTGAAAAGAGTTATGATGTGGGTTCCCATATGGATTGAAAAATGGAAAGGTTAAGGGTATTTAAATAGCCACGCGCGCGTGCCCGCGCCGACGGCGGCGGCGGCGACGTAAAGGCCCTATTGGCGCTTTTAGGCGCACTTTGCACTTTGAACTGAAACAGTGTGTCTGTTGGGAAATTAAACAGATTTCTGGTATGTTTAAATTCGAAATGACAACTGTTAATGGTGCCTTTTAATTCAAATGTTGCACCTCTTCACCGTGTCTATAGATTGTGACTGTTAAATGACATCTGCAGAATCACTTAACTGCCACAACTGTTTGCACCTGTTCAAAGCACCTTTTGGTGTCTATAAATAGGGCTGATGATCAGATCATTTCGTACTTCGAATTCTCTCTTGCTCTCTCTATCACATGTATGTCTGTTGATTGCAATCTGCTGTGATCAATAGAGTTTCGCATGTTTTATCTTGGGAGGCAGATTTGCTGCTACCCTAAGCAGATTATAAGGGAGCAAATACTGTTTTAAGAAAAGAGTGCAACGCATTCGACTCAGGCATTTTCAGTCCAGTTTTCTCCTGCCTAATATTTTTTCCATCATTCTATTCTTCCCAGGCTTTCAATTGGATCTTCCTTGAATTTAGTAACAGTTTTCTTGTCAAGTCATGAGGGCTTAGCTGCTTTTTAGCTATAAGAGCTCTTAATAGAACATGAAGATATTCAAGTACATATTACTTTTTTTGAAGACTTCTGCAGTTTCATTCAAGACTAATAAGGCTTTTAGAGTGCTTCTTTTCTATTCGAGTTTCATACTCAGGTTCCAACTCTATGAAATACCACGTTCCACTTTCAGCACACTTTATAACACATAAATATTTACAGTTTTTGCCTCTATTATTTTTACACGATGTATTGCGCATGTTAGTTCAAGCTACATAAATATTACAAACCATAAACCTTTTAATAGCTGAGCGTAACTAATATTTTGTTCTTTCTAGGTCGGAAAAATAAAGAAAGACAACCCGCAATTTCTTTTGTTTCTGACTTTCTGTTAACATTTTTAATTAAAATCCATAGTAGATAGAATGAGTGAATCTGTTTATTAAAAATTAGAATGATATGGTATAGTTTTGGACCCAAAAACCATATCTCTAGTGGAATCGTGCCCACCCATTCCCCGCCTCGTCATTTGGCACCCAGTTTGCATGAGATAATCCAAAGATGGGTTTTACATCTGCCACCAGTTCTAGGGGAGATCTCACTCGCCTTTCAACCACCGTTGGACGCCTCCCCCCCACCCCCACTTTTGAAGTCCGCCTCCACATTGCGTTTGTGGTATCATTTTTAAGTCTTCTTTTTTAGTCCTCATTTGTCCACTCTATAAGTCCTTAATTGATTGTGGTACCATTTTCCTTGGCCATCTCGGTCAACTATATCTCACGCTATGATGATTTTTTTCCTTCCTTTTACGGATTTCTTATTTTAGGTTCGTTGTTATCTAGGGTGGTAACATTGTCCAAATAAGAGATGTAACTATAGGGTAAATCATTCCACTTATTACCCATTTATAATAATCCTTGAATATTTTCTCTAAGAGAACTCATAAACAAATTAAAAGAGTTTTGTTGCACTTACGTTCTAGAGTGAATTACACATATGTCTATTAGTTTGAACAAGTATAAGTGACATCTTTTGATCAAACGGACTCTTGAAATACATCAAGGTTTTGACATAACGACTTTATTACCTATAACTTGAAAGGTATAAGGTAAATTCTTGAAATTCCATTGGAAGGCAAAAATACCACCACTACCGTCCGACAGCTACCCACACACATTGTTTACCACTGTGACCACCAATCACTCCCAATCTACTTAGGGAGTTGACTTGGTCATCTCCGGTAAAAGCAACCTAAAACTGCCTCCTACCTAACCTACTTCCACAATAACAACCAAAACCAGTCCACCACCACCACCATCGTCGCCTTTACAAGGCTGCCCCTCCAAACCAAACCTAAATCGCAACTGTCCTACACAGCTTGTCCACTGCCACCACTATCTTTGCATGGCAGCCCCACTAACCAAACCCAATCTGTCGGTGCCTATGCACGGCAGCCCCACCAACCCAACCCGAATCTGCCACTGCTTTTGCACAGCGGTGGCTCCTACATAAGTACCAATCACCACCACTCCCCCTTCAATAGAACTCAACCTGTAGACCTAGGGGTGAGCAGCGAACCGATAAAACCGATCCAAATCGTTCAAACCGATAAAATCGGACCGATCGAATTCGAACCGTTGATAAGCTTGAACGATTTGGTTTGAGATTTTCAAACCGAGACCTGTTCGGTTCGGTTCACGGTTCAGGATTTCCAAACCTGCTATGAACCGAACCGATGACTATATAACTATTAAAAAAATAATATACCTTACCATGGTTAACTGAATAACCAGGATAAAATTAACATGTTTACCCTAAATAAAACCCTTATCTTCATTTGCCGTCACTCTTCTTTTGCTCTTCTTCTTCAGAGCACACCCACGGAGAAAATCAAACAACACACCCACATAATAGTATAATACAAATCGGCCATGAAGGAAGGATTTCAGCTTCATTCGAGCATCATTGATGAATGATCTGGTGCGCAATTTTATAGTTCCAGCTTGCAAGATCCAATGTCATCGACCACTACCGCGATACGTGAAGATCGGGTATGTTGTTGATCGGGAAGTGCCGAAGAAGGAGCTAGAGAGCAGGCAACAGTGGTGAAGCCGGATGCTCGAAGCCATTTTAGATCTGGCAAGATAGCTCACGAGTAGTAGAAAGTTGCCACAACATGAAGAACGAGATGATAGCTTCCAATTTCCATACCTGAAGAACGAGACGACACAGATGAGTAATTTCATCACTTGAACGACATGAATAATTTGTGATTTCATTATGATATGTAATTTCATCAATTGAACGGCACGACCACCGTCCGCAGTCCATTTTCCTCCTATAGCAGTCTGTTCAGTGTCCACGCTACAATAATATGTGATTTCATTATGATTTATGAGGGTCTTGAGTGATTTCATCAGTTTCCAATTTCATACCTGATTTTGGCTAGTCTAAACTGGTTTAGTAGAGGAAGATTCAACAATGAAGATGGTATGTGAGATGACAAAAGTATTACATGTTTTCATTGTTCTTGATATATGGATTATAGTAATTTTTTTTATAAATTTAGGTAACCCCGCCTGAAGTTTTTCACATTGCAGTAAGCCACTAAATGCACTTAGTGTGCTGGCACTTATTATAGAATTCATATTACCTTGCATGAAGTTCTGCACTTTATTCAGTTTATTGTGCTTGCAATTGACTTGGTTTTTAATTTCTGTTTGGTAAAGATTCATCTCTGTCAATTTTTCTAGTGAAATACACTACAAGAAAACAGGCTTTTAGCGACGGGAAAATCCGTCGCTAAAAGCCCAAAATCCGTCGCTAAAAGAATTAGCGACGGATTCACCGTCGCTAAAAATCCCTCGTATAAAAGCCCGTCACTAATAGTTTAGCGACGGAATTTTTAAATCCGTCGCTAAATATGTGATTTTTACCTACGGATTTATTTTTCATTAGCGACGGATATTCCGTCGCTAATTATATTTTTAGAATTTTAATTTATTTTCTTTTTTGTCAAATTAGCGACGGATTAAATATTTTAGCGACGGAATATTCCGTCGCTAAATAAGTTTTTAGCGATGGAATATTCCGTCGCTAAATAACTGGTTGTAGGAATACTTTAGCGACGGAATAAATCCGTCGCTAAAAGTCAATTTTTTTTTTCAATTACCTAGACCTCTAATACAATTTTCAATTCTCAACAACAACGCGCAATAATCAATACAGAAAGAAATATATATAATCAATTACAAAAAATATTTATTATAAAAAAAACTCATATATGTACAAGCCGGGAACCTGATATAGCCGGTTAGGAGAGGGGAGAAGAGTACAAGCCGGGCGCGGGGGGCGGGGGGGGGGGAAGCTAGGAACGGGCACGGGAAGGGGCTCATCAGGGATTCCCGAGTCCCGGATCTGGATCCTGCTGATCCGGGGCCGGAGCGGCTGGTCCAGCAGTGCCCTGCTCCCTCATCATTCGGCACACCACTGTAGCAATGCGCTGGATCTCCTCGTCGTCCAACTGAGGCCGAGGAGCCGGTGTCTGTGGAGGGGCAGCAGGGGGTGAGGACGCTCCTATCACGGCACGAGCAGTCGTGCTAGGCAGGCCGCGTATGCGGCCTTTCGGCCGATTCACGACCTCCGGCGTATCCAGCCATCGCTTCAACCCCCCAGTACTCGCAGCCGTACTAGTGGACGCTGATGGCTGTCCGGACTGCTGCTCGGACCCCCTTAGCTGTTCATACGAGGCCTGCAAAAATAGTGGTTTAACGATATGTTAGGGCATTAATTAACGAAACAGACATTGAGGATAGAAAGAAAAAACATTAACTTAAATAAATTGACTCACATCGATCCGCCGGGCAATATCTGAAATATAGTCGCCCGCCCGGTGCGTCTCGTCCTTGTCCTTCTTCCGCACGTGCGTCTGAGTATAGGTCAGAGCTATGACCTCATCCTCCTCCAGATCCGGGTGCTCGACCGCGTTCATGTGTCGGACGATGTCGTGTGGCACCGACCCCCCCGTGTGCGTCGGATCTCTGTTCTGTCTGTTCTCAGCCCCGCTCTTACTCTTGGCGTCCCAACCTGGATCCGCAGCCCACCGATCTATCATCTCCCCCATACACGGTGAGATATCCAATGTGGGGGATATCTCGTCATGTCCGTCATCGGGGCACCCGCGGGCAGCGCCTTCTTCGCCCGGTCCCGTGCATCGTGGAGCCATCGGCGGTAATTCTTGCCGATGTAGGCAAAGAAAGCCTGCTGCCCCAGTACCTGCTGCTCAGGCGTGTCAAACGTGAACCCCTCCTGTAAGGCATTCAATAACACAAATTAACAACATAAAACAAACTGTAATTTAACATTTACTAACGCTGAAAAAAATACTTCACCGTACCAGCCACTCCTCCCATAGGGCCTCCCTCGCAGCGGCATCCCAGTCCTTCCAGTACAGGCGTGGCTCGAAGAATCGGCCCTTCACAAGAACGCCGATCTTCGTCCTCGCCATATTCTCCAGGATCCTGCCAAAGAAGTAATTAAATTAATTAATACAGTTCAAATATAAATTAACACCCAAAAATTTTAAACATAAGGCATGAGGTGATATTTTTAGTACTTACAGGCCCTCCTGCGTGAGCGTAACTCTCTGTTTACGCTGGGGGTCGATGCGTACCCCGCGTGTCGGACCACGGCCTCGTCGAGATCCTACAAAACACAGACATTAATACAGTTCAAATATAAGGCTAGCGAAAATGTACGAAACACCGTTATCAACTATACCTGAGGTAGAACCCACGGAAGATGGAGAATGCACGCGCGTGTGGGATAAATCTGCGTCGGGCTGGGGCGACGGCTCGAGTTGGGGCTGGGTCGACGGCGATGGCTGGGGCGACGGTGACGGCAACGGCTGGGCCCCCGATGGCTGTCCGCGATCACTCTGTGCCTCGTCATCAGTAGGCAATGACGAGGTGGGACTAACCGGGGAGGAAGCAGCTCGGCGTCCAGCCCGGCCACGAATAGCCCGTATCCTATCCATATCTGACTTCATATAGATTATATACAAAGACATTAACACGTGAAAAACAATAATTTAGGCATAAATCATCATCGGCACTATATATATATATATATGAACGGATGTGCAAAAACACATCAATAAACACCAAGTTCTAAAATGTTACTACATTTTTCCCGTGATGTTACAACATTACAAGTCAATCATTTTCAGTTTGCGAATCATCTTCATCACTTTCCTCGTCGCCCTCTTCTTCGTGGGACTCGTCGTCCTCTTCATCTTCTAATTCATCCTCTTCATCAGTAGACTCGGTCACATCATCTCCAACACTTTCAACATCTTCCGCGTCATCATCTACGACTTCTTCTCCCACAAGAAGTGTTGTTGGAAGAGGAAGATCGTCCTCCTCGTTGTTGACCTCAACAGGGAACAAGACACGTGGTTGGTCGGCTTGAAAGGAGTCTAGCTCACTGTCATATGTCACGGGCAATTTCTTGGACTTGATAGTTGTATACCAATGAGATTTGGGATTGGCGACGTCCTCCGCGTAAAAGACTTGTACAGCTTGACTAGCAAACACAAAGGGCTCGTCTGATGCAAGTCTTGACTTGACATTGACATCTACAATCCCTTGAGAGCTAACACGGATTCCTCTACTGCATGTGACATCGAACCACGTACACTTGAACATTACCAGGCGGTTTTGGGAACCCAGATATGTTAGCTCAACAATCTCATCTAGCTCTCCGTAAAAGTCCATGCAATTCTCGGCATAACAGTCGCCGTTGACCAAGACTCCACTGTTTTGGGTTTGTTTTGTTCGGTCATCATCTTTTACGTTAAACCTAAACCCGTTGATGATATAGCCTCCGTAACAGGATGTTTGTTTGTTAGGGCCTTCGGCTAGTAATTTCAAGCAGGAGGCCACTGGTCTATCCATTGACTGAACCTATTGTAGATGACGGTAAAAATTAAGGATAAATCAGTATACTAATTGGCCACAGAACTGTATATAACACATAATATAATTTCTGCAAATACTCTTACAAGAATTTTGAACCACTGTACAAATTGTGATTTCCGATGAGATTCAAGTCCAGCGGGAGCAGTGATTACAGATTCTGCATCGAATTCACTTCAAAACAATATATATTTATTTAACTCGCTTAACACACACTTTCAATTATGTACAGCAATGTAAGTGAATTAAGACTTTAACTTACTCAACGAATGCCGAAACTTCATCGCAATTTAGAAGGGCATATATTGTTGCAGCACTGTACTCTTCATCTGTTAGCCATCGAGTATACGTTCGGCCGAACGGACTACCTGACTGCTTGAATATTGACAATTGCCCTTCCAAATTTGTGCTTGCTCCGGGATCATTTCGGCCTAGTTGATTTAACCTTGTACCAACATCAGGCCCGAAATATTGACTACAAAAGTTTACAAGTTCTTCCATTACGTAAGCCTCCGCAATTGAGCCCTCAACCCGAGCCTTATTACGGACTTTTTTCTTTAAATGGAACATGAACCTAGAAGTTTAGCGAATCGAGTTAGGTGGAATATCAATGATAACAGATGTCGCATTAAGTGTAAACGAACAACTGTAACAATTTAAGGATTACCTCTCGAAGGGATACATCCACCGATATTGCACGGGTCCACCCATCTTAGCTTCATATGCCAAGTGAACAGGCAGATGCTCCATTGAATCAAAGAACGAAGGTGGGAAGATTTTCTCCAGCTTGCAAATCGTCACCACAATGTTCTTCTCAAGCACTTCCATGTTACTCACCCGGATCGTAGAAGAGCATATATCTCGAAAGAAATGAGATAATTCAGTCAAAGTCTCGCAAACAACCCGTGGCAACAGTCCCCGGAAGGCAATAGGAATGAATCTCTCCATGAATACGTGGCAGTCGTGACTCTTCATCCCTTGGAACTTGCATTCCGATACATTGCAACAACGAGATATGTTGGACGCAAACCCATCCGGAAGCTTCAAATTCTTAACCCACTGACAGACCTTCTCCACTTGTTTCTTGTCTAGACAGTAAGGTGCTTTCGGAAGTATGGTCCTCCCACTGACTGTCCGAGGATGCAATTCACGGCGTACACCCAACTGTTGTAGATCCCTTCTCGCTTTAAGGTGATCTTTCGATTTGCCCTTGACATTCATCACTGTGTTGAACACATTATCAAAAACGTTCTTCTCAATATGCATCACATCCATGTTGTTTCGGATAACGAGCGTCCTCCAGTAGGCTAACTCCCAGAAGATACAAAATTTTCTCCAGTTGTGCTCTTTCCCGAACCCTGCAATCTTCCGATCCGGCACACCCTTACCGTGTGGTATGTCAGTATCAAGTGCCTCCAGGTGTGAGAGTACTTCTTCACCAGATGGGTAGTCCAGTGTGACAACCTCACGCTCGATTGTCCCGTCAAATTTATCCTTCTGCCTACGAAACTGATGGCCCGGTGGCAAAAGCTTACGGTGACATCCGAACCACGAGGCCTTTCCGCCGTGCTTTAACGTATGACCGGGGTTCACGCCCATACAAGCAGGGCATGCTAGCTTCCCATGTGTGCTCCAGCCACACGTCATTCCCAATGCGGGGAAATCATGTATAGTCCACATCAAAGCAGCCCTCATCTGAAAATTTTGTTTAAGGGATGCATCATATGTTTCGACTCCATGATTCCATAATTGTTTTAACTCATCAATCAACGGCCTTAAATACACATCTATGTCCTTACCGGGACTCTTCGGCCCCGGAATAAGCAACGACAAGAACATATACGGCTTCTTCATGCACATGCCTGGTGGAAGGTTGTAAGGGACAATAATAACAGGCCAACAGGAGTAAGGCGTGGTAGACTGACCGAAAGGGTTGAACCCATCGGTTGCCAGACCAAGTCTAACATTCCGAACTTCCTGAGCAAAGACTGGATGCCTGCGGTCAAACTCCTTCCACGCCTCTCCATCAGCTGGGTGTGTCAGCACATCGGCATCGTTGCTGCGAGTCTCACGGTGAGCCCTCATATGTTCAGCCGTACTGGAGGAGTAGTACATTCTCTGAAGCCGTGGTGTGACCGGGAAATATCGCAATATCTTCCATGCAATGTTTTTCTTCTTCCCTTTGTCCGGTTTGTACCTCGAATGATCACATACTGGACATAATGACAAATCCTTATTCTCTTTCCAGAATAATACACAATCGTTATTGCACGCATCTATCCGGTCATAGCTCAACCCAAGTTTCCTCATCATCTTCTTCGCGTCATAGTACGACGGCGGTAGCTTTTCACTTTCGGGCAGTATTTCTTTGATGAAGGTAACAAACTCGTTAAAACCTTTCTCACTCAGCCCGTGGTCTGATTTCAACTGTAATAACCTACTAACCGCAGACAGCCGTGTGTGTTTCGGAGCTCCATCCCACAGCGGCTCTTCCGCAGCTCTCAACAACTCATAAAACTGATGAGCCCCCTCGTTCGGCGGTTGTGGACTGTCGTTACCCCAGTCAACATTAGCATGCCCAGCATCCATAATCATATCTCGGAAATCATATCGTGCCTCCTCCCTAACTTCAGTTTGACTAGCCAGGTTGGACGACAATACTATCGTTTCCCCGTGCTGCGTCCACCTTGTGTATCCACCCATAAAACCGTACCGACGAAGATGCCATTTTACTTCAATTCTTTTTCTCCAGTGCAACAACTCACATCTACCGCACGGACACCTTATCTTATCAAGGTCAACATGTGCAGGATGCGCATAAGCGAAGTCGAGAAATTCGTCAACGCGACACTCAAAATCTTCAGCATTCTTCCTTTTCATCCAACTTCGATCGACTGACATGACGACTGAATTATCGTACTGTATACCACCTTCAATAATGACCAGTGATTAGGCATTGCCGATGTAAATATGAATGCATGAATGTTACAACATGTCTACATATTTCCCCTCCACTCTTGAACAGGTAGTGGTCCTATCCCATTCAGAAAAGCACATGTTTATAAAACAGTGAATAACTCATGCTTAGTCCGATGTCTGTGGAAAATTCGGCAGCACCTCCCCGCATTTCTCCAAGTACACCACATCGATTAGGTGTTCTAACATTCATCTAACCTTGCTCAGGAAGGTTTGACGGATGTTAGAACACCAGATCTGTATGCACCCGGAGAAACACACGAGAACGTGTACCAAATATCCACGACATAGAACATAAAGCATGAGTCAAAATACTGTTTTATAAACAATTAGCTTTTCCAAACTGTCCAAACTGGACATCCAAAGGCTCATTACAAGGCATTACTTTGTAATGAGTACCTTTGAACGGGAACTAAGGGTTTCTATGCATGCATGTGTTCAGAAATTGATAAGATATGCAAGAATCTTTCCGAAATATCAAAACTGCAGAATGATCGTTGCATATGTTATCAATTCCACATTAAATAGAACTCGTTGGCAACGAGTTGAACCATCTCGTTGCCAATGGACTTCTCAAAACAACAATTAATATAAAGAAGGCAGGGTTTGTAAACAACGAGTAATTGAACCATCTCTGAAGCCGTGGAGTAATTATGGGATGTACAAGGGCTAATTAGGGCTAACTGGGTTAATTGCGATTATTAATTATAGTTGATTAGGCTTGATTAGGACTAATTAGGGTTATTTAGTCCTAATTAGGGTTTAATTGTGCCGAGTAGTGATGATTAGTCCTAATTAGGGCTAATTGGGCTTAATTGGGTTATGTTAGGGCTAATTAATGTTAATGAGGGATAGTTTCGGATAATTATAGCTGACTAGGGTTGATTAGGACTAATTAGAGTTATGTAGTCCTAATTAGGGTTTAATTGTGCCGAGTAGTGCTGATTAGTCCTAATTAGGGCTAATTAGGCTTAATTGGGTTATGTTAGGGCTAATTAATGTTAATGAGGGCTAGTTTCGGATAATTATAGCTAATTAGGGTTGATTATGACTAATTAGGGTTTAATTGTGCCGAGTAGTGATGATTAGTCCTAATTAGGGCTAATTGGGCTTAATTGGGTTATGTTAGGGCTAATTAATGTTAATGAGGGCTAGTTTCGGATAATTATAGCTAATTAGGGTTGATTATGACTAATTAGGGTGTCCGTGTCTGCGCTAACTAACATGTATCTCAATCCAATTGGGTCTCATCCTCCGTCAACAACCTCAATTCCGAGACCTCATATAGGGTGTCGATATGGTGTCCGATACGTGTCTGACACCTCCGGACACGTGTCCGACACATACCGACGCGTGTCCGACACATACCGACGCGTGTCCGACGCCTTTGGACACGTGTCTGACGGCGTCGGACACGTGTCCGACGCCCACCGACACGCACCTCCAGACACATCGGCATACGTTAATTTATTTTTTAAATGCTGGACATCGTCGATCAAACGTGGTGTCCGTGTCTGCGCTAACTAACATGTATCTCAATCCAATTGGGTCTCATCCTCCGTCAACAACCTCAATTCCGAGACCTCATATAGGGTGTCGATATGGTGTCCGATACGTGTCTGACACCTCCGGACACGTGTCCGACACATACCGACGCGTGTCCGACGCCTCTGGACACGTGTCCGATGCCCACCGACACGTACCTCCAGACACATCGGCATACGTTAATTTGATTTTTAAATGTCGGACACCGTCGATCAAACGTGGTGTCCGTGTCTGTGCTAACTAACAGGTATCTCAATCCAATTGGGTCCCATCCTCCGTCAACAATCTCAATTCTCAAATGCTCAATGCAATAAAAATTAACAAAAATCACACATTCAATCCAATTGGGTCCCATCCTCCGTCAATAATCTCAATATCTCAAATGCTCAATGCACAATTAACAATCTAAAATCATCAATTAACAACCTAAAATCATCAATTAATAATCGCAATTACTTCAAATGCACAGCTAATAACCTAAAATCATCGATCAATAATCACAATTCTAAAACGCACAATTAACAACCTAAAATTATCAAACAAATGATCAATGTTCAAATGGAAAAAAAATGTTCAAAATTCACATATCCGATGCGCTTGAATTATTTCAATTTAGGGTTCGATTGTATTAGGGCATTCAATTTAGGGTTCAATTAGTTTCATTTAGGGTTCGGTTCGATTAGGGCATTCAATTTAGGGTTCAATTACTTCAATTTAGGGTTCAATTAGGGGGTTCTATTGATTCAATTTAGGGTTCAGTTGATTTGAGGCATTCAATTTAGGGTTCAGTTGATTTGAGGCATTCAATTTAGGGTTCGGTTGGATTAGGGCATTCAATTTAGGGTTCAATTAGGGTTCGGTTAGATTGGGGCAATCAATTTAGGGTTTAATTAGGGGTTCAATTAGTTCAAATTAGGGTTCGATTCAATTAGGGCATTCAATTTAGGGTTCAATTACTTCAATTTAGGGTTCAATTAGGGGGTTCTATTGATTCAATTTAGGGTTCGGTTGATTTGAGGCATTCAATTTAGGGTTCAATTAGGGTTCGGTTAGATTGGGGCAATCAATTTAGGGTTTAATTAGGGGTTCAATTAGTTTAAGTTAGGGTTCGATTCAATTAGGGCATTCAATTTAGGATTCAATTACTTCAATTTAGGGTTCAATTAGGGGGCTCTATTGATTCAATTTAGGGTTTGGTTGATTTGAGGCATTCAATTTAGGGTACAATTAGTTCAATTTAGGGTTTGGTTGGATTAGGGCATTCAATTTAGGGTTCAATTAGGGTTCGGTTAGATTGGGGCAATCAATTTAGGGTTTAATTAGGGGTTCAATTAGTTTAATTTAGGGTTCGATTCAATTAGGGCATTCAATTTAGGGTTCAATTACTTCAATTTAGGGTTCAATTAGGGGGTTCTATTGATTCAATTTAGGGTTCGATTGATTTGAGGCATTCAATTTAGGGTTCAATTAGGGTTCGGTTATATTGGGGCAATCAATTTAGGGTTTAATTAGGGGTTCAATTAGTTTAATTTAGGGTTCGATTCAATTAGGGCATTCAATTTAGGATTTACTTAGGGTTCAATTATGGTTCAATTACTTCAATTTAGTGGTCGGTTGAATTGAATAAACAATACAGAGGCTTTCTTATCCTGATGTCATGCAATGGCCCATAATCTATGACCTTTCAGCGTCACCATGATCTATATCGGTGTTACAGACTAACTACCGAATATGGTTTTCTTCCCTACCTCATCAAGAATTAAGGAAAATTAGAGATAACAAGTTCAAGTTCTTCAATAAGCCAAGATCCGTCTGAACAACAAAGTGAATGACGTCATAAATAATTCAGATAATTTAGGGCAATTGACAAATTAACAAAAAATTGAACCTAAATTGACATACAAATCTAAATAATTCAGATAATTTAGGGCATGTAACCTAAATTGAAGACAAATTAACAAAAAATTCAGATAATTTAGACCAATTGACATACAAATCTCGAGGTGGGTACGACGGCGGCGGCGTTGGTGGTGCGGCGGCAGTGGTGGGTTTCGTTGCGCGGCGACAATGGAGGGCTTTGTGTCACGACCGGAGTGCAAGGCTTGGTGGCGCGGCGTCGGGTGAGGGACGGGAGTGTCGCCGGAGCTGGGTCGCCGTAGAGAAGGGTTGCCGGAGGTGAGAACGGCGGTGGATGGGTGAGAGCAGAATTTCAGAGAGAGAACGGGGAGAGAGAAAGAAACCAGATCTGTTTTTAAATGGAGGATATTTAGCGACGGAATAACACCGTCGCTAAAACTCCGTCGGTGAATGTCTTATTATAAAGACTTTTTGCGACAGAATTTTTAGCGACGGTTTTATTCCGTCGTTTAAATAATTTTTTAAAAAAACTCAAAATTACTAATTTTATAAAAAATATTTAGCGACGGTAAGTCCGTCGCTAAAAGTCCGCCGTTAAAAATCCGTTGCAAAATACTTTTACCGACGGTGTCTTCCGTCGGTAATAGTATTTTGCAACGGATTTTTAACGACGGTATATTCCGTCGCTTAAAGACATGTTTAGCGACGGAATACCTTCCGTCGCTAAAACTCCGTCGCAAAATACATATTTTCTTGTGGTGATATAACCACTATTTAATGATTTAACTCTTTCTGTTTCACTTAAAACAACAACATCAACCATTAAATCAATTGCCTAGCTGAGCAACGCTGCATCCATCGGTCGTAGTTGTTTCACAAGCTAAAAAAACCCTTCCTTTGTAATCTGATGTATTGCATTGTAAACCTCTTCACGGGAAAGCCCATCTATCTACCCCCCTTAAGTGCAGTAGCATGCTGCTGTTCTTTACATGAATGCAGTGCCACGCAGTGTGGCAATGTAATATGCACTACCATATTAATGGTTCTGTAATGTAACTTTGTAAGACTTTTACACTTGGTGACTAATTTAAGCTTTTCAATTTGTCATGTAATGTAACTATGATGTATTTTTTTGTTATTTGACTATTATTTTTTCTTGAAACAGAATCATGTTTAAACTACGCTAAAACCGATCCGAACCGTTCAATTTGAACCGAGTGAACCATTCAAACCGAGGTGTTTCGGTTTGGTTTGGTTTGAGAATTTGTGAACCGAGGTCCATTAGTTCGGTTTGCGGTTTGACCTCCAAATCGAACCAAACCGAACCGTGCTCACCCCTATTAAGACCACCATTACCTCTACGTTGTCGCCCCATTGACTTAAACCTTAATCGCCATCCTTTCATCTCCATACAGCCTAACCACCAACACCACCTTCATCACCTTTTTCCGGCAATATCAGTTGCGCTGTCCATCGGCCCATCAACAAAATCGTCTTCAGCTCAACAGAGGTGCTGACAGAGAAGGTTTTGGATGGGTTCATATCACGGAGTGGGTTCAAGATAGGTGGCTGTTTGGTGCCGATGGATTTCATATCGCGGTGGTTGTGGTTGTGGGTGGAGGTTTATGGTGGATGTGAAGGGGATATGAGAGGTTGCTATCATGGATTCAATAGGAGCAGATCTACTGGTGATGTTGGTGCGTTTGCTGAGGATGGTGGATCTATAAGGGTGGTTGCTTAAGCGTGTTTTTGCCTTAGAATAGGATGGACAGTGGTGGCTTAACCCATCAAACATTGGTGCTTAAGTGTATACATATACTACGAAGACTGTATTGACATTTTTAAAGCACGTATCGATGACATCTGTAAATTAGTACACCTTTTTAACGGGTCAATGACAGATAAATACGACTGACACAAGTTTTATGTTTTTTTGTCACGTACTTTTATATTTTGTGACTTTATGTTCTTAACAAAAAACATAATTCTAGTTAACTCGATCAAACAAAATCAAGCATCTCGTAACTCCTCACAAATTACATATAGTTGTCAAAAAAGACCCCTTTCCTCTTTCTTTTAGCTGAAGACGTCCACCAAGAATGTTATGTACCGTACCAAAAGCAAGCGTTAATATTCATGCAACTTGCTAACTGCGCAAGCGTACTAACATGGGAGGAAGAACCTGACCAAAACCAATACCAGGCTTCCTTAATTGGGACGGGTCAAGGGTTTAAAGTTGTCAAATTAAGATGTAACCAGTGAAAGATACAGCACAATTCAGCTAGTTTGTTGGTCAAGTAACCCTTGATCCCAACTATTTTTCATGTCAACGCCATAAATTAGAATGTAACTACATATATTGTCAACTTGCGCCATGTCTTGTCATGTACACATCCACGTAAGAATGCGACTTTCGCTGGTCAAGTAGTGCTTTAATTTATCTTCAAGAGTTCCTCTAATACTGGGTACGCAACAATCTCTGATAGTCAACCTAAGAGCTTTTCAGATGTTGAAAGACTAGGTTCAAGTTTGATGAACAGGGTGAAAGATCGTCTTGAGATCGATACGAGTTCTTGAATTTTCTAACTCAGCACGATCTATTTGTTGTTAAAGAAATGAATAACAGAATATTATATACGTACAAATCATTTTTAACTGACGGTCTGACAAAAATGATTGCAACTTAGATTTCGAAATTAACTAGTATTTTTTTTAGTTATGAACAACTCAATTCCATTAGTGCAAAGCAAATTAATCTTTTGGAACTTCTATTCGTCCACCTTTGGTTATACTTTACCATGTCCACTGTTTTCCACCTTTGAAATTGTTAGGCTATCTCCTAATTCAGTAAACTTCCTCTTTTAAAAATGAGGAGATACCATTCATTTTCCAAAGGTTTTGACTAGGCTAAAGCTTACCTACAAAGACATCATATGGCTGATGTTAAGCATGATAACATTGTTGGGCTCATTCACTAACAACTTAAGCTTTTAGAGCAGATAATTACTTAACATGATATCAGAGTTCTTGTTTGACAAGGTCTTGGGTTTAACTATTTACACTCTGTTAAATTGTGCATTTGGCAGTGGTGCACCTTGTATGTCTCTCCACTTGCAGAGGGAGGGGGAATGTTACGCATTATAATATTGTTAGTCACATTCTCTAACAACTTAATAGCTGAAGATAGAGTGTGATCGCAACATCCATATCTTACCTTGTACCGCATTTTGTTGGCTGAAGGAAGGAAAAAAAAAGTAAATGAAAAAGAATTTTAGTGACTACAATTTTTGCAGTTTGTGAGAGGTCATTGGAGAAAATCACATCACAAGGAAACGTTATTACGTTTATTAATAGAATACATTTTTCTCCATTTATCAGTGTATGTCCGTGGTATTAGTGTCAAGTTAATATTTTAAATCCATCAGGGTGAGTTTCTTCTCGTAGATTAGATCAAATGGCCGGGGCGGCTTCAAAACATCTAGTTAGTTCTCGAGAGGTTTCCGAAAGTATTAAGGTGCAAGATATATATGTTCGGCATGCCCAAATTTTTTTTCCTTTTCTCGTCTCTGTTGTGAACAAAGAAAGATTATATATCTTCGCCACTAATGCCAGCTTTAGCAACGAATTACCGTAACACCATAACACGTTCAAACTAAAATCAAACCATCCTTCACTTATGACAATTCCCGTTCCTGTAAAGCCAAGGGCGGATCTAGAAAATTTAATCGGGGGTTCCAAAAAAGAAGAAAAAAAACTGTGGCTAACATAAAAGAATTCAAAAGGTTCAAGTTCATATAAAATATGAATAATAAAAAACACATTATAAAAGCGTCACTATAAAGTACGTTAAATACAAAATAGATTACTTAATTTGACTACTAATAATATATCTTTGCTATGCATAGTAATTTATTTAACTTGTTAAGGTTGGTCAATAATAAATTACCACTTTTGCATAAAAAAACTTAACTCTTACTCTATAGAGATATTACTAATGTGATTATCAATTGTATGACTACTTTAATCACGTATAAGTTAACAAATTATAAGAATTTAAAGTAATAGAAATAATTAACATTAATCCATTCTTGTCCTTTTGTAATATGGAGATTTAGAATATAGAATAGTGCAAAAAAATGACAATGAAAAAGACAAAGACAATGTATAAAGAGTAAAAAACACGACAAAATAAAATCTTAATAAATTAATGCTATAATATGTGACATTTTCAGAAATATTTTAAATATATTTATTCATTATCCCAAAAACTAAAAGAGGAGTTCAAAAAATCTTGAGGGGTGCCATGCTCCCCCCCCCCCCCCCCCCGCGGTCATGGGGGAGGTCCGCCCCTGCGTAAAGCAACCTAGTATGCGCATTGTTGGCAAATATATTAACTAAGGTAAAAGAACTTTATTAGTTGCCAACCTTATTTCAAACAATAGAATTTGATCGTTTTAGACTGAGTTGAACAAATGAACGTTCTAGGAGGGAACCAAGAAAGAACCAACAGAGAGAACATCCTAAAACAGATTGCAGTAAACCATTTTTGGTGATCAAATGGAAGATGAACGCGGACGCAAGTGCAACACATGCAAACTCCCGTAACTTAAGTTCAAAGTTTCTTCAACTTAGCTTTAGCAGTTTATAAGAATAACCTTCCCTCCATCTCCTCACTCGGTCAAAGCATGAAGAATCAACAAATGGGTGCTAACCCTATCTTGCATTTGCTTATTTTCATCATTGGTGCATCAATAGGTCTCATATGTAGTTTATACATCAAAAGCTTCCAATTTACTACCATCCAGTCCTCCCTATTATCTTTTGTCCCTTCAATACTGCCACCGGCTCCTCCTTTGCCACCACCGCTACCTCCACCGCCGCCGCCACAATTACCGGATGCAGCATTGTTGGGACTGTCTGCGACTTCGAACGCCACCTCTAACTTTACCAGTGTGTCCTTGGAAGAACAAACAGGTCTCATGCACAATATGAGCGATAAGGAGCTGTTATGGAGGGCATCCATGGTTCCGAAGATTCAGGAGTTTCCTTACAATCACGTCCCAAAAGTGGCTTTCATGTTCCTGACACCAGGGCCGCTGCCACTTGCTCTTTTGTGGGAGAAGTTTTTCAAAGGCCATGAAGGACTTTATTCCGTCTACGTGCACCCTCATCCTTCTTTTAATGAATCACTTGTGCCTGAAGATTCTTTCCTTTTCGGAAGAAGAATCCCGAGCCAGGTCAGTTTCTTCAAATTATGTTAAGAAGCCTTGTATATGGTGTCCCTGTCATTTAGTAAGAATCATGTTTCGCTTTGCCTTGGATAAAAACTAAAAGCAAGAATTCGGACTCTAGAAGTCAATATATTTTCACCAGAACTGAAATTTTGTAAGCGTCGGTAGAAAACTTGATGGTCTTCTTAAACAGTCTTTTATGCCAGTTTGACTTTAATCGGTGTAGATTATGACGAACAAATTTTTTTTAATGGTTGTTATACATGAGTAACACATGACATAAAATGATTCAGGATTCATACACCATGACCTTCCATTTATGTGGCAAAACTCTTGCCACTTTCTAAAGTCCAGACTCCGAATCCAAAGTTATATATCACGTCATCAACCTCGAAGACATTACATGTTGCGGAATGTAAAGTGAAATCGATTACTTCCATACTCTTTGCAATCGAACGTGAAATTGTTGTACAAAGTACAAACTAACAATCACATGCTCATCCTCAGTTTCGGTATGCCTGTTGCCTGATCAATTACATGTTGACCTTTATCTGTGCAGCCAGTGTGGTGGGGAACTGCTTCTATGATAGACGCTGAAAGGAGGCTTTTAGCTAATGCCCTCCTAGACTTCTCAAATCAAAGATTTGTGCTCCTCTCCGACTCCTGCATTCCAGTGTTCAACTTCACCACAGTCTACAGTTACCTCATGAACACGAACACAAGCTTCCTAGAGCTGTACGATGACCCGAGAAAAGTTGGTCGCGGTCGATACAACCGGCAAATGTGGCCCGTGATCACTATCGAACAATGGCGGAAAGGGTCTCAATGGTTCGAAATTCACCGTGACCTAGCCCTCGAAATTGTATTTGACCAAAAGTATTACAAAGTTTTTGAAGAGTTTTGTCAGCCACCATGTTACAATGATGAGCACTACATACCAACGTTGGTTAACATTCTTTATGGGGAAATGAACTCGAATAGGAGCCTGACTTGGGTGGATTGGTCCAGAGGAGGGCCTCATCCGGGCAAATTCGGATGGGGTCAAATCACAGATGAGTTCTTAAATCGGATTCGGTTCGGATCAGGAGAATGTATGTATAACGGGAATACTACCACAATTTGCCACCTCTTTGCTAGAAAATTTCTGCCAGGTGCATTAGAGCCCTTGTTGAGAATTGCTCCCTTGGTGCTTGGTTTTGAACCTTAAATTTCCTTGAAAGTTCATTATATATGATGGTGCAATAAACTTCAATTTATTGATAGTTAATGAAAAATAAAAACACTTGAGATACCAATCCATTGGTTGACTCTTCAGTCTTGGAAAACTCCTTCATTCTTAACCTATTTTCTTCGCTCTTTGCCATTTCCCCACTTTTCTCTCATACCAAACACACAGACAGAGACTTAGGACCGTAAGACGAGCTAGGCTATGGTCTCATGTGGGATCTTGGAAGGCAATGAACCGGTGGCTAAAGGATCTTGGACGCCTGCAGCCATGAGCTTGGGGGGGAGGCGGGTGGAGGTGGTGGTTTAGTTCTGTTTCGGCAGGTCGGCCTTGTTTTAAGGTTTTGTCATTGAGAGGGTTTGTTAGTTTCTTTCTCGATCTCGTTTCCTTTAAGGTATCTGACTAAAATTCAATAGCAGGTGCCAGCTTTGTAAGTGTATTTCTGAGCTTGGGTTCTTTTAGTGCTTGCCAATGTGGTCAGAGATGGCCAAATTGCAAGTGATCGGAAGTGTTTCTAAAATTTTATTTGGCTTACCATTACATTCAGTACCACCCTATGTCGATCGTGAGCTTCAAAACATTCAGTACCATTTTGAAGATGGGGTTGCTAGGATTCAAGAATATGCTAACTAGGGAATTTGGGAGACATGTTTTATTAGAATTATCATTTTTGCTTTGTTAAGTGTGGTTGTAATATAGTTCGAGAAGGGTAGCCGGTACGTAGGGGTGGGGGGAGAGAAAAAAATACGTGAATCTCTACATTGTATTATGGGTTCATCTAGGTGAGCTATTCGGATGCTACTTCTGAACTTGTAGTGGAGCTTAGCAATCAACGACTTAAAGCAACTAGCTTAATTTAACTATGTAGAATTTTCCTTTTGGTGTAACTACCCATGAGAACAACATGCTCTTATATCTGATTCTTTATTTTTTTAAATATAACTGTACATCTTGAAAAAAAGGAAAGTAAAAGGCCAGACAAGTGCAAAAACTGTGGATGCCATGTGAGGCAGATTCTTATGCACGCAGAAAAGTGTGTCATGTGCCAACTTAACTCATTCAAAGATTGCTGCATTCTTTATTCTTGTTTTGCCCGGTTATGTAATCTCGAGTAAAGCAGCCATCAAAGCAGGCGACCTTCCTCTGTACTATTTATTAGCTATATAAACTAATGTCGAACCAGACAATAAGGCTCCTGTGACTGTGAGCCAGGCAAATCTGTCAAGGTTTGCTTCAATCATTTGTCTCTCGAGTTGTCCACCTTATTCTCTCTCCTGGAAGCGGACTTTCAAGCACGTTGAAGAGTGAGTTTGGATCAACCGGAATATTAGAAGAAACTTGTCGCGATCTAACGTCGAAGGAATTTAACCGAAGCACTTCGTCTTCTAAGTCCCAACAACGATAAGGATGCCTTCAGAAAGTACATGCACCAACGCATGCAAAATGTAAGTATGTATAGCTCTTGCGAAGATATACAAGAAACTAGGGTAAATTACACACAACACCCCTTATGTTTGGCCTAAATTACACACGGCTCCGTTTAAGTATTTTTATTACATTAAGTAACACATTTCTATTTTTCTGTTAACAGAGTTAACAAAATTAATGAAATAACGGTCATACCCCTGATAAACAAGTCAATTTACCCCATTATCTCTCTCTCTCTCTCTCTCTCTCACACACACACACACGCCGACATCACCCTTTAGATTGCCACACCCACTGCTGGCGAAGCCACGGGCCACCAACCGCATCCACTGCATGACCCATCACTACCCCCATCATCACGACCCATAACCGTCGACCACCACCTCTCCACGAAGACAATAGATCGCAAATCTAAAATTGGCCAAACCACCAACCGCACAATCACCTACTGCACATCCATGGCCACCCACACCACCAATTGTTTTCACCTCCCACCACCAACATTGAACATGGATCTAGATCCACCACTGCCCAAAATAGGTGTTGCTGCACTGATTAGAGATCACCGGGGTACTTGGCCAAGGCGCATGATCGAAGAGCGCATAGAAGCGAGCTAGGGCTTGGGTCTTTTTTAAGTAATTGCTTGCCTGAAATTTTTATTCAAGGTACCTGGTCGTGGGTTTGGCTGGTTATCATGGGGGTTGTGGCGATGGGTTCAGAGGTGGTGGCGGCGGAAGGCTTTGTTTGATCGGTCGTTGGTTATTGGCAGTTAGTGTGGTGGCCGTTGGTGGATATGGTGGCTAATGACGAGTGGTCGCCGTTAGTGTGTCACGATCGGTTGCGGGAGGGTGTTGCTAGGGGTGGCAAATGGGTTTTGCGATTGGTAGCAGTTGGTGGTCGTGGTGTGCCAACGTGGTCGTGGGCAGGTCGATTTAGATATGGAAATGGGCCAGCGATGGTGGGTCATGGCAGGGTAGTGTGGTGGCCGTTGTTGGGGTCGGCGTTGGTGGGTCACGATCGGTCGTCGGAGGGTGTTGCCGGGTGGTGTGCTTGCCGGCGAAGCATTTGGTTGTAAAGAAGAAGATGAATAGAGCATTTTAAGAATATCATAATAATTGAAAGGTGCCCTAACTTTTCTTGCCGACACCTTGACAGAAATAGGTGTTATGTAACACAATAACAAACTACAGGGGGCGGATAGTAATAAAAAGGGATAAATAACTAATGACCCTCTGTACTATACACGGTGTGCGATTCCCCCCCCCCCCCCTCCACTTCAAAATTAATCACTAAACCTCTCCACACTTACGAAAATTGGGCACCTTAGATGGAAACTGTTAAACTAAACAGTGTGTGGTCACTCCCACTTGAATACCCTTGGTTAAAATTGTTTGGTACTCTTTCCCCGACTGAGTGGTAAGGCCATGATTCACAAGGGGGCCGGTCGCAGCAGATAGGCGGGTCGTGGAGTGAAGAAGTTGACTGCCCACTCAAGTAAGGACGGTACTCTTATTTTTAAGAAATCAATGCCTGAACTTTTATTATCTTTATAAGCTGTTGGAAATCCCAGGACTTTATCAGATCTAGTCGGGGGGCTATGTTTATCAACCGGAGTTGAATCAGTCTGGGATGAAAGATGGCTTCAAATTCTGACATCACCACAGCCCACTTGGTTCTCTTATATTTTCCTTTTCCAACCAGAAAACAACAAGAAGGAAGAAGAGAACTCCATTGTTGGTGGCTGTCGGCGTTGGTGGCCATTGGTGGGCTGAAAGTCGGCATTGGTGGGTTGCATTAGCGGCCGTCGATTGTTGGTGGCCGTCGGCTGGAGTTGGTGGTTGTAATTCTATTGGGGGCCGTGGGTTTTGGGCTTGGTGGCGGCTGATGGTCGTCGGTTGTAGGTATTGGTTGCTGCGGTGGTGATCTAGGTGGCGAAGAAGTGGGTCTCGCCGGAGGGTGTTACTGTCGGTGACCCTTGGATATATTAGATTGCGGTTGGTGTTTGTGGGTGGTCTTGGTTTGGCGAGAAGGGTGGTTTGTGGGGACGTAGTGGTCGGCGGTGGTGGGTCGTTATGATGGGCAGAGTGGTGGCTACGGGGGTGTTGACGGCTGTTTTGCCGGTGGTGAAGCCCTGACGGGTGATCTTGACTTGAATTGCGGGCGGGTGTTGCTGTGAGGGTGTCACTGCCATGTTTTTGTTGGTTGTACAATATGGTGATCTTGATCTGAGTAGATCTGTATAGTGGTGCTCAGATCTGAGCAGATCTGTATATGTGGGATTGAGTAAGATTGAGTAAAAGTGTGAGAGGGAGAAAAAGAAGTTGGAAGAAGGATATTAAACTTAAATA
The DNA here is from genome assembly GCA_033065855.1 of Escallonia rubra. NCBI lineage: Eukaryota > Viridiplantae > Streptophyta > Magnoliopsida > Escalloniales > Escalloniaceae > Escallonia > Escallonia rubra. The sequence continues at coordinate 1,080,663 of JAVXUO010001034.1, read as the reverse complement.
GGGTAAGGAAATAAGGGTATTTTGGTCATTTCAGGCTATTCATAACAAACCTGTCTAAAGTGCCCAATTTTCGTAAGTGTTGGGGGGGGGGGGGGGGGGGGGGGTTAGTGGTTAATTTTGAAGTGGAGAGGGAGAAATCGTACACCGTGTATAGTAGATGGATCATTAACTAATTATCCATAATAAAAATACTTAGGCGGAACCGTGTGTAGTTTAGGATAAACCTCAGGGGTCACGTGTGTAATTTACCCTAGAAACTATTGGTTCAGTCCTTAAATCCTGCAAAAAAACTGGTTCTACTTGTTCACTTTTTTTTTAATAGAGCGAGTCTAAAACTATTAGTATAAACGTTGGAGCCTAATTGTCCCTCCCGACGTAACCTTTGGCCTTCAGCATTTACGTCCTGATTATATTCACTTATCATTACGAGTCTGTAGTCGATGAGTCGTTCCCATTTGAGTTGGGAATGACGTTGGACGTGATCGGTCCGAGACCTTATGCTTGACACCTTTAGCAACATAATTCCTTCGCGCTAAGGTTGGGTAAAATTTCATTTCCTGGTTTTTATTTAATTCCTAAAGTTGCTTTGATTTTCCTTTAAGATATTGGAGTGACTTATTTTCGTTTACGACATCAATGTTTGAATCGCCGAAAGTAATAGAATTCATGATTTCCTTTTTGGAAGTAGAATAAAAAACAAACTCAGCCAGGAAAAATATGATAAATGTAGTTAAAAAAAATAGAGCAATTTGAGTTCCGCTTGTACTTTTAAGTACCATTCCAAAAGTATATACAAATGTTCAAATGCTTAGTAACCATTATAAGACTTAACGGAAATGCTATATCCATATTCTTACGTACTTCTACACTGCCTTTTTGTCACTAAAAATGTAATTTAACAACAAAATGGTCTCTAATATCAAAGAGTAAAAATAGTATTTTTCAAAATCGAATTAACAAAATATAGAGCTCTAAAATTGTCAGGTTACAATAAATAAAAGAAAATATCTACATTCACACTCTATTATACTTGTATATATATATATCATTATTTTTCACTAAAAAATAAATATTTTGTTGTTAATAAATAAATTCATAAACTGACAATTGAAACCTTGAAAAAGCAAAACAAGTTGCGGAGAAGAACCAAAAACCTACCGTAACCACAAGATTTGGAGGATATCTTTCACCGTCACAGGCCCACCGATTCTCCCACACACTGATATTAGTATTAGAGAAGCCCAGAGGCTTTAGTTTATTATAAAATGGCCAGCACAAACCCACATTCCCTCGCCTTTCCGGCACCCAACTGACTGACTGTCTTCTCATCACCCCCTCCGAATCTCCGTCTGGATTTTCCGGCCACCTTCGCCGTGCGTCCGACTAGTCATATGGAGGACTACTTGCAGCTGTTCGTGGACGAGACCTCCTTCTACAACCGCATCGTGCTGGGGACCTTCCTGCCGGAGAGCGTCTGGGGCCCGCTCCCCCACTTCTTCCGGGGTTGGCTCCGCAACTACATTGGAGGAACCCTACTCTACTTCGTCTCCGGCTTCCTCTGGTGCTTCTACATTTACTACCTGAAGCGGAACGTCTATCTTCCCAAGGGTATATTTGTTTTAGTACACATATGTAGACGATTTTCTGCCTTAATTTTCTAGTTTCTTCTATGGATTAAGTACATTCTTAGCACCATGGTTCCATATTAGAACTGCAGTTTATAGCGGCAGCTTCACTTTTTTGGGGTTGAGTTCAACAGTCTGGATCTATTTACTTGATCATTGTAGTTAGTTTGCGATCCCTAATTAGGGCCGTTGTTGACTAATTATATATATTGTGCAGATGTGTTTTGAGTATCTCTCTAAGCGATACTACCTCTTTTGTCCCTTTGACTTCAGCAAACTGCACAGAGGATTTGAAAACGACCCTACTTTTTATTTATAATCACCCTAGTTTGAGGCTTTGAGCTGTGAACCATTATGAATCTGATTTGAGTGATTTCTAATCATTATTTTCTTTTCTTGGCAAAAGTAATAGACTAATGCCCATCTTTACGTAATTGACTTACGCTATTGGAGTTGAGCTGGAAACATTTTTATGTTTTGTTGCTTATGCTTCCGAGCAAATTATCTGACCATGGAGATTTTTTAAGTTATTGTCTTTCAAAGTTTAAAATGTTAGTATATGTATGCAACCTTTGGTTGCACTTGACAGGTGAACCAAGGTCCACCGAGTGCAAAAACATGGCGTTTGCAATTTGCAGCACCATAGAGAGAGTCAATGCGTGAATGCATATCATATCTAACAGTTCCTCTTATCATGCTTGCCTCAATATGCTAGGGAGCTTATGATGCGTCCAAGAATAGAGTACTGGGCTACGGTGGAAGAAGAATTAGCTCACTTCAACTAGTGTGCCACTAGGTCTTATTTGAATTGAGTTGTTCACTTAGTGGCCTAATCTATTATACAAGCTATTTGAAAACTGCAGCAATACGGACTGCATCCTGCTGGTTATGACTTAGGCATGGAGCTGCACTTGGCTTTTAACGTGCTTAACAATGTTTTAGAAGTGGTTGATAAACAAATAATCAAGCAACCACCAATAGACATACATCCAAGCCCAACTGCTAGTAAAAGTTATTGTTCCTAACTTCCTGCGGAATGATGAGATAACAACATTGAAGGGCCAATTGGATCACTGTTTTCTTAAGGTTGTTCATACGTAGGTTCATAGTTGGCTACAAGAGTGAGGTGACAAATGTGTTTAGAGTTTTGAGGGCGATGAAGCATATTAATTCTGCAGTGGACCCTTTTAACCAAGAAAAAGGCGTCCATTCAGCCCCTCCCCAATGTGGGTTTACCCATGCTCACGGTCTTGTTTTCTTGTCCATTTGTGGATGCTTAAAGTCTATTTCCTTCTCATGCACATACATTGTAAATCGATTTATAGAATATATTGATGTTCCTATCGCATGCTCTGTGCTATTCAATTATTTGAATCAAGTTGATTAATGTTTGCACTTCAAAATGGCTGTAAATATACCAACTTGAGCTCGACATCTTGCTTGTCATATGTTAGCCAAAGACATAGCGCGTTATCAGTTCTGATAAACAGCTTTTATCTTGTAGATGCCATTCCATCAACAAAGGCCATGCTTTTGCAAATATATGTTGCAATGAAGGCCATGCCATGGTACTCTGCTCTCCCTACACTTTCTGAGTACATGGTTGAAAATGGGTGGACAAGATGCTTTTCGAGAATAAACGATGTTGGCTGGCTTGCCTACATCACAAATTTTATTTTTTATCTTGGTATCGTCGAGTTTGGGATTTACTGGATGCACAGAGAGTTGCATGACATAAAACCTCTGTATAAGTATCTACATGCAACTCATCACATCTACAATAAGCAGAATACACTTTCTCCATTTGCTGGTAAGTTCTAGTTTCTACTCCTTTGTTTCCATGGTTCTGGCAGTTCACATATGCTGTAGGGCATTACGTAATGCGTAAACGCTAACTGTTAGAGATTATCATGATCAGATTTGTTTTTGCATATTATGTACTGCTATTATTGATGGAGGTGGATATCGAATAAATGGTTGTAGATTCTTATTATGGAACGAAATTGTTGTAAAAAAATGTTGTAAGATCCTAGTGGGCTTGTAGTAGCCTAACCTGTGATCCTACGCTCCTATGATGCTTCTCTCATCTTGTTAATGCAATGATCCTTGGCCTATCCGGATTGATTCTAAAAATTCAGATCATAGGGTCGTACAATCTGGAATGGCATCTTAACAACCATGGTTGAAAGCATCGATAATGTAGTAATGGCAGTTAGGCCTCTTCTCTAGCGGCATCATGAGGTTGTAGGTGTGTGTAGTTCATATTAGTCAATATTTGGCAAGTCCATCTGTCTCATCAAAGGTGTTACGTTGTGAAGCCTGTAAGTGTTGTTCATCAACCAATCTACAGAGTCTTGTAGACTTCATCAATCAGGACTGCCTATCTGCCTAACTACGCTGGACCATTGGTGCATCTTTCCACCTGAAAATTCTTGTTGCAGGTGGCCAAAAAGCGAAATGCCAAGTGAGGCCTTACAAAATGATACAATACTACCAGTGTAATCTTTTATCAGGCTTAGTCTTGTATCTCCCAATTAATGAATGCAATTAGAATAGTATAGCTTGAGGACCATCAACTCTAGTTCTGCATGTATTCCTGTTATTTTATTCTGTATTTGAAGTTTCTTTTACCAAAGTTGGGTCTTCAGAAAAATCATCTAATGACCTTTATTTTTGTACCAGGCTTGGCATTCCACCCACTGGATGGGATACTGCAGGCAGTACCACATGTAATCGCTCTCTTCCTAGTACCAATGCATTTCACAAGTCATGTAGCCTGCTTATTCATGGAGGCCATATGGACAGCGAATATACATGATTGCATCCATGGTAAACTCTGGCCTGTAATGGGTGCTGGCTACCACACCATTCATCACACTACGTATCGTCATAATTATGGCCACTACACAATATGGATGGACTGGATGTTTGGGACTCTTCGTGACCCCATGGAAGATGAGCCCAAGGAGAAGTAACTTGGGTTCCCTGAATGGTGTTCTGTACTCTTTTGTTCCTTCGAGTCAGGCTGGCGTTTCAGTTTGACGTCCTTGGATGTTTCTATCTCGCATGTAAAGCACTTGGTAGTCATACATGTCATTTGATGGTAAAGTTGGTCTAGAAGCCAAAGAGGGGTTTTGGATTCATTGTCGAGCATTTGCTCCCTCGTCCTGTCAATAACTGGAGCTAGTCCTTATTTCTGGAGACAATTTGGTAGCAATTACGATCCCAACTAGGATGAACAGTTTGTTCTGTTTCATTTTGTGATAATTTTATGTTTTTATCAAAGCATTTATGGGAAAATTTTAGCGCTTGCTTTCTTGGTTGTACACTCTCTCTTGTAACATGTTATTTACCATGGAAATTTCAAGGAAAAGGTTTCGGTGAAGCATTGAATATAGCAATTCTCGTAAAAATCCTACTATTCAGAATCGAGAAAATTGCCCATGATTTTACAAACCATTACATATATTTCCTTGGTAGAAATTTGTGCTCATTTAACGATGAATCTTACTCATCTGGTGGTTAATATAAGTAGAAATGTACGTGCATTTTGAATCACTGAAATGTGCCATAGCATATGATCAAACGGAGCAAAATATATATACTATAATGTATAAGGTTTGATGTTATGCAACGGAAGAATGTACAAAGGGATGAAATAACTATTTGGCTCGTAAAAGCACCATTCGTGATTATCGGAAGAACAAAAACGAAAAATTCAGTTGCGATTTGAGGTTTGTACATAAACGGCCAACGTATACGTCGATAAACATTATCAAGAAACACGAATTACCATGTACAATATTTTTAACATTTATTTACAAAATGCAAGTGTAATGAGCGGACAATATCAGGGGGGATAAACAGAACAATATAGACACTGTCGCACACTTGCGCTGCCATTAAATAGACCGTTATCAAACCAACAGTCCAGTTGAAGTACCTCTCTCACCCAGTTCTGCAAAATATCCCCCATAACATCCCCAATCACCATGTCTGCCACTCTTTTCCCCTCTCCTCTAATCCCCAACGCCCCTCTCCTCCCTCATACCTGCAGCCCCACTTCACTCTCCAAAACCTCTAATTTTGTCCCAAACCCCAGTCCAATTTGCTCTTCCAAAACACCCAAACCCAACTTCACCACATTAGCTTCCCGACCCACCACCACTACCACTATTCACAGCAGAAGCAGTAGCAATGGCGACCTTCACAGTAGAAGCAGCAGTAATAGCGACCGGGATTACCCATCTCCATCAGAGCCCCACTCGGGTGCCGGTTCGGCAATTAGAGCACCAACAGCTCCATGGATGAAGGGTCCACTCATTCTTGAACCCAACCGAATCTTGGACCCTTCCAAGCAGAATTACAAGAACAACTTCTCGAGTGTCAAAGAAGAAAACCCCATTCAGTCCTTGACAGAGAGAATTAGCGGCGGAAGGGGTAAGAAGGCAATGAAGACAATCTTCAAAGCCGTCGAAAAGCTGCAGGAGAATCAGTTCTTGGAGGACACCCAGAAGAAAGATTTGAAGAAGATTGAGTTGGGATTTTGCTTGGGGGAGTTTGAAAAAAGTCCGAAATTTGGCGGGAAAATGCCGTGGGAGAGAGATGAGGGGGTGGTGTTTGGAAGGAGGGTGAAGAAAGAGAAGGTTGCGAGTGCTGCTGAGGTGAATCTTGATGGGGTTTTGCTGGAGAGGCTGAGGGGGGAGGCTGCAAAGATGAGGGAGTGGGTGAAGGTGAAGAAAGCTGGGGTGACTGAGGCTGTTGTTGATCAGATTCATTCAATTTGGGAGAGTAATGAGCTTGCGATGCTCAAATTTGACTTGCCGTTATGTCGTAATATGGACAGAGCGCACGAAATCGTCGAGGTTGACTTCTGCCTTCGATTTTTGTCGTCTTTTCATATGTTATTCTAACTTAAGCTGTGCTTTGTTTGAATGGAAGGAAAGGAAATTAAATGGATACCCTAGATGGCTTTTTTTAAGGTGAAAACTATGATAGTTTGAGGGAATAGCCAAATTGACATTACTACTAGGTAGGAATATGAATGGAACAAGCTCTGAGAGTTTGGAGCAATGCACCTATTTGACTATGTGCAGGCTATAAAACTTTTTCTTGAATATAAGAACTCAGAAAACAAATGTGATGTGTAAGTTTATGCGTTGCTTTGTGGACAATAGCTGATAAAGTATGTAGTGACACCATTGTTTTTTATTGACCAAGCCATGTCAGGGTTAGCTTCTTATGTTTTGGTTTGCTAGTATTGTAGTGATGTGTCTTAGAGATTGAGCAACTCTGTCTAAGGATATTTATCCAAGATAGCTGCTTTACAGCTCTAGTTAAAAGTTGAGCTACAGGTTTGGTGATGGCTTTAGCAATAAATTCATAATTGCAGTTTGAGCTTGCCATAAGTCTGGACTTTTGAAGAGCCTGTTGCCAAATATTATTCCGTTTCCGATGTATAATAAACACCATTTTTCTCAACATAGATGCGAAAATCCTTGAAGCAGATGTTCCATTTATCAGACGAAATTCTTCGACTCTTACTGGGAAAATTTGATGAAAAGTTTCACCTTGTTTCGGAGTGTCTCTTCCCATAAAGTTGTTTATGTCATGCATCTTCTTTGTGTACTTCCTAAATTCCCCTTATATGCTTTAGCGGTTTCTTGCTAACTCTTGACTCATTGAGCAGGTCAAGACTGGAGGGTTAGTTGTCTGGCGCAGGAAAGACGTGCTTGTCATCTATAAAGGAAGCAATTACCTGTTGGGTGGAAAACCTGTCTTACAAATGCCTGATAATTTAGGCGGTGGTCAAGAATTTTCTTCCTTGGATAATAAAAGCACTGATGAGGATATGGTTTGCATTAAAGATAGTGAGGCAAGTGTACAAATTAACGGTTCACTCTATGAGAGGGAAGCTGATAGGTTGTTGGAAGGCTTAGGACCCCGCTTTGTTGATTGGTGGAGGCCAAAGCCTTTGCCAGTCGATGCTGACTTGCTTCCAGAAGTAGTTGCTGAGTTCACACCACCATTTAGGCTGTGCCCTCCGGATGCTAGATCTAAGCTAGCAGATAATGAGCTGACATACTTGAGGAAGCTTGCTCGCCCTTTACCGACTCATTTTGTTCTTGGTACTTTCTTTTCCCACAATGGTCAATGAGCCAAGTTAAAGAAAGCTACTCTGTACATTTTATTTAGTTCACGAACTAGCTTACAGAGGAAGATCTTCACTGCAGTTAAGTATTTCACATACTGACAACCATAATACGTTGCACTATAATAAAAGCTTGGTCTGGTACCAATGCACAGTGATCACTACAAGTCACTTACCCCCGTAACAGTGGAAACAAAGTCAAAAGGGAAAATATAACCACCAGCAAGATATGTTCATATTCTAAGATATTCTAAGAATTGACTATGCATGCTCAATTCTCACATGAATTTTTGGGAGTGTGCATGCTGATTTACCACAAACCACCTTATGTAGTTGATAAGTTGGATTCTGGTGGAGATGACACCTGCAACTTCTATGTGTAACACTTGCATAAAAGAAAGCCATCTAACAGTTTCCAATCATATGTGAATGTCCTTAGCGTTTCCTAATGTGACCATAGCATGATATTTCGTTATTGTTTTACCACCTATAGTTTCTTTGAGGCTAACACACATTTTAAATTAGATATGCATTTTGATGGTTGTAAAACGCACAAACACATACTACGAAGTGGCTGTTTCCAATGCACTGTCTTTTGTGAAAACTGTTGCTTTGTCTGCATCCACAAACTAAAGCAAAAATTGTTTTGTTCTTTAAGTTAGAATGTGTTCCATATTATAAAGAAGACCCAGGAAAGAGGTCTACTTCTGATAAACATCAGAGTTTGTCTTACCCAAAAAAAATGAAAAATCAGAGGTTTGTGGACAATAATAGAGAAGCTTCTATGTTGCATAAACGCTTCCATTATGCACGATACGCTGTGAATTTGAGCAAACTCTGGTACGTGCATTTCACTAATTTTTATTTTTAATCATTTCTTTTGAAGGGAGAAACAGAAAACTTCAAGGATTGGCTGCAGCAATCTTGAAATTGTGGGAGAAATGTCACATAGCAAAGATTGCTGTAAAGTGGGGTATTCCCAATACAGACAATGAGCAAATGGCAGATGAGCTCAAGGCAAGTTTAATCACCTGAAGTAGATAGTGAAAATCTATGAGATTGATGACCTTCTAGAATATTTTTTTGTCACTCTATGTACATATGCGCAGCTTACAGAATCATTTACGTCGTAATTGTGCAGTCTCTCACGGGTGGAGTTCTGTTATTGCGTAACAAGTTCTTTATAATACTTTACAGAGGCAAGGACTTCCTTCCTTGTCAAGTGGCAAACCTAGTAGCAGAGAGAGAAATGGAGCTTAGAAGATGCCAACTTCAGGAAGAAGCTGCACGGCTTAAAGCAGTTCAAAGATTTTCTTTTACTGATGATACGTCAGTAGTCACCAGCACAGTTGGAACTTTATCAGAATTCCAGAATATTCAGTCAGAACGGGGGGACACGGGAGAAGATAGTTGGGGTGTTAATGTTCAATTCGAAGCTGAAAAAATAAAAGTAGAGAAGGAACGAAGATATCAAGAGCGCAAGCTTTTCATTGTATGAATCTGACTTTGCCCTTACTTCAAATATTTGTTTTCCTGTTGAAAGTTAAAGACGTATTAATAAGCAATCCTGCAGCTTAAAATGAAGATAGAGAGGACAAGCAAAGAGCTAGCAAAGTTAAATTCTGCATGGAAACCTGCTGAGCATGATGCAGATCACGAATTGATGACACAAGAGGAGAGACAGTGTTATCGAAAGATAGGTCTGAAGATGGATAGCAGTTTAGTGCTTGGTAACGAAGAACTTTTCCTTTTTCTGCTTACTTTAGTTCTGAATATTCTTTTTGGCCATACATGTTGTAGTCTTAGCTCTAGATATCTTAAGATTCTGCTGCTGAAAAATCAGATATCGTGACTTAAAATGAGTGTTGCTAGCTGGCATCAAGGTTGCTGGTTGGTGATTTTGTTTCTATGGTTCTCTTAGATAGTAATATCTTTACTTCTTTTGAGTTTCTTTGACGAAATGATCTGTGAGAAGAATAAGAATTTCATTTACAGGCTTATTTGGTTAGACCAGTACCATTGAGATTCCATTCTGTTGTGATAACAAAGTAGTAGTCACCTTTAACCTAGTCTTAAGTGATTATCTTTCCAATTTGTAATTCTGATTGTGTTCTTCCTAAAGTATATTATGCGTAACACTGATCCTCAATCCAATAACAAACATATCAAGGTTGACCACAATCCCATGTGCACATAAGAAAAGAAGGGGGACCCAATGCAGTTGGGAGACTTGAATCCAAGCATTTAAAAGATTGGCCCATTGCCACAACCAGTGTCTAAAACTCTCCCCTTCCAATGCCACCCCACCCCCCCACCTGCGAAGAAAAAAAAAATGATTAAAATAAAAGAAAGAAGAATAGAAGGAAAACCCATCTGTCGAGCCTTTTGACGAAGGACAGTGCAACCAACCCTAGCAAAAGCTTAAACTGTCAGGTAAGATGCAACTAATCCTTTTCAAGGCCAGGATTCATATCTTGTTCTTGCTCTGTGGGCCCTACCTCGCAGATTCACTTCCCCGGAGCAGGTTTAAAGCCCCTGCATTAGCCTTATTCGGACCCCCTTTTCCAGGCTCCTGTCTTGTGTTAGTGATCGGGTACCTTACTCATGAAACTGTTAAAGCTTCCAATGTTGCTATGGGTTCACGCGTATTTCATTCTGGATTGGTATTCATCACCGAAATCTCGTTGTCAACTGGTAGAGATTGCAAAAATCTGGTCATATGTGGACAGTATTTTTACATTTTGCAGAACCTGAAATTTCGTTTGGCTGTAGTACTCAAACATTTTATCCAGATTGTGCTATTTTAAATCAATTTGCGTCTGCCATTTAGATCCATCGCATAAGACCTCCATTTCAAGTGTTTGGCATGAATTTTTCCTGATGCACCTCCTTTAATTATTTTTAGTGGATTTGCATGTTGTGTTACTCTACATGTTCCATCTACTGATCTGTACTGTTTATTATAATCACTAACCACTAATTAGTTGGTTCTTCTTATTATCTTTATTAAACTGTTACTCTGATCGAAATATGGGTAGAGCATGCTAGAGGCAATACCTCTCTTCCTTAGCTAGCAAAACTTGGATAATCTTCTTTGCACCAAGGTTAGAAAGGAAATAGAAAAAAAATTGATAATCTTCTTGCTAGTGACAGACATTGTATTTTACTATTGCGTTATCAACCTTATTAGTTTAGTATTCTTCTTCTTAAAGACCTAGTTTGCAACTTTGGCCAGCATTTTGAAAAGCTATGTCACGATCTCAGTTTGAGGTGAGATTGAATGGGCCCTTGAGCTACAAATCCTTCTAGTCTTTGTTAAGTAACCATCTGCTCTAAAAGCTTAAGCTGTTAGAGAATGGGCCAAAAATGTATATCATCCTTAACATTTCCCCCTCACGTACAAGCCCCCGATTGCACATAGACAATTCAAGGTGCACCACCACCAAGTGCATATGGCACAAACATAAAGGGGGACCAAATGCATGCGGAAAGAATCAAACCCAAGACCTTGCCAAACTAGAGTTCTGATACCCACATTAAGCTTAAGAAACAGTCATGAAGTGACAGCTTCCCTATGTCTAGGCATGACCCTCGTAGAAATAGCTGAACCATGTTTGCTGTTATTTTATGAGCTGCCTAGATCCTTGTATCCACACAGAGATACCGTGTCTCAGCTTTTTGACTCAATGTTGGCTTCAGGAAGGCGTGGAGTATTTGATGGTGTAGTAGAAAGCTTGCACCAGCATTGGAAGCACAGAGAAGTAGTCAAGGTGATTACAATGCAAAGAGTGTTTTCTCAGATCATTTATACTGCAAGACTTCTAGAAGCAGAAAGCGGTGGAATTCTTGTTTCTATAGACAAACTTAAAGAAGGCCACGCTATAATTATTTACCGTGGGAAAAACTATCGACGCCCTTTACAGTTGGTGCCTCAAAATCTTCTGAACAAAAGAGAAGCATTGCGTAGGTCTCTTGAAATGCAGAGAGTTGGAGTAAGTAACACACTTCTTTGTTTCAGATATCCAGTAGTTTGTCATTAAAGACTATGATTGAGTTAACTCTGTTTCTTTTTTCCCTGTCTCAGTCATTGAAATTTTTTGCATATCAGAGACAGAAGGCTATCTCTGATTTGAATTCTAAACTGGTACGCATCTAAACCTATATTCAGATAGATTACACCTCTTAATGTTGCCTCATGGATCTTCTTAAGAAGTAGATATCGTATATCATCAATTAAATAAGCTTGTTACCTTGTAGTATTCTGCCATTTCATGATGCGTCCCTTGCCCCTTGCCCCTTTTCCCTTTTCTCTCTTCCCTTCTTTTGCTTTGAGATACCAGATCGGATGTAGTACATATGCAATACTGGTGACTACAAAAGAGAAGATTTCTGGTCCATATCATCAACTATTAAATCTGCACTTTTGCAGGCAAAGTTACAAAGAGAAGGGGAAGTGATGAATGGGAGTCTTACAAGATCATAAAGCACGAGCAAGAGATGTGCTTTATATGTATTATCTTGATTTTCGGCTCTTTTAAGGGAGAAAAGGATTTGGTTATGTCAAGGGAGAAAAATCCACTTGCAGGTCACCGAGTTGCGCCACTGTGAAGGAGTAAGTTAGCACACCTTAAACCTGCTGACTATATGTTTATTGTGTATCAATGATCTGGGTTGAATACTTGAATCTATGCCAGTTTGACTACGAAGATTGCTGGTATGCATCACTGTTGCCAAATTTTGGCTTAAAAGTCCCTGCGTGAATAAACAAATTGCAAGGAAGGTGGCCCCCACTGCAATGGAGATTCAGTATAACTTATCACACGTCATATCATGCTAATTGGACATATAAATAACTCAAAGTGAAAGGCAAGTGTAGTCTAACATGCTCTTATTATCGGCTGATTTATTAGACTCATAAAAAGGAAATATTTGCTCCAAGCCTGAGAACAGTAAGTCACAAGTTGCCAATATCCTAGCTTAGGCTTCTGGTGCCACTCTATTGGACCATCTGCCCAGCCTATCTATTCGTCCACATTGCCTATTTATTCATGGACTGCTGGAATGAGATATCATGTAGTGCAATGTATACCGTTTAATAAGGGTGATTCGGTGTTTGTTCCCTAATTTGATACCATGACCAGATGGCTGAAGTTACCCTAGGAATAGGGTTCTCCCTTATGTTTTCTGTTGTCCATAGACATGCCATATGTTGCTACATCTTATAGACCATCATATTGAGCATCTACTTCACTTGTTTGAAAATATAGACCTTCACAGTGGAAAAATATATTCTTAGCAACATCATAGACAAAGAAAACCATTTATTTGCTAACTTTCAATGGAAAAATATATTCTTAGCAATCATGTGGCAGGTTTGGAAGGACAGAAATAAAGAAAGCATAGAAGGGCACAAACTTCCTGGGGAGGTTTCTTGGAAATTTAGCATGAAGTTTGCTGCTGATCTGGAACTAGCTTATGGAAAGAAATCTAAGGTACCTAAAGAAAATAACCAAATCATAACTTGGGTGTTTCCTTTTGCAGGTACTTTCAAGTTGAACACCGATGGATGTGCCAAAAGCAACCTGCAAGGAGGAGGCTTTGGGGGACTTTTAAGAAACTGGAATGGAGAGTGGATGGAAGGCTACTATGGTTTTCTCCATACTTCAGATGCGCTTGAGGCAGAACTCCATGGAATTGTCAAAGGTCTTCAGCTTATCAAGAAGAGAGGACTTAATTACCAATATCCTCATTGAGACAGATTCCAAAACTGCCATGGAATTGATTAGCTGCCAAGTCAACATTTTGCACCCATTGAGCAACCTTGTTAGGGATGCTAAAGTCCTAATTAGAGTTACTAAGTCTAGTATTGTGCATGTATTTAGGGAAGGCAATTATTGTGCCGATCAACTTGCTAAATGCGGAGAACAGCAGAGGGAGTTTTTTGTGTATCTCATGCAACCACCGGAGGTGGTTCTCCCTCTCTTAGCTAACGATGTAGCTCAAGTTGCCCATTTTAGGGGCTGATTTTGTTAATGTATTATTTTCTGTTTTACCAAAAAAATATATATAGACCTTCTTGTCAGTGTATGCACTAGTCTGCACAGTGAGATATATTTGTTTTAATGGAAAAAGCAATAGTGACATTGTGTCATTTCCCTGAAATTCTTTCTTTTGAACTTGTAAGAGGTTGGCAATGGCTGCATAAGAGTTACAACTGGTGTCATGTGCCCCAAGAATTCAAAAGAGATTGTGCAAAAGAAGCAAGGACTATATTACACTGTAGGAGAAATGTGCCATGGATCATTACATTTTGCCGAGTAATTAAAAGTTTTGCGAGGACCATTCTCGAAATTGGGTATACAGAATTTACAGAATAGAAGAAGGCAGCAATACTTCTCTTGCTGCAGTTTGATATTCAGGAAAAGTACATTGACTAGAAATGGATCGGCTAAATTCAAAGTTGAAAAAACGTAGATGCTATCAAAGATCTTATTAGTTCATGCTTGTTGTCAATTCAACATTTGTTCCTCAACTTTCTGAAAACGAACTTGAAGAATATTCAGTGGGCCTTTTAAGATAAAACATGAAAGGTTTTGGTGGAGTTTGCAAGGATTGAAGGTTTCCTTCAAACTTCTCTACCACTTTACTATTGGTCGATCTGATGGATTCTTCTGAATGCACTATAAACTAACAAAACTCATTTTTCTTGCTGCTTTTTCGTCTGCTTCAGCTGGCACTGTATGACATCTTAGATCCTATCCAAGTTCTAGATTCTCGTAGATCCAATCTGGTAAATATATTTAACTCGTGCACGTCACTCTTACTTCAGCATCCTCTCTTGCTCCAGCCATTTGAAGAACCATCATCCCTCAGCTATGCACATCGGATTTACGAGATACGCCTTCAAAATTTTCACAAGATACTTCTGGAGCAAATATCCAGGAGTCCCCGTTGCAACCAATGTAGATACTTATCTATCCTTCCTTTGGGGTGTGGCTTAGGAAGGCCAAAATCAGAATTTTTTTGGGCAGAAGCCTTAGTCGAAAAGAACATTCTGTGGGTTTGTGTCAAAATGCACAATTCTTGTGTTGCAACTTCTCTGTAGGTACTCCAGACCTTCAGTAGTCCCAACAGAAATTTGGTACAAAGTTTTCAAATCCAAGCGACAGCTTGTATCTGAAGAACCACCATAATTTGATATAAACTTGTTTGAAGAACTGTTGGGCATAAATCCATAGGTAAGCACTCCCTTCCAAACATCACCTAAAAGTGTGACTACATTGACATGAGAAGTTTTACTGATGCTAGCAACTTTGTTAATGGACACATTTACCCTTGGTCTCACTCAAGATCTTCATTGCAGCTCGACGACCGTCAGATAGTTTTCCTCTAGTACACCTCGGTTATTTTCCCTGGCCTAGTTTTTATGCAAATTCGTTGATCTTTTTTCTAATATCTATATGGCTTAGGAGTGAGAGATCCACAGTTCCTTATAAATGCTTCAATTTTTTGCTCATTGGACTTTTCCTTTTTTGGAAGACGTTAGCTTTGAAAGATAGCCATTGCCTTCTGAAGCAGTGGAGTGTTGTACCATAATAGTAACTACAACGTCTGCATAAAAAGGTTTGAGATAGGTCATACTAGTTGTTTAACCATATATCTATTGAGTTTTTTTTTTTTTGTGTGTGGGGGGGTGGGGCTTCAAGGCATGCATGACTGCTTATACCCATTTACTGATATAGTGAAAACGAATTGTCAATTTTGTGCGAAGTTTGGTTTTTCTTTTCTGTTTGTGGAAGTGGATGGGGCGGGAGAAGGAGATGCTTCACTTTCGATAATCATCGAATACTAATTGCTTAGTCAGGTTTACCTATGGCACTTTCGGACCCAAGATTCAGCTCCTTGGTAGATCTTGTGAGATTAAAGCATATTCAGTGATAATACTTCTTGATGAGTTTAACACGATTAACTACATAAAATTCAGTAGCTTCCTGTAAAGTGTTCTAGTCAACGAGGCATGATGATGATGCACGGATAAATATTGTGATGGAAAGTGAATGTTGTAACTCATTTCTACTAGTCAGGTACTGTTTGACATATAGAAATAGTGCACATTAGATTCAGAGCTTATGTCATATCAAGTAATACAAACGGTGATAAACTTCTTAGTTCTTCTACATGGTCCATGGATATGTTGATGCTGATGTGTCATGCAACTTTTATTCTTATTCTTTTTTACTAGTAGTTTTGGACAGTACATAACAAAATAACTTCTAATGACCAACCGGTAGCGGTCTTTTTTCGGTTATCATAGCAAAGTTATGTGTTTACAAGAAGGGGAAGGCAGATGTGTTGCTATGCGACAGAGAACTTCTCTATGGCATAGAACCAAAACGATGTAGTTTTGAAAACTTTTAGCCTTTTTTGAATTTTTTGCTGCCACCGCCACGACCAACACCACCACTACCCACCACCTCCATCACCCGCCGCCTCCATTGCCGACCATGCAACAACACCACCACCACCGCCTGTCTCCACCCACAACCCACTACCGCATCCCATCACCATCACCACCACTGCAGCGCCCCCTTGGTCGCCCCACCCACCATCGCGGTCCCCACCACTACAGCAATGGATCACCGGTGAGATATAATGAACCGGTGGTAGGCTTCAAGGACAATAGGGTATGGGTTTTGGGGGGGGGGGGGGGTGTGATGGCTGGGGAAGAACGAGAAAACAATTAGGGTTGTAAATTTAAAACCAAGTGACCTCTTTACCCCGATGAATCACTACATGTAGGCTTGAAATAAAGGCATAATTGTCTATTTTAATAGTTGTCATAGAAAAGTTCTCTATGGCGTAACAACACACATGTTTTTCCCTTACAAGAAAAGACATCACATAAAAGTTTCATGAATACAGTTTCTCTTCTTGGCAACTTAAAAATCAACGATTATACATCTGCCAATAAAACTAAGAAGATCACGGAGGTACTAACTTGTTTGGGTTGCGTTACAGGTAAATGAATGAGGATGATAGGAGCAATAGCAAGCAAATGAGGTAGAATTCGAGTTAGACCCACATTGGCCACCTGATTGGACGCGCAACCTGGTTGCACAACGTACCATTTGCAGCCCACTGCAACCCAAATTCACCAGCAAGAGCTGCTCTTAGATCACTTGTTGAAGCTGAAGTGTTTGTTAAAGCCTGAGCTGATGTTCGACTGACAGGAACACTTGCAGTGTTTCTGCATGTTACCAAGTTATTGTCAGTTGTGGCAATTGTGAAATAATTCGTGCTGTTGGTACCAATAGTGCAGTCAAACTGATTTTCAAGATTTCCAGTACTACCATACTGCCGAGTTATGTTTTGCTGGTTGGAAGCATAGCTGAAGAGGGTGGCATCGAAGGTCGTGTTACAGAAACTTCTAGGACAAGTACTGTTTCATAAGTCAGCTGTAGAGTCTCGTTTGTCTCATCAATCATCAGGAGTTCGAATGGTCGTGGTAGGCAAGTAATGGTTGGTGCATCGCCTTGGCAGTTAGTTAGCCGAGACCCTTCGTGACTGCAAGTTTGTGGCTCACTCTCACGCCAGAAAGGACAGCCAATGTTCTGTATATTTGCACATTGAAATAACGGGCCACAGGTTACATATGGCTCATCATCGGCACAGAAAGATGTTGGAACATGGAGCAGGTTGGAAATTATAACTGCAAAGAGAAAATAGGTTGAAGGAAGATGCGAATACATTGTTCTTGTTTCGGGTTGTGCAGAGCTTACACGGAAATAAGTCGTGCAGAAGAGGTTGGAGAATTTTTACTTCCCCTAAAGTTTCAAAGCGGGAATCAACGAAAGGAAAATCTTTTCACTTCTGTTGACTAATCTTAAAGAGAGTGAAAGAGAAAGAGGAAGCTTCATGTTGAGATTTCAGATGATGAGATGGTAGCTCTACTTTTCTGGTCCATTGCAAAGTCTTGTGACTTTATCTAACTGGAGAAAAGTACAAGTGGGGGAAATACACTGCTACTTGATGAACTTTTGTCGCTACAGCTCAAGTGCTTAGCAGAAAAATAGAAACTTTTTTGCGTAAGCTAGCTTTGCAGAGGGAAGAGCACATTTTAGTCCAATTTTCAATGCGCGATTTGGGAATGGTAAAAGGAAATTACGCATTTTCAATGGACCTTGATGCTGTCACAGACGTAGTTGGTGTTACTTCCCCCCCACCCCCTGTCTTTTGCACTTATTTTCTTTGGTTTGAATCTTGCTGTAGGTAATACAGATCGATACCTCGAACCATTTATGTTCAAAAGCCTGAATCATAGTTAATCAAAGCTCTCAGTTCACAATTTTGTTTTCTTTCCACAAGCCCTGGGATTCGCGAGGCAAACCCGATTTCACATCACCCAGAAGAAAGAAGAGGAAATCAGGAAATGAGTGAATAATTCAACTGAAAGATAGTAGTGGCTAGGCTAAGGAGATTTGAAGTGCAAGAAGGCTTTCGAGTTGCATTTAGGGTATATCTTCCATGATACTGACGTGCTTCATCATCTGATGTGCAGTTACCACGAATTTTGCTAGAATGTTGAGACAGCTCGATTACATAGACCACACAGAATAGTACGCTCGTGGGTTCAAACGTTGCTTTCCGAACTTTGAGGCAAAAATGTGGAAGAACCTTGGGCTGGCATCAGAGGAGCAGACCAAGTAGGCTTAGGTGGAATTTGCAAGGATTGAAGGCTTCCTTCCAACATTTCTACCACCTCGCGACTCGTTGGCCGTTCTGATGGATTGGTCTGAATGCACCACAAACTCACCAGGATCATTTTCCTTGCCGTTTCTTCCTCGTCCTCAGTCGCTGCACTGTTAAGTCTTAGATCCTTTCCAGGTTCTAGCTGCTCAAAGATCCAGTCTGGAAAATATATCTCACTCGTTCCTGTCGCTTGAACTTCAGTGTTCTCTCTTACTCCAACCATTTCAAGAACCATCATTCCATAGCTATACACATCAGATTTATGAGAGACCGCTCCAAAATTTCTGCAAAATATCTCTGGAGCAATGTATCCAGGAGTTCCTCTAGCGCCCATCATAGATAAAGCACTCTCTTTCCTCTTGCACAGTTTCGCAAGACCAAAGTCGGAGATTTTTGGGCAGAAGTCTTCGTCCAAAAGAATGTTCTGAGGTTTTATGTCAAAGTGCACAATTCTTGTGTTGCAACCTCGGTGGAGGTACTCCAAACCTCGAGCAATCCCAAGAGCAATTTGGTACAATGTTTCCCAGTCCAGGCAACTGCTCGTAGAGAAAGATCCACCACTGCATATGAACTTGTCTAAAGAACTGTTGGGCATAAATTCGTAGATCAGCGCTCTTTTACTCCCTTCGAAGCAGAAGCCCAAAAGTTTGACTACGTTGACGTGAGAAGTTCTGCTCATGCTAGCAACTTCGTTTATAAATTCCTCACCATTGCCCTTGGCCTCGCTCAAGAGCTTCACTGCAACTACATGGCCATCAGGTAGCGTTCCTTTGAAGACACTACCATATCCTCCTTGACCTAATTTATCTGCGAATGTGTTGGTCATTTTCTTAAGGTCGGTGTACCTATAATGCTTTGGAAACTGAGATCCATAAGTCCTTACAAACGCCTCAACGTTTTCATAATCGGTTGTTTCCTTTTTCCAGAAGACGACAGCAATGAGTGGTAACCATTTTCTTCTATAACAACACAGTATCACAATTGACAGTACAATGATCCCAGCCACAGCGAGTAAGACAACTGTAAGGTTAAAAGTAGGTCAAGTCAATATTCAGTATGTAATGGTTAGGTTTTAGCTTTATAACAGGCATGAGAGCTTAGACCCATTTTGTGATGGCCTATCCTCCAAACCTTTTGACAGAAAACCAAGGAATTTAGCCATACAAGTTAGTCTAGTTTACCTATCAGCCAGGAAGGAAAGCCGCTGTCATGTGCTGCAGATTGGAAAAAAGCAGTTAGTAAAACTTCATGGGCAAGAGAATGTTACTGCCTTTGCACCATCTATTTAGCAGTCCAGGAAATCAAGATGCTACACAACCAGGTCAGTGGAAAAAGTTCATAATTGAAAGTAAATGTTGTTGAAATTGAATTGCTTTGATCAACCAAATTTCAACGACTATTTAATGTACAGCACGCAACGTTGCTGAAAATAAGTTGGCTCCAGACCCAATGAGGTGTTTTGATGCAATGGTTCTTGTTGTACCAGAGGAGAAAACCACATTTGAATTGCCAGGAAAAGAAAAAGGCCAACTGACACCTTAGCACCAAGGAAATGACTTCCCACACACCAAGACACCAAGGTAATACCAAGGAATAAAAACGCTACAGTGTATAACTAAGAGAGGGGCTTGGTTAACACCTAGGCACCAATTGGCCTCGTTGATTTGTCAAACTTACCTATATACCTACAGTTCTTATATTTCTTCTGCTTCTTTAGTAATCAAAATTTTCATCGTGTGTAAGCCATAACTGGTTAAGGCAAACTTTGACTCCTCTGTTTAGTCCTATGTAAAACATAGGGGCTTCCTTGCCCAACTTATTGCCTTGTAAACATCATCATGTGTTCCTTGCCCAACTTATTGGCTTATAAAACCAAAGAAAACTAACAAGATTAAGGGATACATACCGCTTGGAGTAGATTTACAGGTGAGTGCAGAAGGCTGATCTGAGCAGTAGTAAACAAAAGAAAGTGAGGTCGTGTTGTAACCACATCGCCCTCCCAACTGGCTGCAATGCGTGCAGAGCGTTTTATTTGCAGCCCACTGCAACTCAAACCAGCAGCAAGAGCTGCTTCCATTCTCGCCACGGTGGCTGAAGAACTTGTTAGAGCCTCGCCTGATGTTTGGTTAACCGGGACACTGACACTCTTGTTGCACTCGGAAGGCAGTAAAATCGTACTGCTCGTGAAATAGCTGACGGAGGCAGTACCGTTCACGTTACAGTCAAACTGATACGGAATGGCTGTTTGACCTTGAAATTCAATGCAACCGTAGGGCAGAGTTATGTTCTGCTGGTTGGGGGCATAGCTGAAGAGGTTGAAATCCAAGGTGGTGTTGTAGAGATATCTTGGACATGTTTGGTTCCACATGTCCTGTCTAGCAACTGTGAGGCTCTGTGCTTCGTTGTCCATGGCTAGGACACGGAATTGTTGCCTCTCCATGGTAATAATTGGCGCATCACCTTGGCAATTAGTAAAGCTGGAACCCGGGATAGCCGCAACTCTCTGGCCGGCTCCCTCCCCAAAAAGGGTAACCGATGTTCGGAACGTTTCCGCATTGAAGTAACTCGCCATCGCCACAGGTTACATATTGAGCATCATCGGCAGACAAATACGTCGGGACATGGATTAATATGAGGATCATGGTTATGGTCACAAAGAAGAGGGAATATGGTTGGAGGAGATTGTAATACATTTCTCACGCGCAGAATTTGCAATTCAGAGAGAGGGAGCATGTGCAGAAGAGTTTAGTCATTGTTTACCCATCACCCTACGCTAGGTGGTTTCGCCCTTATCCACACCACGTGGTTCTCAGTAAGCTTGACCACTGCACAAGACAACGGCCTTCTCAATATATACAATCTTTATCGAGCATTTTTGTAAGAAACGTTTTTCCTAATTCCATAGTAAGTAAGTTAATGATTACTTGGACATGTTTTCTAACATCTAGTGCGAGTTTAACAAAAAAGATAAAAATTAAAGAGGGATACAGACAATAAACCCAGAGAGTAAGACTAGATACTAACAAATGAACGCAGGACAAATATGGAACCCCTATCACATAAACCTGAAATGGATCAATGAGCAAAACAATAAACATATACACATATAGACCTTTGAGCAAATGTTTTTCTTCTACCTTTTTCCTCTTTTTTTTTCTCTTTTACTATACTGGAATCAACATGCTACCGAATGCACAATGACTTGAGTCAGTACCCAAAGACCAGGCTACCGACTCTCCTAATCGATCCATCACAATAGCAAGTAAAAAATCCAATTGGAGCACCTTGTGTTCCATTTGGAGAACCCAGTAATTACTTTCAATGTTAGGTAATTCGAGAACTGCTACAAAGCTGTGAATCCTATAGTCCCCACACCCACCCCACCTCCACTCGACCCAAAGTTAATCAAACAACAACTCTATAGCGATTCAATGGCAATCAAGGTGACTAAATATCACGCAATGAGTTGCGCCTTCGCAGCAAGGCGTAATGAACCTAGCAAATCGCATAAAATTAGGACCATATTCACAAGCAGAAGCTCCCAATACCTGGCGGTGGATCACACAGCCGATCCCCTTGGCAAATGCAAATTGGTCTAGACGAATTCGAATCAAACCCACACTGACCACCAAACAAAACACAATCGGAACACCGCCTACTGTAGGGGTCACTGTAGTTCCAACTGAAACCCTCCGTCAAAGCATCACCAAGGCTCGTCTGGTTGCTGTTAATCCGATCAGCGGTGGTCCTAAGCACCAAAAGATTCACGATAATCCTACACTGAACCAGATTCAATATCGGATCGCTCGGTACCGCCCCCACCAAGTAGAAAGCATCAGTGAGATTGGAGCCAGCCACATTGCAGGAGAAGAGATTGTGGGGCCTGTATTTCATGCCGACGAGTTACAGCCGTAGACTAAATTCAGCTCCTGATCCTCGCGGCCGTAGCTGAAGATGGTCGAGTTGAAGGTGGAGTTGTGGAATTCCCCCGGGCAGGTGGTGTTGTACAGCCGTACAGGTCGAGCCTGACGAGGGTGAGGCTCTGCCGAGTCTGGTCGATTGTCAAGACTCCGTAGGTCAGTGAGTTGGCGGTTAACTCGGGGTAGTTGTCGCCGTCGCAGGTGAGGTGGAAGTCGGGTAGGCCGCAGTAGGAGGGGCGCGCACCGCCGGTGAACGGGTAAGTGATGTTCTGGATTGGGCCGCAGGAGAAGGTGGCGTTCCAGTTGGAGAAGGCAGTGGTATCTTGGGAGGAGGAGGTCGGGAGGTGGCCGGCAAAGATGGTGAGGAGGAGGAGGAGGGCGGCGACGGCGGTGGGAGAGCGAGGCATCTTTTGGGTGGTGGTGGAGGGTGAGATGGCGTGTGGGAAAGTGGGTAATAGGGGGTGAGTTGAGTGGGTGAACGTTGAATGGTAAGGTAGCCGGCTTTGGTTGACTGCCGACTAGGGTGAGCAACGAACCCATAAATTCGATTCGAACCGTTCAAATCGATAAAATCGAATCGATTGAATTCGAACCGTTGATGAGCTTGAATGATTTGGTTTGAGATTTTCAAACTGAGGCCGATTCAGTTCGGTTCACGGTTCAAGATTTTCAAACCGACACTAAACCGAACCGAACCGAATCGAGAGTTATATATATATATATATATATATATATATATATATATATATGGGAGCTGATCCGTTGCTAGCAGCGCTAGCAACGTCCGCTACATAATGTAGCGGACGGTAAATTATCGTCCGCTACATTATGTAGCGGACGGCCGAACAGCGCTAGCAACGTTGCAACGCTAGCAATAGATCACGACCATATATATATATATATGAAAGATGATAAAATGATAGCGCTAGCAACTTAACCCAAGTTGCTAGCGCGATCTGGCCGTCCACGGGCGAGAATGGACGGCCAGATCGTGCGCCACAACAGCGAATTTTTTCACCGTCCGCTATATAATGTAGCGGACGGTAAATTATCGTCCGCTACATTATGTAGCGGACGACAAAATAGCGCTAGCAACTTGCTAGCGCTATCAATGGATCACGATCCTATATATATATATATCTTACCCTGATTAGCTAATAGCAGGGTAGAATAAAAGTTGCTCACCCTAAATCAACCTTCTCTTCTAATTCTACCCTTTCAAAGTCATTATTCACTATATATTGCATCATTTACACTATGGCTCCTGTAATCAAAATACGGAGCCAATAGGTTAATTATATCCAGTATTGCAGTAGAGTTAAGAATGATAAAATACAAGTCATGCCTACTTGCAGGAAAATCAACTAATAAAAACTTTAGAGAAATGCAGATTTGTTAGATATTAAGACTTAAGAAATTATCTGTGTTTTTTTACTAACATTATGATGCACACCTCCTAGTCTAGTTTCCTGCTCAACAGTTAGAAAGTAAGTCCTAAAATTGGTGCTATGGTAATCCAATGGCAATCACGTTGAAAGCCCAAACAATGCAGGAAAGAGAGCAAGTATTCCCATAAACCATGAGTACCCAAAAAGTACGGTAGCCGAAAAAGATAATAAATTAACCTTAAGAAAAGTTGTTATTGGTTATTGTTTTTTTCTTGAAAACATAATAATATTTAAACTACGCTAAAACCGATCTGAACCGTTCAATTTGAACCGTTTAAACCTTTCAAACCGAACCGTTCAAAACGAGGTGTCTTGGTTCGGTTTGGTTTAAGAATTTGTGAACCGAGGTTCATTGGTTCGGTTTGTGGTTTGACCCCCAAACCGGACCAAACCGAACCGTGCTCACCCCCACTGCCGACTGTTTGTGTGGGATAGACGACAGATACTACGGTAGCATTTGCTAACACTTTCAGTTTTAATTTTCTATTTTAAAAAAAAATAAAATTAGTTTAATTTTTTTTACAAAAATAAATAGGTATTTGATTACCCAGTTTTTATTTTGAGTTTTTTTAAAATGTTTGACTATATAATTTTTATTTTGAGTTTTTTCTTTAGTGGTGGTTTGCGGTGGCGGTGGTGGTGGCCGAACGCCAGCGGTGGGTGGCGGTCTCAAAATAAAAAACCAAAACTGAAAAACTAAAAACTCATTTTTGAAGTTTTCAAAAACAGTCATGTTTTAAAAACTGAAGGAAAAAAAAAACTGTGTGCCAAACGCGTTTATTTTTTCCAGTTTATAAAAAAGTGAAAAAATAAGTGTTACCAAACGGAAGCCGCGTTGGCCCGATTGGGGGCTGTGAATATGAGGAAGGTTGGTATCCTGGGACCATTTTCCCACATTGGTCTGTGCAAAAATTGTTTTATATTTGCTTCTAATATATTTTAACTATTTAGAAGAAGATATAAAGTAACAGAAACGAGATCTTCTTTTTTTGTGTGGAGAAAAGTAGAACCTCCAACTATTAAAGTGAAATGCATATTTCAACCTTTAAACTCATTCTTGATAAAGTGCATAACACTCGAGTTTTTCCTTAAAGGTGTTACAACTAAAGAGTCGTGTTGTTGACAATTTTATTTTAACAAAAGATAGCAAACACTATTAGTAATACTAAATTAGCAAAAAGTTTCGTGTACTAAACAATTTGTAGTTGACTACTACAATTTCGGGTACAACTTGCTCATTCTTATAATGAATGAATACGTAGAATTTTATTATCAAAAGAAACTCTTTAAATATTGACAGAAAACCATCACGTCATTTGTAAGTGTTTTTTAAGAGAGAAAAAAGAACGAAAAAAAGGATGTAAAGGGACTCATTTTCTATTATTATCTTTTTAACTTGTGAGATTTTGTGATGAGAGAAAAGATAATAGGGTCCAGGGTGGCGATGTAGTGGTGGAAATATAAAGGGGTTTGGAATTTTTTTTTATGAAGAATCAATCTGAAGAGGACGGAAGTCTACAAAGGGGTCATAACAAAAAGTGGAGGTAAAGAGCAACATCCAGCCAAGAATTAGTTGGCAGTCAAGATAACTTTGCAAATAGAATTGATTTCGTGATTCTGATACATCAAAAGAAGAATATTCAGATCAAGAAGTACTGCAAGGTCTACTTGATGAAGAATCCATTTCGGAGGGAACTCTCCCACAAGACCTAACTTAAGCATGATTCAGCATACTGTAAAAATGAAACCACATGTCTAAGGTCAATCGCTGTGCTAATCGGTGCAGTTAGAACAAGATTAATAAAACAAAGATAAAGAAACCTCACATCCATCTAATTTTCCTGGTTTTCGAAAATAATAATAATAATAATGGCATTGACCAAGGCGGCGTGAGGAGTGCAAAGGTTGAAGATAGGCACCAAGTCCAACTCTCACATGGGTTGTTCTGTTCATCTTTGACCAAGTCATCAAATGCCAATATTGGTTGCAAGCGTGCCTAACTACGTTGAAAAACGTTCTCTGAAATTTTACTAACCCCCCTAGATTAACAAGAATTTGCAAGTTAACCCTATAAAACTGGATGAATTGCATACCTGGAATTTGCTCGAACCTATGACAATGGTTAAAAAGAAGCTAAAGAGATAATCTGCACCTTGGAATCCATATGATCTAAAACCAAAGAATACTAACAAGATTAAGGGATACATACCGCTTGAAGTAGAGTTACAGATGAGTGGATAAGGCTGATCTGAGCAGTAGCAAGCAAAAGAAAGTGTGGTCGTGTTGTAACCGCATCGCCCTCCCGACCCGCTGCATTGCGTGCAGCGCGTATTGTTTGCAGCCCACTGCAACTCAAACCCAGCAGCAAGAGCTGCTTCCATTTTCGCCACTGTGGCTGAATAGCTTGTTAGAGCCGCGCCTGATGTCTGGTTAACCGGGACACTGACACTCTTGTTGCACACGGTCATATTATTGGATATCGAAGGTAGCGAAATCGTACTGCTCGTGAAATAGCTGACGGAGGGAGTATTGTTCACGTTGCAGTCAAACCGAAACGGAATCGTTTGTGTTTGAATTTCAATGCAATCGTAGTGCAGAGTTATGTTCTGCTGGTTGGCGGCATAGCTGAAGAGGTTGAAATCCAAGGTGGTGTTGTAGAGGTATGTTGGACATGTTTGGTTCCACATGTCCTGTCTAGCAACTGTGAGGCTCTGTGTTCCGTTGTCCATGGCTAGGACACGGAATTGTTGCCCCTCCATGGTAATAATTGGCGCATCACCTTGGCAATTAGTAAGCTGGAACCCGGGGTAGCCGCAACTCTCTGGCCGGCTCCCTCCCCAGAAAGGGTAACCGATGTTCGGAATGTTTGCGCATTGAAGTAACTCGCCACAGGTTGCATATTGAGCATCATCGGCAGACAAATACGTCGGGACATGGATTAATATGAAGATCATGGTTATGGTCACAAAGAAGAGGGAATATGGTTGGAGGAGATTGTAATACATTCTTTCACGCGCAGAAGTCACAATTCAAAGAGAGGGAGTATGACATGGATTAATGATTATGGTTATGGTCACCTAGAAGAGGGAATATGGTTGGAGGAGATTGTAATACATTTCTTCACGCGCAGAAGTCACAATTCAGAGAGGGGGAGTATGTGCGGAAGAGTTTAGTCATTGTTTACTTAGTCAAGTCATTAAGTTATGCAACCAGAAGAAAGTGACCGTTGACAGCATATAGTGTTATCTGCCAATAAACCTCGCTCTCACAGCTAATTCAATCAACCGTGTTGATTTAGCAACGCCAATTCCGTAGTAAGGCGTCATGTCCTCAAGCAAGAACAACCTTGTCCAAAGTAGACTATTCCAAACGTAAGAAATGCATAGCATCCCACAAACAGATACCAGAGGTCCAGGACAAGTTATGCCTTTGGATAATAAGCCATTCATGGTATTCTTTACGAGGATCCCTCCCGGTTCTGGGATAACAAGCCATTCAAAACATGGATTAGCAGGCCATTCATGGTACCATTTATAATCTCTCTGCTTGTCAAGTCACAAAACAAAAAACTACTTGCAACAAAAGCTTTGGTTATGGACGCTTTGGGGACCTTTTACTGACAATTACCCACTATATACCTGTTCAAGCATGTTGCAAAAGCCTTGGGCTCGGGTTGACGTAAATAGCACATCCATGTCTGCTGTAGAAAGCATATAATCTCAGAGCATGCAACCTGCTGCTTTTCATGAAGTTCACAGCATATGCGAGGCAGAGGCTAGCGTATAAATGATCAGGAATTTTTGGTTCCCCAGAAGACATCTGCTACAGTAGGTTCAACCAAATAAAAGGCACCTCAACCAAGCAAAAGGCTTCATGGCAAATATAACTAACAATCAATAAGGACCCTTTTACGTACAAATATTATGACATTTAGAGTATTCTGCTATAGGGAGGTGCATAATTCCCTAAACTCAACAGTCGCACCAAGTCAATCAAGTGGCGCAGCAAAGGCGAAATAAGAAGTGGGATCAAATGTGCGCACACAGCCGCTGAAATTACAGATTTTATACTCAAATGACACTGTTATTTTTACAGGCAAAAAAATAGACAAAATGCAGTAACGACCTACTCTTTGATTTATCTTTAGGACATGCAGATGTTTTGAATAAGTTATCATACAATCTCACTCAGACACGATATTTAAGTTAATGCACCAGTACCAAAGGGGAGTAACAAATAAATTACCTTGTCAAATTGGTCTTAGTGCATAAACTATTTAAGGCACACTTCAAGAAAGTATCACCAGACTAGAAGGCCTTTTCTTCTCCTAAACCTGTCAACGCGATCAGTGCTCATCCGAGATTTTTCCGGCTTGTACGACTTCTTAGACTTCTCAAGTCGACTATCTAAACTGTTCCTAGAAACTTCTGGGAGGTCTGGACGCAATTCAAATGTATCAGCAGTACCACTTTCAGATGCTTTGTTCTGATTATCAGATTCTAATGCTGTTTTCTTCAAACCATTGGTGCTTGCTTTTGATTTTCCTAGGGTTAATACAAATTTTTTGAGATGCTTAAGGAACTCAGGATAGAGCTCAAGATTGCAATGGCCACCCCCATTAAGCCATAAGGGTTCATATTTTTCTTTGCAAAGCTCCCAGAGTTGCTTCCCGTGAGAACAGTCAACAACTTCATCTGCAGTCCCCTGAAGATCAAGTAAAGATGTAAATAGGAAGATGTAATTGAAGATGTAAATAAGATCAAGTTTCAGTTCAGAAGCATAAGAAGATGTAATTGAAAACATTAGAGTTGACTCATGACAGTGGTTTTATGTTGAAAGCAAGACCAATCGCTGTCTCTGATGAATGAACTTTCACATACTTCTTTGAGAAGCAACACTTATTTACAAAATTACCTAGAGAACTTGCAAGTTTAAATTATCCACCCTGCTCTTTATAGGAAACCACAGCCTAGTTTATAAACTTTCTTATCTGGATGGGATAGCCGGAATTGAAACCCCATCTTCAAAGATGATCGCCTAGTGTGGCATCATAATGTTACATGCACATCCAGCGGTAATGTGGAGAACTATTCATTACAATGCATTGCAGAGTATTTGTATATGTGCAACAAGCCGAAGAAAAGGGTCTCATACATTTCAAGATACATTCATCAAATGAATAATGAGATATTCCAGTGCCAATTATTCTCTTTAAAACAGATGTCCCATCGATACTACATTGTCTCTTGTGATGAGAGAAAATATGTCGAGATGAAAGACAACTTTTCATTATAGCAATCTAAACAAATAATCTCCAAATGACAGGAAAAGACAGCTTAGCAGCTCAATTAAGCGTATATCTCCCGTCAGATTTTTTATCCACTGGTTTTCTTTAAGAAGAAAATGTTCCACTCAGATTTACCAGATAAAGATAGAAAGCTTCTATGACATAATTATACCTCTTGACTGTTTAAGGCAAATGTAAGTCAAGCTTCGGTATCTTGATTAATTTTAGAATGGAACTCAGTGCTTAAGAGATACTAAAGCCTCAGCCCCTTATAGTGCATATTGCCTTCCAGAGGGAAAGAGAGAGAGTTGAAAACAGGAAAGCAACTTACATGGATGACCAGAACAGGGCAGTTCACCGTAACGATTTTGTCAACATTCTGAAACAAACGACAGAAAGTAAGCGAGCTATTATCAACCAATAGACATCTGAAGATTAATCACCAGGATCATATTACCTTGTAAATATCAAACCAATACGTCCGCTTGACAGGATACAAAACCCTCAACCCAGATAAAATTGGACTATGCAGAACCACACCTCTTAAATTTGGCACACGCGACGCAAGATCAACGGTGGGACCACTGCCAACAGACTGGCCATATATTATTAACTGTTCATCTTTAACTCCATACTGCTCCTTGAGGCATTTATATACTGCATCGATGTCTGCGTAAGTATTACATTCCGAGGGCTGTTTCAAAGGTAAAAAAGGGTGACTATTATACTCTAAGCAAACATAAATAATCACATCACAACGAGAATAATCCCTTACAGGTAACCTCACGAGGTGTCTGAACCTTTTGTCAACAATCGCTACTGAAGAATTTTATATCAAAAGAATCCTGCTCAGCCTCCTTAGTAATGACACTTTATCATTCCTAACTGATTAGTACCACAATAATGAGATGCACAATTTATCCCATATATTCAAAATCATGCAAATAACAGAATTTGTAGTGTAGAGAGAATGTAGGCATGAAATCATTAGCGGTATCAACCAACAAGTTGGTACATATCTAAGCTTTATAGATAGCAGTATGACTTCAGATAGCAGTAACATGCCCTTAAAGCACCAAAATGGGCAAATGATTACTTTGTGAACTCTCTAGTTAGCAAAAGAAACCAAGTTTTATATGCGGAGATAATACATCCAGGTTATGGTCGAGAGAAAAGACGACATACTATCGGCAAAGATTTTAGCAGGAAGATAAGCAAGTGCTTTACTATTTTGGTGGAAGGCGATAAAAACCTATTAGCCATTTAGCGGCCCAAATTCCTTTTTCCAAAAATATGGAAGAGCTGTCATCTAGATGGCAAAAGAGCAGTTGACCTTGACGATAGCAATAGCAGGCCGCCTCCTCTACTTTATCTTATTCTTCTCGTACATTGATAAATATTCTTCTTCCAAAACTTATTTCTTCAATCTTTTTCTCTGTTAGCATTTTATAGTGCGTATCCGCAAATTGGTGATATTAAGCGCACTGCCAAAGTTTTGGAGGCATCTGTCCGATACAACTAACTGACACTAACTGCTACGACTGTAAAGGGTCTTGGTGCGAAACCAAAAACCTGAATGACGCCGAGATTTCAGCAGCAACCGTCGTTACTTCAAACCATGTGTCTAAGTCATTCACGAAGGCATAAGCCAAAATCTTGGTCGACAGTATGAGATACAACTCCAACAGGCTAAAGCCGTAACAGTTGTTACTTCGAATAAATCGTGGATGTTGAGATATGACAACCAAGAAGTAATAGAAGAATACCAAACGTGAAACATGTTGATCAAGCAAGAACTAAGCCAGCATACAATAAGTATTATTACACATCCATTTACCTACAAGAACATTCAAAGGCCTACTATTTACTCAGTCTATATTCACAATACACGTGATCATTGACAATTATGGGGGGGAAAGAACTTCTACATATACTAATATACTAGCTTATATCAATATGGTCCTTATTTGAAAAGTCATTGCCCTTTGCAGATCCTACTTTTTGGACATAGACATGTCGGTCAGTCCATCAAGTCTCACATCTGTGCCATGCTTCATCGCTAATAACCAAAATTAAGCAAGGTAAATGTTCATTCCCCACTACATATGCAGAACAAGTACCAACCTTTCCAGTTGATTGTCCATAGCCAGAATAATCATACCTAGAAGGCAAAAGAAATAAAAGAAAATAGATGAGCGAGTCAAGAAGTTTTTACTTATACAAACAAAAAAGAATAAAATTGTCAAAAATTGATGGAGCCCTTGCTTCAACAATTTCGAACATGCATCAGAGTGCAGCACAAACACATTTGGATGAAAACTTGCACTATTCCGTTCAGGAATTTAACATGCATGCCAAGACAGACTAACTAAGAAAAAGCATAATTTTAAGAAAAGAAAAAGTCTCAAGACCAAAAAGATGAAGGAAAAAAGTTTTACATAGAGATAACAATGACCAAAGTTGAGTTAATGGATGTCATTCACTGAGACCATAGATTGGCCAGTAAAGGGCCATAACGATTATGCTCCAACTAACACACTACTAAGTCAAACCAAAACTCAAAAAGGCAGAAACACATAGTGCTGAAAACATTCCAACTTACTACTGAAGACTGCACAGAGCATTTCTTCTACAAAAGTTAATGGTGTGCAGGCGATATTAAAACACACTAGGAGGCAGGACTCCAAGTTTTCCATGTTGGTAGGGAGCTTTAGGTATCAGAATGTGTATTCTTATAGAGGAGGAATGAATTGTGAAAGAGACTTTTCCATGATTTTCAAGGATGGGGATAGGTGGATCAGATCTTATTGTACTATGCCAGGATCTCAGTTTTTCCCACTATGTTTTGGTAACCCCCGCAAGACTTGAAGGCAAGCAACCTCTACACCAACTTTACTCTCTATCCTTTAACCTAATTCAAGTTTCAGTGTGACATTTGTGGATCTTTAGCATACAGATTTCTAAGAGACGGTGATGCATTAGCCTTCGTATCATATCCTTGCTTCAGGTCAGTGGACAACTTGGTGGTTAGGGTACCTTCACTCTCTTTTAAGAGTGCACTTTCTCTTTCTGCCCATACCATGAGTGAAATGGTCTTCCCCTCGCCCTTGGATTTTTTTTAGTTACAAGAACGTTCCTCATAAAAAAAAAATAGATAAATCCACTATAGCCTAACAGAAATAGTCGAGAACAATAGCAGTGAATAAACTTCCATCGGCCGACAGATGGAAGCTCCTCCATGACTAATCTTAAGTTCCTCTAGGGAAGGGAAGCATTTTAGCTTACTCCACAGATATCCCAGTCCATGACGATGAAGAGATCCAGCTAATATATCCCTTCCATTGTAGTTCAAAGGTGTAAATGGAGATATCTAGCTAAAAAACTCAAAAGAGACCAATAACCAAGGGGAAATACAAAAATAAAATTTGGACAGCTGAAAGCAGCAGCGCCAAGCTGACATCTAGAAACAGAAGGCTCTACCAAACAATGGAAAAGTAGGTAGATTAACTTTCTTTCATTTCTTTCAGAAAGAGTTTCTTGATGACGTGAAAGAAACCATTTGAATCATCAGTGTCAAGCATACCGGGGATTCTTTACAAAGAAGCAAAGCTTAGATTTATACCAGGTATAGAACACATAGTTAATAACATTCTTGCAAAGTCGTAAAGGGCAATGAGGAACATAGTACTCACCAAACTGTTGGTAAGCATCCAGGCTTCGCAGTTCGATAACTTGGCAAAAGTGAAAGAGCAATTCCAGTAAATATTCACTAAAGCTTTTTGTTTCCAACTTTAAAGTTACTAGAATTGAGTTTAATCTAAGAATAGAGTTTAATCTATCTCGTAGCAACCTTATAGGCGATGAGTAGACCAGTTGGAATTAAGCTCTCTCCTTTTTTTTTCCCCTTTGAGATAGAGTGGGTGGGTGGGGGAAGCAATATCACTAGTATTGTTGATTGAACAGCTGAACACCACAAAGGGCTGTCTTACGTGTTCCTCGAGATGCAGTAGGCATAAGCCAGACTCTCATTTCCATAATACCAAAGGATACATATCTAACCACAATAGATGTCATGTTACAATTGACATCCGGTGTTTACACTTCAATTAGACTGCAAGCAAACATCATGACACAACATTAACCACCAATATTGCTTTATTAATCACTTTTCTAACCTCTAGCACGACGAAGCTAAAACCTCACAAAAGACTACATCTTTCTCCATCTCCCGTTTCATAACCGAATAAGAACAGCTTATAACAGACCAAACTAAAGCAGTAAATCAATCACAAAATCAACCAATCGTTACTTCAAGAGTGTTACCCAATGAGATTGATGCGAAGGCGGAGGCTCAATTCGACGAATAGCTCGAACATCTGACCTAAATCCGCCGCATTCCCGTGCGAGTACAGCAGTGTCGCCGACGCCCTCGGATGCTTCACATGGACGGCCACGATTTCGTTGCCTCGTCGAGTCCGAAGCTTCAAGGTATCAACATCCTCTCTCCTCGGAACCTCCGGTATGTACAAACGGCCGCCGCAGGACTCGTCGGCGACCACCGTGTAGGAAGGCGGCGTCGGCGGGAAGAAGGCGAACTTAGCTGCGATCGACGACGTCACTCCGCCCATATCCGGTGCAAATTTAGAGGCTTTGGATTCATAAAGGCGATGCCTTTTTTATCTTGTTAGATAGATCTCCCTTTTTGCGTGTCAAGAGAGAAAGAGGCGTGCGAGTGGTGGAGAGGTGAGGAAGGTGGTGTAGGGCGGCGCGTAGGTGAAGATGGAGGACGACCGCCGTGTTGAAATTCTTGTGGAGTCTCAGATTTTCCTTTGTGGAGGAGAGGGGGGGAGATGACGGCGACTTTATAGGATGAATGATGTGTGCCGTATATGGAAAGAAAGGACTAAAATACTGGAGATTCAGATCGAGGCTTTCAGTACTTTTGGGAAGAAATTATTCCATTGCGTTTTAACCTTGCTAACTGGAGTTGCCAACCCAAAGAAGGAAACCTTGGACTTGCAAGTTACAACATTAATTAATCAATGCTTTCTAACTTTTTATTTTTTATTTTTTATCTTTTTCTTTGTAAAATAGATTGGTCGAGGCAAACGATCATCAAACAGATCCGATGGCTACACTCTGTCTCGTCATTTATGTTCATTTTGCCAGTAGATTTGAGTTAGAAAAAGTTTGGCCGTAAATCTTGTTGTAGTTAGAGCCTCATGTAACAATAATCAACAAATATTGTTTTAACGTTAAAATTCCACATCGTTATAATTGAGGATTGAGATCGGTTATTATACTTGGTAGATTTCTCATTTTCTTAAGTATGCTTGTGGGTTGAACGTCATGCTTTAACATAGTAACAGAGTTAGGCCCTACTCGTGTCCCATTGTCTTCGGGTCGCCACCTTACCACTTCTTTCAGATATACAGTTCGCTTTGCTCTGTCGAGCCTTGGAGTCACCTCATATTCCATGTTGTACGTGAAAGTAGGTGTTAAAGTCTCACTCACATCGACTATGTATGAGGATTGGGCATGGTAAGCCTCTCCTTCTTTTGAACATATTTTTGGGTTGGACACGAAACTTTATCAACTGACACTGATTAGCGACACTCCAAATAAAATACTGTTAAGAATTATTGTCAAAAGTCACTAATCATATTTTACGATCGTAAATTATCGATATACGAAAAATTGTAACCTCGCATTTGCCCAAGTAAGGATCCGAAGATGGACACATAAAAATATTATGTTCGAATCTCTTTAAGAGCAAGAGCATAAAAAATTTAATCCCATGCAAATCTCCGGAATAACGTGCCTTTGAATCTTTGATACATACCACCTTACTAAAATAAAAAGGAAGAAAAACACTTTTAACATAAAGCGTTGCAATAATAGAGAGCAAATGGATAACGGAGCACCATGGTTGGTTACAGAGTGGGTGGGAGCACAAGTCACCTTCCTAAACCTAAATGAAACATACATGTGGTGACCGGCGAAGACCGAAAAGCAGCTCTCCTCATTTGCTAATCGCTAATCGGATAAAGGCGTGAAGCTCCATTATCCACCTTCCTCCTTTTGGCCCACAACATGTCCAGTCTTTGCCAAATTTTCTACATCTTAAATCACTACAAAATATGGGTCTTCTCAAATATGTTTTTCCGTTTGATCAATCTTTTTAAAAGCGTTATCGTGTCGATGACACCAAACCAAACTAGCTTGTTGTCAAGTTACCTTTCGACTATTGAAGAAACTTTTTTACATGCCTTTTCCGGTAAATTATGAAAAGTATTTCAGCAATTAGTGTTTAGAGATCGCCGTCAAAGAAAAAGAACAGAATTGAATTAATAGATGAATATGTTGCATCATAAAAATCCGTTTTCCTAGTAAAGAGGAAAAAAGTGATACATAAAGGCCTATGCAAATCGAGGATTTTAAGCTGTTTATATGAAACATTTTACAAATAATTTTTTCTTGATAATCCAACGTACGACATTACAACTTGCTTTCATTTCTTGTGTGTGTGTGCGCGCAAGAGAGTTTCTCAACTCCAAATATTTCACTTCTCGTAAGAACCAAAATATGAATTCGTACACCAAAAAAAAAAGGAATTTAACACTAAGCCATCACATTAATCTCCCACTATACCTAGATTGATGTCGTAAGGGTGCACTTTGAAATTCAAAGGTGAAGAGTGAATTAATTTTCGTATTGCATAGGCCAAGGGCAGAGCTCGGACTTCCATATAAGGTTGGCAACAACGATATGCTTTTAGCAATTTTAGATTTTCGTACGTCCAAAAGAGGGAGATTAAATTAGATAATTCTAAAGTCAAATATGGACTTCCAACTTATTTCTTGCAGGTATAGTTACTTTGCCTTTATGTGGCAACTAAGTCCTGTTCATACGTCAATACGTTAGATCAGGTCCGTACGTTTATTATATCGTTTTCTGTTTTTTGCAATGACGATAAAAAAATTCTTTTCTTGTGTACTTTTACTATTTTCTATTTTTCGTTTTGAATAAAATTACTCAAATAGTGATAAAAAAATGAAAACAACTCCGATGTGTTTTTAGTTTTTTCCACCAAAACTTAACCGAACGTAAGAAAAAGTAACTAATTTTTTTTTTTGTGAAAATGATAAAAGTATAGGAACGTATTTTCTAACTGAATACGAAAATCATGAAAATAAAAACAGAAAACGAATATGGTAAACGTACGGCCCAGTCTTGCTTGTTTCACGAAAAATATTTCATAACACTTTTATTTTCATGAGTTTCAGTTTTTGCAGTTTGGGCAATCCATGGAAAATAATAAAACTATCTATACCAAAAAAAGAAAGAAAGAAACCAAGATAAAAATAATAAATTATCAAAAGCGTCACAACAATTCCCGACCTTGTCCAAATTACATAGATATTCTTAGCAAAAAAGTAAATGCAATGAAATCGTGCTTGTATGGGTATAATATGGGTATAAATGTATATAGGAGTTTTTTTTTAGAATTCAAAGAGGTTTTTCAGAGAGTGCAGAACCAATGTCACCGCCATGGACACCTACAAGGCAACAAAGGTAGTGTTGCAGAGGATTAAAGGGCTTGATCTATCCATAATCATGCATGGGTGTCACATACTTGTACAAGTCAAGAAAGAGATGATGAGGCTAGCCTTTGGACTAGAAGCCATCTTGGTCTCCCTTATCAACGAGGCCAAGACTTACTCGGGACTCTTGTCGAAGCCCACATTGATCTTCACTACCCTCAACACCCTCGAAACCCACAAGACCAAACACATTTCACTGATCTGCCTCAAGAATCATCTAACCAACAATGGCTTTCACTAAACCCTTCATCCCCCTCTTCGCCGTGGTCAGTTTCTGGGTTTTCCGACCACTGAAGTAGCCCTACTCGCCATAGCCACCTTTCCTCGCGGCCGGGTCGTACAAAGCCATTGTCAACAGTGGTTCAGGTTCGGGTTCCGGGTCATTTTCTTCAGCCCCCAACCCTTTATCTTCGGTGCCCTTTTGCCCAGACGAAGAGTTCAATAACAGCTCGCAAGTGCAAGATCAACTGTCTTTCCTTGACGATTTGTCGCTCGAGTGGGCTTAGTGATTCTTTCGTGATAGAGTGGGGAGGAAAAGGCGGCAGAAGTAGAGGTGGCGGAGGCAATGGAGTCTAGCAAGAATGAGGCATGTTGATGAGTTTTTTTTCGAAAAATGATTTTCGGTTTTATTTCAGTAAACCATTATTTAAAAAGTTTGCCCTCCTTTTACGTGAAACCTAAACATATTCTGTAAATAATTTTTAAAAAAACACGCGAAACACTAAAAATGCGGTAAATATTTACAGGAAAATATTTTTCATGAAATAAACAGGGCCTTAGAATTATGCTTCTCGTAGAGCAGTCTAAAATATGTTATACAAAAATCTAAACCGTTTACAATTGTGACAAAATTCATCACTCCTTTGGAGCTTTAGTACTGTTGTAAGTCCAAGGAAAAAAGGCTATTTTCATTTTCTAATAATTTAACTCACTATTTTGTTTTGTGACTAAAAGGTCAATACTTGTCACGGAAGAACGCTTTTAGCCACAAAAAAGGGTGGAAAAGCAGGGTTTTCTACGGCATTTTCATAAAGATAAAAATAAAATTTTCTTTTTCTAAAGACGTGTTTGTGAACTTGAGATTTTTCAATTTCTGAAATGTTTTCTCTTCTTGAACTTTGATAACTATACTATATGTATATAAATTCTGATATAGCTAAAAATATCCCTCCAATGTACAGACGACACGTGACAGTTGTGACACGTAACTCATGCTGGCCCAGTACTAATATGGCACTTACCTTATCAGTCACCAGACAGAATCCTAAAGAAGCTCGGACTCTATCAGCAGAAATCATTATAGGATCCTCTAGGATTCTAATAAGATTCTGATTTGAGTTGATTGAAGCTCAATTCTAATTGGACTCCTCTTGCTACCACTATATAAAGGGGGTCAAGCCTCCCAGGTAAGGAAAAACAGACATACACATTGTGTAATATTGTTATTCAGAGTTCTATCTTATTAGCGTTCTCTGACTTAAGCATCGGAGCGTTCCCCCGCCGGAACCCCACCCGGCGGTCACTCCGTGTTCTCTTTTGCAGACTTGATTCTTGGTGCTGTTCCCGATCCAGTTTTTAATTGCAACAAATTCGACTGGTAGCTTCTTTGATCTCCAAAACCACAATCCAGTTTCTCCAAGAATTTAGCCTTTTCTAAAACATGTAATTATATGTTGTTACTTTATTGACTAAAACAGTGGCATATGCCGTCCTTCCTTCACCATTCCTACATTTTAGCCATAATGTATTCCCTGGCACCCATTAAAGGCAAGTATAATCCGATATTGCCCGTATTAGAAATCCATGTCTAGCACATTTGATTTTAGCAAGCACTCGGTAACGACTATCAACTACTCCGAATGTTTAGTTCTAAACTAGACAAACTTTCTTCATTTTGTTGTTCTTTCCTTCGGAATTACATACATGATTGCATTTAAGTTAAGTTTTCTATTTACTTGCTTTTTACAACTTTTCATTTTTGCTTTTCATTTTTTTGTTTGGTTTCGTCTTTACTCTTTATTTGTGATCTGTATTGCTGCTTGTGGATTAGCAATGTGTTACTTTTTAGTCAATAATATTTTGTACAATTTTGGTTACGCTCGCATTCCATTTATTGCCGACTTTAAGTAACTTTTTAACGCTACCAAAAGTTGCGAAAATGACATTAAAGATTTCTTATTATCCATGATAGTTTGTTATGGAAATGACACCTAAACAGTTTCAGTTTCAATGTATGGACGACCTTCATGCACAAAGACACTGATCCAAAATGTTTAATGATTTCTTTTCGAGCTGTTACAGTCAATGTGGGTCTTTGAGTTGTCCTTCACGCCCGTATAAGCGGCAAAGGTGTTGCTGCAAGTGTCGATGGTGACTGAATAAGATGAAGTGTGTGCTACTAAATTTGGAGCTCACTATGTTTCTTTTTGAATTTCAAGCGAATACAATCCCAGTCGTGCATCAGTGATAAACTTCTTAAAAAACACAAACGAGGAGCATCACCTGATGAATATATATAATAAATTTAAAGTTGATAATAACCATACATGGTTGAAAATACTAAGTGGTCTAGAACCAATAATCTTATCATCTCGGACCGTCAGATATAATGTAAAATAATATATTGTCTTGTTTATTCCTTCACACTCCTACATCAGACTCCCACTCAGTGTCAAAAGGGCCGGGCCGCCTGTGGGCCAGCCTGGCCGTAAAAAGGTGAACAGTACGGCCCTGGTCCATAGGGTCGAAGGATTTGGGAAACGGGCCCGGCCCGGCTCTAAAAAATGCCCTTTTTTTGGCCCGGCCCAGGTCTTGCCTGGATTTGGCATGGGTTTGGCCCGGCCCTAGTGTCGCCCCCTTATAATGTTTTATTTTTCTTTTCTTTTTTTGAAGTTTCATCTTATTACATTTTCATCTTTTTGTCGTTTTGGTTAAATTAATTGTTTTGTAGGTGTTATTGAGTTCACCTTATTAGTGTTTTTTTTAACACACACAGTGAAGTGTGGGTGTGTGCTGACGGAGACGTGTTTTTGATGATTTCTAAGTATGCTTTTATTTAATGTTTCTGTTACAGAATTTATTTTGTCATCTATGGTTTTGTTTTTGTTTCTCATAATGGTAGCTTGTTCTGGTTTTAATTAATTGTATATTTATTGTTTTTCCCGTTTATCTTTTAGTTAAAACTATTTATGTGTTACCATTTTGAACATTTTTCACATATATGGGAAATTATGGTTTTTTATGGTAATTTACTGTTCATATTAATTTTGGGAATAATTTGTATGTAGTTAATGCAACGAAGCACATATAGCATGAAGTGACTTTGATAAATACAACTGGATAATATGTGGATTACATTTTTCTTAATAGGAGCTCTTTTTTAGTAATTATTTTCTAGTTTTACACTCGTTCTAGAAATATATAATCAAGTTGGAGCGAAGGAATTGATAGCATAATATAGTGGGTACTTTTTTCTATAACATAAAACATGAATAAAATTTTTTATTCACTCAACCCTAAAGTTAGGGCATAAGGCCTGGGCTTGGACCGGGCCCTAATATCGCCCAGTGGGATCGGGCCGGGCCCGACCAAGTTTCCCGTGACCAGAAGCCCGGTCTGACTCGTTTTCTCCTCTGGCCCGCTAGGCTGGGGCTATGCCGGCCCAAGCCCAGCCCATTGACATCTCTACCCTCTCTGATTGTCCCTGTCGAAAAGGAAAAGAATAAAAAAAAAATTCCTTCTAATCTCAAAGTCGTAAACATTTTGGACAAAAGGTCCATCCTAGACGTCTATCTCAAAGTAAATGACATTATTATTCCATACAAGTGCGCACCACGAGGTTTTAGCTAATTTCAA
The DNA here is from genome assembly GCA_033065855.1 of Escallonia rubra. Taxonomy (NCBI): domain Eukaryota; kingdom Viridiplantae; phylum Streptophyta; class Magnoliopsida; order Escalloniales; family Escalloniaceae; genus Escallonia; species Escallonia rubra. The sequence goes on along the minus strand of JAVXUO010001034.1, from coordinate 1,040,024 downwards.
AATAAACTCAAAGAGCAGTGAGTTCTATTTGTGCTCCACAAACACCCTTTCGCTTCATCGTCCTTTTATCTTCCACATCATCATTTATTACCAGTTACTCTACTGCTTCGTTCAACAATTACATGAGGGGGGTGGGGTTCCAATTGACAAGAAGCAAATGAAGGAGAAGGATGAGAGATCAATAAGAAGGAGAAGGAGAATGGCAAGATGGAGGGGGAGGTGATGGTGATGGGAAAAGGGAAAGGGTGGTAGCGACAGTGGGGTAGAGGAAGGGCGACGTTAACGGGCTTTGGTATGGTGGTGGCGATAAAGGCACCGTGGGTGGCAGCGGTGACGATGAGATTCGAAATGATACCTTGCACTTAAATCTCAAGTATCAATTGCACCATGTCCATGAAAGAACATGGGGGTATTGTCAAAAGGTGTAGCTTAGCATGTAAAGATGGTGCAAAATAGACTTTCTTAAAGTGCATTATGCCTATATATGCTTGTGATCTAAAATCTTGAATGTTTTTTGTGGAATTGTTTATAACAGTCACACTTAAGTCATAGGTTTGGTATTAGAAAGGGTCGGGCCGGCCTTAATTCCTTTATGTCCCTACAACTCATATTCTCACATAATATGTTTCCACTGCCACCGTTGGTTTCCATCGGGTGGTGGCATGGTACTTTCTTTATTTACTTTTTATGTTTAGTTTTGCCTGGTTTTCCCCTCGGCCAGATTTTTAGTTCGATGGCTTAGAGATAATTTTTGCATTCGCTCATGGGTTGGTGGTAGGCTCGGAGGATAGATCTAAGATCCTCCCATCTCCTGTGGCTCGAGGTGGTTTTCTAGGTAGGTTAGTGGTTTAAGTGTGGTTGTTGGGCAGGGCGATAATATCGGTGGTGGGTTAGGTGAGTGAGGTACCTTTTCATGGTGGGGTTTTGCGGTGTGGTGGGTGGATGACGTGGCAGCGAAAGTTGCGACATCGGCAAAGGCAACAGCGGTGGCGGCCACGATGACAACGTCGATAGCGATGGTAGCGGTGTTTGAGGTGAGGTGCAGTTTCGGGCTAGGTTTTAATCCCCCTCTCCCCTTTAGCTTGGTGCCTTTTCTTTTTTGTTTATTGTGTGTACTTGGTTTGGTTGCTAGGAGTGAGATGTAGTTTCAGGTTAGGATTTTGTCATCCCCTTTCCCCCTAACTTGGTACCATTACTAGTTATTTGAGTTACGTTTCGTGGTTTGTTGCCTCGGTGTGGTGGTCTCGTTTGATTAGCCATTAGGTGTTGGGTGCATGTTCGTTAGGTCGTGTGTTGGTGTGAATGGGGAAAACGACCCCTATTTGTAGTTGGGTAAGTGGGCATGTTTAGGTGTTGCACGCGTTGAATGGTTGTGTAGTAGGTGGGTGGCATTGGGTTTGGGCTGATCCGATAGGTTAACGGCCGTGTGTGGTGGCTATGTGCTCTCTAGTGCAAGGATTTAGCTGAGGATGATGATCGGATTTTTCGATGGTGATGATATGATTTTTCGAGGGTGTCTTCGGGTTAATAGAGAAGTTCGACGTTACAGTATAAATTTTGTATGTGTGCGTTTCAATTTGCATTTTAGTGCTTGTTTATCAATCCTTTTAGGCCCAAGAGGCGTTGATCATTCAACTTTGTATTTTACGTTGTCTTTTTTATGTTGGCTTTACTTTGTGGCACTGTAAAAGTCGTAAGAAAACATAACTTATAATCAATTTTATCAACCAGAAACTTTTTTTTTTTATATCTTTTTCATGACCTTGTCGTAATTACCGTTACACTTTCCACGTCTTATTCCGTTCTCTATGAAAAAAATTAAACCTATAGTGCATTTATTTCTTTTCAAATTCTATCAACAAACGACCAACACTGAGTCATATCAGAAAATCAAACGAGGCACACGTGAATTTACAAAAAAGCTGGTGATTTTGTAAGATCACTCCCTGTCTTTTAGCAGTAACCTTTGCCATTTGGCCATCTTTAGAACGCTCTTTGAACACTTGTAATGCATCAAAAGGGCCAATAAAGCAAACCATCAACAAAGCAACGCCCAAAACAATAAAACAAAGTCAGATTTGGTTGCCCGTCACCAATCACCTTGTCTCCACCGTCCCATCATGACGTCGCTTCTGGTTTATACAAATGTGGCTCTCTCCCCATAATACGATTGTTGGCTTTGACGACCTTTGTCGCGCTCTCCTCCTCCGTCCTGTTCCTGCCCTTGTCTTCAGGCCACAACAATGCCGTTGGACTGCCGCTAAACATCATTCAACTTGTCCCGATTCGGATGCTTGGCTAGTGACCTTCTTCAGAGCAATGCACGTTTGCACTGTAAGCCACTGACTTTGTCACGGAAATTAAAAGGAGAAAGTTTATTCTGAAAAACCGGCGGCCACCAATGACACTCTTGTTTTTACTGATTTGAAGTTTCTCAGACAAAAATTCAACCAGAAGTTACAATTATGCACGCTTGTAATTTCGACCTATTGGAGCTCTAATTTGATCTCTTCTCGATTTCTCCCTCAATCTTGTTCTGCTTTGTGTTTATTCATCGATTCGTGTTTTGGTACTCTCAACTCTTGCCGTAGGGCTCGTGTTCGGTGATAATTGGAATGTACATTAGAGTTTGACGCATTATTTCAAAACTTTATGTATCTCGTTCAAACTCTTCCTCTGCTCGACAAAAAGTGGTAACTTGTAATTACGCACTACTCAACCGTGCTCGACAAAATGGCGATAACTTGTAATTACGCCCTACCCGACCGTCGCCCTCCATGCCTACCTTATGTTACCCTGCTGCTTTTGAGAAACCTAGTTTAAAGACCCATATAAAACCTCTATTTAGGACATAATTAGGGTTCCAATCTCTCATATTTCACCACCTTTGTCCCCACCCTGTTACACCATCATCACATTTATTACCTAAAGAGTAAAAAACAGAAAAACACTCATCACATCGTTACAATTCTGAACTAAAACATAGTCAGATTTTGCTTAAACACAGACAACTTTGAAAATAAAGTTTAATATTCAAAAAGAAAGAAAAACCAGGTTAGATCATATTAACCCAAGTTGCCACAATATATATATATATTTTTTTTCATTTTTCGAATTATCACATAAATACATTTCCAGAGAAAAAGATTACTCAGGTATAGTAACCAGCACAGGACGCCAAGCCCTTCTCAGTAGCCGCTGCCGGAATGTGGCCGATAACGGCCTCAACGACCGCGGGCTGCCGCGTCTCCCCACCAACCCACCGGCACAACCGGTTCCCGGTGAATTCCCTTCTCGCACACTCCCCTCCTTACCCGAACCCCTCTCTTCCAGCGGCGGCGGCGATAACACCAGCAAGTCCTTCAACTTCTGCCTCACCACAAGCTCCTTCCCCACCTCGGGCGCCGAATCGCGCGCGCCCCCCCTCCGATCCGGCGATGGCGGGAACCGCCGGCCCCGACTGAGCAGCATGCGCAGCGTCTTCCGGCGGCGGAGGCGAACGACTGGGCTTGAACTCGGGCTTCTCGATGGGCTTCCTGCTACCGCGCATTGGGTCGCCAAGAGCTTGAATTTCTGGAGGGTCGCCATTCTGGGATCTGACCCTTTAAGCTCTCAAACCGGAGTCAGCTACAAGTTTCGGCTTAGGGTTAGAGTGTCAAGAGAGAAAGCGAGATCTGAGCTGTATATGGTGTGGGATGTTAGCCATGGATGATAGATACTTTGTTTCTTCTGCACACTTTTAAAGTGTGTAGTGTGTGTGTTGAGTGTGCGAGAGAGAGAGTGGGGGAGATGGGTTAGAATAATAATTGACGGGGGGGAGAGGGAGGGAATAGGGACGGTCCGTTTGGCCTTGACGGGGAATAATTTGTCTGAGTTTTGTGTTTGGGTCTTTTGAGGGTGCTTCTTCTAATCCAACTGAAGGCATCATCATGCTTGGTGCTTACACTTGGCGCAAACTACGGGGTTGGAATTGGTCTTTGTTGGGTCCTACTCTTCATTCCTTTTTAAGTCTTTTGAACTGCATTTACCATACCACCTTACCAAATGTCTCTAAAGTAAAATAGTTTTCGGTCTCAAATTATTGGTCTCCAATATTTAATATTAGCGGATGATGAAATTGAATCAAAATTCAAAAGAAAGTGGTTATTATATATCTGATTTACGTAGAAGACCGGGTATCGACAGATCAACTCGAATAATATGTAATTGCAGTTGTGGTGGTATGTTATATCTGTTGAATGGTGAGGGTGGTAAACGACGTGGGTATGATGGTGGTGGAGGCTGGGTTAAAGCGGGTGGGTTTAGTTGTGGCGGAGATGGCAGCGGCTACAGTAGGTGGAATGCAAGGCGAAGAGTGTGGGCATAGTATGATTGGGGCGATGCTGGTAGTATCGGTGCCTATGGAAGTAGTATGGTGGTGGTGGTGATGGTGGAGAGCAAGGTCTGGATGGTGCATATAGGGGCGAGCAAGGTTATGATGGTGGCGTTCAATGGAGAAAAAAATTGACATAAATATTTTCCATCTTGTTTTGCTTCAAACAAAAAGTTGAAAAGGTAGATCTCAAAAGAAAAACTAAAATCGAAAATAACTGGAGGTCTAAAAAAAGCCCAATTTTCAAAAGTGGTTTACAAAGCTGAAGGGAAAAATAGAAAAAAAAAAAATCAAAATTAGCTGCCAAATGTCGTTTTCTGTTTTCAGTTTTTAAAACTGAAAATAAAAACTATTTCACATCCTACCTTAGAATAGCTACCTCAACGAACAATCATTATGTTTCTAACATCCCTTTCTTTTCATTTTTCCTTCCTTTCCATCCAATTTAACAGACATTCCTACGTTGCACACATGTTTGCTATATTTCTCAGCTACAAGTAGGCAAGCCTAGTGACATGCTTCAAGAGCTTGATTGTATATGTATTTGCTAATCAGGAGCTCGTTCAAGGTTCATTGCAAATGAGGCCACAACAAATGCGACTGGTCATGAACAACTTGGGTCTAGTGCAATGCTGTGTTACTAATAATCCCGTTTTACCAACATATTATCCATTTTCCCACCGTCCTCTTCCTTCTCAAAGGCTATACCCATCTTCTTTGTTGTATTAACATTCTACCATTTCATGAAGATTTATGGAAATTTAGGGAACCAAAGGCTAAAAGTATTTCTTCTTTTGCTGCTACTCATGTGCTGAGCACTGCATTCGCAGTTCATAGAGCGAGTAGCTGGAGTAGGTCTGTATATATGCATCATAAAGAACAACTCCATATCAGCTGAACAGATGGTCCTCAACAATCAAGTGTGAAAAGAAAACAGAAGTGCATGGTTTAAAGACTTGACAGTATACTCAAAAAGTCAGATTAAATCCCAAATTACAATAAAAAAGAAATTGACTACATAAGCTTCCAGACGTAGAATAAGCAAACTACAAAACGCGGTATATAAGGTCATTCATACCTCCAATTACTATTTACATCCTATATAAGCTTGCATTTATGGGTGCGATTCTAACCGGTAAATTCTTTTATGAACAACATAAAGCAAAGTTGACGATAAGAAAGTGTAGTTTGAACTCACTTTGTAACATCTGATCGCAAGTGTTCAAAACACTCGTACCATCTACTTGCAACTTCTTAAGCAAAATGAGAATGATATCTCAACCACTGGAATTAGGTGTGGAGGTGCTAAGCCATTTCCCCATGACCACAGAATCTGGTGAAGGTGGAGAAGGGACACCTTTTAGAAGCGCTCCATCATCCACCACAATGTCCACCACCTCTGCTTTCTGACCATTCAACTCCTCATTCTGAATCCCTCTCAAAGTGTCCAGCACTTCTTTCATTGAAGGTCTCATATCCTTCTCCTGCTGCAAACATCTGAAAGCCAGCTCTGCCACCAATGTAGTCATCCTCCTTACTGAACTGTCGGTTTCAAACCCAAGACTCGAATCAACCAGCTCATGCAGCATATGATTTTGAATTTTGCTAATAGCCATGTTTGCCAGATTAATATCGTGGCGGTGCCTGTTGGTGTCCACGGCTTGTAATGACGAGATAAGTTCGACCAAAACGACCCCAAAGCTATATACATCACTCTTGTCCGTGAGCTGGTAGCATTGGTAGTACTCGGGATCAACATAGCCGGGGGTTCCTTGTGGAGCGGTCGACACATGTGTGGCATCATTGGGGAACAATCTGGACAACCCAAAATCAGCCACTTTTACGCAGAAATCGTTGTCCAGAAGAATGTTGTTGGTCTTGACATCACGATGTATGATATCTGATGCGTGGAGGTAAGTCAACGCATCAGCTGTCTCTATTGCAATTTTCAATCTGACAGGCCAAGAAAGCAAACCCGAACTTGCTCGTTTTCCATTTAAATGTTCAGCCACAGTGCCGTTAGGAATATATTCGTAAACAAGGAGCAGCTCTCGGCTTCGCTTTGACGTGCATCCAAACAACTTCACAAGGTATTGGTGGTCTAATCGTGTCAGGATTTCGACTTCATTGATGAACTGCTCTACACGTTTAAAATTGTTTTCATACAGACGTTTAACTGCGACAACACGACCATCTTGGAGCGTACCTGCGCAAAAAGTTGGAAAAACAGTTCAGCATGGACACGAGTAAGCTGTCTCTTACATTGCCAACACTCGACATATTTACACGCTTATCCTCTTACCATAGTATACAGTGCCAAAGCCACCATCCCCAAGTTCTTTAGATGAGTCAAAGTTATCAGTGGCTTCTTCGAGTTCTGTGTAGCTGAAGACCTGAACTCCAAAGTAGGTACTTGCCTTTCCGAAGTCAGATTTTGAGTTAGGATAAGAAGGGATGCTGCGTGTAAATTTAGTTGAAGGAGTGCTACTAAGGCCTTTGCTTGAAGTCGGAGTTGGAAGGTCTTTGCTCACAGCTTCGGCACCTCGTGCAGCACGTCGCTTTCTCTTTTGGAGGCAAGAGAAGATTACCCATCCTATGCCGATGCCAGCAAGGATTGCACCTGTAACAGGAAGTGCTGGAATTGCCAGAAAAAGGAAATATCAGTTACCTGAACCACTAAATGTGATAAAACCCATAATCTTTTGCTTCTACAATATTGAAGTTATACCTATAGGAAGCGCATTGTTCGAGGAACCACCGCCTGCAATAAACATGAGATCCAGAAAGATTAGCTGAAGCATGATTTGAAAAATAAGACATTATTTATAATCAAGAAGTTGGAAACTGATCCTCGAACCACAGTAAAATCTACACCTGGATTGTTCGTGGCAGTCTATACAGAATCATATAGCTTGGAACTAGATTATCATCCAAGTCAACACTTACATCGACGAAGATTGATGACGGGAAACAATCTATCAAAGTAATCCGCTAGCATGATCCAAGAAAGAAGATGCAAAGTGTGACAAATAAATGGTAGATCTTTTGCTTATTATTACTTGTTAAAGGAATACGATAATTTAGAGATCTTCTAATGCCATTCCTTTTTACAAGAAACACGAGTATCACAGTCGGTCTCAAACTGTTTCATCTTCCCAAGTTAAGCACTTAAACAGTAAGAAGCCCCCACTGACTCCACTCCAGAAAACAAAAAGAAAAAGAAGAAAACCATGATAAGTATTGCCCTATATAGTATAGAAGAGGAGGTGACTAAAGGTGGCAAAGGTATGGATCTAAATTTACACATCACCCTACGCTTGGTGGTTTCGCCCTTATCCCCACAACGTGGTTCTCAGTAAGCTTGACCACTGCACAAGACAACGGCCTTCTCAATATATACAATCTTTATCGAGCATTTTTTTTAAGAAATGTTTTCCCTAATTTCATAGTAAGTAGGTTAATGATACTTGGACATGTTTTCAAACATCTAGTGCGAGTTTAACAAAAAAGATAAAAATTAAAGAGGGATACATACAATAAACCCAGAGAGTAAAACTAAGATCATAACAAATGAACACAGGACAAATATGGAACCCCTATCACATAAACGTAAAATGGATCAATGAGCAAAACACTAAACATATACACATATAAGACCATTGAACAAATGTTTTTCTTCTACTTTTTCCTGTTTTTTTTCCTCTCTTACTATACTGGAACCAACACATGCTACCGAATGCAGAATGACTTGAGTCAGTACCCAAAGACCAGGCTACCGACTCTCCTAATCGATCCATCTCAATAGCAAGTAAAAAATCCAATTGGAGCACCTTGTGTTCCATTTGGAGAACGCAGCAGAAGTTAAATTACTTTCAATGTTAGCTAATTCGAGAACTGCTACAAAGCTGTGAATCCTATAGTCCCCACGCCCACCCCACCTCCACTCGACCCAAAGTTAATCAAACAACAACACTATAGCGATCCAATGGCCATCAAGGTGCCTAAATATCACGCAATGAATTGCGCCTTTGCAGCACGGCGTAATGCACCTAGAAAATCGCATAAAATTAGGACCATATTCACAAGCAGAAGCTCCGAATACCTGGCGGCGGATCACACAGCCGATCCCCTTGGCAAATGCAAATTGGTCTAGACGAATTCGAATCAAACCCACACTGACCACCAAACAAAACACAATCGGAACACCGCCCATTGTAGGGATCACTGTAGTTCAAACTGAAACCCTCCGTCAAAGCATCACCAAGGCTCGTCTGGTTGCTGTTAATCCGATCAGCCGTGGTCCTAAGCACCAAAAGATTCACGATAACCCTACACTGAACCAGATTCAATATCGGATCGCTCGGTACCGCACCCACCAAGTAGTAAGCATCACTGAGATTGGAGCCAGCCACATTGCAGGAGAAGAGATTGTGGGGCCTGTATCTCATGGCCGACGAGTTACAGCCGTAGAATATATTCAGCTCCTGATCCTCGCGGCCGTAGCTGAAGATGGTCGAGTTGAAGGTGGAGTTGCGGAATTCCCCCGGGCAGGTGGTGTTGTACAGGTCGAGCCTGACGAGGGTCAGGCTCTGCTGGGTCTGGTTGATTGTCAAGACTCGGTAGGTCAGTGAGTTGGCGGTTAACTCGGGGTAGTTGCCGCCGTTGCAGGTGATGTGGAAGTCGGGTAGGCCGCAGTAGGAGGGGCGCGCGCCGCCGGTGAACGGGTAAGTGATGTTCTGGATTGGGCCGCAGGAGAAGGTGGCGTTGCAGTTGGAGAAGGCGGTGGTATCTTGGGAGGAGGAGGTCGGGAGGTGGCCGGCAAAGGTGGTGAGGAGGAGGAGGAGGAGGGCGGCGGTAGGAGAGAGAGGCATCTTTGGGGTGGTGGTGGAGGGTGAGATGATGGCATGTGGGAAGTGGGTAATAGGGGGTGAGTAGAGTGGTTGAACGTTGAATAGTAAGGTAGCCGGTAGCCGGCTTTGGTTGACCGCCGACTGTTTGTGTGTGGGACAGACGACAGCGACTACGTTGGCCGCCCGGTGGGGGGTGTGAATATGAGGAAGGTGGTATCCTGGAAAGTGTGGACCATTTTGCCACACTGGTCTGTGCAAAAACTGTTTTATATTTGCTTCTAATATATTTTAACCATTTAGAAGAAGACATAAAATATCAGAAACGAGATCTTCAATTGTGTGTGTGTGGAGAAAAGTAGAACTCGAACGATTAAATGAAACGCATATTTCGAATTGAAATGCGTATTTTGAATTTTTAAACTTGTTCATGATCAGGTGCATAAAACTCAAGTTTTTTTTAGTAGGAATCGCAACTAAAGAGCCGTCCTGTTGATATTTTCTTTACAAAGGATAGCAAACACAATTAGTAATACTAAATCAACAAAAAAAAACTGTGTACTAAAAAATATTTAGTCGATAACTGCAACCTCAGGTATAATTTGTTCATTCTTACAATGAGTGAACATGTAGAATTTTATTATCAAAAGAAGCTCTTTATATATTGGCACGTTTAGGGAAAGTCAGAACACTATCGCGTCATTTGTAAAAAGAGAAAAAGGAAAGGGGCTCGTTTTTCTACTATCTTTTTAACCTGTGAGTTTTTGTGAGCAGAAAAAAGAGAATAGGGTCGAGGGTGGTTGATGTAACGGTGGATATATAAAGGGGTTGGAAATTTTTTTATGAAGAATCTGACGAGGATGGGAGCCTACAAAGGGGTTATAACGAAAAGTGGAGGTAAGGAGCAACATTCAACCAGTTGGCAGTCAAGACAACTTTGCAAATAGAATTGATTTCGTGATTCTGATACATCAAAAGAAGAATTTTCAGATCAAGAAGTACTGCAAGGTCTGAAGAATCCATTTCGGAGGGAACTCTCCCACAAGGCCTAACTAAAGCATGATTACCATGATTCAGCATACTGTAAATATGAAACCACGTGTCTAAGGTCAATCGCTGTGCTAATCGGTGCAGTTAGAACAAGACTAAAAAAACAAAGATAAAGAAACCTCACATCCATCTAATTTTCCTGGTTTTCGAAAATAATAATAATGGCATTGACCAAGGCGGCGTGAGGAGTGCAAAGGTTGAAGATAGGCACCAACTCTCACATGGGTTGTTCATCTTTGACCAAGTCATCAAATGCCAATATTGGTCGCAAGCGTGCCTAACTATGTTGAAAAACATTCTCTGGAAATTTTACTAAACCTCCTAGATTAACTGGAATTCGCAAGTTAACCCTATAAAACTGGATGAATTGCATACCTGGAATTTGCTCGAACCTATGACGATGGTTAAAAAGAAGCTAAAGAAATAATCTGCACCTTGGAATCCATCCATATGATCTAAAACCAAAGAATACTAACAAGATTAAGGGATACATACCGCTTGACGTAGAGTTACAGGTGAGTGCATAAGGCTGATCTGAGCAGTAGCAAGCAAAAGAAAGTGTGGCCGTGTTGTAACCGCATCGCCCTCCCGACCCGCTGCATTGCGTGCAGCGCGTATTGTTTGCAGCCCACTGCAACTCAAACCCAGCAGCAAGAGCTGCTTCCATTTCCGCCACGGTGGCTGAAGAGCTCGTTAGAACCGCGCCTGATGTTTGGTTAACCGGGACAGTGACACTCTTGTTGCACACGGTGTTGGTTATCGAAGATAGCGACGTCGTACCGCTCGTGAAATAGCTGATGGAGGCAGTACCGTTCGCGTTGCAGTCAAACCGATACGGAATTTGTGTTTGATTTTCAAGGCAATCGTAATTCATAGTTATGTTCTGCTGGTTGGGGGCATAGCTGAAGAGGTTGTAATCCAAGGTGGTGTTGTAGAGATATGTTGGACATGTTTGGTTCCACATGTCCTGTCTAGCAACTGTGAGGCTCTGTGTTCCGTTGTCCATGGCTAGGACACGGAATTGTTGCCCCTCCATGGTAATAATTGGCGCATCACCTTGGCAATTAGTAAGCTGGAACCCGGGGTAGCCGCAACTCTCTGGCCGGCTCCCTTCCCCAACCCAGAAAGGATAACTGATGTTCGGAATGTTCGCGCATTGAAGTAACTCGCCGCAGGTTACGTATTGAGCATCATCGGCAGACAAGTACGTCGGGACATGGATTAGGATGGCGAAGATCAGAAAGAAGAGGCTGGGATTCATTTTTACAGAGAGAGAGAGAGATGAAAAAAAAACTTGGAACAGCTAAACCCGAAGTCAGTAATGGGGGTGGAGATCTACAATTCAAAGGGAGTATGTGGAGATGAACCAGTCATTCTTTTGTAATGGTATGCAAGAGGACAGTGATCGTTGACAAAGCAAGCCACCTTCCTTGTGGAATTTCTGTTTGAAATAGAAGCTTCTGTTGAGATTTAGACGTAGCTGACTGAGTCCAGTGAAATAAAAGTCTATGGTAATGGGTGGCGGTCTGTACACGAAATTTAAACCTATTATCTGGCCCTGTAATTGAACCTGAATATCATAAGGTTTCCCTCTCTTTATGAGAAAAAAGGCATCCACTGATGTGGAATTTTTGGGCATAATTAATACACAGAAACCTATAAGCACGGCAAGCGTGTTTTACACTTCAACATTAGATCAAGTCAACAGCGTCCTCTGAGGGGTATCCTAAGGAGTGTGTCGTGCCATATTTCGGAAATCTAAGAAGGTTAGACTAGTATCGTTATGACAGAGATGATCAACGTGCAATTCTTAAGATGATAACGAGAATCAAAGGGTCGGGACATAGAGATCATCCAATATCCTTTGGGATAGAGAAGATCAATAAAATGATACTAACATGGGCTAAGAGCAACATTGATTTATCAAAACCAGGTTAATATTGCAATCGGCTATCGCATGTATCTCTCCCACCACATGAAACCACGCGACCGTTTCCTATGCCTGTGAACTGTCAAATCTAATCTCTCATAAGAATGGATCATTACCACCGAGTATTTGCTATTCTATCGCACGTAGTGCACTAGCACCAAGAGAAGAATACGGATCAAGAATTCCAGATTCTCTGCAGTTTGTATTGATGAATTGACGCATGAAAGACCCATACTTGTTGCCAAAAGGAAGGTTTGCAGCTAAAGATGCAAGGAAACTATCTTTTTAAAGCAAATGGAGAACTTCAGTGGCAAATTTATCTCTGCGGTGCGGTTAGTTTCAGGCTTGCCACAGGATCTGCTCGCTGTGATCATCCCGGTTATTGTCATCCGTGCACCATTGCACCAAAGAAGGTCTATGAGGCTAGTAACCGAAGAAAGCTTTCTGTATCATTAGCCTTTGTCAACTAGATCACAAGCTTAGCATGTAAAAGTCCCACAAGTCAGATTGCAACAAGGCATTTAGAGGGTTGGTTCAACAGAGTTGGTGCACCGTGCACGTGATCAGAATACATATAATGGCTCCAAAAGAGGACCTAATCTTTTCAAGACATCCATCAGGCCTTAATCCTTCTTCTATATTGAAACACAAAGACACAAAGTGTCTAGTTTGATGATTAAGTAATAATGAGCCGAAATCCCTAAGGCACCTGGATAAATGACACCTAGCTTTCGGTTGGGAGAGTCCGTAGCATCAAGTTTTCCAAAATAGTGTAAGAAGTAGTAAATCCAGCTTAGATAACAGAGGATATCCACTAAAATTGACTATAGTATGACACAGTCAACACTTCTTCAATCCTATCAATAGTTATGCATAAATGCAGACATACCTGGCCTATCAGAACATGTTTTTCGACGTGGCTGATCATTGCAAAAACAAGTAAATCGATTCTCAGTTCGATTATGACCACACTCCCCTCCAGATGCCAAACACATGCTGCATTCATCACTAGCATCCCACTGCAATCCAAAACCCCCATCTATAGCCAGACCAAGGGTCGTCCTATTGGCGTCTAGAGCCTGAGCAGTCCTCTCAAAGATTGGAACAATGACAGTGCTATTGCATCTCCCTAACCTTGGATCAATGGGTAAATTCCTCGTTATATAGAAAGCGTTAATATCTGTATTGTTTATGTTGCAATCAGATGCATTCAAGAACCCTGGAATAGGTCCGATGCTGAAAGTGCAACCATAGTAGAGTGTCAGATTACGGACCCCAAAAGCATTAGTGAAAAGAGTGAAGTCAATAGTGGTATTGACAAAGTGTGCAGGACAGGTATCGTTCCAAAGATCCTGCCTAGCAAGAATAAGAGACTGCAGTTGTAAATTGATTTCAAGAACAATGTATTTTTCTGACATCACCGTAATCAGTGGCACGTTATCCTGGCATTCCAGCTCGAATCCAGGTTGGCCGCAGTAATCTGCACGGTTCAATCCCCAGAAAGGATACTTGATCCTTGTGATTCTTCCACATACAAACTCCTGGGTGCAGTTTGTATATCGCATGTCATCAGCAGATAGAGATGTTGGGAAGTTCATAAAGATCGATAGGATTGCCAGGAGAAAGAGATGGAAAGAAGGACAAGCTGGCGAATGCATTTTGATGAGAGTTCAGAACTTGAGATATTTGACCAAGTAAGCCCCCTCTGAAATGTGATTTGGAGGATTGAGAAGCTTGCTTTTGGACACTAGGAGAGTGCCGACAAATGTGAGAATTGCTGAGCATACTACCGCAGATTATAGTTCCAACTGAAGTTAATACCAATGTTACAATCATCTACCTTGTCGTGACTGTTTCAATTTGTTAAAGACATGGTCATATCAATTGAGTAGGCATACTTAAGATGATCGACAAATTTTCACATTCATTAATAAGATGTAAAGCAATTAGAAAAACACGACTGAGAAGTTTCTCAGACAGATCATTGGACAGTATGTATGCTATGCGATTAGGCTTAGCACAATGCATGATGCAGACCAACTATACTAATAAAAGAAATGATCACCAAATTCCAAGGATACCAAATATAAATGCTATGTCCTGAGGTTCCCCAGTGAAGATTCCATGACAAAAGCAAAGTTCATCATCGGAAATAATAAACGGAAGAGCAAATGGACTGAGGTCCCTTGTCTCATCCGTACTAGTTCTGCCATGGCAATCAGTATCATCATACTTGACTATTATGCAAACAGTTACTCCGTATTATACAACTTAGGTAAGCAAGCACTAAGACATCCAAGGTAACATGCAGACAGACATTCACAGTGGCTAGAAATGAAATGAATTTTTTAAGAGAAGTAAATTAAATTCAACTCAGCGTCTGCATAGCCATCTTTCTGAAACTTTAGTTTAGTTTTTAGTTGTTACTTTTGACTTACTATATCTACCATTTTCACTTTCATTTTCTGTTTAATTTTATTGGTTTTGTTTCGGATCCTGATACTTGTTCTTTGTTTCCATTACCCTTCTTTTTTGGTAAAGTAAAAAGATAAAACTAAGAAGAATCCAAAAGATAGAATGTCCATGATACGGGTATCTGAGCTCATTTACAGTGAGAGTTGGAGCAGAAAATGGCTCAAAACACTTATAAAGCTTGCATTGTGACAGAACTATATCTTTTTCTGAAATAAAAAGCAAGACGATGATCACCGAGAACTGGTCTTAGGTAATTGAAGACCTAAAGTATTATGGTTGATGTTTAGATGGACGACTCATTATGCGTTGGCATTAGTTTTATGTTGTTTGCATTCGTTTTGCGAAATCACATCGGTAACCCCTCTAATTAGAAAATGGCTACTGTTTCTGGACTTGCACAGAGTTTAAACTTAAAAAGAGGAAACTCGGCGTTTATACTTAATTTAAGTTTGCATTTTCTTTAACCTCAAAAATAATATTACTTGCGCATTCACTCGTGCCATGACTGAAACTTTGGTGAAATTATCTATTTAGGTTCAGATTGAGGTTTCTGTCTTTTGCTGGGAATTGCTTCTGGTTTCCCTCTGTTGTTATCATTCGATCCGTTAGACTAGGTCACAAAGAAGAAGTTTGTTGTAATTTAAACCGAATACGTAGTATTAGGTAGCTAACCCATGTTATCTTAGACCTCGGAGTTGGAGTATAGACAGCGTGGGAGTTAGTTGACCAACCCCAAAAGTACACCAGCGTAAGCAATATTTGCTGACAAGAAAACATGAAATGCCAACTTGCTCGAATAAAATGTGACGCAATCTACCTCTCTAATAGAAGGGCTAATCTATACAAAATTGCTTTCCCAAGACCCACTTCTGAGCAGACCTAGTAATTCACCGAGAATAATATCGTGTCTCAAATTTTGCTACCACAAAGTTGTTTCCTAGATAATGGTCTCACTCAAATTCAAGCTTTATAATTGTTGCGATTCACAGTTTTCATTAGGCTTAATGTTGAAGGATCCACGTCTTAGGAAACGATTATGAAAGCAGAACTGTGAACTCTACCATTGTGCTAGATATGTTGATATGTTGATCCTTAAGCTCGTGAGACTAGTAATGTAAGCTTTCAGGAATAATGAACATCAAATTTGGTTTGACTCAGATCAACAAGTACGTACTCTAGGAGTATCCAAATTCTAAAGCTACACAGGCTTGGCTTGATTAAGGCCCTCTCGCAAGGAATCATGCCAAACTTAACCACATTTTAATGAAAGAAACGTGTACCTGAAGACCCGGATGGGCCTGTGGCAGTTGCCAAGCAAGTATTTGACAAGTACGGTGGTTCCGAGCAGTAGCAAGTAGATTGATTGGTAGAAAAATTGTATCCACACCGCCCGCTGGATGCGGTGCAGTCACTGCAGGCTTTGCCATCTACCTTCCACTTAACCTGGAACCCCTCCTGAACAATCTGATCCAAATTCGTCGTATTCAAGGTTCCTCCTAAATCCGCCTGAACAAGCGGAGCTGGAACCACAACGCTCACATTACAGCTTCCGGGGCCTTGAGCTCCAGGCAACAAATAGACACTGCTGTATCCATTACTCCCACAAGTAAGACTACTTGGACCCGGAATAGAAACAGGGCAACCAAAGATGAACGTAACGTTCATATAGTTCGTTGAAGCATAGTCGAAGAGCGTGTAATCCAAGGTCGTGTTAACTAAAACCTGTGGACATCTTGACTCCATCAAATCCTCCCTAGCAATCCTCATGATCTGAGTAGTTTGATCAATATCCAATACGCGGTATGCCATGCCCACGATCTCAATGGTGGTGATGTTGTCCTGGTTGCAGTAGAGCACTAAACCTGGATATCCACAGTATTCAGGACTTCCATTTCCACGGAAAGGATATCCAATTCCAGATATGCTGCCACAGCTGAAAGCAGTACCGCAGGTCTCGTAGAACATATCTGGGTTACTTGAACACAACGGAATTCGAACGAAAACCGATATTTCAAGAATGACAAGGATGGAGAATAAGGGAAACCATGAAAGAAATTGGGAATTCATCGGAGAGTATTGAGTGAGAAGAAAGTGTTTGGAGATAATATTGGTCCAAGTAGCTAGTGACTTACCAATATTCGGAAGTTGGAGAACAAACATAAGATGGACAATGGGGACAAAGGATTGACTTAAGCAACAATTTCTTTCAATGAGAAACTGATAGAAAGGAAGACTTGAGATGCATACCCAACTAAAAAAAATACTTAAGAACTACTGCACATTTATGTGATCCTACTTTGGAATTTTCTGTAAACTTGGTAAATATTGTTTTTCTTAATTCAAAGTTTGTAGATGCTCACCAAGTCTCTCATAAACTAGCAAAAACATGGTGTAATATGATATATAATTTAGTAATGTCAAGGATTTCAGGAAGATTAGAATCTAATAAATTTGAAATACATAACAAGGCTATCTAAATTTTCCTAGAAGTGGAGTACTATTTCCTAAATCCCCCGGAGAGTCAAAACATGAATTTTGTAGTAATCTTTCTATTGATATATGAATTTTGTCCCTAAAATGTTGTTTAATACTACTTGAATTCAGAATCTTTACACAATTTGGAGTTTAGAATTGCGTTGTTGGTGAAAAGAAGGTGTAAAAGAGAAAAGGACAGTACGCCTAAGATTGACTTTTTGAGTGCTTTATGCAATAAGTTAATATAATAGCATGGAGGAAACGCAGGCCTTGACTTACAAACATAAATGTGCTCTTGCAGTTAGGTTCCTGCAGTTTAGGTAAAATTATAATTAAAGACATTAAGAAGTTTCAACAATTTTGAAACAGTATCAACCATGTACATGCGTCATTGACCCGTTAAAAAAAGTATTTTCTTACTAATGTCATCACTACATACTTTTAAAAATATCTCTATTACTCTTATACTGTGTATACATAGTTTAAGATTTTGAAATCATAATTCCTAATTGGATAAATTATACACGGCAACCCTGAGGTTTGTCTTAAATTACATACGGTTCCGCCTAAGTGTTTTTTATTACTCCCCACCCCCTGTAGTTTGTTATTGTGTTACACAACACCCATTTTTGTCAAGGTATCGTTAAGAAAAGTCAGGCACCTTTCGATTATTATAATATTCCTAAAATGTCCTCTTCATCCTCTTCCTTACAATCCAATGCTTCGCTCGCATCCCCACCACCTGGCAAAACCCTTCGACGACTGATCGCAACCCACCAATGGTGACCCCAACTAGGCCACCAACGGCCACCACACTACCCCGCCACAACCCACCACCGCTGGCCCATTTCCATATCTAAATCGGGCCACCCATGACCATGCCGGCACACCCACAACCACCAACTGCTACCAATCGTAAAACCCATATGCCACGGCCAACAACACCCTCCGGCGACCGATCACGACCCACCAACAGTGACCAATCGCGATCCACCAACGACGACCGGTCGTCATCAGCCACCATATCCACCGACGGTCACCACACTGCCCGCCAACAACCAACGAAAGATCAAACAAAGACTGCCACCGCCGCCGGCCACATTTGAACCCATCGCCATAACCCCCATGACAATCGATCAAACCCACGACCAAGTACCTTGATTAAAAATTGCAGGAAATCAATTACTGAAAATAAACCCAAGCCCTAGCTCGCTCGCTTCTCTGCACTCGTCGATCGTGCGCTTCGGTCAAGTACCTCGATGATCTTTAGTCAGTATGACAGCACCTATTTTGGGCAGTGGAGGATCTAGATCCACGTTTCACAGTGTTGGTGGGAGGTGAAAGCAATCGGTGGTGCGGTTGGTGGTTGTGGGTGGTCGTGGGTGTGCAGTAGGTGGTTGTGCGGTTGGTGGTTTGGCCAGTTTCAAATTCGAGATTTGTTGTCTTCGTGGAGAGGTGGTGGCCGACAGTTGTGGGTCATGGTGATGGGGGCAGTGGTGGCTACGGTTGGTGGCCCGCGGCTTCGCCGGCAGTAGGTGTGGCAGTCCAGAGGGTGCTGCCGGCACGTGTCTGTGTGAGAGAGGGGGGGATGAAGGGGGTAAATTGACCTGTTTATTAGTGGTATGACCGTCCTTTCATTAATTTTGTTAACTCTATTAACGAAAAAATATAGATCTGTAGCTTAGCCTAATAAAAATACTTAGGCATAGCCGTGTGTAATACCCTTCCTAATTCGCTAATTTTTGTCTCTGTTCACGTGTCTTTCACCCTTTCAACTCCAACCACATAATTTCGAAATTTAAATTTGCACTGCGTGTAATTGGGCAGATTCGGATTTTGAGTTTGCGGATTTGAGGATTGGGGGAATTGCATTGTTTTCAGGCGGGTTTAAGTAACAACTTTTAGTTGATGAGGCGGCAAGAGGACGGGGCGAGGATGGTGCTGGTGATGTGGTGGGGTAACTTGGACTCCATGGTGGTGTGGATGAACTCGAGGTGGCGGTGGAAGGTGGAGATGGCAGCAGAGAGGTTCCAAATCTGGGAGACAGAATTGATGAAATGCGACAGTGGTTATTAATTGGGTATGACTGGGTCTCGTGGTTCTTGTTCGAAAATGGTTAGGGGTGACTTAACTGGCGAGGTTGTAGTGCAGAGGTGGCAGTGGGAGCGGAAGGACTGTGTGGGCTTGCTATTGGGGTTTGGTTTGGAGAGGCTGTCGTGTAGAGGTGGCGGAGGTGGGGGAAATGGGATACGATGTTGCTGGGGGATGAGGGTTGCAGTTATGGCGTGGTGGTGCCTGGTGGTTATTGTGATGGGCGGTGATGGCTGGTCTGTAATACGAAGCTGACCATGAAAGCCTAAACATCGCCTGGCTCTGCCACGGCGGTA
Source organism: Escallonia rubra (assembly GCA_033065855.1). Taxonomy (NCBI): domain Eukaryota; kingdom Viridiplantae; phylum Streptophyta; class Magnoliopsida; order Escalloniales; family Escalloniaceae; genus Escallonia; species Escallonia rubra. The sequence goes on along the minus strand of JAVXUO010001034.1, from coordinate 1,020,488 downwards.
CTTCCTTCCCCTCAAACACCCCTTCCACCAACGCCGTTTTGTCGGCGCCATCACCAGGTAATCCTCCCACCTTCTTGTCATCTTTTATGTTATTGTCATCGTTGTTATTGTTGTGTAGGTCTTGATCTGGTTCCGTGGAGAGAGCATTCTTAGCATTGCCGCCTCCTCGTCTGGTGGCTCGCTCCATCATCGCCGCGAGAATTCAAACGCTAACCTCAGGGCAAATCACAAATTACATTTTTGGTTATGTGCAATATAGTCATGGTGTCCAAACGGTTATGCTTTCCAGTAATCCCGTCCGGCCCACGTTCATCGGTGCTTTTTGTTCAAATTTTTGGGCATTCGAATAATTTTACCATAATCTCAGGAATCTAAGTGTAATTACCTCAACTAATAATAATCACATCCATCTTTCGTAACTCATAGTAATTTACAGGTGACTCACTTTTTTTTTAAATCATGGTTCTTGCGTTAAAAAAATAGAAAATCTCCTGTCACGTCCTACATACGCTCCTCTGCTCATCTCTTGCATCAATTTTTGTGACAAAAGATTGTCATCACAAATGTTTTTCTGTTGTTGCTAAAATTTATAGAGTGATAATCTTTTGTCACTAAAATGTATTTAGAATTATTTCAAAAGAGATATTGTACGCAGAGGATCCTTGTCCGGTTCAACACAAGTTATGTGTAGTCTGAACAGATCTGGCGACAATATTGCAAATTTGTACATTGCTTTCGACAAGAAGAAATCTTTCCATTGGTCTAGAGGGTTGACAATGAGCAATGAGCATAGGGAGGCCTAAAGGCAACAGTAGTCCACAGGGAAACTCTACAGGTGCGCTTGATCCTACTAAGAGATCGAATAGAATGAAGCATTAATCCCAACGAAAAGATGAACTAACAAGACATTTGTTTACTTTCTTTCATCTACTCCATTGAATCCTAAAGAGGATGCATATATGTAAGTAGCAAACAATGATGCATGTAAAGTTATTATTTGCCGCTAAAAAGAGGCGTACCAGAAGATGGACCCACGAACGACGTAGGAGCGGATGAATTCAATGTTGATGAGGCTCCAGTGTCTACCTTGCAGGACTCCGACCCAGTATAAGCCGGGTCGGGGCAATAGCAAGTGGTTCGATGCTTAGTAATGTCATATCCACACCGTCCATTGGAGCCGATGCAGTCCCTGCAAGCCTTGCCATCCACCTTCCACTTAACCTCAAACCCCTCCCGGAGCACCGCACCCAAACCCGTTACATTCACGGACCCTCCGAAACCCATTTGAATACCCGAAGCGGGTACCACCACGCTAACCTTGCAGTATCCAGGCCCTTCTGCTCCAGGCAACACATAAGCAGCATTATTAGCACTATCCCCACAAGAAAGTAAATTAAGACCCGGTAAATCAAATGGAACTGGCGGGCACCCGAAGACGAACGTAAGGTTCATGTAATTGGTGGAAGCGTAATCCAGGATAGTGTAATCCAGGGTTGTGTTAACCAACTGCTGTGGACAAACTGATTCCATCATATCCTCTCTAGCAATCTTCATGACTTGGGTAGTTTGGTTGATACCCAATACGCGGTATGCCATGCTCATGATCTTAATGGTGGTTATGTTGTACTTGTTGCACTCGAGCACTAGACCGGGATAGCCACAGTACTGAGGAGTTCCATATCCGCGGAAAGGGTATTGTATTCCAGTTATGGTACCGCAACTGAACGCAGTGCCACAGTTTTTGTAGTGTTCATCTGGGTTACTTGAACATGAGGGAACTTGATGTAAAATTAGTATGTGCAGGATGAAAAGCAGAGGGAAGGAAGGAAATGATGGAAGGAACTGGGAATCCATTGGAAGAAATTCAGGTGTGAAGAGTATGTGCTTGGGAGATAGTATTATACTGTGTGTGAAAATGGAATTAATGAAGTTAGGTTTGGAGGAGAGAAAAGAGATGATATATAGTGGCAGGAGTAGGACACACTCGTTTATTGCAGGAAGTAGCCAAGAGGCAAGTGATGGGGACTACTTGAGAACTCTAAAGTGGACTTGGTTTCTTTTTTGATGTTTTGAAGTGTTCAGCTTACATTTACGTGCATATTTATGGCTTATTTCCACACCAAACAGACTGAATCCTTTGCTGTGGAGTGTGGGCTATTAAGGATGTGATGTGAGAGATCTTACTCCTTTTGGGTAGCATGCTTCAATTCTCCCTCTGTCTTAAACCTAAGACAGAATTGTGATTACCTATCAGCGCTATGTGGAGAAAATATTCACCATTCAAATCATTAATAATATAGTTTTACAGTTTTGGTTACAAATCTAGTTATCAGTACCTTAATGAAACATGCTTATTTATTATTTTTACACTGGTACAATATCCCTTTACCTTTCGTACTAGTCAAACTACCAACTTGTATTGGTTGTACAAATGATGATGGCCAAAAATTAGATGCTGGCCGAGGTAATATGCTTTCTATAGGTTTCTTAAAAAATATAAACTTTGTTAGATAATTTAATAAATTGACCATATAATGGATAAATAGAAAAAATCCATTCGTGAACTAAAGCCTCTGCAACATCTTCTTCACAATAATCATCATAATTTGCAGAATCGGTCGTAGTAACTCTTCAATCTTTATCACAATTTTTAGTTACTTTTAATTACTTTTCCTCTTAACTTTGATTTACTTTATAGCCTGAAGCTTTCATCAAATTCTTTCATCTATATGATATGAAATTCATATCAATTTACTAAATTCGGATTTTTTGCTTCATAGACACATATACGCACACGTAAACAGCTTTTTCTTGAATCCAAAAACGTTATTTTTGAACAAGAAATTGATTAAACGCTAAGAATCTCCTAATAAAATATTTGAAATTTTGGGTAAATATAGAGGAGGCAATGTAATTGAATTTAGTTGTTCGTTTTTTATGCCACTGTGTGGAAACAAATAGTTTATTCTTGAACAAACACCTTAATTGAAAAATAAGGTAATGCAATCTGTATAAGATCAAACAACATAATCTAGAGGAGCTCTAAGGGACGAAATATATGGATGTATTTTTAATTTCATTGATGGATGGGTATAATTTATGTATACAAGTAACAAAAAATCCGAGATGATATCGGTGCTTATATGTACCATTCATGGTGAAAACTAGTATGTATATCACTTCGGTATTCCTAACTATGGGTTACAATTCTTAGAGCAGGAAATCGACTTGTTTTCTTTTCGTTCTCTCTTTTTTCCTCCACAAGTGGAGAGAATACAAGTATGTGTTCATGTCCAGTTGTGGCGATTTCGAGTTTGCTATCTCTCTCAAGTCTCACCTTGCTAGAATTCGGTTCTAATTTTGTTGTCTCGAGTTATGTCTGCACACCAAGCTGGCATGAACATTTTGCTGGTGGGTTACATATTATGCATGATGGATTTGAGTGTCTGTTACAATAACATATAGCACAAAATGCAAGTTATCATCTCGTGCGAGGCCATGGCTTCCCCGAATCTAGGGGCAGGCCAATGATGTGTAATCGCAAGGGATAAAAAAAACATAAAAAAAAATTAATGGCTAACATAAAATAATCTGAAAGGTTTGCGTTCACATTAAACAAGAAATATAAAAAATATTAAATTTTGAAGTCATTCGTCAAGGCTGTACGGAAACAGGGAAACATAAATCATAAAGAAGTAACTTTATCTAGTATGTATCAATCAACTGTCAATTCAAAGCGGAACTCGGACGTTCTTATAATCACGAAAGTCATCAATAATCGACTCAATAACAAATGCATCCACATGCACATTGAAAAAATTCATGAGAAGATCGTCATCCATCTTATTTGAAATTGACTTATTGACTATCTTTATATAACAAAAAATGTTCATTCCGTATTTACAGTATATCACTCATTTTGAATACTAATAATCATATAATTTCACAATAATTTATTGCACTTGAAAAGATTAGCTAACAACAAATCACTAATCTTACATAAATGAAGCTTAATTAGGACATGTATATATGTACTAGTAATATGATTATTACATTATATAATGACTATGGTGCATGTATGTATACTACAAGAAATTAAACGGACAAAAAAATTGAAAAAAAAAAAACTAACATTGTTATATTCTTTTTCTTTGTAATCTAAAAATTTGGAGCTTGAAAGAATGAAGATGGAGCAACGGAAAGAGAAAGACAAAGCCCGTGACGATCGGTAACAGAAAAAGTATAAGACTCAATAAAACAAAACTTTGGTACATTAATATTACAATTGTTCCCAACCTATCTTGGTTGCACCTAAGGGCCCAGTGAGGGTCCTATTTTACACGACACGTCGGCACAGTCAACAGTTAATTTTTAACGCTTCCAACCGGTCAAAACATGCACACTCAAGTCACGTGCACTTCTCACTTTTGTTACGTTACTTCGTCACTAAGAAATCCATCTTTGCCTGACACCTCATGACGCCGGGACCATCGCATGTCGTACTAGGCCCGTCGGAGCGCCATGGCACTTGCCCAAGGAGGTTGGCCTTGGCCTCCCCCTTGGGGTCGGCCTCAGCCTTGGCCTTCCCCTTGGGGTCGGCCTCGGCCTCCCCTTGGGGTTGGCCTTGGCCTTCCCCCAAGGGTTGGCCTTTGGCCTCCATCCTTAGCACCTTCACTACTCTTCAAGGGACCATGCATCGATCGCGACCCTCGTCTTCCGTCGCCCTGACGTCGTCTCCGCAACATCCGTCACCCGTTGCCCAGGCGTCGTCTCCAACGTCGCCCGTCACCCTGACGCTGTCTTCGCGACCCCTGTTGCTTGTCGCCTGGACGTCATCTCCGTGACCCCCGTCACTTGGACGTTATCTCCGCGACCATCGTCGCCTGTCGTTCGAACGTCGTCTCCGCGACCTCTGTCGCCCGGGCGTCGTCACCATGACCCCCGTCGCCCGGGCATCGTCTCAACGACATTCGTAGCCCGTCGCCTGGGCGCTATCTCCGTGACCCCCCCGTCGCTCGCGCTCCGTCTCAGCGACCCTCGTCGCCGACCCCCGCGCGTCGCACTCTGACACTCTGCCAAGCCCATGCGCCTCGCCACTAACACAGTTCTGCCCCTAGCTCTCTGTCACACTACCATGCTCCTTGCATTAGTCCATCCTTTCACCACACCATGCGCATCTTGCCTTGGTCGTGGAACATGCTTCGACCCATTCTCTGGAGTGTACATCATCCTGCGGGGATAGGCGACTCCTCCGGGACACTATCTCCGCTAGGGAGCTTTAAGTGCTCCGGCATGAAGACTCCCCTTCCGCCAGGTAGACGGCTCCTCTGGAATGCTACCTTGACGCGCTACGAGTGCTCCGGCACAAGGACTCACCCGCCGGGATATGCAATTCCTCTGGGACACTATCTCTGCCTGGAAGCTTTTCAACTCCCTTTTTGCTAGGTAGACGGCTCCTCCGGGATGCTACCTCGGCCTGTCAGGTATACGGATCCTCCGGGATGCTACCTTGACGCGCTCCGAGTGGTCCGACACAAGGACTCACTCGCGGGGATATGCGACTCCTCCGTGACACTATCTCCGCCAGGAAGCTCTAAGTGCTCTGGCAGGAAGACTCCCCTTTCGCCAGGTAGACGACTCCTCCAAGATGCTACCTCTGCCTGCCAGGTAGACAGTTCCTCCGGGATGCTACCTTGGCCCGTGGAATAGGCAACTCCTCCGGGACACTATCTCTGCCAGGGTGCATGCGTGACTGGCTTACGTGCTCTGGCACTAGAGGCTTGCGTGAGCAACCCTATGGACTATAACCCCCGGGTCACTCCGAAACGGGAACAGGTCTTCGGAATGCATCACGCCTAGTTTGCCTGGCAGTTGGGCGTCGGGTCTTCCCCACCACTGTCAGGCCTGTGGGACTCCACAACGGCTTAGATTGGTGGTTAGATCAAGGGGGTTCTCTGGCCACACTGACGCTGTGGGAGCCAGTCTTTCCAGACAGACAGAGCGACGCTATGCAGGGCAGGCTGGGTGAATATGCGATCCAACAGTCTGTGGAGCACCGGCACCTGTGGACCCCCCGGGGGAGTGCCACGTGTCGGTTGATGACATCATCATCTCAACCTCTATAAATAGGGGTCTTGAGAATTCATTTGGGACGCTTGAACATTTTCAAAACATATTTCACTTTCTCACTCTAGAATTTTAGAGAGAGAAACATACATGACCTCGACTTTGGACCTAAGTATCGGACTGTGACTGTCGTCGTGTATTCACCTTGCGCCATCGCCCTCGCAGCACTGCCACCCTCAGGCTCTGTCTGGGAAGCCCTTGGTCTCTCTCCTTGTTCCACCCTTGTTGTGTCCCACATCAGTACATTTGGCATCTGACTCGGACTGCATTCCTTGTGGTATCTCCACGTCGACTGCGAACCCACTTTCCTTGGCATCAACAATACAATAACGTTTTTGCAAATATATCAACTATGAGTATCCATTAAACATAAAAGCTAAAATATACTGACAATTGGTTTTGGGAGGGGGAGGGGGTTTGGTTTTCCGTACCATTTCACAACTATGAGTATCCCTTATACATGGGTTACAAATCGTACAGCAGGAAATAGACTAGTTCTCTTTTTGTTGGCGATTTGAGTTTGCTTCTTACTAGTAAATCAGTTTTAATTTTGCTGAGTTGAGTTATGTACGTGAGCATGCATACCAAGTTGGCATGAATAGCCGATGGGTTACAAATAATGTACGATGGTTTTGAGTCTCTGTTACAATAATGTATAGTGCAAGGTGTAGTTATTTATCTCATAGAAGGCCATTGCTTCTGCAGGTCCATGGAGAGATCCAAGAAGTGTAGTCGCGAAGGGACAAAAAAAGACATAAATTAAAATTTGGCGGCTAACATAAAAGAGTCTGGAAGGTTCAAGTTCATAAAAAAAAACTAAAAACGTTAAATTTAGAAGTCATTCATCAAGGCTTCACAAAAAAAGAGCAACATGAATCTTTAAAACATAACTTTTCAGGGTATTTATCACTCGATCGTCACGGAAGTCATCAATGATCGAATATAGTAAACACCCCATATATCTTTCTCAATGTACACAATCAAAGAATTCATGAAAAAATATCATCAATGTTGTTTCTGAGTTGGATTTTGACCACCTTCGTAATCGAAAATGTTGGTTCAGTAGTTGCAGTGTATTACTCATATCACTATTCACAAATATTTATTTAACTTGAAAAAGTCAGTCGACAACAAATTATTATATAATTTTGCATGAAAGAAGTTTAATTGGTACATGAATATACATATTAGTAAAATGATTATTAATTATATGATGGCAATAGTGCATGTACGTATCAATATACTATAGGCATTTAAACCCCCAAAAAAAATTAAAAAAAAATCAACCTTGATCAATTCTAGTTCTTTAAAATCTGGAAACTTGGAGCTTGAAAGAATGAAGATGCAGTAGGAAAGATAAAGACAAAGATTGTGACAACGAGTAACACAAAAAAAATTAAAATTCAAGTGAAAAAAAAACTCTAATAAATTAATATCACAATATGATAGTGTTTTCGTACATCGATCAAATAAATTAATATCACGATATGATAGCGTTTTCGTACGTCTATCAAATATTAGTATCGATTATATAAAAAAAGCTAAAAAAATTTGACAACTCCCAAATGCCATTTCTTCTTTTGTTAGACACTTTTAGGGGGAAAATTAAAGGGAAAGAAAAACTCCTACGAACACTCACCAGCCTGATGGAACTTTCTAATTCTTTACAGAGATATCCAACCCCACTTCAATAAAAGCTCGCAAAAACTGGGTCTTAGGCAGGTGACAACTCGATCTTAGAGCTGACAATCACGAAATATCATGGCGGGCCGCAGCAGCCACGACCTTCATGTCTGTTTTAAGGCACAAGCTACCACGTTTCAGAACCTTCTTCTATGGTTTAGTGTGGCTAAAGGCAGAGGAAATGGTGCAGCTACACAGCTTATGGAATGAGTGTCAAACTTCCATCAATGGGAGGGTGAGGAGGACTTCTTCACTGTTTTTTTTTTTTTTTTAGAAGAATAAGAAATATATATCAACAGAAAACAATAAGTACAGCAGTGTTGATCTCATCTGTTACAACTAGACCAACAAGAAACAAAAACTTTATACACCACCAAGTCTAAAAGGTAAACTAGAAAAGTGAAACAGTAAGTCAATGACTAAAACACCACTAAGGCACCGCTACAGCAACATCATGACTCACGGAGGTAACATACTGGATGTTGGCAAACCATTCCTGCTGCTGACCTTGACCTGATGTGAAAGCAAAATACGCTATTACTCAGGCTAGTTGCATGTCCTGACTACAGTCAAACATATTACACAAAAGACAAGAATAATCATGAACCGAAACATCTTCCATGTCAGTTGGATGTATCTGCACAAGTAAATCTGAGTAAGAGACAAGAATAATCACGTGCATACAGAGATGATGGAATAACCATGCAATAGCTAGTAAGACTGCCTTGATTGTTGCGTTAGTTTCATTAGGTGAGAAGAGCACATAAGAATAAGCCCCAGTAGAAGACCATTCCGCATTAAAACCCACCATACCAATACCAAACTTCAAACAAGTAGAGGAGTCAACGGGAATGGGACTTGGGATAGAGAGAGCACAAGATACAATAGTCGGCGGGAAAGGGCAAGCACAATGATTGGAAAACCAAATCGGAACTAGGGGTAAAAATGCTCGAAATGCACGGAACATCGATTAATTGATGGCACATTCTGATCAAGTTTTTGAACGCATCGTCGGAAAAGTCATTCCATTTTGACAAAAGACTCACACCCAAGTTCCATGCCACATAATCACATAATCACCACTGGCAAGAAGAACAGACCACCCAAAAATCACCACCAAACGCTGCTGGCACGCCCACCACCTTGCAAACCACCCTGACCCCAGAGATGGGCGGATTGCAGATCCATCCGCCGTGCCCAGCTACCCTCGACCCATGATGAAATCCAGAGAGCGTCGCCAAGCTATCAAACTAGGAATCTGTCCAAGGTGAAAAGCAAACCAAATAAAACCTAAAAAGCTAATATATATGCGACCATACATGGGAGGAAATCTGCATTGGCGATGAATCGTGAGGCTGTCTAGTAGGAGAGAGAAAGGGATTTGGTGAGAAAGAAATTAGATTTAATTGATAAAAATGAAGGTTCTAGATTTAAATCAGAATCCAAAAAAATGATAAATTTCTAGATTCAATCAGTTTTGAGCACATTGAAGCATATTTAACTCAGTTTAACTTTTTTTGCCAGGTACTTCAAAACTAATAAAATATGGATTTGATCAAGTTTGACTATATAATAGTTGATCCTAAACACCCTCTCACTCATCTAGCAATAGCATAATCTATTAAGTAATAAAGACTCGATAAAAAGTCAAAAGTAAGATAGGATTTTGACAGAGAGCTTGAAATGAAATAAAATATTGGTCACCAAATGACAGACTAACTCGTCTTTTATATTGTTAATTGTTTTGATATTATAGTTTTTATTATTATATTGGTGTGTAACCCCCTTTTCAATGGGTAAATCCCAACGATTCTGTGTCACGCCAATATTATATCCTTGATACGTAAACCTTGACAAGAGCCATCTATCATTGGCGCGCTCATTTAATCTTCGTACGCAACTTTTATTAACGAAAAAGACCAGCAACCCTTTTGGGTGTGCAGAATTCACCAACTTACAAGTATAGCACTACTACTCTACCAACAGCTTAGATGAGCCTTAATCTGTCCGCAAAAGGGCATATTAATGCACACTTGACCTTATAGCTTTCGCATTCACATGCCTCTTCTCATCTATATTGCGCACCTTAGCAGAAAACAGACTGCCATAGTGAGCTGCAAACTCCCTGGTCAAAGACACTACGCGCCACTGAATACGCAGGGCGAAAGCAATGAGATCTATCAAGTGTACTTACCTAGAATGATGCAATGAGATCTACGAACATACTGAGTCTACACGATGCGATTTTAAAAGCACAGGATTGAATTCGACGAGCCGGCTCATTTTGGAAGAAAACTAATTTGATGGTCCATACGTGAGGAAAGATAATCTGCGTCAAGCAGACCCTAAGATCACCGAGTAACTGTGACATTTCTCCTCATATACTGTCTCTACTTTGGCATTTCAACCCCTTCTAGTTCTATCAGGCCGAGGAAAAGGAGCTTTTACCTGTCCCTTTCTGGACGTATCTGTGCTTCAATTATGCAGGTTTCTAATGGAACCAGCACTTAGTCTCGTGCGAAAATCCAGTAACTACTAGATCATATTAATGCTGTACATAGCATTCTTCAGATGTAACTCGAAATTCTATCGAGAGATCTCAAGTACACATAATACTAGCAGAGGGTGTTACATATGTATGCTTAGCACATCTAGCAACAAGCTTTTTTCTCACAGAGCAAAGAACTAAAATGTAAAATGCTAGATAGATACAATCATTAAATTAAAGAAAACACAACCACCATGGTTCTGTTAGTCCAAGTTTCACGTGATTCCATGAAAAGGCAGACCAGTACATTAAATTGACAACAATCCGAAAGCCATGCTGATTGATAAGTTAGGAAGCAAGTTCGTTGACTATCTCATGAAGCTTTTTCTCTAACATATCTGAACATATTTCGCCCATCATGTGATAGAAGGACATAAGATCAGATAACTGTTCCACTGACATTTTCCCCATCACACTCGTAGCTAACCTTTCTCTTTGGTCGTTCAACTTCAATCTGTCAAAGTAGGAAGATGCATTTCTAACGGTTGCACCCATCTGCTTTAACCTTTTCTCCTGCTGCATGCTCAAAGCTGTGTTTGACTGCAAGTGAAAACGCAATAAGTATTAGTACGTCACATACCATCAGATGGAAAACACAATAAAAGTACCGAGTATCAAGCACTTGGCCAGCCGTTTAAGTTTCCATTTCTTCTACAAGTTTACTTTTTAGAGAAACGGGCCAGCATTATATCATGCTTTAACAGTGCCCTCACGTGAAAATCTGGCTCGACAAATCCAGGTGCATCAAGCTTAGTTGTATGAAAGAGCGGGTATGGGGTGGGAGCATCATCATATTGGTGTTACTGCAGCTAATTAACGCTAAGTGCAAACATAACCTGAATGTAAGAACAATATGAGATGAAATCTAATCAAATAATCAGACCAAACTCCTAAGAGCTCCGATCTCTAGCAGACTTTAGCCCGGAATGTTATTACGGTTTAGACATTATGTTTGCTGCTGACGTGTGAAGAAGAGTATTAAAGCACGATACATTTTGTTGGACCCGTTCTCTAGTAATCCAATTATCTGTAGAGAAGTTAAGGCTATTTATCTACATGATACCTCAAGAAATTCCGCTCCAGCTTCAAGTTCAGATTCTTTAGAGGGATTCATTCCATGGCCTCCAGCATATATATTTCTAGCAAGGGAGAAGCTTCGGAGTATAGTTCTTCTCTTCTCCTCCATTTCCTTACCAAGCTTCAACGGTTTTGCAACACTTGATGAGCTATTCAGCTTTTTCTGATAGGCAACCACTGCTTTCACAAATTGCTGCACAAAAATTCAGGGCAATCAAATAAGTTGATGACCTTCAAAAATATAACAAAAACTTGGTAATGATTTCAGATCGCTATATTCTTCACCTTGTAAGCAGCTGGGCATCCCGGATAATCAAATTCATCCGAGTTCGTCTTCCTCATTCGCTCGGGGTGAAATTGGAGTCCCATTATAAACTTGCCCTCTTCAGGATTATAAGCATCTGGGTCATAAAACCCTTCAATCAAACCATCAGGGGCAAAAGCCATGGGGACAAAACGCTGCGCCAATCTCTTAACACCTTGGTGGTGGTAGCTGTTAACCCAAATCTCCATTCTCCCTTCATCCAAAGAGTCCTTGAACCATTGTTGCAAAGGGGTGTTTTCCACCACCTTCACCACATGTCTATGTCCATCATAATTATCATAATCAATATGCACTACCCTCTGATTCTCGGGGCAATTTTTTGTGACTTCTTTCCCTAGGTCTTGGTAAAGGGTACCCCCACATGCAACATTCAAAACTTGTGACCCCCTGCAAATTCCCAAGTAAGGTATGTTTCTTTCTAGGCAAAGCTTGGCGAGACTCAATTCAATAGTGTCTTTTTCTTTGTCAATTGCCGTGTCGCTTGCATGCAATCTCCGAACTTCTTCCAATTCTTCTGGTGATAGACCTGATGCTTCGGCTTCGTATAAAGATGGATCAAGGTCTTCTCCCTCGCAAAGAAGAACCCCGTGGATCGGCTCGAAGCTGTCCAATAACATGTGAACTCCTGTAACTCGGGGCACAATGACCGGTACGGCTCCATAGGCAACTATTAGGTCAAGATGATATTCGCCTGATCATCGGACATGCAAATTGTTAACTCTTACTGTCACATCTTCACTCCATATTACAAAATACCCAGAATACAAATAACCTTGTGCGTCGCTACCTAATTTTGTTAAAGATGATCATATAAAAACAGCAACATATGGCAACTAAAGCAATTTTTCCTCGTTGCCCATCAAAAAACTACACGTTCCGATCTTGTTTCACAAGATTTGAAACGTTGGTCCTAAATAATCAAGAAAACTTCAGATGATACGAACAGTCATGAAAAAAAGGAGAAACGTACGCACCGACAAAGTCGACAAACTTGTTCTTGCGGAGGCTTCGTCTAGACACGATGAGCACACGAGGAAGGATCACTGAGAGGTCCTCCGTAGCCATGGCTGTGAATCAAAGGTTCTTTAAGATCAGACTTTCAAAGTCTTTTGCGCACTACTTTTTCCTCGCCGATTCCCGTTCCCTATTTAAACGAGGACTGTGACTTACGTTTGTGTGTATCTGCTGGACAACGTCTGGCCGCCGCGTCCGAGAATTTATAGACGTTTTTCTTCAGGGTTTGATTTGGTTGCGTGGACGGTGGGTGAGACTGACACGTGGTTGGTGATTCCCTAAAGGGGCGGTACAACTAAGACCAGTCAAATCTGAGGAGGCGCTGACCTGGCAACTATTTAAAATTGGAATTTCACAGAGAGGATAAAGATTGAAGAAATTAATATGTTCGGTGATGGCCTTTCCTTATCCAGCATTCCAGCTACTTATGCGGTTATGCCTGTATATTCTAGCATAATAATGGTTGATGGCTGTTAAGACGAGACTGTATTTAGTTTATGATTTGTCATATGTCATATGCCTCGTGAAAACGTAAAGAACTGATATCCTTTTTTTTAATTTTGGAGAGTAAGAATTATCATAGGATCAACTTGTACATAAATTGAGACTACAATTTATATATGAACGGTCTTAAGGACGCATCAGAGTTGATGTAATGGAGTACATAGAGAGAGCGAGATTCCCCTTTGATGGCTTCTTTGTGGTAACTTACGGCATGCATGTAGAATGAGCATTTGTACATTTTTAGCATTGATCTGCACCATTAAATAAGAAACTATTCGATAACAACCGATGATACCTAGCTTAGAAATTTCTAAAGCGATGTTAACACTCCTATTATATGTTGGGTATTCGGGTGTCCTCACCCATGAGTTGACTCATTTGAATCCGGTCTCTTTAAGTGACATGGGGAGTTACCTAGTTTGGGTAGGTAATGATTTCTTTATGGGAAAATTGCGTAAAATACCCCTGTGGTTTGGGGTTTTTGCAAAAAGACCCCTCACATTACAAAAATTGCAATAAGACACCTAAGGTTTAAAAAGTGTTACATCCGTCAACTTCCGTTACGGAATTAAGGAATTCCCTAAACTACCCCTGTATCTGCGGCGAATCATTCATCGAAACCGGCATATGCCCACTCCCAGCGGGCTCATGCGAGCTCTGCGGCACCGGCGCGGACGCGAACAAGTGGTCCGACGGCGACGGCCCTTCGCTCGACAGCCCCTGCATCCTCTTCGGCAAAGCGTTCTTGATGCCCAGGTGCGCCACCACGTCCACGAACCGCTTGTGCAGCTGTGACGTCCACACCAGGCGCGGCCGCTTGACCGCCGGATAGGCTAAGGTTTGGTTGTTGAATCAGGTTGGTGGCAGCGGAGCAATTGGCCAATCGGCGGAGCAATTGGATATGGTTGATGGCAGGCTTGGCGACGGCGCAAGTCGCTGGGGTTGATTGCGGGGCGAACGACGATGTAAGAGGTGAAGGAGATAGGGCTGGGCAATGGCCGAAATTGACGAAAATGGTGGTAGATGGGGTGGGTGGTGGCCGAAATGGACAGCGATGGAGGTAGATCGGGATGGGTGGCGGCCGAAATAGGCTGCAACGGTCCACAGAGAGGGCTGGGTGGGGGTGGCGGCTGGGATTTGGTTGGTGAGGTGGTGGCTAGGGTTAGGGTTTGATTGGCATGAAGAAGAAGAAGGACTTGGGTGGGAGAGGAAAAAAAAAGAGGGTAATTTTGTCTTTTTAACATATTAAAATTTATCAAACGCATTTATTAAGAAAGTGAATATCACGCGCTGTCAATTTAGACGATTTCTCTAACGGTTACAACAGAATTAATACCACAGGTGTCTTATTGCAATTTTTGTAATGGGAGGGGTCTTTTTGCAAAAACCCCAAACCACAGGGGTATTTTACGCAATTTTCCCTTTCTTTATTGAAGTCTAATAAAATAAATAGAACTCTATCATCTTCTCCAATTTTTAGTAAAAGGGCTAAAGAGAAAATTGAGGGAGAGTAACCATTTTGAAATATATTTGTTAGGTTTGTCAACTCAAATAGGTAACCCTTTTGCACTCTCTATTTATTGTGGTTCCTCATATTTGCAAATTTGAGAATAACCATTGTGTTGCAAGTTGTTGATATAGTGAATTTGGTTCAGAGTTTGGCCAGTGATTTTTTCCTTCTCATTTGAGAGTTTCCACGTTAAATCTTTGTGTCTTGTGATTACTTGTTGTTATTTGGGATTGTATTATATTATTATCTGAATTTGTCTTGCTTTGCATAATATATTAATATTGTTAATACTTAATTCACAGTGACAATTGAGTTGGGACAACATTATATTTAGTGACACTCGAGTTGTACGCCCGGTGAGAAGTGACCTATCATCTCTGTTGTGCAAACATTCAAATACCAATGTTCCTGTATTCCATCCGAATATCCCCAGTATCCAGCTTTGGGCATGAACCAGCGATTGTATATGCCAAGGTTCATACTTACAATTTTGTTTAGCTTTCTGAGCTTAATTTTATATGACTTCCTGCCTTAATGGAAAGTCAGCTACTTATCTGCGTTGTGTGTGTGTGTTAATGGCTTAGATTAGCGGCTATCCTTCCTGACTTCATAAGCTAGAAATCCATTTAATATGATGAAACTACGTGTGTGATCACTTTACTTTGAGAATATACAACGGATATGCTTGTACGAATACGCGTGCGCGCGCACATTGCCATGATTTTGTGTACGTTTTAAACTATATTATTTTTCTTGGTTAGCTATTGTCTATTGATTTAAACAGTTGCACAAATATTATCTTCCCTGTTACAAAATGGGTAATGATAACTACTCCCTCCGTTTCTGATAATTTGATCATGTTTGACTTGGCATGTATATTAAAATTTTAGGTTATATATTGTGTGTTTTCTATTTTACGCTTTAGAGAGAGGGGAAAAAGTGTGGGTTAGGAGAGAAAAAATTGATTAGTAGAGTTTTAAATGTGAAGAGAGAAATAGAATAAAAAAGTATAAAAGAAAGTGGGTCTAGAGAGAGAAGATGAGTTGGCGAAGAGTTAAATGTGGATTGAGAAATTGAATAAAAAAAATGTAAAACGTGTATATATGAAAAAATACAAAAAAAAATATATGATCAATTTACGAGAGACGGAAGAAGTAATAATTAAAAACAACCTCAACAATGAATAAATGGTGCCATTATGTGAAACAGATTTTCATGGTTTAGGGTTTTCATGGTCGAATTAAAAAGTACATCAATCAAAAGCTGAAAGTACATGAAAACATAGTTCTTAACTAACCAAAAGGGGAAAAAAGAAAGAAAACGTATATTGTGATCAGGGGCCGAATCAGAAATTTTTTTCAGGGAGTGCAAAAATTCTATCGAATGCACACAAAAAAAAAAATTATAATAAAATAATATTATATAGAGCTTTTTTAAAATCTCTATATAATCACTGAATTAAACGTAATTTAAGAATTTTATTAAATCTTTATATAATCACTGAAATTAAACTATACCAATGTTTCGATACTCAAAATTTTAGAATTAAACTCTAGGTTTATGATACTTTTAATGTACAAATATATTTGTATTAACATCTATATATATGCAAAATAACTCAAGTCTGTAGCCAGGGGCGAACGCACGTTGGGGCTAGGGGGGGCTGAAGCCCCTCGCGGCTTCAGGGAAATTTTTTATTTTTTTTTTGGGAATTGCACCGACGCCGTTCCCGATACCCCGTTCCCCGAGAGACCCACAAACACAATCGACTCTCTCTCTCTCTCTCTCACGGACTCTCTCCTTCACCGGCGACCGGCGACTCTCCTTCACGGGGAACTCCCGCGACGCCCTTGGGCTTGAAGAACCAGATCTGAGACTGAGACCCTCAGTCCCTGCCTCCCGCAGCGACCCGCCCCTGCCTCCCGCAGACCCGCAGTCCCGCGGCTGCGAGTCCCACGCCGACGCGACGCCGGCTGCTGCGGTGCTGCCGCCTGCCTCTCTTCTTGTTGTTTTGGAGCTTTGGTACATTCTCTTCCAGTCTTCCTTTTTTAGTCATAGATGAGACCCTGACTTCAAACAAAATTCTCAACCTGCGATCCAAGCTCAAAAACAGCCAAATGCAAAGCTAATTGCAACCTTATCAGGGCCTATATATTGGTTTGTCAAACAGCTAACAAGGTCCAAATGCTGTGACCCAGCAAAAAGAAAAAAAGCAAAAGGCCCAAATAACAACTAAAACAACCCAATACATTGCCCGCAAACAACATCCAGCGAAAAACAAAATATGCGTCTTTAATATGTACACACAATCGTGTTCTTGTATCTATTAGAAAGATACTGGTATAAATGCCTCAGAGTTGCTTGACTCATAAGTTGAGGCAACTAGAAATAGATTCTTTAACCAGAAAGAATTGGGTATTTAAACACGGCAAATATCAGGTTAAATGAAACACATACGCTCATGCAAATACCTCTTCATTGCCCACATGGCCCAATTTAACCATTACGGCAAGGAACTGCATAAAGGCCAGAGCCGGGTAGGAACCTTCTCTGCAGACTGCAGGAGCTGGTTTTTGTTGAAAACCCAGCTCTGAAGACTGAAGGGGGTGGGTTAGGGAGTCATCGAATAGTAATTTAGGAACGAGACTATTATCAATCGCTACCAATCTTCGGGGCCTCATCGAATAGTAATTTAATAATATTGCTTGTAAATGCTCCGAGTATAATTTGTATTTGTATTTTTTTTTTGTACTTGTAAAGAGTCTTTAATGACTCTCGTGAAACTTAATAATACTTTTTGTATGTTTTATAAGTACACTTTGTTTTTAATATTATTTTTAAAAAAAATTGGTATCGGACATATAATTTTTGCCCCCCCTAAAAAATATTCCTGGTTCCGCCCCTGTCTGTAGCATAAGCATCGACATACAAATATAAAATAAATAATAACAATAAATTAACGATAATTTACCAAAACAGTGGGCCACTCCGTCAAGCACTCAAGTCTCAAGTAGACAACACTCAACAGACAACAGACAAATTCACCACGGCTGGATGCAGCTCCACCACGAATTGGGATGAAGCAACATACAACAGACAAATTCCCAGCAGCAAATCCCAGCAATCGTCCGTGCAGCAGCTCGCGGCAGCCGACAGGGTGACTGGGTGAGGCACTCCGTCAAGCAGATCTGGTCGCGTGGTCGGACGACGTCAAGCAGTGGCACTCCGTCAAGCAGATCTGGTGACTGGTCGCGTGGTCGGACGCCGAACAAAGACTCGGAGATCTGGTCACCGGCGGAGTGTCGTTTCTTCAAGATCTGGTCGCCGGTCGGAGATCTACAAGGTGGGTTCAGACCGTTCAGTCGCGTGGCGTCGCCGGCAATATGCCAGATCTAATCGCCGGTCGTTACGTCCACTGTCCACCGGTGAGAGAGAGAGAGAGAGCGCCGAGTTGTGGTCTCGGGGAACGGGGTATCGAGGATAGGGGAACGGCGTCTCGGGAACAGGTTGGTGCGATTCCCGAAAACCAAAAAAAAAAAATCCCAGAAGTGAGAGGGTGCTTTAGCCCCCCCTTGCCACAACATAGGTCCACCCCTGATTGTGATCCTAGGCATGGGCCTTTACACAGGAAATTGTTCTTAGTTTGGACCCTGATCCCCTGGATTGACTCTAAAAATGCATTTTTCAAAAGTGTCGCACCAACCTTTTATTTATAAAGATTCCTCATTTCTTAAGCGGTCAGTTAAATTTTTTAGCAACAAAAATGAAGTTAAGCGACAATACCGCCTTCTTAGGTTATGGCAATAACCACAAAGGCAAGCTAGAATTGAATCAGATTTCATGGTGATCTGGTCAAGGTGGATTTCAGATTGCCGAACAATGAATTTCAGAATTCAACTCTTTTGAAGGATTTTGAAAGTGCTCAACTTAGCGCAGGCCATGCCCTTGAGCGTTACCAATTTTATATACTCAGGATTCAGATGAATTTACAGTCAAATCTGGAAATTGACACTCGATTACCTCACGAGTTTTAGATCAATTTAAAAACCGTAGGTAAATAGATCAAGATGCATACAAGTTCGAGTAGGAACATAAGCGCAAACGGTGGTTAGTACCTAGAAGCGTACCATTGGAGCGTGAAATCTTCTCCGGAAAGAGAGAGCAATTGTAGCCAAATAGTACCATCGTTGTTTTCCTATATATGTAACCATCAAAAACTTCATCTCAGTAGCAATTGTAGCCAAAGTAAGAATACGTCTATAGCAAGTAATGCCTGAAAAATTATCAACATGTATGACTAAATAAGTAAATTAGACATGCAAAATGAGCATAATAGTAGCAGACAAACATATGCATAGAAACAAAATGTTAAGTATTTTAACTAGCGTGCAATATCAAATTATAGAGAATCAAAAGTAAATTTGCGCTGGCTTGTGAGAGTCACGACAAAATCGTTGTCATAAAGGCTTTATCGTCTCGTGACTCACAGGTCCCAACGAACGATAAACCCTCCAAGATAAAACCGAAGTCTCATCGTTGCCTCATCAATGTGTGCGTCCACAAGGAGACTATCAAACTAACCCGATCAAGTTGCTCCAAAACCAAAACATTAGAGAACGTATAGAGTATACAATAGTACCAAGCATATATCTTTTTTTGTGTGTTCTCCATGCTAGGAGTGGTCTCCTTCTATAGTAGAAGGAAGACTAGGAGTTCCACGCATATATATAGCGAAACAAGAGCTTTTTTGTGTGACACATAAAGATAGCTTCTTTACTTGACACGTCATCGCATTATGTTTCTAATGTGAAATATAATTATAATCATTATAAGTGTCACTAAAGGTCTAAAATATTATCTTGAGTGAAGTTTTTATTGATAATTTAATTTTCATATTACTAAGCCTTAAATAATTAAAAAACTAATTCTAAACGTTCTATATATAACTCTAACTGATTGATGAACTAACTTATTAAGAATAAATTTTGACTATTGTATCATTAAAACCACTCTCTAATATGAATATAAAAATGCATATATTTTAAAACAAAAATAGCATACTAGATTTAGAAGGAAAAAAATGATGCTACAATTGAAACTGAAACAATAAAAATAATGTAACTATTGGTTACAATTTCTTTTAAAACTATAAAATTTGCTTACTGTGATCGATGTAATGATTTGTTAATACAGTATAGTAGCTTTTAGAATCCTTGTGGTAAAATAAAAAAATTGACGTTATTTCTTGGGTGGAGTCACACAAACAACAAATGAATTTACGTACAATCATTATTAATTAAAATTGTAATAATAATAAAGTTGTTTGAGTTGGGTCGGTTAAAATCATAAAACTCAATCCAAAGTCGCAGCCCTTTGGCTGGCTGAACCGGTCCAATTTATATCTGATTGAATTTGAATCAGATTTCTTGGTAAGTCGCAGCCCTTTGGCTGAACCGGTCCAATTTATATCTGATTGAATTTGAATCAGATTTCTTGGTGATCTTGTCGAGGTGGAACTTAAATTATGAAACAGTGAATCTCAGAATTGAAGTCTTGCGCCGGGATTTTGAAAGCGCTCAACTCAACGCAGGTCAAGTCGTTGAGCTCTACCAATCTGATACTCGGGATTCCGATGAATCACGGTCAAATCAGGAAACTGACACTCGAATACCTTAAAAGAGTTTTAGATCTTATTTACACACCTTAGGTACATTCGATCAAGATGCATACAAGTTCAAGTAGGAACGTATATACTCCACAAATCTTGACTCCTCAAGGGTCTGGCGCTTCAACTCTATAAGCGCTAACGGAGGTTAGTACATAGAACCATACTGTTTTGAGCGGGAAATGTTCACCGGAAAGAGAGAAAGCAATTGTAGCCAAATAATACCATCGTTGATTCCTACGTAAGCATCGGAAACTTCTTTTTTAACAGCGATTGTAGCCAAAGTAAGATGATGCTTATTTCATTAATATCGTTATTCTTACTAGCAGTAATCCTGGTCACTCTTCAGCTAACTAGCTACTGGAGAATAGTCTTCGGTCTAACATTTAGGAGTGGGGACATTACAGGCCCTAGCAACCTTTTGGGCGTTGGGGGAGTCTACGTACGGCCTGAGGGCCGGGTTCTTGAGGTACTCACACAGGCAAGGCAGCTGCTCCCTCAGCTTTTCGCAACAAGCTGCCGACGGCTGCCGCGAAAGCATGATTGCATCAGCGCATGGCGAGAGCTGCATAGCGTCGCAACTCACTGCCGTGGTAACGTGAACTTCGCCTAGAAGTACCACCAGGACCACACAGAGCGCAACAGCACAAAGCACCTTCTTCATCTTCAACTACTACACTGTGACCGTAGGTACTCGTTAATCGATTTGCTGTATATGGTCAAGAATGCAATGGGTGCATCTTGAGGTTCTTGTTGCACAATTTATAGAAGGGGTTGCAGTGTAGACTTACGAGGTGAGTAAATGCAAGGGTGATGTCAGTCTGTGATTGATTCCAAAGTTGTTGATGAAATGCCAAATAGGTGTGATGTGTGTCAGTTTTTCTGGTCATATATTTATGTCCCTTGTTGGCTTCACTTTACTTTACACCTCTGTTTTTGGATAATTGTGTTTCTGATCGCTGCATCTATACGTACCGTTTTGCGTTCCCTCATCGTTATCGTCTCAGCAGCAAAGTGACATCAATTCCTTGGGACAAGGCCCAAACCGAAGACTTTTTAGCATTGAATTGTCCCTCGGTATTATAGAAAATTAACTTTTTATTAGTTTCGGTACGCTTGATAGAAAAGTCTAATATTTTAACGTCTAAAAGTTATCATTACAAGTTGTCAATAAAAATTGTTTCACTTGTAAAAGTTACTTAACAAGATAATGGTTTGTCATATACCAATTTATTAAATTTATTTTCAAAATTGATTATCAAGATTTTGTCTTACCAAACTACTTAACTAGCCGTTTATTAAGTTAAGAGTGTGGCTAGATTTGCATCGTCACAAATAGTAGTAATTTGTGTTACTAGCTAAAAATATTCACTTTACTTCAGCTACAAATTTTTATGGAAGAGTGTGGCTATAGCAAAAAATGATGCGAGTTTAATCAAACCCTAATATCTCCTCCACAAGACCCATAAAAGTTTTCAGCTGTTTGTAAAAAGTTCGTTTAACAAATGATATTATAATGAATAAAGTTAAAATTCACAGCCCAAGTCTAGAAATTGGAAAAACAAATTATGTTCCAACGGCAAATTTAAACGAACAATCAACTTAATTGAGCCACATCATTTAGAGAATTTTTCTTTTTTTTAAAAAAAAAAATTCCGCCTTTTTCACGCTCACTATGCCCCAAAGCAACCACACCATTATGCGAAGTGCAAGAACACAAGATACCTTCTTTACCTTCAAATCAGAAAGTTAAAGAGAAAACGGTAAAAGCACTGGGTAGGGATGCAATAGGCCGGTGGAGGTTTGCTGCACAATTTATACAGAGATTAAGGGTGGAATAGATGCATGACTGAAATCTTGAATTGCAATTAAGGTTGACGGAACTTTGTGATTGAATTCTTCTAATTTTATGGAAAATGGTGACCAACCTGCAGGATTTGGATCCTTGTTCTCATGAAATAAATGACTTTGTCAATAGTTACTCCTTATTGGGAACATGTTGTTAAGATGGTAGATCTCCAGGATTATTGTTGTTTAGCTACTGATCCCTCGGAATGCAGACGGCACTACTCAAGTTTTCTCTTTTCTACACTAAGACTATGTATACAAGTTTATACTTCCTTCTTAAACAAAGCCTACATATGTTAAGGAATGGATACAAATATAACATAAAAGTAATATTCAATGTGACGTACCAATTATACTACTGAAATACAAAACATTATGATAGTATAATGGTCATTGTACGCTATGCTTACCACCGAAGGTTGTAGTTAAACTCTTTCCGAACAAAAAAGACCCTTCCTTCCTCATCCTAGCTTTAACTTGGCGGCATCATGACCAAGACCAATGCCCATGCACCAACCCGGTGCGTCTGGGCTCCAATTCCCCACTGTCGAAGAATGCATCACTAGCTTGTCAAAAACTACACAAAAATGCAAAATCATTGTATTGTAACCAAAGTTTTACAATATAAATTCTCTGGATTAACCAAAAAAAGGAAATATCAAGCATTGAAAAGATCATCTTGCAAATACTCTTTTATCATGTCTTCTTGGGACGAAAGCTTCTGCATATCACTTGTATACTTGGCATCTTCAAGAATCAAATTATCGTTACCTATGTGATAAAGTTGATGCAAAGAATAAATCACCCGAAGGGTATAAGTTGCTCATTCTCTGAACTCAAAAGAAAAGTATATTCATACTCATAAAGTGTCCAATTACATTACTAATGGTGCATGGAACTTAAATAAGCTCAAAATGTCTGTTAACACTAGCAGGATAAATGATACCTACCTTTGGACAATAGGAAAGAAGATCAACCTTCCTGGGCCCCTAACCCCAAAGGGAATTTCACGATGGCCATGCTTATAGCCTTATTACCAACAACGGAAATAGTGAGAATGATCAAAGAGATGATTGGAACTGGATTTGGATACAAAAATTACCTCGGAAGATCACTATTTTCATATGGCTTATCTTATGGGATAGGCTACCATCTAATGAGCTTAGAATGACAAGGAATCTCACTAGAATCGACATTTGCCAGAGATGTAATGGAGCTGTGGAAAATATTATTCATATTATCAGAGATTTCCCTAAAGCCCAAAGCATGTGGAGAAAAATTCATAGACCAGAGGCAGCTGAACATAGATACCAACCAAAGTAAGATGGAGTGGATAAAAAGCAATATCATGGATAAAAGAAAACCTGATTTTTGAGGCCTACATTGGAAATTTGTCTTTAGTGCTATTTTGTCACAGATATGGAAGGACAAGAACAAATAGTGCATTGAAGGAACCATGACTAATGAAGATATGTCTTCGAAGTTTGCCCTGAATTTAGCAAATGACATAACGAATGCATTTGCTGAGACATGGCATAGGCAATCTAAAGAACCCAGACATTTTTTGGTGTCCTCCTCTTGCAGGAAGGATAAAAAATAACTCAGATGGCAGCAAACAACATGGAGATTCAGGGGGATTTGGAGGCCTAGCTACTAGAGACAGCAAAGAAGACCGGATCGGTGGATATATGGGACACTTACCCCCATCTGTAACGTGCTGGAAGCAAAGTTATGCGTGTTAATGTTATTGTATAAGGTTTTGTATAATCAAGGGGATCCTACCGAGCACTGGCTGATACAACCCAGGAGCTTTTATGATTGCGTTGGCTAATTGAGGACATGGGAGTTACACGTTCTACTGCTACATCTTTATATTGTGATAATCGAAGTGCCACTGAGATTGCTCACAATGATGTGTTTCATGAGCGCACCAAACACATTGAAATTGATTGTCATTTTGTACGTCAACATGTTGTTCGTGGCACTGTTTGCTTACATTCTGTCATTTCTCTCAGTCAAACGGCAGACATTTTTACCAAATCACATCCTTCAAGGCGACTTCAAGAGTTAGATTCCAAACTCCAGCTGGCTTGTTCTCTCCCACCTTGAGTTTGAGGGGGATGTCAATGTTATTGTATAAGGTTTTATATAGTCAAGGGGTTATTATGTTATTTTTCATAGTCTAGAATATTCTTTAGGTTTTCTATCATGCCTAGGAATGACAATGGGGCAGGTCGGATGCAGATCTTATATAATCTTTTTTAATTTGAAGAGTGAGCATTACTTTGTCGTGAGGCCTTGCTGAAGTGACATCAGGGTTTTAACATGTGTTGCAGTCGCTAGTTTCTCTTTTCATCGTGATCCAATTATAATTTGTACGTTTCAAGCCTTGCCTTTCACCTGACACGATTTTGTAAGAGAAGACTAACCAAGATATTTTAATGCAAAAGGTTTGATCGATTCAACTTCTAGGAGGCAAGAAACTGAGAGTGGGATAAGAGGGGAAGACGATCGGGAAGAAGAGGCAGTTTGGGCAAATAAGTCCTTTATTCGCAAAATGTTTTAATCCCAAATCATTGACCGTGTTCAATGATAAGTGATAAGTCACTATGGGTGACTTAAAATTTTGGTCTTCAATTAATCTAGCACTTATTATTTGAAGAATGATAAGTGATAAGTCACTATAGGTGACTTAAAATTTTGGTCTTCAATTAATCTAGCACTTATTATTTGAAGTGGTAAAAAAAGTACGTTATTAAACGCACTAATTGAAAACTATTGAAAGTTTTCAGTTTTTAAGTGTTGAATTGGTTTATCAAACATACCCTTAGTTTTTGCACAACAAAGTCGCAGGCACGAACATAGGTTGTATCCGTTAGGAAACATTTTTATGGCTAACCACATAAATGTTATTTGTAGTGATGCACATATGTCTTGTACTTTATAAATTTGAAACGGAAACAAGTACCATCCTTAATGCGATGGTTATAACGAATATTGCAGTGGTCAATGACGAAAATGATTTTTTCCTCTCTTTAAATTTCAAAGTACATAACATATAGGCTTTTCATTAGTCGGATCTGAGTTTTGTCAAATTGATTACTCTTTTAATAATCGTTCGCCTGCTTTAATATGAGGTACATTGTTTTGTCAAAAATCATAAGTAGAGTAATGTAGAGTAACAATAACAACTTAACCATAACATTTTTTGGATGACAAAATGCGGAGCAGTTTTTTTCATTTTAGACCAAATCAAGTTTTACACGGTTGTACATTTTGCACTAATGCTTGTCCTCTGCTCTGTCTTTAACAGAAAATAGCTCTAACACATTAATGTTGGCCTTCCTATTTTTTATTTTTTTTGCTAGTACTCTTCACTTTTCGGCTAGCTTCAGCATTTAGGAATAGGGACAGAGCATGCATTAACAATCCTTCTGGCGTTCGGGGAGCCTATGAACGGCTTGAGCGCTGGGTCCCTAAGGTACCCACAAAAGCAAGGCTGCTGCTCCATCAGCTTACTGCAACATTCTTTAGACGGCGGCAATGTCGGCGACGTGAACGCCGGAGTGCATGATGCAAGCTCCGCCACAGTGCATGTCACCGCCTTCGTCACGCTCACTTGGCACAAAAGCAACATCGCCATCATGCCAAGTGCAAGAACACAAGACACCTTCTTCATCTTCAACTTCAAGTAAGACTGTAAGACAGTATGCACCTAAGGACTTAGACGTTAAATGGTATGGGAAGGAGGAACTAAGGGTTTGGATGGGAAGGAGGCATATTTTTCAGAAGAGTTTGGTTGCTAAATTTATAGAGGTTAAAAGTGAGTAATGGGGTGAAAAAAGTCAAGCCATTACAGATATAGTTAATCTGTGTGGTAATGCCATACCAACGTGATGACTCCAACTCAAGAAATTAGAGAAATACTAAACCCACATAAAGAAGATCTTTGCTAGATATTCAACATTACAAAAAAGATTTCCTTCCAAAGCTAGTAATATGTAGAATTCTAGTTTAAACATAATTTACTTGGTAAGCTGACTTTTTGACGAAATGTAGTTCTATCCATTGTTGTTATGCTCGTCCGAGTCAAATTGAACTTACTAGTGCTGCAATTTGGGAGGGGGGCGGGCAGGACGGGCATGAGAGCCTCATCATCTCCGGTCCACTTTTCAAAACTCATGCCCATACCAACTCCAGCCCATCTACAGGCCGAATAACATCTATTCATGCCCATGTCATGAAAATTTTGGTGGGCTCGGGCTGTCCACTGGTTGTTCATGATTACAAATTAATTTTGATATATTTAATTTTAAGCATATCAATTATCATCTAAGTCTATTAATTAGTCGTGACTTTTTGTTTTTTTTTCTAATTTTTAAGCATATCAATTATCATCCAAGCCTACTAATTAGTGTAATGAAGAAAAGTATATTGAAGTCTCCAAATAAATTTAGATATAAGCATGGAAACAATGTTTTAGGACAAAATAAAAGAAAAAAACAAGAGTCTCTCAAGAATCTTAAGAAGTCTACTGCTATAATAAAATACAAAGCAAAAAAAAAAAAGTTTTAAAAGGTCTACAACCCATAAATTTGCTTAGAGGATCTAAGACCAAAAAGAAAAACACATATCTTGTACACAAATTTTATGTTCATAACTTTATGTTATATAAAAGTTGGACGGGTTGGGCGGGACTTTAAGTTTTGCCCACATTCGACCCATATTTTTGACTGGCCCAAAATTTTATATTCACGTTCACCATAGTCTCTGTTCAAGTAAACTCACGCCCTTATTTCTGTGGGCTAGCACGGGTTGTTTAATTCAAATTGCACCCTAAAACTTAATAATGATAATGATGAGAAGATTGAGTATAACGCCTATTCAAATTTACCATTTTCCCTCCATGTTTGTGAGTAACATCCTTTTGTGACTTTTTAAAAATTCTTAATAGCGAACAAATGGTTGGTAAAAAGTGAATTGCAAATGTCATCACTTATAAAGATGTCAGTCAAGCAATAAGAATCAAGACTACTTCATTAAGTAGATATTTAGGGCTACAGTCGTCAATCGCAGAAAGTAATGAATTTCACAACGCAAAAACTAATTTCACTCGAAGTACTAACATGCCCAAAAACTACGCGAAAAGGTAACATCAACCAAATTTCGTTCAAGCATACAGAAAAAAATTTACTTCATTGCAAAGCGCACTAGACACAAAATGCATCAGTAAGAGCCGGAACAATATGAATAACTTCACGAAGTACGTACTTTAATGGACTATACAAAAGCTGGTATCTTTTTCTTGAGAGACCTAGAGAGTAACTTTCCAGCGCCATCACCCCTTGTAGGTTGTGACTTCTCCCTCGTACTAGGTGCCTTGCAAGGTACAAAAAAATTGAGCCACTTATGGATTTCTAGGTCCCGACAAAAATGTGTCACTGTCAAGATGGCCGAGTTGGTCTAAGGCGCCAGTTTCAGGTACTGGTCGGAAAGGGCATGGGTTCGAATCCCATTCTTGCACAACAATTGAATTTTCCTGTTTCTTCCAAAATACAGACATTTCCTCCCTACAGAGCTTGTAGGATTCCACCTTTTCACTGGGGGGCTACTGACAAAACGTAGGGAAACAAAAACCAACAAGCTTTTCACTATACCCGAAATTTGTAACGGAAACAAAAATTTCAAGTTCTCATTCTGTTGGCGGAGTTTCCTCGCTGTTTTTCGCTTTACCCCTAAGAATGTCGGTAAACCCACCCCTCATGATTCGCCTAAACCTGGTGTCCTCAACTGGGGCTTGCGGAACAATAGGCTTTGGGGACTCGACGGGTGCCGGTGCTGATGGCGGTGTTGGAAGGTCTCCAGTTTCCTTCTTCCCGAGTAGTCCGCCTTCACCAAAGAAACTGCTCACAGATGATGGAAGTCCAAGATGTGCACCCATCACCTTACTAATAGCATCGAAAGTTCCACCTGACCTTTCCTTCATTATGATTTCAAGAGCTTCTTTGTGAGCTGGATCAAGCGCATCATAATCTTTTAGTAGATTTTGTATGGCAGGTAGGAGGAAATCCCTAACACTACTAGGAGGCAGATCTGCAGCAAAGCAGAGGCACGAGTGAGCAACCAAACAGTAAAATTTTAAAGAATTCCAAGGAATGAGAAATAACACAAGTGCATGCAGTTAAATAATTGTGCACTTAAGTTTGAGAAGGTAACACTATTAATCTTCTGCAACATATAGAGGATTTGTGCATGTATCATGAGAGCTTGTGTTTAGCAGATTTCTGGTGAGTGTTCATATTTATATATGCGACAATCTATTTCCAGACTAAGGATAGTTTCCTTACTATTTCTGGAAAAATGAGCAGCTACCATTACATCTACCGCTAGTTGATTGAGCTAATCTTTAATAAGATAAAACCATTTCCGAATTACACAAAAGAAGTTTCCTATAATATCCTCTGCAATTCCTCGTTTAATCGTACTTGGTATGTCTACTAGGTCCTTCAAATATCAGCCACTCTTTATTACGACAGGAAATACTATTTCATATTCAGACGTGCGGATATGGAGGTTTGTAAACATCCCCTCAGAATAGTCTCTCCATGAGATTGAGTTCCTTTCCTTGGTACGTAGATCGAGTTCTAGTCATAAGTTCTCTTTTATATTGTACATTGTAAGCATATTTCCTCTTAGTCTCTCGCTTGCCATATCTTTTTGCTGAAAACTGACCCTAGGAAGCAATCTACGTGTCAGATAAACCAGAGATAATGGGGTGGATTATGCAATCATGGTGCATTGTGTTTTGAGATTTATATGGTAGAGAAAAGGTTCACTTCCAGCCCCCACCCAAACATACACACACCATGCCTGAACCCAGCCAATATAAAAAAAGAGGGTCGCATAGCTCATCCAATTGAACCCCATGAAAAATCTCTCAGAAACAAAACTCCTCAAATTTCTACACCCAGACTGAAAAAGCATATGCGAATTTCCATGTAATTCTAATCAAATTTATGAAGACAAAAGGGGTAAAAGAAAATTAGAAGTCTCTGATCTTTGAGAGGAGCAAACCTGTAGCATCTAGAGCACGGATTGATTCACAAAATGCATTGGCTCTCTCACGGCGACGCGTCACGTTACTTGAAGGAAGCGGTGTGGCTGTAAGTTGGAATATCTTCGACAATAGATGTATTTTAAGTCAAAGAACCAACGTTTGTAATCGTAGAATCAGAATCTAATACAACATATGAATTACGACTAGAATGAAATTAAAAGGCCAGAGTTACTCAAGCACTGAAACATATTCTCAAAGATTGTAGAGGATATAATCTCGAAGTCTATCTGTTGTATGTGGTACAGCCACCACCAGTGCACGGACAACAGCAATTGTAGCTTCATGAGATCCATCTTCAAGAAAAGCATCCATCTGAATCCGTATTTTCTCTACGATCTAAAAGTAAAAAATTATGTTAGCCAACTGCACTGAAGCCGCTCCATTGAGATACTCAACAAAAATTTAACACTACTTTATCTGTGAATACCATGTCATTTTTAAAATGCTGCGCTACGGATCCAAATGCTTCAATGCTTGCATATTTGACACTTAAGTTTTGGTCAGAGCCAAGAGTTACTAAAGCAGGCAAAACATGAGTTGAAGCAATCTTCGCATCAATGTATGGCACCTGTAAAAAAATTTCATACTCAATAAATACATGACTAGATTAACAGTATCTGATGATTTCAAGAGAATGAATCAACTTACAATGACTTTCAAAAGTTTGGCAGCACTGATTTTCATATTTATGTTGGAGCTGACTACCATTTCCCATAGAATATTGAAAATCATGGTGTGATGTTCTTCAGATGTGCTACTTAACCAAAGGAGCAAGTCAAATAATGCAACACAACATAACCCATACGCTCACTAAGGCAAAAATATTATCACGAGGCACCAACCACAGGAAGCGGACAGAGTTATAAATCTCAGCATTGTGTTTTGCTGGCTGATCCTCCTGAAATGTACTCTGGAGTAACAGATTTCTCAGGTACTCTGTCAAATGTTCATGCTTGCCAGGAGATCCTAACACGCCTGCCAATAGAAGTGGTAGGACACACATAGTAGCAAGTCTCTCAGCTACCACAGTTTTTGGTCTCAAACCTGCAGAAACAAAAGTTAACCAACATATAAGATGATTTACCCGAGACTTAGTAAGCTATTCCACCAACCATACACAAATAATTTCCTTAACAACGAAATCACAAAATTTATTACCTCTGATTCTTGACTGGATTGTGTGTGGAAAACATTTCAAATCAGCATTATCCCCAACTGCTACCAAGAATACAGGTAGCATGATGTCTGCCAAATAATTATCCCCAAAACGTTCAGATACGGCCAACAAAAACTGCATTCCCAACACCTAGATTAGAAACTACTTGCAAAACAAACTCCAAATGAAAACTGTTTCAAGTGGGCAAAAGCACCTTTGTGATTCGATATCTTATAGTGTCTTCCTTCTGAGGTAATAGAGACGCAAGTTGAATCAAATTAGGAAAGCAGTCAACATGCAGCCACTCGAATGCAGGCCATTCCACACGTCCCCTGAACAAGATATAAAATCTCTAGGTAAATGACAGTGTCTAATTTTCCAAAGCTCCAGTGCTATCAGGTACGGCTTACCCTGCATACAACTCAAGTACGGACGTAGAAAATAATGTTCCTCCAGAATCTGAAACAGAATGAAATGGACAAGTCTCGATAGCTTTTTGGTGTACAAATGGAAGCAATTCAGTCAGCAACCGCAGTAAAACATCAAGATTCCACCGTTCTCTTTCACCTAAAACACGAAGGTGTGACTCAACTGAATCTTTAACACCTGAGAGAGGTGGACAACGCTGAAAAACAGTGTGTCAGGAACTACAGTATAAAATATTCCAGTCATAGTTGAGGCATAGTACTTGAAAATACTCATACCTGAGCAGAGCTCAAGATGTAAGAAAGTAACACTCTTAAGATGTGGTCCAATTTGTTTCCCCATTTTACTAAGGCAGGAACCAGTTCTTTGAGTGAAGTTTCTACCACCACTCCTGACGGGTCACAAACTAACTGAAACATCATCTCCTCCACCTAACAAACAAACAAAGAAATAGGATTGGAGAAACTTTTATTCCTTCTTATTTCTTCTTTTCTTTTTCTGTTTTTTTTTTCTCCTCTCTTTATCTTTTTATCTTCTCGTAAGTCAAGTATTATGATCAGGGGAAAATGCTTCATTCCCTAGACCACATAGCTTACTTTGTAGGCAATTCGGTCAAGTCAGATATTTTCTCCTTGATTGCCTCGAAGCATATTTAGTGAGGCTGACCTTGAAATATTTGTCCATATTGGGAAAGAGCGGAAGCAGCAAAGCCAGATTATGTGCAGCAGCCTCGCGAACAACCATCGCAGAATCCTCAATCAGCTGTTGCACAATAGACAAGATGAGAGAGTCACGAATCTCAGGACGGACGAATTCTGCCAGCTCTCCACATGATTGAGCAACTAGCAGCCTGCGTTCCTCATAAGTGTGATTAATCTGCAATCAGCAATACATAATACTATCTTACAGACAATTAAAAAACATCTTGAAAATGAGATTTTCCAGCCAAAACACGAGTTTCTCACTTGTTCCCAACATTGGGGAAGCAACTCTGTCTCCGTTCTCATCTCCCCCACATTCTTAGAAAGGGTCACACAGGCCTGAATAAAAGAATAGAAGGACATCACATAATATACATATCAAAAGATGTTGATCCTTTAATTATGGAAGCACATAGAAACTCACATCCATTATGATACGTCTTTGTTGTTCATCTGGGCGCTTAATCAAGTTAAACAATGTGTGGGTCAAGGAATCCCGTGTGGTGCTATCTGGATGGCGCTCGATTGCACACATTATCAGGGGAAGAAGCTCCTACAGGCATGCATTACAAATGAAATGGTAGACAGACTTGTCCTCTAGTAACAACAACAAAGATAGCCGATGGAGCAAAAACATCAATACAACAACATTTGAAAGCAGACCTCTCGATGGTTGATTAGCACATACGGAACAATTTTAGGCAGTGCATCTGAAAGTATCTGAATGGTTTCGAGACCCTGAAATTTGAACACAGATGAAAGTGTGATGCAAATTTGTTCATGAAATGGGAAAGGCTAAAATGTCCCAAAGCGAGAATGACATGATCTTACCATCTTCCCAGAATTAGATTCGCCACCTAGACTGTCCGAGTTTAGAAGTAGACCATTATCTTCTGGGGGTGGTTTGCCATTGAGTTTGGGGACATCCTCGGCTTTCTCATTAACACCATTATC
Organism: Escallonia rubra; assembly: GCA_033065855.1. Taxonomy (NCBI): domain Eukaryota; kingdom Viridiplantae; phylum Streptophyta; class Magnoliopsida; order Escalloniales; family Escalloniaceae; genus Escallonia; species Escallonia rubra. Next base: position 987,834 of record JAVXUO010001034.1, on the reverse strand, counting down.
ATTAGTCTCACTGAAAGATGAATCTTCTAATTTCTCAGTTATATCACTAGTGGCATCACTGGATTGATTTGCTACTAACAGAGAATCTCCTAAACTTCCTGGCGGCATGCTGACTGAAGATGCTTCTTCACCAACTTCATCTATTTTTTCAATAGTGACATCTTTGTCTTCATCTTCTGTCCCATTGGTATCTTCCTCGTGTTTTGTGGATTCTAAAGATTCAGTAGCTATAGATGTCATCCCCTTTAACCTGTCTATTTCCTTCTGCAGCAACGTTATTTCTTCCTCGTAGTTTTGTACGGACGATGCTTGCATATTTGCATCTTCATTAGCTAACAACGTCCGTCCAGATCGAGCTCCTTCAATGTGCATCTTCAGTGATGTTATTTCAGCCCTACAGTCATTTAGTTCTTTTCTTTGGCTCTCCAAGGACTGCTTTAAATCTTGGATCTGGAACAGGATATCTACACTTTCAAATGTGAATTTATACTTTTAAGATGGAGGGATCAGAGAGAATTACCAGAGTCTCTTTATCCTTCACATCCTTCTGTAGAGCTTCCAAGGATTTTGTTAATGCCATAACTTGGCCATCAGCCAAACTTTTTCTTTTTAGCAAGGACTGTATTTCATTTTTCAGATTATCACTTTCTTTTACCAAAGATTCATTCTCTCGAAGCATGGCAATCTTTTCCTGCAGCATAAGGCAGCCTATTCAGTTATGTGCACACCGGCATACGGAATAATAGACTGATGTAGAATAATTGCTGGACTTGGATTTGGAGATCGGTTATTTTTGTTTTTGTTTTTAGTTCTTTTATTTTATTTTGTTTGTTTATTTATTTATTTTGGGGGGGGGGGGGGGGGGTGGTTTGGGGAGAGGAGGTCTAAAGAAACTACATCCCATCTTATTTAAATACTAACACTATCAACTGCAAGTGCATGCACTCATCTCCAATATTCTCCCTCTTTCGAACCCCTCCTCATCGTCTGTAAGCAACTACTGTAAACCTCTTTACATAGATTCAACAAGAACTCACCATAAACGCCCTCATCACCTTCAGGGACGACAAAGGGCTGCAAATTTTTCCAAAATATGAATCAGTTGCAGCTACTTCATGCATGCATCTGGGCGTCATTTCATATAAATTGGTCAAAGTAAGTCGGAATACAAGTTTTTCCAAGTAACTTAATAAGAATTGATATATATTAATGTATATGATACGAATCATTGGCGTTGCCTCTTATTAGCATGTTTTTGATAAGTTCGTAGCTTTATTACCTTTACAAAATTATGTAACTTATTTCCAATTGTTTCATTCATTTGTTAATTGCACAAGAAATTGCCTTTGTTGATTACCAGATCAGAATAAAAAGCCATATCCTGCAAACTGGCAACAAAAAAACCAATATAGATATCGATATGATACATTACTTTCCATGAGTTGCAGAATGCATTCTATAAGAATTCAAAAAGAAAAATGAGAGATCAGCCAACGCAAAAATATTGAATGATTCGCATCCTTGACAGCAGATACGAAGGACCATAGGTATCTTGTAGCAGCTTCAACCATGGAAGCTGAGGCCTGTAAGTTGTTAGTCTCAACTGTCAATTTTTGCTTTGCAATTTAAACTACGGAGAAGAGTGAAAGAATGGGACCCCCTCAAGACTCTTGTAACTGACATCCTGTCAGTGAGAAAGTGACATAACAGCCTGCCAGTTTGATACAATAAACGGTTTCTTAAGAGAAGCATGATTGTTGTCTAATGTGGATACTAAAATGCTATTGTTGTTACTGTGGTCACCTTCACCAAACAAGGATACATATTATAACGCATACAATTATTGTCTATACAAGCTCAAACACTATGAGGAGTACGAGTACTGAACCCCCATCACTCCCCCATCCCCAACCCAGCGAAGATATTAACGAGTATGGGGAATGGATTCCACTACTTGTTTCCTAACATCTAGGCTAAAGGAAAAAATGTAAGTAAGGGCTTGAAGCATTAAAACAAATCTTCAGCACTAAAAATAATTGAAACATCTTTCATTAGACCACAAATCTTCAGCAATAAAAATAAATGAAACATTTTCTTTAATGACTACATGAAGAGGCCTATCCCACAGTATTTGAAGAAGTACCTCGGCAGCCTCTGTAGTGGATGAAAGGTACTGGTAATAGTAATGCCGCAGGGCATCTGTTACACATGCAGATGAGTTCTGCCAAACATCTAGGTTCTGGTCAGTCACCTGCAGGATACGTGAGAAATCACAATAATGTCTATGGCATAAATGTGTGTGCTTGTCTCCTATTAGCACAGTTTACCTGCAAGATGCATGTACCTAACACAAAATACTTTTCTAGAGCATTGTTCCTATTTTAGTTTTTTAAACAGACCTAAAACTCTCCGCAATGCATAAACAACCAATATCCAAGGTAGGAGAAAGATTTTTTAATCAAATTACAACACTTTGCTAATGAATTGATCCAACCGGTCAAATATGAAGTAATGACTAAGCAACAAATTTGTCTTCTATGCTTTATATTCTAGGAACCGCCTTTCTTCAGATACCCTTCGGAATAAATACTACAGAGCGTACAAATCAACATATAACACATTTACCAATTCCTATCACGTGTTTAAGGTTACCAGCAAAAAACTGCATTGACCAGCTATGTACAAAAGAACCTCCCTTGAAATGGTATACCAAAAGCCGAACAACACAACTGATAAAAAAGTACGGCAACACCACATGGGTCTCATCCACCGAGGCACTCAAAGCTTTGGCAACTGAAGCTGGAGAGACTCAAACCCTGCTGCCTCAGGTTGGAGCAAGTAATGACTTGCCACTGAACCTAACCCAAAACTTAAAATTTAAAAGGTCGACAGGTATTTTTTTGTTACATGTTTATAAAGAATTTATTTTTATGTAACATCCAATGCAGCACTTATTCTGGTACTAAATATTCTTCCTTCAAACCAAAAGTAATTCCACTAAATTAAGAAGTAATTTAACATGCATGCATATTTGTGTAATTTTTTCAGCTTATTAGATTCTTGTATCACAGTAGTCCATCACTGTCATGAGTTGATCTGTCAACTGCAGCCACAGTGTTTACAGTCTTAAGTCTCAGTTTTGGATTCGAAGTATTGGTTGTTAAAAAAAAAGCAGAACAGCAACCACCGGATTTAAATATGATGACTCTATACGGACGTAGTAAACCCTCTTCACCGCCACAAGAAACTCTAAGAATTGATAAGCACTAATATAATTTTTGAAAGTCAAGTTGCCTTTGTTTAACATACTTCTTCATAAAATGTCATGGCAGTCAAGCGATATCCTGCCAAAAGCAAATACTCCTTCACAGAACAATTGAGATCTCGACGTTCATGGTCCTTCAAATGGCCCAAGTCAGAGGAGGTCACCCTCTTACGCTGTTGAATATCTGGCCCATCATTTGCAGATGCATCCGTATTTGTCCCTGTAAGTTACACATTAGGGAAAAGTTCAATCAACAAAGGAAGAGAAAAACACTGTGACCATCTGATGAAGGTAACACACTACAGCAGTATTGTTAAGTCCAGACAAGATACTCATGAAAGGCAATAACAATTGTAACAAAGGATTAGTTACCATGCACTAGCTAAGCTTCCTATGACAGACAGAACAGTATGTGGAACTCATATTGAAGTTATGTTTTTGAAATAGAAAGTTTTATAGGAAGTGACACTGGTTGGCCTTTGCCTTACAATCTTGAATTAGTGATATGCAAGTGACATTTATATGAGACAAAGCGATATGCATACCATTCAACTGATCCACTGTGGCCTCAATTTTCTTTTGCACCTCAGTCTTGAGTTTCAGAATGTCTTCTTGGGCTAAACGAAGTTCATAATCGCTGATCGCCAATTTTTCTTCTAGTGCTTCTTTATCTTCTAACAAACTCTGGGGGTCGGCAACTGATTTCCACAAAATGATACAAGAAGGAAGTATCAGTAAGTTGTGACTACAATCCAGGAGCATAAAGTAACCTTAGCAGAATAGGGGTCCATGTTGCACCACTAAGTCCAAAGCATGAATAAAAATAAAAAATAAAAAGTCCAAAGCATGAATCACTTATCAAATAAATTAAAAGTCCTAAGCATCAGATCACCACTTAGGTTCCATGACAGATAAAAACGTCATAGTACAAGAAGTACGAAAATATTACCAGCCACTGAGAACAACAGACTCCCAAAACACAATTGAAATAAGACATTAGCGCACAAATCCAATCTAAGGCGTACACAACAATTCCCCCTCCCCCCCCCCCCCCCACCCACCCACCTCCATCAACCAAAAAAAATCATCAACCCCAAGCTATAATTGGGTGGGTCTTTTTCTTTTCTTCTAGAGAGAAAGGACAAGGTGAATATAGAACACCTGGAAATGATATGTGGTTACAGTCGTACATGCACTACGCTGCCCCCAACAGAATAGTTATTGTGTTAATGATTTGACAGAAAACCAGAACAAAAATGACATAAAGTGGCCTTTCTTATGTTAATTTCTTTCCATCATAAGCCAAACATGCCTCTACATCAAATTCTCTTCAAATAGTTTTACAGAATAGCATAGTTCACTACATTTCGTTTGAAATGAAATGAGCCTCATTCAAGAGCATTAACACCCTCCGCTGTTTCCTATTGCATAATGTAGCAGATTAACAATTTTAAATCGCACTTCTATCCCGGACTAAAACTAGAAAGTATAGCTTCCCTTATAGTTTATTTTCCACAAACTTATCATTTGCATGTCTATTTAAATACAAGTCCAGAAGAATCATGTGAAGTGCACAGATGCAGATTGCAGCATACCAATATCAAGATCACGTAATGCTTCTAATTTTCTTTATTAGAGCCAAGAATCTCATTCAATCTTGTGGTCTCAAAATTTTTCTCTCAGCCATGAAGTAGTAGCTAAAGCTTGTAAAGAACCTTGCCAGTATAATCCTTCACCAACTTGAGCTGCTCTTATTCATATCTTTGCATGTCTCTGTAACACTTTCCTTAACTATGGGCTTTCGGAAATCCTCTGCGATACTTTTTTTGAGTTCCCAAAAGGGGATCATCTAGACGCGGCTGAGAGTAGAGTAGGTAGTGCGTCATTCATGTTCGTTTAATACCTCTTTGGATACGACAAAACTGGTAAGCAATAGAAACATTAGAGGATGGTCTAGTAAATTAAAGATATTAAGAAAGTAAACTTGCATGCATTTAGCCCAGCAAGTCTTTTTTCGCCCAATGATTAAAGATACGCGGATCAATTCCAATCAACTTAAAACTAAAACTTTTTCCTAAAACATGACAGAAAACCAGTAAGGACAACTATAATATCATCATAATACTCAGAATTTGATATTCCAATAACAAGGAAGTCCGGCCATTCTTCTAACCAATGAGTACAAATGGCGGTCGTAGAGGAACTAAATACGGTCGTTCCGCCAAGTGAACAACTCTAGAAATCTGATTCTCCCCACTGTTTCACACACTTCATAGAACCAATTACTAAATGATACTTCCTCAGCTTCAAAATTTGAGCCTTTTCGGTATTTTAGCTACTTCATAGTATAGAACTCGAGCGCATAGACAATGACCTTATTCACCACTTTTATTCTGGTTTGGCATGTCAGATAGTCTTAAAAGCTTTTAATAATTACTTTAGCCTTATTAAATATTCATTTATACAAAATCAATTCAAGTGATTAGCTTAAAAAAAGTCAAAGCAACTACCTCGGCACAGTACATTCTATCCACTCTTCTAAACTCCTTAGCAATGCGGATACTGTGTACCTGAGACCCATAGTGTTCTAGCAAAATCCAATTCCAGATCAAAACTTACCAAATGCTCAACAAACATGGAAGCTAATAATTTTGCTCGAACTCCATTCATATCATCACATATAAGTATGATACTACCTCTATTACTAAATTTGAGTCTCTTCCACTTTTTTCTCATGTAACTTATCAAATTGTTGTATAAGGATTCTAAATACAAATTCAACCTAACTCAATATTCAGTCATTCAAGATAATCCTAGTAATTAGCTAAAAATTTAATGCGTCTCACGTTTTGGAACAGTAAACATATCTAGTTTTCTGAACTCCTTGGCAACACAGAGTGTCCATTTTGTTCCAAAAAAACTCATCTCCAGATCAAAACTTGCAAAGTGCCAAGGAATGACATAAACGCTAAAGTGAGCGAGACATTGAGCTTAACATGTCAAAATGTTTTATGGAGATTTCATTTAGCGCTTTAACCTAACTAAATATTCGCTCATTCACAACTAATCCTAGTAATTTGCTACAGAAAAGTTAAAGCAACTCAAATTTCAGAAGACAGGCAGTACAGCTTAACTAATTTTCTTAACTCCTTAGCAACACGTACCTGGGATCCATATAGCTATAACAAAGTTCAATTCCGGATCAAACTTACAGGAACCAACAAAAATCACCTAAACTTATGGTACCAGATATCAACAAGCAATCAAAACCTCTCGTATAGCAATCACTTCAACAATGAGCGCCGAAGCTCATATTATCACTCAACAACCAAACACAACCACATATGCAACAATCACTTCACAAATTCGAATGCTTATAACGCGAATGTGAGTGTCAATGCGTGTGCGTGTGCGTGCGCGAAGTAAGAGCGGGACCTCGGAGGGAATTGAAACGAGAAATCTGATCGGGAGGGAAGTGAGAGGGATCGGCGAAGAAGTCCTTCAGACGAATGGCCTGGTCGTCGCGGCCGTCGTCGAGCAGCTCGTGAAGGAGCTCGAACGCCGACAGCAAGTAATTCTCTTCCAGCAGGAAGTTCACCACGCAATTGCACAGCGACGATCTCTCCACGTCCATCTCTCGATGGCGAATTCAATCGTTCGTCAGAGGCTTCTTGGCCACGACATTGGATTATTCTAAAGCGTGGGATCGGATCTAATGTGCTTCCCTAAGTCAAGTGGCCATGCAATTGAGAACAAAACAGAAGAGACTGGGACTTCTGAACATGTTGCAAACTGAGACGAATGTGATGATTCGGTGCTGCGCGGGAGGATCGGGTGCTCGTGATTCTTGATGATTGTCAACGGCGTATGGCAGCGGATCACTCTGTGTATTGACGTCCGTCCGTTAGATCTGATCTAAATGACACGTCAAGGGTCAACCATTACTAAATTTGATGAAATGTCAAGCAGCTTCCCACGTTGCTCAGGTACATGATGCTGCTCCTTCTCTTTTCTGAAAGTGAGCTGAGCAAGGTTAACAATGGGTGATTAATTTGGAAGGATTGATCGTCTTACAGGTGCAGTTAGCTGGTTAACAATGGGTGAGCAATTTGGAAGGATTGATCGTCTTACGAGTGCAGTTAGTTAGCCACCAAGGAGTGAGTGAGATGACAAATATATATAACCTTAAATTTTGAATTCGAATCTTTCTATTTACGAACCAATTACAATCTTGATTTCAAAAAATAAAACAAAAGCGCAGTTTAACTTTTTAAGCCTATTTGGACCTATGCTTCGGACTCCATTCTCCAAATAGAGATGGATGATTAAATTGAGAATACAAAAGTATGCATATTTTGAACACTATTTGAAGGCGTTTCGGCGTCAGTACTATCAAGGGCGACATTACTATCGGGGAACAGAGGTGGGGACAGCGGTTGGTGGTGTTGTCTACGATTAGTAGGTAGTGGTGGTGACATTGCTTTTGTAAACGAGTGAAAATTGAAAAAGGCTAGAGGGCTAGTCGATATTCTTATTTACAAATGATAATTGGATACTTGAATATTCAGGCTCAACTCGTCATATTCAGTTGATTAAGATTGGAATTAGACATACAGGCTCTGAATAAAATGAGTTGCTTACCACAGACCCCTCCTCGTCTCGTTGATTTATTCTAGCATCGACAGTTCCGTTCAAATCACATTAGTAGGAATATAAGCTTGCACCATCCAGTTGCTTAGCTGGAACGCCAGGCGGCTCTTCCTACGATTGGTTGTGGATCTTCTTACTGGGTTGGGCTCAAATCGATAGGATCATGGCTTTTCCACTTTCATAGGAGCAGGAGCTAAATCCCCATCCCTCCTCCTCATCCACCCAGAGGATAGATTTATTCGATTGCTGTGGGATAAAAGGAATCCCAATTCGGTCCTTAATTAATGTATTTGCACCATGTATTCCCCTTTTAAAATACGAAAACATGGCACGAGCTAGAAAGAACCACATGGAATATTGTACAGGGCAGTAAAAGATTCGGATCTGTTCGTTTAACATTCTTGTTTTATGTTTTCGTTTCTTGTTTTATGTTCATTATATTTTTCTCATCTTGTTAAGAAATATGATTGCGTACATTTAGCATTTTGTCATTTTTTTTCTAATTACTTTTTTGAGTGTTTTATGTACGTATATCATTTTTTATTTTATTTGCAGTAAGTCTTTTGGGCCAAATCACGTACGTTTACCATTTTAAAAAATATTTTGATCAATTTTTCCCATCTCTCCCTTGGTATGCACACGGACATTTACATTACTACCCTTACTTTTCCTTTCAAAGTACAGAGTGTCACAATTGAGACACCTGTCAAAAATGCGTGTGAAGGCGTGTTTTAACGAGAGGGAGACAGAGAGAGAGAGAGAGAGAGAGAGAGAGGGAGACAGAGAGAGGAGGGGTGAGTGTGTTTTTTTTAACAGTGACGTGACATTAAGGAAAAAATGGTGAAGAGTAGCCTGCCTAAGACTTTTTTTTTTCAGACAAGTGGTCTGAAAAGGGTGAAAACACCTATAAAAATGAAAATGAAAGTACAAAATAAAATGAATCTTTTTGTCATCGTTACAAAAAACACATAATAAAAATGCTAAACGCAAATGTCTTGTCAACCGGATTAAAAGATACTTTTAAACTCTAAAACACAATTTGGTTATGTGAGATTAAATTTGTGTAACGTGCTATTATATCTTTTTGTTTGCTTCGTGGGTGAATGCAGATCCCATAGTTGGGCCTGCTCTTAGGCTCTCAAGTGTGAGGAACTCAAAGTTCAAGCTCGTAATCCTTGTCTTAGCGAAATCTCTAACTTGTGCTGCCCATAAACAAGCGTGTTGAGCTCAAACATGTTTCAATTGCAATTAATGAATAGTGGGCATATCGTGTGTTGCCCATGTGTTTTGCCATGTATAAAACGCTCAATTGGTTTATACTATTCATTTGCACTTCGAAAGTATCATTTCTTTCGATTAAGAAGTAGCAAAAAACGCAGAGTAAAAGACGGGAGAGTAGGGCAAGAAAACTCAACATTACGAAATCAAGTCGGCTCTAGCTTCCACTGTGCCAGCCAGATTCATCGAATCTTGATCTTGTTTTGCTTATGTTATGTAAGTAATCTACCGGCCTTCTTGCACCCGACATAATCTCAATCTTGGTTGTAATTTAAATTTTACCTTTTGATTTTCTCAGATAGCAACTTAACTACTCTTATAACGAAAAAAAAAATAATATACACTACTGCTTAATCTTTTCTCAAAAACAAAAAATACAAAAATCATATATTTCGACTTGTTTACGAAAAGGAACGCGCGTCGCATTTGATCTAGTCTAGTAAATGAATAGTAAACTTAAAATCAAAGCTTGTCTGAGTTTAAAGACTTTGATCAACGAGCTTGCTCCGGAACAGCCCGAATAATGAATACTCTGCTGTCCTAGTAGCAGCCCCTCATACGGCCTCGTGGTTAGGGATCCAACGACTTGGCAAAACAGGCATCAAGGACTTGGCCAAACAGGCATATGTGCTCAATGTGACAGACTGCAGGTATATACTCCTCCAAATTTGCCATTGCGTGCTCTCTGACAAAAAATGTCTTTATCTTCCTCTTGTCCTACTAATATTTTGTTTCGGTGTCTTCCCTGTCATCCATTGTTTCATTTGTTGAACTTAAAAGGCTGACCTTTCAATGTCCTTGTTTGGACCTTTTGTCTGATTGTTCTACGCCCTGCCCATCCCAATTGACATCTACCTCCCCGGGCGTAAAAGTATTTTTTAATTGGAAGAAGTCAAAGTATATAAATAAGATATATGCAGATCCTATACTTCTCCTGCGGTTCAAATCCGGGCTTTATCTAGGTGCGGTACGTCATATGTACGTTGACGGTCTTGTAAGCACACGAGATGCAATACTCCTCACCGATTGGATCAGAATCTTACAGTCTGACCTTTTATGTATCAAAAAGAAGAGAGAGAGAGATCCTATACTTGTACAACATTTTTGCTCAAATTCTGCAATATATTTGTGACAAAAAAATATTACTAGAAGTGTTTTATCGATATTGTAAAAATTCATGATGACAATTATTTATCCGTACAATTCATTTAACGATAATTTTATCACAGCAATGGATCCTAGCCGGTGATGTGTGTAAGCTGTTGAAATAAAGGTGAACAGTGTCGTATAGCTGGAAATTGGAATTTTATTGCCGGAAACATAGAGGTGTTGCCGGTGAGTTTTTATTATATGGAAGAATAAACTTCTGTTAAATGAACACAAAAAGAAAAGCTAAAACAGGTGAGTTGGGGTTGTTTTATCTTATACTCGGAGGAACAAATAATACTGAAATTTCTAGGCCCCAAAATGGTATAATAATCGGATGGCTGGCGATGCTACCAACAACATCCAAACCATCTCTGGTTTACACTTGCTCCCCCTCCTTTCTTATCTCTGTTTCATGGTTTTTGCTGCTTTGCTCACTGAACCTGCAGCCCTCGAGATTCACCTCCATATCCAGCTTTAGAGGATATCGAACTTCCATATTCTTCACAACATTCCCAGGTATGCCCTTCTTCTTCTACCCAACTACTTTGCACTCGCTTTGATTCTTGAATCTTTCAAAAAATGATCCTGCAAGTTGCAGCGTGCTGGGAAGTTCACACTAAAGAAGAACAAGAATGAACGCGGAATGCAGTTTTTAGCAAAGTTGTTTTATAGTTTGATGTTGTAACCTTGCTAAAAATAGAAATTTAAATTCTGGAATTTGGGTTTTTTAAGTTCCAGTCACATACCCAAAGTTACATTGCTTGCACTTTCTTGATGTGAGGCATAGTTCAAGTGATTTCTTATGAGCATGGAGCAGGTTAAATGAATGGAGGAGAGTTTGATGATAGAAAGAACATTGGGTCAGTCAAAGCAGCCTTGAATTCGTATGGAGAAAGATTTTCTGAAGGCAATTCTCCAGGGAAGAAACCCCAAATGGATTTCTCAGAGGTATTACTCAGAACAAATGTGCCTTTAAATTGCAAACTCTACCACCATTTTGCATTGTTGGATGACTTTATATTAACTTCCCTGCAATTTAATGTACTTCCTTTCAAGTCTAATTATATATTTTTTGTTTATTAAAAAGCAATCTCCAAGGAAAAGGGAGCTTCACCAGGCTAGGAGAGACATTGGTCGATTCAGCGAGAGGCGAAGGGCTGCTGAGTCAGCAAGGACCCGAGCAGAATCCGATCTTTTTTATGCGAAGAAGTCAGTGAGAGATTTAAGTTTTAGGATTGAAGAATCAAATGCAAGAGCTAAGGTGCAAATTCGAGGCTTAGATAAGCTAAAGAACCCCAAAAAGCGCGAAGAGGATGAGAACATGGAAGATTATCAGTATGCAGAAGTGATGGGGGAACTGGAATACATAAAGCAGGAGCTGAGTAAGCTTAAGCTTGATGTGGCTTCTGTTTTAGACGATAAAAGGCGGGCGGAGAAGGAAACTGAAGCCTCAAGTTCAAGAATGTGGTCTTATTCGAGCTCAGCGGAAGCATTGAAGAAAGAGATTGAGGAATTGAATGACGAGCATGTGGTGGTTGAGTTGGCTAGAATCGAGGCTCTTAAAGAATATGGAGCAATTGAAGCTCGAAGAAAAGAAGAAGCTGAGCAGTACTCGGCCAAAGCAGAGGAAACCAGAAAGAAAGTGAATGAAATCATCCAAGAGACTAACCGCGCAAAAGAGATTGAAAGACAGCTGGAGATCACAAACTCTGATGTCAATGTGTTACAGAATCAACTCGTGCTAGTTAAGGAAATGGACAGATCGGCCCAAAGAAGTGAGAGCTTGAAGCATAGAGAGGATAGTTTTCAGAAAGCAGAAAAATCAGATCCATCTGCTCTAAAGTCGATCTCAGAAGAGTTAGAGGCCGCAAAGAAAGAATTAGCTAGCATTAAAGAGGAAGGTTTTCAGTTCATGGCCTCCATGGATATTGTTAGGAATGAGCTCAAGCACGTTTCAGAAGAAACAGCTCGATTAAAGAAAACAGAAGACAAGGCAGATTTGACAGTTCAAAATCTCAACGCAAAGTTACTGAGGGCAAAAGTCAAACTAGAAGCTGTATCCGGGGCTGAAGAAAAAGCAAAAACAATACTCTCAAACTTATCCCTCACTCTGGAACAGTTAAAGACAGAAGCATTGACAGCAAAGAAAGAGAGAGAACTCATTGGTGAAGAAACTGCAAACTTCAAGGCGGAAGTGCAGAGAACCGAGTTTGAAATAGACTTAGCTGAGGAAAGGTTACAAGCTGCAATGCAAGAGCTTGAAGCCGTTAAATCATCAGAGGCCATATCCCTTGAGAATCTAAAATCTTTAACCGAGGACACAATGAGGGCTAGAGCTTCGGCTTCTGAGCATAGCTCCACAATAAATATACCCACCTTCGAATACGAGTACTTAACAGGACGTGCGGTTGGGGCTGAAGAAATTGCAGATAAAAAGGTTGCAGCAGCTCAGGCCTGGATAGAAGCCCTAAAGGCAAGCGAGAAGGAGATATTAATGAAAACTGAGATGGCTCAAAGAGAAATTATAGAGCTAAAGGTGGAGGAAGAGGAACAGGAAGAGGTCTATAGAACAGAGAGACCACTTCACGGAAAGAGAGTGGTTGAGGATGAGTTGCCGATTTGGGGCAAAAAACGCGAAAAGAACCTCGAGCCCGAAGACTTGCAGCTCGAGGATGCATCACCTAGAGTACTTATAAACAGAAATAGCATTTCTGCACCAGCAAGACGAGCAAAGCATCGAAAGGCTGGATCTCCTACAGCTAGGCACATGTCTAGATCTACTTCTGTTAAGAGGAGAAGAGGGGTAACGGCAAATCTAGCCAAGATTATTACTAACAAGTACACGGAAAGGGATCTCTAATCTGCAGTTTATACGAGACACTACAGAGTCCTCTTAACAAAATGATATGTTAAATAAACTAAGCTGTCTCAAAAACTTGTTTTTGGGAGCCAACAAGTTTACCTTCCACCTCTTTTCCTAATCATTTACCTGTCTTTCAAGTTTGGTTTTGTTCATGTGATAGCAAGAAATGTGTGATGGGGTTGCCTGGGGAGTGTCAAAGTGCTTAATGATAGACATTGTGGCTGTGCTAGTCCTTGGCTTCAAAGTTCTATCCATATGGTTTTGATATGTTCAGTTTTAATTTCAGTTTCATTTGTGCCTGGGAATTTTGGCTTGCATGCGAATGTGTGAATTGTGTTAGTTCTGAGGCTTCAATGTTCAACCAAGGACAAAAAGAACTCTAACATACCTTAAGATCTTGTAAGAATAAGTACCTTACCAGCAGAATTCAAAAAATGAAGTTTCTATCTTATACCAACGTATACCACATCAGCACGAAATTTTAGAACCTGGCATCCCGGGTTTCTCCTTTCCTCTACTGGGAAGTGCACATTTGTGAGACCAGATGCATAGGGAAGTACAGTTTCTATTTCTTTGTGTAAGCAGAGTCTAACGAGCAAGCAAAAACAATTAAGTGTTGCTAGACTGCGTAACGAGCTCGACTGAACTTTGAAGTTGCTAATCTGTTTTAGCATAGAAGGTGGAAAATTACCCACTGAATAAGGGACCCAAAATTAGTAAACATCGTTACATAGCTTCACTAGTACTAACTAAACATCCCTCAAAATTGGCAAAAGTACTTGAGCATAATCAAGACCATCATAAGACGTTGATGGAGATGATAGTCTTCGAATAGAAGGCTAAAGATATAAGTTCTCCTGCTTGAGGAAGGAGAGCATCGATTACAATTTAAAGAAAACACACATGATGTGCTTCTATGCCAAGCAGAAAACGTCAAGGAAGAAGAAAGAAAGTGTAACATTCCAGCTATGTAGTTCAATGAGAACGATCTAAGAGTGTGTGTGGTCCTCTTGTAAAACTTTCTTGTGTAATTGTTTGTGCTATTGGGCAAACTTACAATCGATTTGTGCGTTGGCAGCACGATCGATTAAAAACGTAGGATCTTTTTTGCCACTAAGGCCTGGGGACTTCCCTGAAAGTGAGAAATTTTAACGAACAGATGAAAATTAAATGTAAAAGACTGTGCGCCCATAAATGACAAAGAGAGCTTTCGATTGATTGTGAATGTTTACACAGAAAATGGAAATTCTTATCGATCGGCAGCAAAAGCCTCTAAACAAAAGAAAGAAAAAGACTTGAAAAAGTCTTGATTTGTCTGGTTGATGATGATACTATTTACACTAGAGGCTTTATAGAAAATAACCACCATTACAAGACAAATCACACACTTTAAGATAAATTACCCACTTAAAAAATAACTATCCATTAATGAGTAATCAACCACACTTATCCCTTTTGTCAATAGGGACACATTCTCAAAAGTTGATTTCTTCCACTTCTTGAATCTTTCATTATCTCTTCAGAAATAATAATAAAAAGTAAATGTCATTTAGTGACATTTAATCGAAGTGAAATCATTAGTGGAAAAGATATTTTCTGTTGCAAACAGTAATAAAATCCTCTTTAGACTAACCATGCCTATTGTGCGTGTGAGTCGCGGAGACCAAGATCTCCACACCAAATAGGGGAGGCAACGAGTGTTGATGAGGTATTTGACAACGGGACCGGCAAGTTTTGGGATGAAAGGCTGACTAAGGCGACCATCATGTTGGTTTGCCTTAATGCCGCACGAATTGAGTGCGAGTTCTGGACCCTCCCAGGGCTCAACCTGCAACCAAGTGGTATCAAATAAAAATTTGGTTAAAAACAAGCCAAATTAAGTAGTCAACAAGATAGTTGGAGGAGAAAGAGCTTTACATTTTCCGACTTCCCAACACTCACTCGAGATTTGTAGCGAAGTGTAACTTTCACCAACTCGTTGGGGCTTTGGCTCAATAAGTGGCGTGCAGTCTGGAAGAATTGTTAGCTGCCCACAGCACTGAGATCACTTCTTTAGCTTGCGAAAACAATAAGCAAGTCTCAAGTACAGTTTTCATTTGATATTGTGGCCATCTAATTCTCCATGTCCTATCAGCAAGAACCATGGACTTCAACTAAATCAAGATATATTAAAGCATGATTTACGTTATTAGGCCACTTTCTAATAACTTAAGTTTTTAGAATATATAATAACTTAACATCGTATCAATTGATCTGACAAGTTCTTGGATTCGATTCTTTCTACTTGCATATTTAGTTCTCCTTTATAATGGCACATCTTAATGTGTTTCTTCACGTGCAATCAATGACTTGCATGCGAGGTAGAGTATTAAAACACGATATACATTGTTAGGATCATTCTCTGTTTAAACTTTTAGAGTAAATAATAACCTAACAGCAACTAGCGGTAAATAAAAAAAAGCATAGACCAATAAGAAGTGATAAAGTTGAAAAAATGCAACGTCACGCCAAGTCACGTACAAATATTTATATTCTAACAAAAAATAGATTGAATAAAAAGGTTCGTTATCAGCACAAAGAATCAACAACTATAAACATAAACGAAAATATGCTGATTAAAGTCCACAACCGGTTCCCTCTTTTTCTCCGATTGCTTTGTGTTGTCCACAATTAGTCTCAACAGTAATGCAAGTATCCCCTCTGTGAGAGGCTAGGCACCACTTCACTGATCGAGGAAAACTAGGCTATCCACATGTGTGACTACGTCGTAGACTCTTACGTTGGTATGAGTACGACGAAACCTACTTATGTTCTTCTCAATGTCATATCTAAAAGGGTTAATTACAAAACTATCCCCTGAGGTTTACACGTTTTTGCACTTTGCTCCCTGTGTTTACAACTTTTGCAATAGTATCCCCCGAGGTTGACAAAACCATTGCAAACAGCTCCAAAAGTGGATGGCCGTTAAAATTCAGGCGTCAAGTCCGCATGTGCAAGGCACGTGCCGTTTTGACATGGGCAGGTTTGTCATTTCCCCTGCCACATCTCCTATTTCTCTCTCTGTTCCTCTGCTTCTCTCTCTTTCTCAGTAAGCCATGGCGGCGTCCTCAGCAGTATCAAAAGTGCCAAGCCAGAGGCGAGTCCTATTTCGAGGGAGACGAATGTCTGCCACCCATTTCCCCCGATGCCTTTGCCTCACTCCCCGGTATAGCTTCGTTGTGTTGATTGGCTGCACCAAGGGCCTGAACCTATTCATCATCATTAATCTCCCTCGTGGACTTAAATTTAAGGCGTCGCTCCAATGCTGCAATAGTTGCTGCTGCGAAGCCATGTCGCCGGAAAAAAGTAGGGAGGGAATCTGAAACCATGGTGGTATTGGTATTGGTGTTGGTGAGGTGTAAAAGAAATCATTTTGTTGAGGACTTTGCTGGGCTGGGTGTGATGGAGGCAAATGGTTTGTTCTGAATT
Source organism: Escallonia rubra (assembly GCA_033065855.1). Taxonomy (NCBI): domain Eukaryota; kingdom Viridiplantae; phylum Streptophyta; class Magnoliopsida; order Escalloniales; family Escalloniaceae; genus Escallonia; species Escallonia rubra. Next base: position 971,161 of record JAVXUO010001034.1, on the reverse strand, counting down.
GCTATAAGCTTTCTCTTGATTGTTGAGTACCATCAAATGCAAAGGGAAACAGTCTTGATGATGAAGATGGAAAATGAGCTACAGGTGCACCAGTACTGTAAGGAACAGGGGAAGATAGTACGGAGGTTTTTTCTGAGCTGAAGAAACAGAGGATTGAAAAGAATCTTGGCGTTCGGGACTTCGAATCTTCTTGAGAGGCCTATTTGACATGGATACTCCCTCAAAAATTGGCTTCCAGTGTCTCCTCTCAAGGCCGATTTCGAAGTTCTTGCCTTAATCCCTGTCCCAATCCATCTGGTTCATCCCCTAAGTTCCATCCACGATGTTTTTCTTCGATTTGGCACTGTTCCTTGCTGCAGCCATCGATACAACCAAGAAGTTGACAACAACAAAGCCAATAAACTTTGTCGCTCGCTTTCTCAGATCAGGGGAATCGGAAAATTCGAGATGGGGGTCTCATTTTCAACCCTCGAAACAGGACTCGCCTCTGACTATGTTGCCAGCGAGCACCGGAGAGCGGCCGAAAAGTGTGAGAATCACGATCACTGTGCTTAGAACCTCTGGATACGTTGGAAGGTTCCTCTCTCTAGAAATTGAAAATGGTGTGTGTTTTTACCTTTGAGAGCACTTTGTCACGACAAAAATGTCGTGTTGAAATCGTCAATTTAGTTTCCCAATTTTTCTACCATTAACACTAAGAGAGAGAGAGAGAAATGCAAAGGAAGAGAGAGAGAAAAGGAGAGATGAGATAGGAGAAATGAAAAACCTGCCCATGCCAAAACGACATGTGCCGTGCAAATGCGGACTTAACGCCCGAATTTTAACGGTCATCCACTTTTGGAGCTGTTTGCAATGATTTTGTCAACCTCGGAGGACACTATTGCAAAAGTTGTAAATACGGGAAAAGTAAAGCCCCGTACGCTTACCATATTCGTTTTCTGTTTTTAGCAATGATGATGAAAAAGATTCTTTTTTTGCGTACTTTTACCATTTTCTGTTTTCGTTTTGGATAAAATTACTCAAATAGTAGCAAAAAACTGAAAACTTTACCCAATATAAGAAAAAATAGCTAAATTTTTTTTTTTTTTTTGTGAAAATGATAAAAGTACAGGAATGAATTTTCAAACTGAATATGAAAATCATGAAAATGAAAACAGAATATGAAAACAGAAAACAAATATGGTAAGCATACGGGGTCTAAGTACTTTAACCCAAGAATCTACAACCCTGTAACTCTTTACTGTCTCCAGCATCAGCAGAATATCCCCATTAGTTCCAAAGCTTAATGGCCATGCAATTGCTAAACTTGCATCGAAAGTAAGTATTTTAACCAAAGAATCTACAACCCCGTAATCCATCATCGCCCAGATCGAACGCTTCCGGTAATCACACAAAGAAAGCACATCTTTCACTACTCCAATCATGAATTTATTATCATGCCGTCCTCGTCCGCCGTAACTACTCGGCAGCATTATCTCCTTGAGTACCTCATCACCAAAGTCAAACGCAACTACTCGGCAGCATTAGCACGAGAATGCGACGCCTCATCATTAGAGACAACCCAATGAAAAGATCCCTTGAAAAGTACTTGCTAGTAAGGATCAACTCTTCTAACGCATGGAACAACAGTTGCAACGGTTCTCCATGAGTTTGTGCTCAGTGTATAGACTTTGACAAGGAAGTTGGCACAACCATTCACAACCTTGAAGTCATTAGACCGTGGGCAGTATCCAAGCCCAAGCAAGCCGGTGCCATCAACAACAGTGCCAATGCCGGAACGAGAGACTCTATTTAGCTTGTTTAAGGCCAGGTTCCAAAGGTATATCGTGTTGAAAATAATAGCACCCACCGCATATTTATCTATCAGGCAAACTAGTTCATTCGTTGATGCCACGATTTTGTAACCCCATCCCCTGAAGTAGTCACACGGAAGGCTCGATGCCTCACCTCGCTGCTCCAGCGATCCATCATAACGCGAGAAGATGCGTTCAAGTTTACCACCGATAGTTATATGTTCAAGCATGAGATAGCCAGTGTTGTTACTGATGCGGTTGCGGTTGTGGTAGGCGGCGATGAAACCAGGGCTGCGGATAAGAGTGGACCACGATTGGCATACTCTGTTGCAACTCAGGAGGGATTTAGGTGGTAACATTGTCATGTTCTCGAACATAATCTCAGAAGGGAGATGATCAACCGATGTCGGAACGGCTGCTTCCTTATTCATCATCGCACTGAGATTAGATTTCACAACGTATAAGTTTATGGGGAGTAAGAATTTGACCCCATGCACAACTTATTCTGCAAAACTTTTTGAGTGAGGAGGATTCCTATCTTTCAAAGGACTTGGATTTCAAAGTCCAATAGGCATAGAAACTTTGAAGGTGGCATGCCATCATAGTTACCACCAAAATACGGTACCAATATCAAAAATATCGGCCAATACGTATTATTTTTACCTTGTACTAATACGATAACATTTTATGTATCATATTAGTCAAAATACAGTTAAGTACTAGCTAAGACTTGTGTACCAGACGAAACAAAGTATGTTGTGCCGTTTACGACAAAAAAAAAATTAAAGGTTACAAAGTTTGTTGGACAACTTAGGTAGCGTTTGAAATCACTTTTAGTTTTGATTTTTTATTTAAAAAAAACAAAAATCAAAATCAGTTTAGTTGTTATCTTTTACAAAAATAAATGAGTGTTTGATTACCTAGTATTTATTTTGAATTTTTTATTTTCGGTGTTTGATTACCTAATTTTTATTTTGAGTTTTTTCTTTAGTGGTTGTTTGCGGTGGAGGTGGTGGGGCATGGCAATCACCAGCGGGGTGACCGGCTGGCGGCGGTCGCTCGCGGTGGCTGTTGGTGGTCGGCGGCAGGCAATGACTGGCCAGCGGTGGGCGGTGGCTGTGGCGGTGGGAAGGTGGTGATGGTGGTAGTCTCAAAATAAAAATCAAAATTGAAAACTCAAAACTCCTAAATGAAAGTTTTTTGATAAACAGCTCTGTTTTAAAAATTGGTTTTCAAAACTGAAAAAAAAAACGAAAATTGTGTACCAAACGCATTTTATTCTCCAGTTTACAAAACTAGAGAAAAAACTAAAAATGAAAACGATTTGAAGCAGAGCCTTAGAAAATTGACCGTGTAAATATATATATATAAGGGTTAATTACATTTATGTCCCTGAGGTTTAGGTGTAATTACAGTCAAGGACACAAAGTTTCAAAATGTAACAAACCGTGTCCACAAACGTTAAAAAGATAACACTTGTGTCCATCCGTCAAGTATCCGTCCAAAAAGTGTACTTTTTCGGTGATGTCATCAATATGTATTTTTTAAATGTCAATATTACCCTTGTTAAAAACCTAATTTTTAAAGAAATGAGTTTCTCTCTCCAAATATTTTTAGAAACTCTCTTCCAAATCTGAATTTCCAGTCGCCCCATCCCTCGCCCCATGCCGCCGGCAGCCCCCTCCCTCACCCTACCTCGCCGCCGGCAGCCCCCTCCCTCGCCCCACCTAGCCGCCGACAGCCCTTTCCTTCAGCCCACCTCGGCGGCAGCCCCTCCTTCACCCCACCCAGCCGGCAGTCCCCTCCCTCACCCCACCTCGCCGCCGACAGCCTCTTCCCTCTACCAGAACACGATGGGCTCATTGTGCGGCGGTGGGCTCGTTGTGCAGTGGTGGGCCTGTTGTCATCGGCGGAGAGGAAGAGGGGCGGGCAGTAGGTTAGGGAGAGGGAGGGGCGGCGGCGTGTGTAGCGGCAGATGTGCGGCCGTGGCTGTAATGGCGCCGTCGGGGAGGGAGATGGGGCGAGCTGGGGGAAGGGAGAGATAAGTAGCGGGGTTGGGGGGAAGGGAAGGGGGAGATTCATCAATGTTTCCCTAAAACCCTAATTTGAACAAATGAACCCTAATTTGAAAGATTATTGCTTTGAAATCCCTAATTTGTCAAATTAGGGTTTGGAAAACCTAATTTTGAAATTTTGAAATGCTAATTTGAAAAATTAGGGCTTCAAAACCCCTAATTTGTCAAATTAGGGTTTTGAAACCTGAAAAATTTAAAACCCTAATTTGAAACTGAATGGAACCCTAATTTGAAGAGATGAATGGCATTTGAAAATTTGAAGAGAGATCATGGGCAATATGGTCATTTCGACAATTCCGTTATGTATTTGGGTATTCAGTTAGGTCAAAGGATATAAGTGCCTATTTTCCAAACTTATGGACACGCGTGTAATTACACCTAAACCTCAGGGACATAAGTGTGATTAACCCTATATATATAGACTAAATAGGTAAAATAACATGTTTCATCATTTCATTCAAGCCTCTTCTAAGTTTCACTTTGCTTCTCTTCATCATAATTCACCATAATTTGCAAAATCTTCTAAGTCTTGACTCTCTTTAATATCCATCGCACTTTTTAGTTTGTTTGTACTTTTCCTCTTAACTTTTCATCTCATTCGTTCATTTTTATGATGTATAACGTCACACACACACACACACTCATTCTTCTATAAATACGCACGCGCGCGCGCACACACCTTATTTTAGAACAAACAGCTTTACTGGACTACAAATGTCAGATAATTAGATTGTTATATATGTTTCATCGATGAATGAGTACTATATGTATGTAATTGATGAAAAATCAAAGATGGTACCAACACGTACCACTTCACGTAGAAAAGCAGTAAGTGCTCTGGTACGATATTTATAACTATTTTTTTTTTTTTTTTGCTGTTATCTGGGTTGAAGAAATCTTTTTTCTACCCCTCATGCAGCGACATTTAATGGTCGCTAAGACTTGTGTACCGGACAAATAATGTGTTTTGTGCCGTTTACTGCAAAAAATTTAAAGGTTACAAAGTTTGTTGGACAACTTAGTAAATTGACCACATATATAAAGACAAAATAGGTAAAATAACATGTTTCGACATTTCATTCAAAGCCTCTTTTAAGTTTCACTTTGCTTCTCTTCATCACAATTCACATAATTTGTAAAATCTTTCCTGATAAGTCTCGGCTCTCTTCAATATTCATCCCACTTTTCAGTTTGTTTGTATTTTTCCTCTTAACTTTTCATCTCATTTCGTTCATTTTTATGATGTATAGCATCACACACACAAACACATGCACACATTCTCCTATAAATACCGAGGTAGTTGAAAAATGAGTTATTCAAATTAACTACTTGTTCCTAATGTCATTGTATAACAAATAGCTTATTGTAGAAAAACAACTTTACTGGACTATAAATGCCAGATAATTTGATTGTTATATATGTTTCATCGATGAATAAGTACTATATGTAATTGATGAAAAATCAGAGATGGTTCTAATATATACCACTTCACGTAGAAAAGCAGTAAGTGCTCTGGTACGACATTTATAACTAGAAAATTTTTTGGCTGCTACCTGAATTGAAGGAATCTTCTTCTTACCCCTCATACAGCGATAATTAATGGTCGCTAAATATTTTTAGTAGCTTTTGTTTAATTACGTTAAAAATATTGCTAAAAATTGTCGTCAAAAGTGTTAGCGGAAAAGTTACTAGAAACATTTAGCGACTATTAATTGTTACTGTAAGAGGGGTTGGAGGAAGATCCCTACAGCCCGGCCAAAATTTGTTCTTATAACTATACATGGCATCAATGGGAAGATGGCCCTTTAGTGGCGCTAGCTCTTGATTACGCTTCAAGTGTTTTTGTTGCTAAATATTGGACTTAAACGGAAGTTAAATAATTTTTTTGTTACACTGTAATTGGTTTGGTGATTTATTTTTCCACTGCATTATCCCTGTTCTGGATCCTTTAACAATCATTGTGAACAAACGTGACCCATGGAAAGGTTTTTAAGAGTTCGAATTTTACAATGATATGATGATAAACATAGGTAAGATGCAAGTCATGCAATGTTTCAACTTATTCTAACTTAGCTTTGAATTTTAGAAAGCATCTTTAATGTTGTTCTGCAAGACGGTCATTTGAAGTTTCATTTTAATGTTTACTAAGGATTTTCCATGAGAATTTGTCTAATTTTATTTCATAAATGTGTTTTCGTTTCAAGGTTTGAGATTATTTTTAAGACTAATTTGGTTTTATTTTAGTAAAATTTGTAATATTTCTATAATTTAAACATTTTAAAGTACTGTTGAATTGAAAGCATCATGTCTAAAGCTTAAGATTTCATAAAAATCTAAAGCAATACAAAAAGGAAATTAGAAAAAGGGGGGAAAAACCTTGGGTTACCCGGAATATCCGACGACCCACTGTGGGTTGGGCATTAGTCCAAGAAAATGCTGCCCGTAAAATCTTGCGTACATCCTACCCCTACTTGCTAGACCCATACCTACAATGGGCTACATGCAGGTAACCCATTTGCACGGTCTAGGTGTAGGCCCAAGAATCGATCTTGTCCAATATCCACGTACACAGGGATGACAATCACTACAATACAAAGGACTTTTAGCGACGGGCAATTCCGTCGCAAAAAGTCTTATATCTGTCGCCAAATTAATTTGATTCGTAACTCAACCAGCCTAGATCCTATAAGAGCGGATTTTTTTGGACATTGATCGGGTTATATGGCGGGTTTGGTGGTTAGATTAAAATATCGCACCCGATTAGGGTCGAATTTGGTTTTCAGTATAACCGTCTCGGTATTTGACTCAACCCATTGCCTCATACCCGCCTCGCATATGGTATACTTATATTTCTGAGGTTATGGTATAATTATAGGCGAGGATAATAGTTTGGACAAATTACACATATGTCCGTTGACCAGATGGAATACAAAAAATCCTAACGATTTTAGCGAAAAGTCTTTATTGCCCCTAATTAAAATTAAAATTCCATGTTTCTTTTTATCTTTTTTTTTTGTTTTCTCTCCTTTCTCTCTCAAATTCACTCTCAGATTCAATCTCCCCGCACCCCCACCCCACGCCGTCCCATCCCCTCTCCCCACCCCGCTGTCGCACACTTCTCCTACACCGACGCCGACGCTGCCCCCGCTCTTCCCCCTGCACGCCGCCGCTGTCCCTCCCTCCCTACCACGCCGCAAGATCCCTCTCTGCCGCAAGACCCCTCTCTTACCCACCGCGAATTGCTCTCTCTCTCTCATGCCATGACTCGAAATCACAATAGGTATTTTTCTTGGGTTTTTGAATTGATGGTGGATTTTGGTTTAGGAAGAAAGAAGAGTGGGTTATGGCGGTGGTGCGGGGTGGTGGGTAACGGCAGTGATGCCGGGTATTTGGGTCACGGGTTGGCATGGTGGTTGGCAGTGGTGTGTAAGTATGGTGGGGGCGACTACGGGGTGGGGAAGGGATGGGGCGATGGAGCTGCCGGCGTAGTGCGAGATAGGGGCTGCTGCGGGGGCGAAGTGGGGGAGAGAAGAGATGTATGGGGAAAGGCGACATCGCTAGCGATGGGGGCGACGTCGGCAGAAGATTCGTCGCCGGCAGTAATTTGAAAATTAGGGTTTTTATAGAAACCCTAAAAAACCCTAATTATATTGGACATTATATTGGACATAAGTGTAATTGCCTAAAACATCTTATTCCTAATTTGAACATTTAAACCATTATATTGGACATAAGTGTAATTTATCAAAATTATTTGTCCTTACCCGTAATTTAAACCATTAACTGCAATAAAGGGTAGTATTGCCATTTTGAAAACACATAACGATCACATCATAAAAAAAATACACTTTTTGGATGGAACCCTAACAGATGGACACAAGTGTTACAAAATTAGGGTTTTTTGGTCACGAATGGTATATTTTGAAACTCAGTGTCCTTGACTGTAATTATACCCTAACCTCAAGGATATAAGTGTAATTTGCCCTATTAGTTATGACCCTAAACTTAAATCTACATCTAAGATGCAATCTGAGCCGTCCATTTTGTTTATATAAATAGTTGACTAAAACCATAGTTGCAGTAAATCTCTTCTCCTCTGCAGTACTTATTTCTCCTCTCTGCGACGGGTGCTGTAGCGAAACTAATTGCAAAAGAGGGGCTGATTTGTTTGCACCAAAGGAAACCATAAATTTCATCACATCACTTCCACGGACCACCTGACCACTTCCATTACTCCACCCATCCACCGCTCACAACACCAGCTCATCCCCTCTTCTTCGTATCTCTTTGGCCTTGCGTTGCACCACCATGACCGATATTTTTTCTGCGCCGCACCACCTCCACGGAACCACACCACCATTACGCCGAACCACCTCAATTTCTTCTGCGTTGTTGCACCGCCACCATCCACGAAAGTGTGGCGCCGACATCTTGAGCTTCTTAATCCAAAGAAATTCGGTTTTTGCATTTTTTTTAATTTACTTGTTTGGACATTAGTTTAGTTTGTGTTTTTATTCATATACATGGAATATGCTATTTCGAGTTTGGAGACTAGTTTAATTTATGATCTTTTTGCTTTTCAGTAGCACCTGTAAAAATGAGCAGTAGCTCGTTTCTAAAAGGGTTGGGCACGATCAGGGTTTTTTTATAGTCCATAGGATTGCGGATGGTATTCTCATCCTTGCCATCGGGTCGGAGTCAGCGTTCGTGGATTTGGACTGTCGAGGCAGGTACGGAACTCGTAAAACCCGTATCTGATCCTCTCCGTTGCCATCCCTACACAAACTCTATTTACATGTAAGGGGGTAGCCCTAGGCAAGAATCAATCAAATGTTACTTTATATAATGCCAAAAGACTCTACCATTCAGTTGATACTGACTACACATCCGTAGCCTATATTATCCTTATTCGACATCTGTGTGGATGTGTGGATGTCGTTTACCTATAAAAATTGAGTTCATATCTTAGCATGCATAAAACAATAACACCTCAATCTTCTAACACAAACGTGGTGTTCAACCATTTAAGCTAGATACATCTTGAAAAATGATACTAAGACCTCTACTTTTAATATTTGAGCTCCACTATTATCGTCCAAGTGATGATAAAGCAACGCTTAAAAGATCATTAGTGACGAAAAGAGACTCAAATAGTGAAAAGTAAATTGCAAACATCAACTTGATCTCTTATTCTTGTTCTTGCTATCATGCCCCGTATTACGTAAATCCTAGCATTAGGATTAACCTTGCGAATTAAGTAAAAGTTTCTCTGGTTAACAAAGCCCAAATATGTAGCGCAAGTTTGGCATACTTATATACTCCCTCTGTCCCGAATTATTTGATCATGTTTGACTTGCAAACTTATTTATGTTGAGAGAAAAATACAATAAAAAAAAGCGTAAGAATGGTAAACATGTAAAAATACTTACAAAATCTTTTTTAATTTAAAAAGTTATCAATTTTTTTGTGACAGCCCAAAAAAGAAATATGATCAATTTTTTTGGACGGAAAGAGTACCAAGCAATGTCAAAGCCAAGTAAATTACGAAGCTAAGCCTAAATTGAGTTGCACACTAGCTTGACGCATAAGCTGATATTCTTATGATCCAAAGTCGAGCTGCTTGCAAGTTGTGAACAAAATTGTAATACAAAAAAGCATAAAAGTTTGGGGACTTTGAATGACATTCAACATTATATGTAGGAATTTTATGGTGAGTCCGTTCGTAATGTATAGTGAACAGGGTGTATGGATTCACGGTTATCCACATTGGTGAGAACACATAGGGCGGTTTGGGATCAATGGTCCTGACTATCCAAACTGTTAGATCTATTACTCCCTCCATCACTATATTTATTGATCAATTTTTTTAGGCCGTCTCAAAAAAGTTTAATTACTTTTAAATTATAAAATTTTTATTGATGTTTTTCGTTTATGCCCTTATCTTCTCTCGGTCGATTACAATTTACTCCCACTACTTTTTCACTTTTCTCTGTTGTTTACAGTTTACTCCTTCCACTTTCTCCACCACACCCACTTCCAAGTTTGGTTTTTTGCCACTGCCTCCGTGTCACCTCCTTTAACAACCACCATTTATGCCACCTTCGTCGCAACTACAACAAATTTGCATCAGAGATTGATTTGGTTTCTGTTTTTCAAAACCTCTACATATTTTTGCATGTTATTGTTTGTTACACAGATTGAGAATTCATATCAAAGTTAACAATGGGTGGTGATTATAGGCCGGTGCTTGATTGAGATGCCAGTGATTCCGAGTGGAGGTGATGTTCGTCGAGCGTTCGCCTAGGGGAGGTGTGTAGTCGCCGGTTGTTCGCCCAGGCAAGATGGACGTTCAACAGGCCTTTGCCTAGGCGAGGTGGGCGTTACCAAGTTTTTGCGTAAAATGAATCCGAGGGTAGAAAGGTAAACAAGCATTATTTGACTAAAGTCCTCAATATGCACAAAAATCAAATGCTATCTATCTTTTAGCTACTCTTCCCGTCATATCAGCTCCCTATGATCAAATGGTTCTACATGGTCGGAATTAATTGTCAGGGCATGAAATATATACTCGTGTGAGCCTGCGGTGCAGTGTAGATGTACCTAGAAATCTCAATGTCTATTGGCTATCCCCACACTGGCCGCGACCTTCGACTCCTAAAATATACCACTCAACCGCCATACTTTTTCAGTGTAAAATGTGAAAACAACTATAAAGAGAAAAGGATGAAGAAGAAAGCCCTTAGCAACAATATCAATATAAAGGTAAAAGAAAGGCGAAGTTCCTTATTCAACTATTCCTATCACACTGTAACAGAAATTGCAAGCCAAGCGGACGAAAGACTCTAAATAGTAAGAAAAACGTAAACTGGGGCACACCCCTTCCAAACTTGCTTATGGCTGAAGGGTTCCAACCTGCTTATTGGCATAAGTCTGTGTTGAAGCTTCAGGCAACAGTGATGTTGCTAACGAAGGTGCTGGAGGCTGACTCTTATATATCTGAGCATATGCAAGATCATCATCAAATTGATTATCACTACCAGCATTAGCAATTGAAGAAGTCGCCATGGACTCTGATGGACGATGCATCTCTTGAGGTGCCACATACTGCTGCTGATATTGATTATATAATGCAGTATCAAATGGGGCCGCAGGGACCATTCTGTAAACTTCTTTCGCTGATTCTGGGTTGGGTACAGCTGTGACGCCCTCCTTATAAGCTACTTGGGAAGATATCATGACAGGGTTCAGATGCAGAGGGGGTCGACAGGAAGCAACATTTGTAGTTTCATTTAAGTTACATGGCACGGACATATTGTAAGGTTGATTAGGTCTAACAGGCAACACATATATCTGGTGCGGCTGACTTGGAAGATAAGCGCTCTGTTGTTGCATTTGTGGATGATACATTGAATAGTAAGATGGCACTGGCAACATGCCTGTGGCGTACTGGGGTATGTAATGGCCACTCGCCTGAATGTATTGCACTTCTGGTTGATGTTTCCAATCTGATACCTGAGGTAGTTGGTACCCAGGAAACTGAACTGTATTCTGCATAGGAGTCATGGATGATGTATCCATGATATGTCTCTCAGATTCGACGTTGGTAGGTGAAACCTTGAAGTCCGCTGAAGTAACATGAACGACATGGTCTTGACAAGTTCCAGTCCTCGGGTAAGGAACAGCATTCGCAACACTGTTATCACTGTCAAAGTTCAGCAATCATATGTGCAGTTAAGAATCCCATCATCAAAATCACCCTTGAAAATTGTTTTGATAAAAAATTCCCCTCACGATAAAACAAAGAGGGAAAGGGGGTGGTGGGGATGTTTTACTAGAAATTGGCTGCCAAGAAGAAAAACAAAATTTAGCACAATCTATCACTTCTAAGATGTGTGTATGCACGGATATATTTCTAGTTAAATCATACTCCGTATTAAATTAAGTCGAACCTTCTCCAAAGTATGTTGAGTGCTGCATATCAACACTCGGTCTGGAATTGCGGCCAGCCACTTTTAGGTCAAATCTGTATTTAATAAAGATCTCTTTGAAACTTTGATATCCAGACCATTAGAGGGTTGTGGTAATCCTTTTGAATAGTTGGTATATAAGAGTAGGCACACAACGTTGTGGGGCTTGATCAGAATGTGCTTGTTATGGTTGGAGACAATAACCAGGCTACCAAGTTCAGCTCAATTCTTTGTTTTCACGTTAATGTTGACCAGAGGACTCTGTTAGTCCCTCCAATGAGGCCAAGCCAGATATTTGGACAGTTTTTGAGGTATACGTAGGAGGCAACTCTACTCCCATGTACATGGGTGAAACCCATTTTAGGCGGTTTTATTGTCAGATACTAGCACTTAAGATCAACAGCCAACGCAAAAAGTTTGACCAGAATCTATAGACCATCCCTCACTGTTTTTTTCTCGTTATATTGGCTAGTTTAGTTTAATCGTAGTTAAAACACGTGTAAAACAGAGTTCTTGATACATATATCATCTTGCACAACAAACCTCGTCTAATGACACTCACTACACATGCTCTCTAACTAGAAAGACGAATTGTCCTAGATGAAAATAGGTATAGATGATGCGATTATAAAATGTTAAAATGTCAGGAAAAGAAAAACAACGAGTTCTGCAAACCCCATAATGTATAGGTCATGTACGTGGGCTGATCTTCATTTGGCCTGTAACAAAGATCTGTTCTTTCCTCTGACTTTAAAGCCAAAATGACTAGTGAATCAAGAACCAGGGGATCCCGTGCAAATCAAAGTCATGATAGGCGAAGAATCAGGCACACTTTTCATAAGATAGTACTTAAGGTGTATATCGTCCGCCTTAAGTTCTGATAAGAATGCATTTCATGGATCGTGCTGTCAAGTCAAGTACCACTTACACAAAGTCGAATCCGATAACGTATTTTGATAAGCAATTAAGCATACATTTCTATTGGTTTACAATTTCATTATGCTATATCCGTTTCCCAAGAACTGCATTGGGCTCACTCAATGAATTTCCTCTAAACATAGAAATTAAAGACTCGATCATCCTCTAAAGCAACAATGTAAAACTGGATAATTTGGATAAATCAAACGATACCTTTCAGTCATATTTGGTAGGGCCAGCTTAGCAATGCCACCATCCTCGACAACCCCAATAGGCGGCACATTCGACATTGAGCTAGAAGAACCCGTTGACCCGAACGACGAGCTCGTCTCCAGAACCATGGACTCGGGAACCGACCCGAACTCCAAACCCGGCTTACCATCACCACCGCTGTTACTCAAGCTCTCCACAGACGACACACGACCCATCAACCCGCTTTCTGTTCCCGCACCCGACCCATCTGCCTGCCCCCTCTGCATTATCCTGGTCCCCTTCAGCGCGTCGCAGAACCAGGACTCCGATTTCGGGTCGAGCAGAACCGACCCGACCGAATCAGGTGTGGAGGGCGGGAAGAGGAACAGTCTGATACGGGAGGGAGTAGAGGAACTTACGATGCGGTCGTGCTCCTCGAGCATATTTTGCAGGTCTTCATCGGTGGTGACGGAGATTAAGGCGTCGAGGTCTTCGCTTGGGAGTTGGTACTTGAGGGCGAAGGGACGGCCGTTGAAGAGGGTGCGGGAGAGGTGGGCGGAGAAGGCTGAGAAAGTCGCAGCGGTGGCGCGGCGGTCGACGGAGACGATGCGGGTTTCGCCGCTGACGTAGCAGAGGGAGTTGGTGTTCGGGCGCGGGACGATCTGGCCGCCATAGCTGCACATCAGGCGGAGCTTGGCGGTGGGTAGGGGCGGCATTGGATCGGAATGGGTGGTGACGGGGGCGGTGGGGGTGGATGACGGCGGAGTAGGTGGTGGTGCGTCCATGGGGGACAAGATCTGGGATTGGCGCCGTTTGTAGAGGGGAAGAAACAGTGGGTACGGCAGCGTGGTTTTGTAAGGGGTTTCGGTGTTAATTAGTCAACCAGTTTGGTGAGGGATGAACAATCACAGTACCGCCGGATCTGTGCGATGAACGGCGGGGTTTATGTCGGTGACACAGCTGCTACAGAAGCCTGTCACGATAGGCGGGCGGGTCTTAACGTGTATATTACTCTGAATAGACCGCGCCGCTTATTCCTGGTGACGTGTTATATTTATTTTAGGCTAAATGACAAGTGAGAGATTTCTCGTTTGCTTTATGATAGCGAGAGGGGTTCGCCCGAAGCTGAACCTCTTAGTTGCGTTCAAGTTTGATAAAAGGGATTAATTGTCTATAAAGTTTCTTAGTACCCAACATATTAAATTAGTATCCCAATCACCAAATCATGATTAAAACTCAATTTTCTAGGAGATTCATTTGATTTTGGAAGGCACATTAACCACTTCCCGTCTCAATCCTATGCCACAGTCACGCCTTTCTAATTAAGACTCCTCCCATTCTTTCCTTCATCATCTTTCTCCGATCAGTGTGCCCCCCACCATCATTCATCCACAACCATAATCAAATCAACTATACAATTATCAACATCGTTGTTTTCATAACCCTCGTTACACCATTGCTAAAACTTAGATCGATCTTGTCTAAGCATAAATCCAAAAGGTGAGGAAGGCGTGGGTGGTTGTGGTGGGTCTAGTGATGGTGGCAAGACAAAGTGAGTGAGGATGGCGCATTATAAGGTTGAAGCGAAATCTGTTTGCATTAAGAATGGTGGCGATGGGGCATTAGAGCTAGGGTCGGGATTAAGGGGAGGAGTCGTGGTTGTAGCAGGTTAGTCCATGGGGTTTATTCAGGTTCTTGGCGACGTTGTGTTGAGGAATTAGATCAAATGGTGGTTCAGGTGGTGCAGCTGCATCAGCCATGGATAAAAAGCCCGTGAAGAAGATGGTGTGGTTTTATAGAAAGTAGTGGTGACTTGTGGGAAGTGGTAGCGATGGGTTAGGGGAAGGGGTGGCAACAACGGGTTACTAGAAAGGGTTCGACATTGCTGATTTGGTTATAAGGTGGTGGTGGCTAAGTGGTGGTTTGGGTTGGAGGGAAGCCGTGGTAATGGCCGGTGGGCAAGATGTGGTTGTGGTTGTTGGTCCAGGGAGGGCGGTAATGGGCCCGAGGAAAAGGGATAGTGAAGGAATGAAAGTACACTGCCTACGAAAACTTTGATGCAACTATCAATTTTACCTTAAGAATCTATCTTACATCCACAAGAAACTGAAACCTTATTGTAGGTGGCAGGGACACCAAAATAAAAGTCTCGAGTGGTGGAACACCAAAAAAATCTGGAATTATTTCCCGCACACGACCCTAAACTATGAATTTATGCACAATTGGTTAGTTTATTTTTCAAGCTAACAAAATAAGTTTCAATATAAGCTAGATGTGTCCATCTCGAACGAGATAAGCCTGGAAATCTTGGTTCAATTTATAACTTCGTCTTCAGAAGGGTAAATTACAACTTGGTCCCTTAAGTTGAGGCCTAATTTTTGACAGGTCTCAAATGCTTCACTTATTTTGATTTAGTACTTTATATATGATATTGTCTCCTATTTGATCCCAAAGTCACTAACGTAGTGAAACTCGATAACTTTGAGTTATTAATCTAGAAGATTACCTTGAAGATGTTTTGGAGGGAAATTTTCTACCAAAGCTGACTGATCTAACCTAGCCCCCTTATTCACCAATATATAAACAAGAAATATAGAGAAAATGCCTCTGCAAATAACCTTACAATTTTTCCATACATGGAGTGCTATTGTGAAATACATGCTCAAACGATGGCTTTATGGACATAATTGGATTTAGGAATAACATTTCTTGGTTGCTCAAGATATGGGCTAAGAGTTCAAAATACCAAATATTTACTTCTTGAGCTTCTCGAAAATTGAAAAGAAATATGTGATTTTTAGCCTCACCAGTCTTGTTCCTTTTCTCTCGGGGTTGCTTCTACCCTTTGCGCAAGAGCTAGAACAATTATTCGAGGCTTACTTCCGAAGGAATCAAAGGCTTCAAAATAGGAAGCATTTGTTACGGGGGTTTTAATACTGACAAGGGTGATCATCATCATTGTTAGATAATATATATTAATATGGCGATTACATTTTCCCTATTGTCCTATGTCTAAAACATTTTAAAGTTCTCATAACTTATATATGATTCTATTTTCTGTTTCTAGCGTGATAGTTTTCTCTTGCCTATACAAATGCCTAATTGTACTCGGTTTTATTAGTACTCTCTAATATAATTATCTTTCCCTTCACCTTTTCTATCATGGTATCAGAGTCATACGGTCCGCTGGTTTGAGAGTCTTTCAATTATTTTCACAAATTCTGACAGACGGCTTTCTGTTGTTCGCCCAGCCAACTCAAGTGCTTTTGTTTCTTTTCGTGCTCTTCTTTTCTTCTTGAGTTCAAAATTTTGGTATTTTTTTTCCTGCCCTTTCTTTACAGTGATTTTCGCTTATGCTGACACCCTAGCCACCGCCCACTGTTATGTTCATCAACCTTAGCTTATCTCTTTCGCTCCAAAAAAGAAAAACACAAAAAAAATTATTTATTTCTTCAGTTACCTCTATCGATTTCCTTTAGCCCAAACCCTAATCCAACACCCCCATAAGATTATGTTTCCTCTACCGATAACAACACTGCCAACCATGCCACCATGCTCTCGTTCGGTTCCTGCAATGGATCATGCTCTTGTCTTGTTCTGACTCCTGCCTCAATATTCTTAGTCGTCAGACCTTATCCCGAGACATTTATGGTCGTCCTACCTCGCCCCGGGACTCTTGCTCTGTTCTTAGTTTGCGGACCTCATTATGGGACTCATGCCTTGTTCTTAGTCGCCGGACCTCACCTCGAGACTTTATGGTCGTCGGACTTCGCCCCGAGACTCTTGATCTGTTCTTAGTTGTCGGGCCTCGTCCCAAGACATTGATGGGTGTTGGACTTCACCCCGGGCTCTTGTATGTTCTCACGTCGTCAGATTCTATACATGGAATTCATCTCAACTTGGATCTCACATAGTGCAGCTAGTAACAAGACACCGTTCCGAACTTAACCTCCAAACTCAAGGTTGTTCATTCTCTACCAACTTGAGTTTGATGGGGGGGGGGGGGGTGTTAGATGATATATATTAACATGACAATTACATTTTCTCTATTGTCCTAAGTCTAGAACATTCTAGAGTTCTCCTAACTTATATTTGATTATGTTTTTTGTTTCTAGTAGGATAGTTTTATTTTACTTATATAAACGCCTCATTGTCCTCAGTTTTATTAATACTCTCTAATATAATTATCTTTCCCTTCACATTTTTTATCAATCATCACAGTCCTCATCTAAGTCTCGAAACAAAAGGTTCCGTTGCTGGTGTATAATATAGGGAGACTACCTGTAACTTTACTACATGTAACTTTACGGTGTTGGCTTTGCAATTGTGGTTGGTGAAGGTGACATTTGCAATTAAGTCTTAGTGATGGGTTGTTAAAAAATGTGTCTTTTGGTAGTTTAGGGAATGTTCTACTTTGCAGAATAAGAATCATGTCACTTGGTCGCATACGTTTGGTTATTAATTTCATTTCTATGCAAGCAACACTATCGTTAATTGAAAATGAACTTACGTGTCGTTTATTAGCTCGAATGGAATGAGACTTCCGAGAATCATATTGAAATAGTTCTAATTTTGTAAACCCTCAAATTAAAAAATTCCAACCGAACATCCATCCAACGATGGACACATATTATTTTAAATTAATATTCAGGAACATTCGAGATTGCCTCCTCGGTAGACTGGGGATTTGGATCGCTTCCCCGATGGATCGGGCACCCTAAGTTAATTTCCACGCGAGGTAGACATGGAACCTGGGTCGCTTTTGGATTCTAAAAGGATCCTACCGTGATGATCAACATTAGCACACTTCATATATGCGTATACCTGGGCATACCAGGTCCATCCTCAAACACATACAGATGCTTTCTCAAATTTCTTATGCACGCTAGATTTAGGCATCAGAGTGTTCAAGCGGGATCCCTCTTCGGCGTTTCATCCTGTTACAAGTGACCGGATCTCTTCCATCAATTGGTCCGTCCAAATTCGTTCCACAACAAACCCAAACCGGACTGAATAACAGTTCAGTTATTTTGGTTTTTTCAATTCAATACCAAAATTTAAGAAAGGTTTAACTTTAACCTTTAGCTTCAGATTTAAATATTGTCTAAGAGTACACAGTTTTGTTCTTCCCTGAATAGGAACTATGATTTATATCCAATAGAGAAAAAGAAAACAAACCCAAAGTGATGTTGGTTTGAAGTTACTATTTGTATATAAAAAACAACATGACATTGTTTCGATAAGTAACTGAATATTAATTTAAACCATATCTTGATATGCATAAATTCAATAATTCGGGTGAACCTTAATAAAAGAAATCTCAACCTGAAAACCGATCAAAAAATTTAGAATGTCCAAAATTTCAAACTGAAATCCTAGTAAACCATTAGTTTTTCGATTCAATATTTCGAATACTTCAAATTGACTAGAATAATGAGCACTCAAATCCATCAAACTCTCGTATTACTGGACTAGGGTTCTCTACTATATACCATATCTGCGGTAAAGAGATATAACGCTAATTACATTTTAGTAACAAAAAATGTCATTTAAAATTTTAACAACAGCATGAAAGCATCTTTTGAGGCAACCTTTTAACAGTAGAGTTGTTACAACAGAGATATTAATAAAGAAATTAGAAGGAATTGTTTTTCGAAGTGCGTATATAATATCTAAGAAATTTGCAAGTTTTTAGTGTTGATATAGCTAAAAATAAACCCTCAATCAGCATATGACACGTAGCAATTATGACTAACGGCCAACTTTGGCCAGCTACAAACTTGGTGGTTACCATATTGAAGGAACTAGAATTCTAAAAGGACCCTACCGTGATCCTCAAGGATCTGTACATGATCTTTAAGGATCCTAATGTGATCCGGTCCAAGGCGTAGCCGTCAAGCTCCTAATCTAACTAGGATTCTTCTACCTACGACTAAATTAAGGGACTACTCCCAGGTATGCAAACAACTTCAGACACATATACTTTTTGCTATTCAGAGTTGTAGCTGCACTCTTTGTTCTGTATTGCAGGTCAATTTTCTAGCCGTGGTTCCCACCAACTTTTTAGCAGCAACAAGTGTATAACAAGTTTAGTGGCCTAAAAACACACAAAGGTTTCCCCGCATATTACAAATTGCACCATCAAGCCGTTGTGTAGATCTTCCCCATTTTAACTCGTTATCAGAAGGCTGCTAGCGTCTTGTGATAAGGTCTAAAATTGAAGACAAGGTCTAAAAATTGAGGTTAATTATGCCAAGACAAAACATATTAAAGGCCTTAGCTAGTTGATAGGTTTACAACGTAGTGTAGCATGGTCCATACTGCCTTCTTTTTTTAACTTTTAGTCTGTTCATAGTGCCTTCAAGTTCATCACGTTTAGCATGGTCCTAAAAAGGCCATTCTTTTAGCTACACGTATGCAATATTGTAAATGCTTGCGTTGGAACGATTATAATTGCAGAAAGAATGAATTACAACATGAAGGTGAGATTACGACATAAACCAATAACCTAACTATGACATCTGCCTAATCAACTTTCACTACTGTCGAATACTAGTAGGAAGCAAATCACTCCTCACTGAAGCAGTTGGACTTGCTATTTTGCTTGCAAGGCTAGATCGGACGTATCTATGACATGAAATCATAAACTAGATGTTTTTAGATCTAATCATGTAAACATGGACAATGTTTAGCTTCCATTAATATTTTGTTAAATGTCTGTAAGATATTGTAGTCTTCTTTTGTATGGTCGGGACGACTTGTTATATACTCCGTATAATATATTTCTCCTCTTAATAAAAAAAAAACTATGACATCAAGTTAAGATGCGAAAAAACATACTTAGGGAGAAAAACCCACCGGGCTTCAGAAGTATAATTATCCTTTATGTTTAGCTGATGTTTGAGTTTAAAGTGGGTATGGTTGATCCTTGTAAAATAAGAGAAAATTTGATGTTTCGTGTAAGAACATGAAAAAAATGAGGAATTGCATATTCAAGAAAGTTGCACCAATTTAGTAAAGTAACAGTATGCAAGGATATTACGGGTCACTGAAAGATTCAGAAAAGTGTAAAAAGAAAAAATCTAACTCTTATGAAATTGAGGCTTGCAAAATACAATTTCATGCAAAGATCAAACTTGCGTACTCATTAATGATGATCGAGTCTTGACAACTTAATAAGTTTATTTAAAAATAACAAAGAGACAACGCGTAGTTTCTTGCTTCACACCTGGTTAAATTGGATGGTCACCACTTCTATAACTTCACGGCAAGTTATTTTCAAGAATGAAAAATGTTTATTTTTACACGTCATGAACTTGAAGATTCAAATTACGTCGTCGCTATTGCCTGCTCGTTACCAATGACTCACATCTAAACGTGGCAGCTCATGTTCATGACAACACAATACTAGAACCTCTCTCCCTCTCTCTCTCTCTCTCTCTTCTGAGAGTCTCCATCGTCGACGATTAATATAAACTCCACTTGAATTTGCCTTCAGAAAGAAGGGCTTTGGTCCCATTTTGAAGTACCCTTTTTCCCACTTATCGATTTTGCTTCGACAACCTAAAGGTGACATGAATTTTGCACTTTTCATCTTCTCCATTTACGGTAAAGTTACTTTTTTGTCGTGACTGTGTACACTGATACGTATTAAAACTAGGAAGCTTCCCTCTCTGTCATTTAATACAATTGCTTCATCTCATATGGAGTATTAAACTATGATATCCTGGTGTTAACTTGCATGTGCATATGCATACGCATACATATAATCTCGTTAATGGGAACCATTGATTCAGCGTTTTACTGTTGTCGTTGAATTGCGATGTCTTGCTGGGTTTCGAGATCCGTTTCTTCTCTTAGGAAATTCAGATGGGTTTCTCAGGTTGGTGGGTTCCCATTTCCCTGTCTCTACCAGTCAATTTGTGTTCAATTGGGCGTTATACATGTACAATGGTGGTGGGGGTTGTCGTTTCTTGGTTGGAAGACATTTTCAGGTTCATAGAAGTTTGTTCAGTCTTCAAGCTTATTAGTACTGTTCTAGTTGTAGCAGCATCGGAATAGGACTAATATCTGATGATGGTAAGTTTCTTTCTTGAAAAACTTATTTTGTTTGTGGTAATTTACATAATAATAAAAAATGAGAAAAGATAGAAATAAAACTGAAGAGGGTCACAGCTCATGATCAATGTTGCAGCTCTTGGCATGAGTTTCAACTCTTAGATGTCTAATAAACGAAGCATAAGGATAGATGATGTGTTCAGAAAAAAGGCCAATGGTGTATTGCTAATAAGTGTGACACTACTCATTAGAAAAGTATTTGTAGATATGAATCAGATTAAGATTTTGGTGTGCATTGTTGGAAGCATAGCGTTAGATCTATGCTTGGAGCCTTGAGTTCACGTCTGATGTCGTTGCTTTTGAAGTTTATTTTTCTTGCATCAGTCTATCCACTTGTCAACAAATGTTAAAAAGTTTGTCCATTTTAGTCATGTAAAAGAGCAACTAGCGGTTTGGTTAGTTGGCGCTCCATTCTTTAAGCAAAGCATCAAACTGATAATGCTTGCTGCTGACAAGAAATTGTGATAGCAGAAGTGTAATTATAGCGTTGCTGGAAGATGCTTGGTTTTGGAGGTCGTCGTATATATTGACTGCTCATTTACGGGTTTGACAGTGTGAAGCAACTCTAGTTGAGTAAGATGCTCAAAATCCTCAACGTGTATCACATTTGATTTGCTTTCACGGTTGACCTTGGATAAGAGCTGGTGTCCCCAAAAGCATGCTCAGAAGATGAAGCAGCCCAGCCCACCAAGAAAAAGAACCGAACCCAATCCCCTTGTATACTTGATGTGAGACTTTAACACCTGCCATCATGAGTAGCGTGGAACTTTAGGTGATCCCAATCCTCAAGAACTGGACCATAGCGAGGCGAGTAGGCGATCTAAAAGACCGTGGGGCACTGGAAGGGCCTAGCCCCTATGCCATAAGAAGACTTAGCGTCCAACCCAAAAGCCTACTCGAGAGATAAAGAAGCCCCCTAAGTACAACATACAAACCCAGGCTCCATGCTAGTCGATGTGGGACTTTATAAGACATGATAATGTTTTTAATTGGCGACAGAATTTTGCCTTCGGATTGAGTTGAATTTTTGCTGCCTGTTCAGTTTTATTCTTATATGTTATACAAGAACTAAAGCGCATATTCGTCTTTTTGGTTTGGTTGAGCTAGAATCTGAGCTATTGGTTCATGCAAAGATTTCACTTGTTTGAAGCTATATTGCAATATATGCATTTTTTTCCATAGAGATATCCTCTAGTCTGATACCAACTTATTAGATATCTTCTAGGTTAGTCTGCCATGAAGGATGGATATTTGTAAGTGACTGTTTTCATGCTGGTGATAATTGGCTGTCTTAGTCAGTTGCATTCTGCTTTTGCTTGAAGATTTCATTATTCAGAAAACCTGAAAATATAAGTTTCTTCACATGCTTGAATTTTAGTGCTCATATAGTTGCCCGCGTAGTTCATATTTACCAAGTTGTGAAGTTCATTATTCTATTTGAAAGCTGATTACTTGGGGTTATCTAGGGTGTCTTGAGCCAGCGACCAGAGCTTTCTGCAGTTACGGATTTGTTTTCACACCTTTACTTTCCTTTGCTAGAATACAAGAACTCAGAGGTATCTTCCCAAGCTTCTTTTTCCACTTTCTGTTTGCAAGGATAATGGCTGTTTATTTTGGGCTTGTAGAATGTTAGACTGGAAATAAATGTGCTTGTAGGCTATAAGAAAGTTTCTTGTTGCTAATGCATGCTCTATTTAGCGATACAGAGTATTACTTACATTAGTGGCTGAGATTAGTTTCGAACAACATTTATGGACTTGATAGCACTGCAAAAATTATTGTATTCATTGGGAATAGAGTTCTGCATCATCAGCGCTCTATGTATCTTAATGTTGTGCAGAATCTTAATTATGCATCGAGGCCTGAGCATTTACAGCATCTTCCTGAAATTTTATGATAAGTTATAATTTTACTCTAACGGTCTTTTGTTTCAGTTCATCCTGCTTTACTTTTCTGTTTTGCTTTCCTGGTATATATTACTCCTTTCTTGTTGCTTGATGTTTGTACTATTTTAACTAGGTTTCCCCGTTCTGCAGCTATGTATGCTGCCTTTTTTGATAGAAAAGAAATTGTAATCATTAGGAGGAGATGTCAGCAGTACTATTGTTGTTTGTCTTTGCTGCAGTTAGATAATTACATTGTGCCCATGATAAAAATTGGCATAAAGTACTTTCGGAGTTTGTGAAAAGCATATTGTACATTTACTAAAGATACAAATTAGAATCGTTAAAATAAATTATCCACGGGAATGGATTCTCTCTTTAGAATGAGTGTCGCATTCTGCATTTAGGCCTTCCTAGCTTTTGTTATCGACTTGTGCAGTTCTTATAGTGGCGTAATGTCTGGTCTTTAGGCGTTCTTAGTCGCATGTTACTGAATGAGTATATAATTTTTGTTTTGTTGGCAGAACAGAATGAGGGAAGCTCAGCTGGGGTCACATACTTTAAGATCTCATGGAGTCACTGTGGCAAGGACACACATGCATGACTGGCTAATACTGATGCTTCTTGTTGTAATAGATGTCATTCTCAATGTTATCCATCCCTTTTATCGCTTTGTTGGGAAAGATATGATGGCTGATCTCAAGTATCCCTTGAAGAGCAACACAGTTCCGCTTTGGGCTGTTCCAGTGAGTTGTTCTGTTTGACAGCCTTAAAAAGTAAAGGGTAAAATACTGTTATAAGAAGTACTATTGGCAAGTTCTTTCAGAATTATTTGTCTGGTTTATCAGGTGTATGCTGTTCTGTTGCCAATGGCCATTTTTCTCCTTTTCTATCTTCGTAGGAGGGATGTCTATGATCTTCATCATGCCATCCTAGGTGATAATAGTGAAAAATAATAATGTACATGTAGGAACTTAAGAAAGGAACTAAAGGAAAGTAATTTGTGAATTTTTTCTATTCTTTTGCTGCAGGCATCTTGTTCTCTGTTCTGGTAACGGCAGTTATTACAGATGCAATAAAAGATGCAGTTGGTCGACCTCGGCCTGACTTCTTTTGGCGTTGCTTTCCAGATGGAAAAGATGTATGCTTCTCTAGGAGTGCCGGTTTTTGTCTTTCCTACTTTTACTTAATTGAATATTTATTTATTTTTCGCATGAGTCCTTCACATTACAAGCTCCTATGGAGTATCCATAATAGCTGATTGCTTCTCAGGTTTATGATCAATTGGGAAATGTTATATGTCATGGTAGAAAGAGTGTTATAAGAGAAGGCCACAAGAGTTTCCCGAGTGGGCATACATCATGTAAGCAGCAAATGGTCCTATTTCTGCTTGTTTAGCTATCTGATTGAAATTTAATAGCACATTTGGGGTCGTAGAAGAGAGATAAAGCTACACATAATGCGAGATTGGGTAATTCCAGCTATTCCAAAGGACTACTAACCCTCTGTAAGGATTTTGGGCTCAATTGCAGGGTCATTTGCTGGCCTGGGCTTCTTGTCACTATATTTGTCAGGAAAGATAAAAGTATTCGACCGTAGAGGCCATGTCGCTAAACTATGCATCGTTGTTCTTCCTCTACTGGTTGCATCTCTGGTTGGCATTTCTCGAGTTGATGACTACTGGCACCATTGGCAGGATGTGTTTGCAGGAGGTCTCATAGGTATGTCGTATTATGGTTACCATTTCACTTTCTTCTTGAGACAATGAAGTGATACATGTACCTTATCGCCTCGAGTAAGAACTAACGTTGTGTTTTCTGCAGGTTTCATAGTGGCCACAATATGCTATTTGCAGTTTTTCCCACCCCCTTATCACTCAGAAGGTATGGTTGTTTCCACATAGAATGCTTTAATAGTAGGAAAACTGATGTTATAGATGTCCGAAGACACTTATATTGTTTTGCTTCCAGCATGATACTTATTAATAAGATTTCACGGTTCCGTAGGTTGATGCTAAGGGTCACTCTTATTAGGATTTCCACCTATTATAGAAGAGGCTGGCGCAGCTGCTTTGTTTATCCCATGTTATGGGATCGATATTGCCCCAACATTATAATGAGGTGGCTAAATCTTGACCGGGTAGTTACAAGTTCGAAATGCTGCGGCATAGCCTCTTTACAAAAGTGGGGGCAAGGCCAGGAGCCTGTGAATATGCCACCCCTTTGAGATCAGCATGTTGTTGCATTAAAGCAAAAGAAAAATGTTAATACTGTGGTTAACGCTGTTCAGGAAGATGATGAAAATCCTCTAGTATGTTAAGGCTAATTATTAGGAGATAAGATGCTGAAACCAGCTACTCTAAAAAGGTGTTCCTTTTAGCAGTGCAACGTCATACCTCTTATAAGGTGGGCAATTGCCTGCCATGTGTCTTTCAAGGATTAAAGAAATTAGTCATTCAACACACCAATAAACTAAAAAAGTGATAGGATATGGTGAACTCGCCTACGTTTAACTAGCTAAAATAAGCAAAGGGTCGCCCACCTTAAGTAATTTGATCATTATAGAACTTGTGAAGGTGTTTTTTTTAAAAATTTATCCATGTATGCATGAGTGCACCCTCTATCTTGTACCCTTCCACTCGACACTATACTGTAAAAGGATAGTTTGAGGCTCCAAAACTCACCCCGAAATTTTTTGCTAAAGGCATGTAGTAAGATATTTTCAGTTCTCTTTCCTGATAAGTAACAACACAATTTTAATGGTATCAGCTTATCCAATGGAGCAAAAATTGGCCCAAAAAAAAAAAAAGGCCATTTTACCATGTATATCTAAAGTCTTAATGCCTAATGAATTTTCATGATCTTTTTGAAAACTTTTAAACCACCTTATGAAAAATCTCTGCCCTCGCCATTGCCTTTTAGAAACCCAGCATGTTTCCTTTGTTTCTTTGTCGTTGAGGTGTAAGGTCAATACTATACTGTTCGAAAAGTTACAAGTTGATAGCTATTGGCTTTGATATAGACAACTCTGGGCAACACATTCCTGCAAGGTTTGATGCAGAAGTTGATGTTGGTTGGTAGAAAACTATGGCCGTATGGTTGATTAAGGTTACTTTTATTGGCCTAAAGTTAGGTGGAAGAATAGGTCAGAATTCAAAAGTATCAAGGGTTAGAGTAAGAGTGAAGGGTGAGGAGTTAGTATTGGAAAATGGGGAGGCAAATGTTTTCAGAAATAGCAAAATCAATGCTACTACATTCTGTCAATAAGAGACCCAATGTAAATATCTGCAGCTGGAACATTAGGTGCAGAGCCAGTTGGTTCAGTGATCTCCTTTGAGTCCACTACTCTATCCGTGCTTTTCTTAACAACATTTTGGATGTCCAGGTCTTTGATCTCTTCTTTCATTCTAACATCTTGCAAGTTAACCGAGTCAGTATGTGAGCTGTATTATTTGGAGTTGGTGGTTTCTCTGGCCATGATGGTCAGCACATATCCAGCAGTTCTTGTCATTTGTGACACGTATTAAATGCTGGTGACAACCCCGACTGTGGTGAAGCCATGCGAGTGCGGCACTCGGCGATGTGTCGTCAGGTCAGCGCCTGAGTGGAATAGCATCTAGAAAATTGGCGGGGTTGTGACTGGCATGTGGTTAACTTGTCATCTAATGGGTCTACAAGGAACACTAGTCAGTGAAAAGATGCAAAAAACGGCCTCAATCAGATTTTTGCCATTTTAGGTTTTCATTGTGAATTGTGACTGCCTCTCATCTGAGGTTTTACCCTTTTCTACTTGTAGGTTGGGGACCCTATGCATATTTTCAAGTGTTGGAGCAGTCACTTGCAACTGCACAAGCACCAGATGCTGTGAATACTCGCAATGCAGAGGCCGTGGAGGCTCCAGCGGAAAACCAGCAAGATAGAAACAACAATGCTTTCATGGGAATATCATTATCTGGTGGTTCTAGTATTACAGTGGAAGATTTGGAATCTGGGAGGAGATAAATTTTGAAATCCTGCTTATTAGTTAGCAAGATTTGGACTCGGGGACTAGCGGTTGGCTTGCACCTTATTTATTGTATGATGTATGGGCATTAAATATGTGCAAGAGCAGTCCTCTTCTCCTAACTTTTCGTCTTCGTAGATTAGTTCCTTACAGATATGTTGCACAGAAACTGACTTGTACATTGTGGAGAAGGTAAATACCACGATGCATGTTTCTCTTGCCCGTTTGAGATGTAGCTGAATGCACATTGCGGTTGATTTTGGCCATCCATTGGGTTCCCGAGTACTTTTTTTGCCACATTTTATATGCCTCATCTTCTATGGTTCACTTTCAAGGGCGGCAGACTGCAAGACATCTCTGTGGTTATAAGTAAAAAAATGCTTGAAGATAGTTTTTGGTTGGTATGAGATTTGAATGTTTATATCATTGAACATACTCGAGGTATTTTATGGAATTCTTTCTATACATCATGGCTTTGGAATATGAGAATACGTGAAAGGCAAAAATGTGGAAGGCAAAGTGGACGCCAAAGGGCCATCCCCAGTGTTCCTGTTTTGCGAAAATGACATCAACACAGCTCTTTTCTCATCACATTCTAGTTCAGTGCCCTCCCTTCAACCTCTCTCTTTATCTCTTCCGCTCTCACTTCCACCCCGTCAACCACCCCAACCCCAACCCCCACAGTCGCCACCCACCTCCATGCCGTGGCCATCCATTATCAGCCGCCCCCCCCCCCCCACCCCCCACACACACACACACGGTCCCTCTATCCTCCATCACCGACCACCATACACACCCTGCACACATCACGTAACACCCACGCTCGCCCCCCATCCTATGCATCACCCACCACCCTGTGCGCGCGCGCACACACGTACACACAAACACATACCCACACACACCATAGTTCCCCCTAACCCCAATCCACCACACACACCCTGCACGCGCGCGCACACACATCTTATCCACCCAAAAAATCACTCTGATCTACTTTGACAAATCCAGATTTGCCAACCATCACGAACCTGCCATCATACCAACATACACAACCACCTACAGATGGCCGGCAAAGTCAAACCCCTCTTTTCTTTGTTTGTACTCTTATTCAGTGTCCATAAGGTGTATGGGTGGGTTGGGGCCTGGGGGGGTGTCTGAGGGAGAGAAATCGCACCCCAAGTAAAGTATAAGCCGCAAGTCACCAGAAAAAGGTAATAATTGAGTTACACATTCTATCACCTGAATTTCACAATGGCCGCTGAAATTACTAAATCGTTGTTCAAATCTCTTTTTTTCGAGCTCAAGCTCACAATGGAATAACAAGAAAAAAGAAAAGAAAAAAAAAAAAAAACTCTGGAGGTCATTCTTGTCATTTACCAACAACCCTAACACACTTTCCGTCTTCCTCCTCCTCGTTCTCACAAGAACCTCTCCTCGCCGCTCACGGCCAGTCCCTTTCCCTTCACCAAAACCCTAAGAAAATGAAGCACAACCCGCGAGTCACCAGCTCGCGCCGCAAGTGCCGGAAGGCGCACTTCACAGCGCCCTCCAGCGTGCGGCGCGTCCTGATGACCGCGCCCCTCTCCGCCGACCTCCGCGCCAAGCACAACGTCCGGTCGGTCCCCGTCCGCAAGGACGACGAGGTTCAGGTCGTGCGCGGAACCTACAAGGGCCGCGAGGGGAAGGTGGTCCAGGTGTATCGCCGCAAGTGGGTCATCCACGTCGAACGGATCACCCGCGAGAAGGTCAACGGGTCCACGGTCAACGTCGGCATCAACCCCTCAAAGGTGGTCGTGACCAAGCTCAAGCTTGACAAGGACCGCAAGTCGCTGCTCGACCGGAAGGCCAAGGGCCGCGCCACTGACAAGGCTAAAGGAAAGTTCACCGTCGACGACGTTGTTGCTGGTGGGCTCCAGGAAATTGATTAGGTTTTTTCATTGATCGCTCACGCGCACTTTTTTTACTTTTTGGCTTTGATTGTGTTGTTTTACTGTGAGATGAATGCTGAAAGCGAAATGGTAATTTTGGTATTTACTGGCTTGGAAGTTGTTAGTTATTATTGATGTTGTTTTGGTGCAATGTGGTACTCCTTAAATCGAATGCAAGTTATATTTTATGGTTCCAAATTTGGTTTCCAATGACCAAATATGTCGTGAAATTGGTCTTGTAGCGATGAACAAAATTTATACGCGCAGCCCAAGGTCTACCGTCTACCTTAAGCTTGCGTGAACGACATTTGTGGATCACAAAAGTTTTTTTACGCGAGACCTTCAGTGCGAATTACTGGCAAGATTTACTTTTTGTTGTTGCAATATGTGCTTTCAAATAGAAAAGGCTAGATGGTAGTGATCTCATATGCATTGATCCCAAAAATCCCCAGTTGAGATGTAGATGGCCTGGATTAGGGATCCATGGTTGTAGTTGCGGAAGTCCAACTTGCCCTATGCCTTTGTTGCAAGATTTTCTTCATGTATCTTTCTTTAAAGCAAGGGAGTTCGATCTCGAGTTGAATTGAATCGCGGACACCATGACAATGATAAATTGGCATCGTTTTGTTTCAGTGACTAAAATTATGGACAACAATTCTCTTTTCAGTCAAATTTCTTTCCTTTTTTTTTTTTTGAGAGAAAGCTCGTACGAGCTAATTTTGTTGGATACTCGTAAAAGTCCCTTGAGTGTTCCATGAGTCCCGCTTCCAGGCTTTCACATTGCCGTCAATGCCCTAAGTCAATGGCTTTACGTTCATTTTGCATACGCCCTCTTCATGTTACGAACCTAAATTAGAGACTAGCATAATCTTATTATGAGTCATGTATTGCGAGTATTAGGGTTAGATGATTAGAAGTTAGTAAGTGAATCTAATAGGATTTTGTAGGATTTGGAGGTCTGTTAGCAAGATATTACTGAACCTACTACAATGTATATTTAGGAAATGGTTGGTGGGTTCATGGTAGTTTCTCTAGGTAGTGCTCGCGTGTATTATGACGTACCTAGGGTAGGGCCGTAAATGAACAGAGTTGTTCACGAACAACTCGTACTTCGTTCCCTAAAAAGCTTGTTTATGTTCGTTTGTATATTATACAAACAGAACATGAACAATTTTTTAGAACTCGTTTATCAAACGAACATAACATGAATATTTAAAAATGTTCACGATTGTGTTTCGTATAATAAATTAATACTATTATAAGTAAGACATACATAATTATAAATATATCTATGTAAAATAAACTTAGAAAACTTGATAACCTAAAATTAATAAAATTAGCTAAAAGATCTAAGCCCACTTATAAACCAAAATATAAGCCAAGCCCAAACTATACCAAGCCCAAGCCCAAGTCCAAAAAAAAAAACCCCAAACCCTAATAACCTTCCCAAACCTACCTCCTTTTAGTTCTGGCCGCACCTGTGCCACACAGGCTGTGTGGCTGTCTTCTCATTTTCATTTTCTGAATGTCTCTTCTCTTTCTCTCGCGTCAAACACTCCCTCTCTCTTTCTTTCTCACGCACACACACTAACACACAACAGTCACGGCGCCTCCCTAACTCAGCGGCGCAACCAGCAAGGCATCGCCTCCCTCGACAACGAACGTGCCCAGAGTCTACTCACGCACAAACCATCACAACATGGCAGGCACTTCCCAACTTGGTTCGGTTCTTCGTAAAGATTCAGAGGCTCGTAAAAAACTATTGAATCGCTGCATTTCTCGCGATTTGGTCAACAACAATCTGCGAGACCAACCTTTCTGTCATTTTTCATGTTAATTGTTTTGTTTTTTTCCAACTTTGACTGGTTTGAATATTTGAAGTTTCAGATCTGGGTTTTTTTGGTTTTGTTGAACTAGAAAAAGAACGAGCTTACAATGCTCGAGTTCTGTTTGTATAGGTTAAATGAATGAACCGAGCCGAGCCCAAACTTTTGGGTGGTTTCACGAACCGAGTTCAAACGAACATTTCAGTCACTTATACGAACTCGAGCCAAGTTCGAACGTGACCTGAGCTATACGAACACGAACACGGCCATGTTCGGCTCGAACTTGGTTCGTATACAGCCCTAACATAGGGTACCTGACCGAAAGCGTTTGAGGATTTTCATGGAGATCTCCTTATCGAAACCTTTTAGTTTTTTTTATTTTTCTTCTTCTTTTTGTGGTTTTGGACAAAATTCATAAATCATCATTATTAAACATGTGTTACATGATCGAATACATAAAAAGGAAAAAATACATAAGAGTATGTAGTACATGATAAGATACATAAAATTGAAAAATTACATAATATCGCACTTCGAATGAACTTCAAACAATGAATGACACATAACTAGACCTCATTGTATACCCGAGAGATGCCAAAGAATAACTCGCTTTAATGTCAAAACATCTCTACCGATGACTACCCGCATAAAGATTGGGGCACTTATTCTAATCAGGACACTAACTAAAAACAAGGAAAATAACATAAAGTCATACACAAGTCAACTACTCAAGTAAAATTAAAGATAAAGCCAAACAATTGAAAAACAACCAGACAACTCGACACTTGAACACCACCTGCCACCGCTAGCTAGGGATGGCAATAAGACCCGCAACTGGCGGATCCTCGCCCTGCCCCCGTCCGATAGGAGCGGATCATTTTGACTTTGACCGGATCACAGAGCGGATATGATTTTTTTTTAAAAAAATTCCGCAGCGAGTTAGAGTCGGGTATGGTATTTGATCTAGTCCGCCCCGGTATTCGACCCGCCCCGCTATATTAACCGTATACTTCATTTTATCATAACCGTTTATCCTTACATATATATAGGATTTCATGATAAACTCTAAATGTCCATCTTCTCACTCTGCCGCCTATCTGCCTCTTCTATGTTCTCTCCCTCTCGGCGACTCCTCTGCGGCCGAGCTTCCCCACCAGCCACTGCACCTCCTTCTTCTCTTTCTCTCCTCCCGCACGATCGTCGAGCTTCGCCCACGGCCACCCACCGTCAAACAGTTCTCCTGTTTGGATAATAGGGGCTAGTGCTTCAATCTAGGTTCAGAAGATTCTCCTGTCACTGATTCGCGAATGATCCATCTGATAGAGTTTAGCTTTTTTGTTTTTTTAGAGCCTGAAGGAAGTTCAGATGCTGCTCAAAAGTTGGGTTTCGCGGAGTCCTTGGCTCTTTGCCTTTCGTACCACCTTCGAATGATAATTGGCATCCGGGGGGTCCCATTGTTGAGTAGTAATCAATAGAAAAGGCTAGGCGGTACAACACATAGGGGAAGGAAGCAATTCAGCAGAGATCAGAAGATGGGTTTCGAGGGCATAAGGGCGGGGCGGGGCGGGGATGGGTTTTCTAAATTATTTTAGGGTCGGATTTGGTATTGAGATTCTATAACCCGGTGCGGGGCGGGATTTTAGGGCAGCGGGGCGGGTTCAGATCGTATAAGATCTGCATCCACCCCGCCCCATTGCCATCCCTACCACTAGCCAACAGGCAAAGGCCAACAAGCCAACACTTGTCATATTTCCATTGCCCGCACAAGGCAACACAAGGACACCACCTACTACCGCTAGCCAACAAGCCGACACTTGTCATACTTCCACTGCCCGCTCAAGGCAACACAAGGACACCACCAGCCACCACTAGCCAACAGGCAAAGGCCAACAAGCCGACACTTGTCATATTTCCACTGCCCATACAAGGCAACACAAGGACACGTGCGATGTCACTTACCAACACAAGGCCACATGTCCTGAGGTCACCACGCCGCATGCGCCACCGCACGCGTCTCCTCCACCGGCAACAATTCCACAAGCTGTTGCGGACCACCACCCATCGTCGACCACCGCCGAACCTAACCTAACAGCTACCGATATTACAACCACCATTCCAACCCGTGAGACCTCCAACAAAACAACCATCACTACAGGCAGCCCCACGACTCAACCACCGCACCTTCTGACGCCCCAACCAATCAAAACCCAACAATGTAATAAAAAAAAATCAAAACCCAACAATATGTACATTTTGGGTTTTCTTCTAATTGGCTGGACAATATGTACATTTTGGGTACATATGAGAATTTGACAAGCTCAGAGAGCTTAAAAGGGATGTTTGGTGCTTCTGCAAGTAATCTCTCTAGTCAAAATCCTGAATGTTGGTTGAAGTTCTAAACCAGCACTTGAAAATGAAGTAAAATTAGTATTTACTTCCATGAACACTTTGAAAAACATGCATTGTGTCCATGTATCATAGTTCTACGATAAGCTTGCCGTTAGCCAAAGAACCAAAAAAAAAAAAAAATTAGAGTTGCACAATAGAAGATATTGAGAGGCCTCGGTCATTCTCATTCATCATGAAGCTGTGCCAAAATTGCTCCAAAATGCAGACCACAAAGCATTACAAGCAAAGATAAACAGATTAAACCTACGGAAGTCATATCTGAACCGTAACCCGTTTCTTGGATTTTGGATTCGGCTTCGACAGGTGCGATCTCAAGGAGTCCAGACTAAAACCCAACCCAATCCCCTGCCCATACCCGAACCCGACACCAACCCCACAGCCCATCCCAACCCCAAACGCCAACCTTACATGATTCCACGGCCACCCTCCATACCCAACTCCTCCAACTACGCCCAACCCAATTCCGGCGCCACAACCCACCCCAGCGCCGCCGCCAGGACCCATCACTGCTTCCTCTATTTTCCGCCCATTTTCTTGGAGGAATTCGGTGATTGACAATCGGTTTTCCTTCTTTTTCCTGGTGCTTTTGATTCCCTTCCACTTCCAAAGGGACTTTTCGTCTGCCTTTTGAAATCCATTGATGACGTAAATGGGTGTGCTATTCATGGGTTGGTGGGGGGTTTGGGAATTGATACGATAAGGAAATGTAAAGACCTTCGGCTCGATGAGTGCTGGGCAAAAGAAGTATTGGACTATGGGCTACACTTTGTCGACAGGGCCAGATCAGTCCAGTTTAATTGGGCTTTCAGTCATTTGTTTCGTTTGTCCTCATTTTTATAATCTCGTGTTTGTTCACGCTTCATTTCGTACGTGTAAAGTTACACTTTTAGAATACAATATGCCTCTGTTATTGATATTGAATAACATAATACAGGATTGTGGGGTGCCTCTTCACTCTTTTGATTCATGGCCGATTTTTTGGACTTTTATCTGTATTTGTTCACGCTTCATTTCGTACGTGTAAAGTTACACTTTTAGAATACAGTATGCCTCTGTTATTGATATTGAATAACATGATACAAGATTGTGGGGTGCCTCTTCACTCTTTTGATTCATGGCCGATTTTCTGGACTTTTATCTGCGTTAATGTCATTAATTCTGCTGTTTGCATCATTTTTGTTATAGGTAGATGAAATACCTAACGCTTTTTTTATTTTATGGAAATTACAAACCATAATAGGTAGGTATGTCGATTTTCCTTTTTCATCCAGTCAATTCTCTTGAAAGAACTACAAAAGCCCGAAATTCTTCCATCGGGATTTTTCACAAAAATTGCGTCCAATAAAGCCCCGTAGCGAATGGCAAAGGGACCAAATTTCGTAAACAATAATTAACTTCACTTACCTAGAGGCCAGGGGGGCATGCACCTCCTTAATTTTCTTGGTACATAACTAGCACTTTACACAAATCACATACCAAGTTGAATGTTGATGTGTTATGCAACATGACGTGTTGAAGAAAAAAAAAATAAAAAAACATTTCACGAGTATGGGTTAAGTTAATCACACTATTGTTGAGGGATACAAATCTCACGTCGGGTATGCAATCTCGCGTAGGATAAATAATACAGAATATGTAGTACTTCAATATTATAAGTCTTGTAACTCTCTTTCCTCGTAACCAATTAATATTCAGTTGAATGTTTTTTTACCGTCAATATTATAGATACTTATTATAAGTCAAATACAGAAAGAAGCAGATATTCTCGTCATTATTAACATTTAGTTTTGTTGTTGCCGACCAACTTGAAACTAACTGAAACTTGATATATGACTCGATGGATGACCTAACATTTGCTTAAAGTCCATAATTTCGCAGGAACGAAAAAGACAGAAGCCAAGTATCATTAAAGTTCTCAACTACCGCCTCCAAACGAATAGAACCAACCATTTGTGATGAGATTTGATTTATTGATTCGAAGTTTATAGTTTATGGCATCATGTTTTTCTGACCACATAATGCTTCCTCAAACTGGCTTTTGTTGACTAAAACACCACATCTGGTCCATAATCTAATCTTGTCCCCCACGATTTCTCGAACCAAACACTTCAGCCCGTGCACATCGTGCACAGCTATAAACATGGATGTAGAAGCCCCCAAGTCATCAACGTATTCCCTGTTACTCTCTCGAGCATTCAGCAACAGATTTACACAGAAGATAGGAATGGAAATGCTTCGAAACCCGTTTAATGGTAGCTCAGTAAAGAAGTACAGAAGGAGAAGGGGATACAACCAACTCGACGATGAAACCGCGCACCGAAGGAACGTGAAGACGGTCAGGTTTGGAGGGAGCCCTCGCCCTCGCCGGTCATGGCGAATCAAGGTGCTCCCAACGTTGCGTTTGAAGAGGTTTTCAGTTTCACCCTCCAAGATATGGAGCAGGGTTAAAAATGCCTACGTTGACATGATGCTGAAGGTGGCAGGCAACGTAGGCTACCTGAAT
This sequence comes from Escallonia rubra, assembly GCA_033065855.1. Lineage (NCBI taxonomy): Eukaryota > Viridiplantae > Streptophyta > Magnoliopsida > Escalloniales > Escalloniaceae > Escallonia > Escallonia rubra. The sequence continues at coordinate 935,550 of JAVXUO010001034.1, read as the reverse complement.
AATGGCAGCGAGTTTGTTCTGAAAAGAGTTCCCAAGGGTCGCCAAGTTGGCCATGTCTATTCCAGCAACGAGTTCGAGAGCAGGCTGATTCTCGAAATTTACAAGTCCCTTGTAGCTTCTAGAGAATTGGCTACTGTGTAATTCTTCTTCATGTTTAAGTTTTTCTAAAGGTACAGGTGAATGTTTTGGAAAATTTCCATATTCCCTGTATACATCTGTCTTGGAACCACTAGATTGGGCAGCAAAGCTGATGCATCTATATTGAGAGATACTGCATATTTTACTATATCACATGATGGAAGTGTGTTCATTTTGCTATCGTTCGCTTTGCGAATTTGCTTATTATCATATAAGCTTACGAAGATAACAATCTTGAATCCAAAAGATCCAGAGTGATGAACACATCGCAAATAGAGAATTGGCTTTTCAAAGAGAAAAGAGTTTCACTGATTGAGCAATAGTTATTTCTCGAGGTACACTTATGGCTATTTTTCTAACTCTCGTAAAACTTGCAATATTTTTTGGTACAAGTACATAAACTATCGTAAAGCTTGAAAAAAATATCGACTACGAAGAAGCAATCGACGATAACCCACATACTTTCTTAGTCATCTAACGTCAGATATAGCTTATAAACATGTATATTGTGCACATGTATCTCTACTTTATTTCACCTTCTTTTTAAAAAAGTAAATAAATTGACACAACGTTTTCTTAACACTCTTTAGGTAATATAATAACCTGGGGAAATTTAGATTGGATAGGGGATCTTCAATTCTCCTTGTGGGCCACACTTTTGATCCAGTGCATCCAGGTCCAGGCTAGCCTGTCGCATGCCCACGGACAGGCCCAAATATATGAATAAAAAGGTCCAGTGTCCACGGACTAAAAAGTGGAGGCCCAAATACTTACATGTACACCAAATATCTAACTGTGGACCATCATAAGACTTGATATCTTGGCAGCAATTTAGTAGCACTATCAAATAGCCCATCTAACTTTGACAACTGCCGTGGAACTTCCCTTTACCACAAACAATAATAAGCCAACAAAGGTTGGTTCAGCCGTGCCAGGATCCCAATCCAGGTTTTTCACCTGGGTTTGAATCCTGCCCGCCGCACTTGTTGGTGACAAACTTATGTTCTCGCCTTGCATGTGCTTCACACACGGGTCCTTGTGCGCTTCGGCCCCAACATAGGTGCGGGAATCGGAAAATCAGATGTATGTGGTGGCCTTGTAGGTCCCCGAGACCCAATACTCCCTGTCGGTTGGATTAGAGCCTTAAGGTCCAGCCTTTTTAGAAAAAAAAAAAAAAAAAAAAAACAAACAATAATAAAAGGAAGAAATAGTAGGTCTGACAGCATTGCTGAAACTCAATCTTGCATTTATAAGTACGTACAAAAAATGCTTTTTTTGACCAAAAAATTTTGATAATATATTCTTTTTAGACTGTTTTAAAAAAAATGATTCTTTTTCGAATTAAGAAAAAAAATTGTAAGTGTTTTTTCATATTTACCTGTTTTACACTTTTTTTATTCTGTTTCTCTCTACACATTCAATCTTCCACATGCCCATTTTCTCTCGCCTGATCCATTTTCTTTCCTTTCTTTTGGGGTAGAATGAGAAACTCACAAGAGATGACTCATATACTAGCTATATAAGCGTTCAAGTCAAACTTGATCAAATGAATTAGGACGAGGGGAGTAACTTATGAAGGTTAGTCAAGTGCATGGAATTGTCCAAGAAAGGAAATGCAGTCTCAAATTATATGAATAACATTGGGTAGGGGTAACGACCGCAGTGTATAATACACTTGTACCTTTCACAAAGTGGTGGTTGGTGTTCAGCAAGATAAGCTACCATGGTGGACGATTGGGAGGGCCAGAAAGAGTTAGTTAAAGTTGTGAAAAGGAAGCAACTTTGTATGTATATAGAGTAAGTTGATATGATTAGGGAGTCTTACTTGACACAGATCAAAACCCAATATTTGTTAGTAAATCTAATCATCAGGGCATCCAAAAGCTTCAATTGAACATCACCACCAAATGACACTTCCATCGCACGATATCTCTCTGTGCTCCAACCGCAACATCCTTCTTCACTTATATATGTCTTTCAGTTTCCTCCTATCCCCATCCTGCAAGTTAAACAAAAACATTTATACTAGTGGCTTCTTTCTTCCTCTTTATGCAGAAATTGAGCTGAATTGACTAGTTTCTTGGCTTCTTCATATCTGCCCTCGTCGTCCATGCGACAACATATCTCGACAGGCAAGTCGCCGTATTAGCTCAATCTTTTCTTACGGTCTCTTCGATTGTTCAGGTATATACATGCTTTGGAGTGGTGTTGTTGTTGCCTATAGCTTTAGCACTACAAAGATTCAATCAGGATGATGTTTTACGGTCTTAATTAAAGTTAACTATGTTGCTTTTTAGGATAGCCACTTTAGCAAGCTACCTATCAAGTAAATCACTTCTTCTAGTGTGCTTTGACGAGTTGATCATCTAGATATGCAGCAACTTCCCCGTCTAAATTTATTGTCACTTTGAGAGCAGAAATAGTTTTAATTTGGAAACTTCCCATTTAGAGGTAATTGATGAATGCTTTAGTTAACATTTTGACTGATCACGATGCAAAACATACAAGATTAAGACACATGGTGTGCAAGGACCAACTTCATGCATCCTGACCTTGCTACTGCTCTTAAATGAATCAAAGATACTTTATGCAACCCGCATTCCGGGATCTAATTGCTAGCTGCATATACCATCACTAGTTTTCTTTTTAATATTGAGTTTTGGAGCTTGATATCACACGCAATATTTTGGTGCAGCTTAAATGGACAAAAAGAATTTCCGTTACAATGATCACGTCAATGACAATAGCGAGTCGTCCACTAACTCGCCTCCGCACGTATCTCGCAATCCATTCTTGTCTCCTACGTCGGAGGACACGTTTGATGCTAGCGAGTTCACCTCGATGTTCCACACGAACGTAAACTCGCTCTCGGATTCATTCTCCGATTGCTCCTTTGATGATGCCTTAAATGGCATAGCCACCGCTAACCGCCTCAATGAAGCCAGCTTCCTCCTGGAGTACCAGCAACTTTACAATTGCTACACGTTGTGCTTGGCCAACCTCCAAGAATCAATTAAGGAAGTTGAGGCTCTTCGTCAAGAGAATGAGAAACTGCGAATAGCTAACATTGACCTGGTCCAACGCTTGACTTCACTGTCACAAGCCATGATTCAGAACTGCATTATCTCCTCGGCTCAACCGTCTCTGTCCTCCGTCAATGACTTCAATTATCTGAAAATTGGAAGCAGTGTTCGTGATAGTCATGTAGCCAAACAAGTCCAAAGCGTTAGTCCTACAAGCGTAATCCAAGATAACCGTTTCCAGAAAAGATTTGCCGAAAAAGCTTCACTGCCAAAGAGCATTTCAGTCCGTTCAAGCGGTTATTTGAAGACGAACCAACGTGCCGGAAGCAATGGGGGATTGACTTGCCGTACAAGTACTCAGACAGATACTAGTGCCTCCCTTGGAAGATCGGTGAGTTCTGAGTTTCACTCGTATCAACTTTTTGGTGAGAGTATCATATGTACCACATTTCGAAAATACAGTAAATACGAAACAAACATTAACTGATTGCGTCGAATATAACAAAATGAGAACACGAACTAAAATGGGCAAGACTATACGAGGTGATTGACGATTAAAAAAAAAAAAACTCATTCGCCTCGAAACAATTCTCTTCAAAGTGGTTGAAAAGTCGAAAGGTAATCAGTTTTGGGACGGATTTGATACGAAATATATGTTCAGTTTCCTGACTTCGGATGATGTATGTTGTTGGAACAGCGAGGAGTGCATGGGACGAAGAAGGAAGAAGAGGCATTGGAGGTCTACAACCAAGGGATGTTGAAGACAGAGCTGTGCAACAAGTGGCAGGAAACCGGCATGTGCCCTTACGGCAACAACTGCCAATTTGCGCATGGCATTTTGGAGTTGCGCCCGGTGATCAGGCACCCGCGCTACAAAACTCAAGTCTGTCGGATGGTTGTCGCCGGAAAATCATGTCCTTACGGTCACCGCTGCCACTTCCGCCATTCCCTAACTTCTCAGGACAGGATCCTTCGTCCGACATTTGATTGATTTTGTGCGAAGGTTTCACGGGAACGTATGTAGCTATAATTCACTACGCAATTAATGTACTAGTGAGTACTAAATTGGAAATATGAGAATGGTGCTGTAAGCCTACATAGCGTGATGAAAGATCTACCATAACGAAAATATGAACATCTTATGATGCAGATCTTTTGCCAACTTTGATTGCTCTTCGTGCATGTCTATTTTCAAGCTTTTTGCAGCAAATGAGGTTTTATAAACTTTTCAAACTCTTATTTTTCAGATGATTTAAGACTTAAAATGCCTGAATTATATTGAAATGCTTCCTTTGAGAGAAGATTCTGGGAACTTCTGCACTGTAGTACACAAAATATTAAGACTCGTAGAAATTGAAGAAGACTTAAAACCACAAAAGTAAACAGGGCAGAGTTAATAGTTTGCTGTTACAATGCTTGTAACCAAGATCCATATCTTGGTCGTTCAACCATCTCAAGGCTAAAAGTAAATGAGCTCTTAGCGGAATCAATTCGGCTTAGCTCAAGCTTGAACATACCAGTTCTGGTACCAACAATACATGCCGTTCGGATTATGATTCCGTGGGGAGCCTCAATCAAACCTTTCTTTATGGAGTTTTCCCTCTCAACCATAAAAAATAGATGAAGAATTTCTCCTCAATTACCAAGTGGATATTAGATGAGTCTTTAACCATGTTACTTGGTTTTTGCGACGATGGTTAGACACGTGAAGTCTACTTTTCTAATACCCCATATGATTTTTCCACGAAAATAACAACTATATTAGGTGTGTAGTTTTACTTTATCCCATTAGGATTTCAGAGCAGTTTAACATAAAGAGTTAACTACTCGGTTGATCACTCTATTATCAGGCAAATTGGACTTTGCTCACTAGACATCAATTTACGTCGAAGTGGCCATTCACTTAGTGTGTCACACCAAAACTACTTCTATAGTTAACATGTTAATCAAAACTACTTCTATACAAAACAATTTATGTGGGATTGGCATTAAATATTGTATGCATAGATTTATGATGGTAGATCGTGCATGACACGGGTTTTTAGCTAGTATGTAATTATGTGTTATTACTTTATGAACAAATTTGGGCTGATACCCAGATTGTAGGGATCTTCCTCCAATTCCGTTTGTAGTGACAATTAATGGTTGCTAACTGTTTCTAGTGGCTTTTCTGCTAACACTTTCAGCAATAATTTTTAACAGTATTTTTTTAGCATCGCTAAATAATAGCCACTAAAAACATTTAACGATCACTTATTGTAGCTATATAAGGAGTAGGAGGGAGATTCCTTTGACCCGGATAGCAGGCAAATTTTTTTATTTACTTTATTGACTAAAACAGTGACAAAAACCGTTCTTCATACACCATTCTACACGCAATAAAGGCAAGTAAAATCATATACGTACTTTATGAGTCTATGTCTAGCACAATAAAAGGACATACGAATAAAATCATTCTACTAACATAACTGCCTTACATATTTGTTTTTGTCAAGCACTCTGTTACCAATCTAAGTACTTCAAAATGTTGAGTTCTTCAATATTCACTAGACAAACTTTCTTCATTTTGGTTTTTTTCTTTTGAACTATATACATGATTGCATTTATGTTATGTTTTCCATTAACTTGGTTTTTACAATTTATTGCAGTTGGACAACTTTTCATTTTTGTCTTCTAATTTGCAACGAATTATAAGGTTGGTGAGGGGAGTAATGGGTTTTAACCTCTTACTTTATACATCCTACTGTAGTTTAGTTTCATTTTTGCTTTTGATTTGTATTGCTGCATGCTTATCGATTAGTTTGTCGCTTATCAGTTTATTTTAGTACATTTTGTTATGTCATGAACAATCATTTAGAACTTTGTTATGATAGATTAGCGTCTATTCATGATTCACTCACCATGCAATAAACCAATGACTACATCAATCAGATATGAATGAACACTGAGGGGCTTTGCTTCACACAACCTTCTCAAGAACGAATTGTCTCCTCTTTCTGCTGGGCAAGAGACTTTGGCGTCATAAACTCTACAAGTGTAATCGCAAGATAGCATAGATTATGGAAACAATAAATGCAGGTGCAAACTTTTTTCCCCCCCTTAGTGGCAAGCATTAAAAAAAGAAACTAAAAGGAGGATAATAGGTGACTTAGAGAAGTTTTGTTGAAGCAATTTAGTGTCATGTTTATCTTGAACAAATTGGAAGCCTTTCTACATCTTACATTAGCACAGTAATTAGGCGTAACTACTATAAGCATCTTCAATTATTTATTTTTTTAATAGCAAAAGGTTAATTTTAATTTAGTCGCTAAACATTGTAAACTACTGAAACTAGTTTTGGTTACATTTCCATCCGTTTGCCCCATTCTTAGCAATATGCTACTTTTAGTAAATTGCTGAAATCAGTTTGAATACATTTGCATCCATCAGCACCATTTACTAGCAATGTATTATTTTTAGTTAATACTCCGTAATATTTTGGATAGTTTTGGTTATGCTGGCGTCACACTTACCGTTGACTTTAAGTAACCTTTTAACGACGCCAAAAGTTGTAAAAAGGACATTAAAGATAACTATTTACCACAATGATAGTCTGTTATATATGAAATGACACCCAAACGGTTTCAGCGTCTTCTTTTTTACTTTCATTTCTAGATTTGCATATACGTTTAAATAGTATGATTATAGTTGAACTATTGGACGACCTTCATGCGCAAGACCCTAATTGAAAATGTTTAATGATTTCTTTTCAAGATGCTTTAGGTTGTTGTTGACGTCCATATATGTAGCCTATTTTTATATTAGTATTCGCCGAAGCTACTTACTAAGCGGCAGAATTGTTGCTGCCTGTGGCAAATGTGACCTAATAAGATAAAGAGTGTGCTACTAAAATTGGAGCTCACTAAGGTCTCTTTCTGATTTCCAAGCGAATACAATCCCTTGTAGTGCATCAGAGGTAAACTTCATAAGAATCAAAGGAGGAGCATCACATGATGAACTTATAAGAAAAGTTAAAGTTGATAACAGCCGTACCTGGTTAAAATTATTGGATGGTCTGAACTAATAATCTTATTATTTTATATGATTGACCTTCTGTTGCAATGTCTTTTTGTGCTTACGTGATTTATGTCATAAAACAGAAGTGAGAAAAAGCAAGAGATGTTTAATTCGGATACCGTGAAGTGCCCTCTCCCTTTTGGCTGCATTACCTAGCCCCTAAGCCAATTTCTAGAGTTGGTGTATACCAGATTTACTAATTGTGTTTACAGTGTTAACTTAGGATTTTTCACTTTTCTCTTCCTTAACCTAAGACTAACTAAAAGATTAAACGCCACCTTAAAAATTTTACGACAGGTTATCGCAAATAGCAACTTGAAAAACTTGCCTTTAATGCTTGCTGATTATCACTTTCTTTTGTCTGCTGAAGAGAAATTCCAAGCAAATGCCGCTAGTAGTGAGCCTATTCCAAGCACAAACCATACAAGAAAATAGAAGCTGGGTCCTAATGGCAAGTCCTGTTACCAAAGCAAACTTGACTTGTATAATAATGTCTTCTTTGGAATGGTGGTAGCACCTGATTCTTTAGTTACACTTCATTTTGGCAAACATAATGTCTGCTTTGACTGGACAGCCTAGTCTTCTCGTTTCTAGATTCTCTTTGAAGGGCAATAAATTATTGTTAAGAAGAGGTTACATAATTAATGATGACACTCGAATACTAGAAACTAAAATCCAGGGAAGGATTGATTCAATCTTAATCTTTGTGTTTATAGATCTGTCTGTGAGTGTACACACACACACACACACACATATCTCCCTAGTGTGTGTGTGTGTGCATAGTGTAAAAAGGTTCTTCTTGACACAAAGGCAAGGACTACTCCATCATGAGTTTCAGTAGGTCAAATGAGTTTGCACCTCCATCATCCCTACCATCTCAGGCTCAGGTGCGCAGCTTTATGCCCATGCCTGCTTACATGTCATGCAACAACAAGGATGAGGAGCATGCTCGTTCAATGGAAGCAGTGAAGCAAATGTTGCAAATGTTTTGGGAAAAACAGATGACTGACATCCAAAACATTTCAGGTTTTCTTCTTCTTTTTTCTTTTCTTGATTTAATCTCAAGTTCAACAACATTAAGTTGAAGATAGTTTTGTAAGATTGACTTCACTCATTTGTCGATCTTGTCTATATATGTCATGATTTATTTTAGGTTCCAGTGCGCACCCGCTACCTCTTTCAAGGATGAGAAAAATAATGAAGTCCAATGAACAAGTTAAGGTTAGCCAACTACATTTTGTTCTTTTTCCCCTTTTTTACAACTTCATATAATCTTCTAGCCATGTTTTTAATGGAAGGTACTTATTAAAGAATATGCCAAAAGTCGATGTTTAAACTGCAAAATTTCCTGATCAACCATGTCACTTAAGCAATCCATCACCCTTGTAATAAGGATTGTACAAAAAGTTATTGATATGTGCCATATTCTGACGTGTCATGACTCTTTTTTCTTTAAACGAATAAATTGTCTAATTTTCAATATTGTTTCAGTTTGGCACGAAGAATGTCATCTATCATCATATCTCTTTGAAAATTTGTAATTTACGTTGATTAATTCAGTTAAGTTTCCTATGAAAGTCTCCGTGGAGGTGATAATTACTAACATTTTTTGAGCCTTTTGTTACAAAAAATTAGTCATATTCTCGAATTTCCCCCTGTTTAATCTATATCTATATCTATATCTATACTACCTATAAAAGTACGAATCTTGTAAATCTTTTCATTCCATTTTTGTCCTTCGTTAATCAATCTAATAACAATCTTATCCTTTAATAATTACTACTCCATTATTACCACCCTTTCATAAACACTACTCCATTATTACCCTATCCTTTCATAAATACTATTGTTAATTACTAATTGTATAATCATTTTGTGTTTTACCCTCCATCAATTATTTCACTAACAACTTTACCTTCCCTAATTAGTTTTTTTGTACTGTGTTTAAGAAACATTATGTTATAAATTTAATCTAAATCAATATTTACATATTGGGAAACAAAATATGTAGTTGTTAAAAATATATTTATATATATGTATGTGTGTGTGTGGGATATGCACGCGCGCACTACCTCTAAAAGTATAAATTTTATAAATTATTTTTTGACGATTATATCTTCTGTTAATTACATTCTTACCCTTCTTTTATTACTCCTCTTTAAATTTTGATGAAATTAAAATAATATTGGGTAATGAATCTATTTTATACATTGATTGAAAAATGAAAAGTGTGATGAGAAATAAAAACATAACAAAAGAGTTCCTTTATTATATTCTTTTAATTTAGTTAAAATAAAATAAATATTAGATATTGACCTGGTTAATGAGAATTGTAATTTTCTTTCTTCATTTTAAGGTTAGTAAACAATTAACCAATTGAAAAACTGAAAAACGAAAACAACATAAAGAAACTAAAATACGTGAAAAATCAATTAAGAAACAGAAAATTGTTAGGAAAACAAAAAAAAAGGGTTAAATAAAAAAACAAGGCTCAAATATGGTGCAAATTTGAATTGAAAATATGTTCGGTTATTGCAATTGAAGACTGAGTGTTTTGTGTTTCTTATTGATGAGACATAAAGGACTTGATATTGAAAATTACAAATCTTAACCATTAACCAATTTAATAATTTACAAAAATAAAGACGTAGATTCATTCTTTTAAAGTCTATATTTGCTTTTATTTTCAACAGTATCATCAAACATTTCTTCAATCCAAAATTTACGAAGAATATTTTCAAACATTGAATTGATTACAATTGCGATCATCAAATAACATTTCTTCTAAAAAATTCACAAAAAGTTGAGAACATAATTGAATTACATTATTTTTTATCCCAAGTAAGATAATAATATCACCTCAAATATTTCTCTCGACTATATTCTCGTGCAACACACGTGCTCTGCTCTGTACTAGTTTGTTTAAAAAGTCTCATAAAGCTTAAAAGTATATACAGAAACTTGTAGCACCCCTAGTTGGGGAAAAGAGTGCCATATACTAATTTGAACTTTTATCATGTAATGAGCATTTTCGTAATGCTCAGAGATTGTTTATCACGAGAAGTACTTTAATACAAAAGTTTATTTTTTCTTAATTACAATTTGCGCTCATTAGTAATAATTGATTGTACAGATAGACCCAACAGCGTACTTACATAACTTATCATTTGTACAAATAGACCCAACAGTGTACAATATAAAATACAATTTGCGCTCATTAGTAATAATTTGGCTGCTATCCCGGTTGGAGGAATCTTCCTCCTACCCCTTATATAGCGACAATCAATCGTCTCTAAATATTTTTAGTGACTTTTATTTAGTGACGCTAAAAAAATGCTGCTAATAATTGTCGTTAAAAGTGTTAGAAGAAAAGTCACTAGAAACATTTAGCTACCATTAATTGTCACTATACACAGGGTTGGATGAAGATTCCTACAACCCGGATAGGAACCAAAATTTGTTCTTTCTGCTGAGACCTCATAAACCGTTCACTCGGTTTACATGAAGAAACCCAATTCTGATCACACTTATTTTTTGTGCATGTTGCTTGCATCAGCCGTGCAAGAAGTTATACTAATTGTTTAAACAAATGTTTAAATTTTTTTGGAGAAAATTCTCGAGTACACGACATATGGTAGGTAGACCTAGCTATATGTCGCATTTGATGACTTGGGTCAGCAAAAACTCGTTATGGTGGGAGCAGGGTCCTTACTCCTTTATGATCAAATATTATTTCTGTTATTTTCACAGAAAATTTCTCACTTTTCCTTGGTTTTGTGGAGTTTTCAAAATGATAAATCTGAATTCTAGTAGGATCCTATCTGTTAAACTAACGAGGATATTCCAATAGAAAGGGATTCAGTTTCCTTAGCACTCGATGATTGAGAAAGGAAACTTTGCAATTCTTAAGCTTTATTCTTTTCCATACAACCCCTAAATTTTTCCAAGCAAATACTTGTGAAAGGAAATGCACGAAGTGTTGACTCCCGAAAATGAAGTAACAATTAGCTAGCTGAGGTGCGAACTAGGTCGCTTTTTTAAGACAATTCGTGTCCATTTGCAGTACCACTGGTGTAGTAAGGTGACACGTCACATGCGATATACAACAACTCAGCTGTTGCTTCACTTCTAAATCTGCACAAATAATTTCGCCCGATATCTTACCAAAACGCCAACAAGTATAAATGTATGCAAAATGAGAGAGAGAGAGAGAGTAGGAAAATTGTGAGAAAAGACTTCTTTATAGACGAGGTAGATGCTACGCGCCTTAATGCAAAAATAACTGTTGAGAATCTGTTACAAAAGATTAATTCTGAATTTACTTGTCTCTCCCCCCACTCGTCCTTTCAACCTTGTCCATGTGAATCCAAGATTTAAGCACATCTTATTAAGAAGCCAATGATGAGTGCTCTCTTTATACTCCTCAAAGGGCCAACGTGGGGTAGAAAAGTTCTTCCACAAGTTTCTTTTTTCTTTTTGGTGCTTTAAGAATGATGCACAAACACTACATCTTAATCTCTCGTGCACGGTGTGTGCCACGAGCATCTGCCACTAGAATTTGAGAAAGATCTGAAGGTAGAACGGTCAAGATTCGGAGTCCATAAGATCCATTCTTGCTTGACTGGGCCAATTTGTCATCACAAGCATTAGATTCCCGCCAAATGAATATTAATATGTAGTCCCATTCCTTTTCTAGCAAGTTCCGTATTCGGAGAATCAGGTTTATGTTTGGATCCATGGAGGAGTTGTTTGTAATGGCTTCAGTGCCTCTAAAGCATCGGATTCCAAAATCACTTTTTTGAGCTCCTTACCCCAAGAAAGTTGCGGTCCCTGCCATGTAGCCCATAGTTCTGCAGTGCGGCTATTTGCTACCCAATGTACCGAATAAAACCAAATAACCATTGGCTGTAGTTATCACGCTAATCCAGCTACACCAGCTCGGCCTGGATTTCTTTCAGCAGCTCCGTCAACGTTAACTTTCATCCACTAAATATTTGGAGGTGACCAATGACATACAAGTGGTTGAAACGGTGCAGTAACTATGGTTTGACTTATGAACATGCTTACCTCCTTAATTTTAGACAGAATGATTTGTGCTAGATTGTTAGGTAACATACCAGCTTGCATGTAAGAAAAACTTCTTTGGACTCACAACAAGCAATGTAAGACTAAAGCATCTAAAAGTTTTTCTGAAAATATTATTTTTTTGTTAAATTACTCCGACAGGAATATATTGCTCGTCTATCAGGTTGTGGTTGTCCATAGCAATTTTTTTTCTTTTTAAAAGGTGGATGGTGTTTGCCCTACCTGTCATAATTGTGACCATACACAAAGGTTAATTCGTTTGTTCTCTTGTACATGTGCGTGCATAAATATTGCCTGCTACATCTGAAATTCAAAACAGAAATTGTAATTCACTCTCCCTACAAACGAGAAGCGCAAAATAAGTTGAATGTATACAACATTAAACCTAATTCGAACGGATTTACTTTGAAACTGTCTTTCCTGGCACATTCAAAACCTTTACGTATGGTTCTCTGTAGATTTTCTCCTTTGGAATCTAACAGATACTTACTTGCCTTGTATATTTATTGAATACTAATAAGCAGGTTGTCCGTGCGAATACTCCCGTCTTGTTTTCCAAAGCATGTGAGCTTTTTGTTATGGAGCTTACGCTTCGGGCATGGCTGAACACCGAAGCCGATGAACGAAAAACTCTGCAGCGTTGCGACATTGTGAGGGCCATAAGACAAGATAATATTCATCTACAATTCCTAGATGAAGTCGTTCCCTTAAATGGCGACAAGGTTCTTGTAGTTCTCCGTTTTTGACCTTTTTTGTCATGTTGAATTCAAAGAACCAAAATTAAGCTGAACAAGAACTATAATTATAACAACTGGATTTAATTGGAGCTAAGGATGTGAAATTGTCACTCATGTAGGAAGAGGCATCCAGGAAACATCCTGAGTACATTTGTAATGGCCAAATGCAGCTGCCCTTGATGGCCATGAATCAAGTGAGTGATAAAACTAAAAATTATACATGAATCTGGAATATTCTCAACTGTTAGCATAGAACTTACTATTTCAATGTGCTATCTTGATGGTTGTTTTTGTTAGGCCTCCTTAATGCCAAAAATCAATGGGATCCCTCAGGACTTCATGATTCCACCATCAATATCATCTACTGAAGCCATGTTTGGATTTGGTTCCAAGGTGAATTATTAGAATTGCCTACTTGCAGCGAAAGATGTTCGTGAGAAAGCAATATTTAGGACTTGCTTTGTTGAAGAAGAAAACATTTGCGTGCATTTTGCTTTTCTTGTTTGTTTGTTTCTCTTTTTCTTCGACTCTCATCGAGTAGGAATCGAGTTTTCTTAAGATCCATTGTGCTCTTAACTTTGTATCGTGTTGCTTAATTATACCATGTTTTTGTCATCATAGAAATAAAGTACATTATATACCGGATTTTAAGAACCCAAGTTTACACATTGGACTATAGGTGTGCATTTGACGTCATTTTGTGTTATAAGGAACAAAAGCCTAAGTCAATATGTGTGACCTATGGTCTAATTTATCGGCGCCATGAAAGTCTGTTCGGAAAGAGTGTGATCGTTGGGCTTAAAATACATCATTTTTGCAGAAATAAACTCATCTGTCAAATAAATTATAGAACGTCTATTTTTATATCTTGTTATGTTTTTTTGTCGTGAAAAACTCCATTAATGATGGAATATAAAACTTTAAGAGCCAATGTAGGATATGAACCAATATATTTAGGTGCGAAAATAAATCAATATATACGGTTGCACAGAACCAAACTATCAATATATGTAGCATTCACACCTTTGTTTCTTAAGAACCAAACTATCCATAATGGACCAACTTGGCACAGAAAGAAAGATGGATTGGCAAAATGCACCTTGTCCTCTCTTTGATGTGCAATTTTAACATCTTTAGCAACCAATAGAGGATGGCCATGCAGGGATGCAGTAGTACTTCACTAATTCTATAGTTACTAATCAAGTTCAACTACCTTGATTTTATTAGTCCAATCTGGGAAAAGCTTAAGAGAAAAAGGAACAAGATCTTGATGCTTTCCTGGTCGCTCATATGCCCCAATGACAATGATAAGATATAGGATAGATTTGTGGCGAATGTGGCATACTCCCTGACAAAAGCGCAAAGGATTTGTATGCATCTAGAATTCCTAGACTTGTCTTGCTCAAACTAAAGTGACCAACAAATGGCGAGTGTTGCAGAGACAAAAAAAACTTTGGAATAAAGGTACCCCATCACAAACTGGATGCTTTCAAACGGTTTCTAAAAGGAAGGGAGGAGAAAAAAATTGAAAGCATTTCCATCATCGATTAGGATCCCTTCGAGATTGTGCACCAGCAGTGTGGCTAGAGCAGGTAAATTGGATTCTGTGGCCAATTAAACACTTTCACCGAAAGTATCCGGCCATCTCACAAAGTTTGATGTTGTTGTGTCAAGACCCCAAGACAGATTGATATGTCATTTTACTACTAATAGAGCGTATATGGTACGTTCGGGTTATGAAACTGCATGTAGCATCAAAAGCGAAGCAACATGAGTGAGTTCTGCTGGGCTACATCATGCTCCTTTTTAAATATCAGTTTGGTCTACCAAAGTAGCTCCCTAATAAAATCATTTCATCTGAAATGCTGTAATAATGCGGTAACCGCAAGTGACAAATTATTCAAGCAAAGTCTAGTTAAAGATACATGCTGTTGTTCCTGTGAGAAGCCAGAGGAATTATGCTTGCATTTGTTTCGTGACTGTTCTGTCTTAAGAGCAGCTTGGTTTGTTGTAGGTTTGCAGGTAGATCGCTTGAGTACATGGTATGTTATTAATGGAATGGTGGAAACATTTGCGCGCTGGAGTTTTGTCTTGTGGAGGTTGTGAAAATGCAAAAATGAGAATTTTTTAACAATGAATTTCTTTCTCCTGTGGAAGCCAGGGAGATAGCAGTTAGGTTATGAATGAGGGTCATGTGAAGTATAATGACAGCTTAGAGCGATTGAGACGTAAGATTGCAACCGCTCATGACTTTTGGTAGCCCCGTGAACAAGGCTTTTGGGAAATAAAAGTCGATGAGCAAAGGGAGGGCTTGGCTGTGTGAGTGTGTGGTTCCGAATGATGCAGGACATTTTAAAGTGCTGTTCTCCTTGATCTGCCTCGCTGTGGAACAGTGGAAGTGCTTTGGTAGCTGAAGCACTAGCAGCTAAGGAAGCATTGCTTTTATTCTTAGTCCTTGATTGAATGTTGTTTTGGAAGGAGATTGTTTGCATGAAGAAATAATTTTTTCATTGATGACATATTTTTAATTAAATGCCACTAAATGGCATTAACTTTTATCAATATTTGTCAAAAGGAGATAATGAAGAATTCAAATCAAGAAGTTATTTTCTCATGCAAGAAATTAATTAACTTCTGAACATGTGCTCATATTGATAAGAGATAAGTGTAATTGGTTACTTATTACTGAGTAGTTATTATTTGTCTTTTAGTGATAATTATTTTCTATAATCTAGTCTCTAGTATAAAAGATGGGTCAAAGAGGGACAGAAGGATAATCATCATCAATAGTTCAGACAAATCAAGACTTGACTTTTCGAGCTTTTTTCTTTCTTTTTCCCTTCATGTGTTAGAGGTTTTTGCTGTCTATCGATAGGGATTTCAGTTTTTAAACTTTAGAACATTGCTGTGTAAACATTCTTAATCAATCAAAAATTTTCTTTGTCTTTTTTTAGGGGTGCACAGTCTTTTAGTTTCAATTTCCATTTGATCGATTATACTGTAGGTACACAAATCGATCGTGAGTTTGTCCAACAGTGCAAACAGAAATGCTAAGCTTATCATTAACATGCTCGGTCAAAATCCGCTTTTATGCAGTGAAGTGGAAGTGATAATACAAGATTGCTTGATTTTGGTGAGAAATTTAGAAGTTTCTTGTCAATTTAGTTTTGTAGGAAAAAAGGGAAAAGGAGTTGCTCCTCTATAGCATCATTTAGCCTTTCTATAGGTGAGAACTCTATGTGGTGTAATTCTCCTCTAGAACTCGGGGGTGTGAGAAGTGACAAAGGCCTTTGGAGATATCTCTAAGCTCCCTAGTTCGAATCGCCATATCATGGGGCCACATATAAATTACAGTAGTGACTAAAGCAAAAAAAAAAAAAAAAAATTCTCCTCCTAGGTGGCTTTTTGATCCTCTTA
Organism: Escallonia rubra; assembly: GCA_033065855.1. NCBI lineage: Eukaryota > Viridiplantae > Streptophyta > Magnoliopsida > Escalloniales > Escalloniaceae > Escallonia > Escallonia rubra. The sequence goes on along the minus strand of JAVXUO010001034.1, from coordinate 919,094 downwards.
GGAGGGTTATCTGTGTGTGTGTTTCCGGTTGAAAAAAAGACAGTTTATTTCTTGAGACAAATTAGATGCATTTACTACAGATAAACACAATGTTACCAAAAACTCCTAAAAAATCTGGATACATTCGTAACGTTATTAATAGTCCATATCGTCCAGCTGCACGGAGTATTGTTTAGGGGGGAAAAAACTTCAAGAAAATGACCCTCTATGTTTTCAAAAAGGGCTAATTACACATCATCTTGTATTTTACCTAGGCCTGCAATTTGGGCTGGTTTTAAATGGGTTTTAACCAACCCAACTTATATATGGACAATGTTTAACCCACTAAACCTAACCAATTTAAAAATGGGTTGGTCTGAGTTGGGTAAATATTTAAATGACACTAAATTGGGCAAAACCCATTAAACCCAAACTAATTCATCTTAACCCAATAAATTATCCATTTAATTTTCTTTCAATCCCTTCTTCCCCACACCCAAAGGCAGTTGCCGGTGGCCGCTCCTTCGGCCGCGAGCCCTACACTAACAAGGGCCTCAAGAAGATCCTCCAGTCACTCCCCAAGATCACCTATGACTCATCTGAGAAGTGGAATTCACGGCGAAGTACGTCGGTGGACGAGATCTGCCTCCTACAGTAGGCAATCGTCGACATATGGCTGGGCTCGCAATCGTCGTGCCCATCGTGTAGATGGGTGTTGGTGGTGACGAGGTTCTGGAAGGGCGACTAGTTACCGGTGGCAGAGGCAGAAATGAAGGCGAGACAAGACGGAGCTGCTGGTCGCAGTGGGTGGACGAGATCTGCCTCCTACAGTAGGCAATCATCGACATATGGCTGGGCTCGCAATCGTCGTGCCCATCGTGTAGATGGGTGCTAGTGGTGACGAGGTTCTGGAAGGGCGACTAGTAACCGGTGGCAGAGGCGAAAATGAAGGCGAGGCAAGACGAAGCTGCTGGTCACAGTAGGTTAGGTCTAGACGAGAAGGCAAAGACGTCGTGGCATTTTTCTGGACAGAACGGCAGAGGCAGCGTTGGTTGGTTCCGCTGCCACTGTCGTGCCGGTGATATGCTACCGGTGAGTTTGTGCGTGGATTGAATTTGGGATTTTGTAAATTTGAAGATTGAGGATCTAATTTGTAATTTGTTAGTTATACTGTCAAGGATTTTGTAATTTGAATATTGAAGATTTGTGGATTTTGTAAATTTGAAGATTAACGATGCGTTTTAGGTTTAAGTTTTTATTGGTATTCTATTCTATTAGTTGTATTGTTGATTTGATTTTTTAATTTTTGTAATTTTTTTAAAAATATTTTATCTTTTGACAAGTACAAAGATTAATATATTATCTAATAAATCAAATGCAAGCCACGTCAGTATTTCGATAACAAGACTTATTGAGAAAATTTACTCATTAAAAAATGAAAGACAAAAAATTAAATTGATGTTAGTCGGGTTAGGTTGGGTTAAAACCCAACCCGTACCATTTTTACTTAGGTTGGGTTGGGTTGGGCCTTTTTTGCAAAATACCCAAGTTGAGCTGGTTTAAGATGGGCTTTTAAAAAGTTTGATTTTCTTGGGTTGGGTTGGAACCCGTCCAAGTTGCATCCCTAATTTTACCTTTAAACCGAAAATGTCCGCTTTGTTTACACTAAAAGGACCCCCACCCCTGCAACAAGTTAAGGGTCAATTTCTGCTGTCAGAGCGCGCCCACCCAGAGGCCGAAAAGGGAAAGCAAAATCTTCGTTCAACATGCTTCCAAAAGTACGTATCTAAGAATCTAGTTGCCACTGACCATTATCATATTACTACTTTGCTGCAGACAGATAAAAAAAAGCACCCGAATGTGAAATCATACCCCCCGTTCCGGCAAGTTGCTATGATTCCTTTTGTAATTAGCCTAAAAAAAGTAGGTTTGACTCATCTATCTCCAATAATTCCTGCGCGCGGTTCATTTATCCTTTCCTTTTTCCCCCTGTGCTATTAAACCAACAAAAATATATGTATACAAGGTGTGATACGGAAAAACCTCAAGGTTTTTATTATTTGGTCTTCGAATGGTGTTTTGGCAAGATTCTAAGATTCGATAGAACATAAAACTAGAGGCCACCGAGAACAACAAGGGTGAAGTTATGGGGAGACGACAGGTGGAAATAATTAGCACAAGTAGTTATCCCCATATCCTTTGGAACCAAGATGATGAGATATGGAGAGTGGGATTTGAGATAAGGCACAAGTGATGGGGGATCCTCCATGTCTTCTTTTCTGATCTTCTCAACACTTCTTGGCCACTTGCATGCACGCCTAAGCCCTGACGCCACCCTCCCCTCTCTACTTTCCCGTGTTCACGAGAAGTTAGTTTGAAGCTTAAGGCGAGCTTCTATGTAACGTAATTAGTCACGTTCAGAGAAGAAAAATAATGTCAAAGTTACATGGAGGTATGCAAAAGTTCACTTTAAGAGAGCTTCCCTGGCACCTAGTAATTGATCATGTAGTATGAGGTTTAAGTGATACTATCTAATTCGGAACTTTGAGTCCCTGGGGACCTTCGACTCTCTTTTTACCCTTATTTATCATATTTTCATCCGTTGCAATAGGAAGTTCTTCTCTTTGTATAAAATGTACCATCATGGGCCCCAAAAACATAAGTATCTTTCTGAGAATTCTACCGATGAACTCAGACTCCCCATGCTGAATAATACTATCGTAAAACTCCACTTTCTTATGGATTCCGTCCGTGTTGAGGTGCATGCATGATTGAAGGAATTGATTCATATCATGTGACTAGTTTTATGGTGGCCGTTTATCTATTGCAACTGTCCTCTATCCGATTTTGGCACACAAGTGACCAAAGCTCGTATCGAAATTTCCTTAAACATAGTATCATTTCTCAAACCAGAGGATAAATAGCTATTGCACTCTGGTATAGATCTTAATAGAAAGCTTCTAGTAAACTGAAGAGATTGATTCCAGCTGCATTGCACTACTAGTACTGTTCTGAGGTTCTTATTCTAAGTTGAACTTCTAGTATACAAGTATTGACCACCTGCATATCAAGCGGGTACCTTTAATTAGTAGCGCGCTGAATGGTGGTATAACTAACCAAACTTAATCATGACAAAAAAGGGTCAATGTTGATACATCCCGTGGAAAAAAGGTATAGCAAGAAGACATTCATTGAATCAATCATAAATTTCGTGAGATAAAAGTAGCTCACAAGAACAAAGGCAACAAGACTTTATTCTTTCTATAAATAGAAAGGTGTGTGGAAGTTCATAAGGGCATCCAAAGGAAGCAAGCTAGCTAGCTAGCTTTCTAGTTCCTTCTCTATTTCTCCCCACATCTCTCTTCTTCCTGTCTATAGTTTTGTACATTATATGTTCGGTAGAATAAGGGGAGGGGGTAAAAGTGATACTGTTGACAGAAGATAGAGAGCACAGATGATGAAGTGCATAAAGGAGTTTGCACCACACTCTTTGTGCTCTCTATGCTTCTGTCATCACCTTACTCCGCCCCTCACTCTGTTGTGTCTATATATGATAACATTAGTTCTACTTCAGCTCTTCTACCACCACTGCAAGCGCTCTCCTTCATGAGCTTGCTCTGTCTGCGTGTATGTGTTGTGTGTGTGTGTGTTGTGTGATGTAGATTTGTGTAAAGGAGGCAGTGATGGTGCTGTTGACAGAAGATAGAGAGCACAAATGTTGAAGTGCATGGAGCCTGCTGCATCTCACTCTTTTGTGCTCTCTATTCTTCTGTCATCACTTCTGCAGTCAGCCCCTCGTCCAGAAAACCATGTTTATCTCAGTACTTCTCACAAACTTTCAGGTTGTTTGCTACTCTACCTTATATGATCTCTTTTTCATTTTGTATTTGCATCCTCTTCCCAGACCCCGCAGTCACCAGATCCTCGTGCGTTTGCATCCTCTCTCTCTGTGTGTTTTTTTTTCACAGCGAGAAATATGACTAGCTTATTGTTCATTATTTTTAGGTAATACCTCGTTGGATGCTGCTGACCAGCCACTACAGATTGATCATTAATGGAGGCCTCTACACTGACTTGTATTGGGAGGACCTTAAGAGTGGATAAATTGTTGGTTTTGGTCTCTTCATATGCCGGTTTGCATCAGATTCCCTGAAGGCAGAGATGACCGGCCGGTGACTTGCTACTTTGTCTTGTTTGAGCTGAGCGCTAATTGATGATGGTTATCCAGGAAGCATGTTAATTAGCTACTTTGTATTTGTTGAGTGTTAATCTTGATTCAGTGAATTGGTACTAGATGTTGACGAATCAAGATATGCATAAACGAAGAGAAGATGTAAAGTAAAAGGTTCGGAAGTCATTTTTAAGTTATGAGTGATTAAATGAGAAGATGAAAAGCAAAAGGTTAGGGGAGTTATCTTTAGGATATGAATGAGTTTTTAATGTCTTAGTATAGATAGTTGCATCTCCTAATCATTTGGTAGTGTAATGAATCTAAGAAAGAGTAAGTTGTTTTTATGAATAGAAGTGTTAATTGAGTAGAGAAATACATTATTGAGTGTTTCTCCTTTTCACTTCCATAATACTAGCTCTAAGTATTACCATTGCCTCTCTTATATTGTGCTCATCACGCAACAAAGTGGTACCAGAGCGGAGGATCTAATGGCGGCAACAAGTGGAGCATTTCCTTTCCCAAAGCCCGTCGTGAAAGACAACTATGAAAGGCGGAGCATCCAAATGAAAACCTTGCTTGGTGGTCATGACGTTTGGTCGGCCATAGAAGGACATGTGGAATCGGAAAACTTGGCCGATTCTAGCCAAGATGTGAAGAAGGCTGCCAAAGAAGCCAAAGTGAAGGATCAAAAAGCTTTTTCACTCATTTAACTTGGCGTCGATGACAATATTTTTGGGATGATTACGCAAGCCACCATTACGAAGAAAATCATGGGATACCTTAAAGAATGCTTTTAAGGGCAGCAACAAGGTGAAAAAGGTTGTGGCTTCAAAGCCTTCGAGGTGAATTTGAGTCTTTACAAATGAAGGACTCCGAGACAAATTTTTACTATATTTCGAGAGTTCTCTCAGTTGTGAACCAACTTGAGAGAAATGGTGAAGAGATGGAAGATAGTCAGGTGGTCGAGAAGATACTTCGATCTCTGAATCCAAAATTCAACCATGTCGTTGTTGCCATCGAGGAGTCCAATGACATTGAGACTATGACCATCAAAATGAGAAACAAAGAGACTATCGAGCAAGCTCTTCAGACCAAGATGAATTTTAACGAGAGGAAAGATGACGTCATCAAGAATCAAGGTGGCCAAGGCAGAGGCCATATATTAGGTCGTAGTCGAGGTCGTGGTAGAGGCCATGGTGGACAAAATCAGAACAACAATAATGAATCGGGTTCAGAATTTTGTCCATCAAGAGGACGAGGTCGAGGAAGATGAGGCTATTATCGCCGACACAAGAAAGATGTTGAATGTTTCACATGTCATCGATACATACACTATTCTTGGGAGTATTGAGATGAACCAAAAGTAAGAAAATGTGAAGGCCTACTATGAAAAAAAAATAAGGTGGGTTATGACACAGTCCTCTTGGCACATGATCAATCAAAAGAAGAGAATGAGAGTTCTCGGTATCTCGATACAGGTGCCAGCAATCACATGTATGGCTACAAATACATGTTCATCGAGACGGATGAGTCAGTGACTGGAAACATCATATTTGGAGACATGTCCAAAATCTTAGTCAAAGGTAAAGGCAAAATTTTGATCAAATTGAAGAATGGAGGCCACTAGTTCATCTCAAATGCCTACTATGTTTCAGAGATAAAGGCAAACATTTTAAGCATGCCAACTGTTGGAGAAAGGCCATGACATCCATATGAAAGACAAAAGTATTTATCTAAGAGATAATAAAGGGAGCTTGAGAGCTCGTGTTCCTATGTCGATCAATAAGATGTTCTTGATAGATATCCATCATGATATGTGCCTAAATGTTTGAGGGCCTGTATTGATAATCAATCTTGGTTATGGCATTTGTGGCTCGGACATCTTAATTTTGTAGGTCTAGAATTGTTATCGACAAAGAACATGGTAAATGAATTTCCATAAATAGACCAGCCAAACCAACTCTGCGAGGGTTGTCTTATCAGGAAATAACATCGACACAGTTTCCCAAATGAGTCGATATCGAGAGCAAAAGCATCGTTAGAGCTTATACACATTAATGTGTGTGGTCCAATCCATCCAGCATCTTTTGGTAAGAATAGATATTTTCTACTGCTCATTGATGACTATAGTAGCAGAACTTGGATTTATTTCCTCAACAGAAGTCAGAGTTGTTTTCAACCTTTAAGAAGTATAAGGCTCTTGTCGAGACGATGTGGATATCGGATCAAAGCGATGAGATCTAATTGAGAAGGAGAGTTCATATCTAATGAGTTCAAGGCATTCTGTGAAGAGAATGATATCCGTCGACTGCTTACTATTCCATATTCACCTCAAAATGATGGAAAGAAAGAATCGATCGATAGTGAATATGACTCAAAGCATGTTAAAGAGCAAGAATTTGGCCAAGAAATTTTGGTTTGAAGCCGTGCATTGTGCTATCTATCTATCAAATCAATGTCCAACAAGAAGTACAAGAGGCTTGGAATGGGTTCAAGCCAAGTGTGGCCCATTTGAAAGTGTTTGGAAGTATTGCATGTGTGCATATTATTGATTAGCAAAAAAAGAAGATCGATGACAAAAGTGAAAAGTACATCTTCATCGGATACATTCAACAGTCAAAAGGGTACAAATTATACAACCCCTGTTGAATAAGAAAATAGAAGTCAGTCAAGACGTGACTCTTGATGAGAAGAGCTTGTGAGACTGGACTGATCAAAACAATGAGCCGTATGTTTTCAATCCAATTGTTATGAATAGAAAAGAAGTAGAAGGAGCCGATGGAACTGTAACTCCCTCGAGTCCAACGTCACCATCAGTAGATAGTTCTATCGAGACAGGACCACAAGGCAAGAGATCTTTGGAGGAAATATATGATGATTTGAATTAAAACCAAAATATGTTATGTCTCTATGCCGATACTGAGCCAATCAATTTTGATGAGGCATCAAGAATTGAAAAATGGAGGAAGGCCATAAATGAAGAGATCGATGCCATTGAGAAGAATGATACTTGGGAGCTGACCACTCTTCAATCGGGAAGAAAGTCTATTGATGTAAAATGGGTTTACAAGGTGAAGAAAAATTCCAGAGGTGAGGTTGATAGATACAAAACAAGACTTGTTGTCAAAGGATACTTCGGTACATAAAGATACTATTGATCTTGGCATATTTTATCCTGCATAAGGTGATATAAAATTAATGGGATATAATGATAGTGATTGGGCTAGAGATGTCGATGATCAGAAAAGCACATCTGGATTCGTTTTCTATTTTGTTGAAGCAACATTCACATGGACATCGAAGAAGCAATCGATAATGCAATCAACACGTGAAGCTGAATATGTGGCTGGAATATCCACTGTTTGCCATGCGATATGGCTTAGAAGTTTGCTCAATGAGCTCAATTTTAATCATAATGAATCGACACAAATTTATGTCGATAACAAGTTAGCCATAGCCTTTGCAAAGAATCCAGTCTTTCATGATGGAAGCAAGCACATTGACACACGATATCATTTCATCTGTGAGAGCATTGCTAATAAAGAAGTCCAAGTCAAGTTTATGAAGTGCGAAGATCAAGTTGCGGATATATTCACAAAACCCCTGAAAAGAGAAGTCTTCTAGAAGTTAAGGAGTCGATTTGGAATGCAATAATAAAGCTTAAGGGGGGCGTGTTGAGTGTTAATCTTGATTCAATGACTTGGGGCATTAGATGTTGAAGGATCAAGACATGCATAGATGAAGAGAAGATGAAAAGTGAAAGGTCCGGGAGTTATCTTTAGGATATGAATGAGTCTTTAACGTCTTAGTATAAATAGGTGCATCTCCTAGTTATTTGGTAGTGTAATGAATCTAAGAAAGAGTGAGTCAATATATTATTGAGTGTTTCTATTCTCCACTTCTTCCTCTTTCATAATACTCTAAGTATTTCCGCTGCATCTCTTATATTGTGCCCGTCACACAACAATATCTTTGAATTAGAATCAATATGCACACCTACAACTGTTTGGTCTCCTCCGTATCTTCCTTGTCACGACTCCCTTGTCTGGCTTGATGAAATAAACCTTACGAAGATCTCAATTAGAAAAAAAGAGGTACTACTGTAACACTATAAGTTCTCAAATTTGTGGCAATAGAGTAAAACCTGATTTCTTGGTCCTTTTAGCCATGACCCTGCTTAGATTGAACCCCTAACATGTACTATTAATTCTTCACCTATGGTGACGAAACCCTAAATATCATGGACGTTCGTTATCAGAGTGCCTTCAGTGCGAGCAATCATTTGAATAGATAGCCGTAAAAGTTTGGCATTTTGTTTATGTGAAGAGCTGCCCCGGAAATCCCTCTTAAGCACGGGGCGGTCTTGTTTAACGACCATTTACTTAAAACCTTTAAATTACAAAAAAAAAATATTTTGTACAGTTTACGTTTGCCTTTTTATTTCATCAAAGGCTAAGGGTGTGTTTAGATGAAGAATTTTAAAGTACCTTACATTTTAAAATCCATTCATTTTAAAACTCACTAATTTACAAATTTATAGAATTGAAAATCTAGTGTTCGGATGATTTTGTAAAAGCAAGTATTTTATATGTGAATTTACATTTAAGAATTTGAACCTATATAATTTGATGGTGTACGGGTATGAATCTAATGAGAGAGAGTTTCCCTTTTCAATGGAAGAATGTAGCTAAAACTATGGAGACAAAAAAGAGTCACTTTCTTATTATATTTGTGGAAAGGATTTAGCAAATAACTAGTTTAGACTAGTTATTTATACAATTAACACACCAAACCCCTTTTTTAAATCCCTCATAGAATTTGGTAAATACATCTCATCGTAATCCAAACAAGAAATTTGGTGTGATGTATTTTCAAATCCTTTAAAAAGGTGAAATCCCCACTTTAATTACTTCATCCAAGCACACTCTAAGAACCCATTTGGAATTTATTCTAAAAAATAAATTTCAGCTTAAATCTTAATCATTCTTTTAAAATCAGAGTTAGTTTATTTTAATTAGAATAAATTTATTGTTTGGTAAAGTAATTATAAACTAACTTAGAGTTACAACAAAATATTTAGATAAAAAGTGATTAGATAAGTTCCACCATCACAAAATGATCACAGGGGACATTTGGTAAATAAATTTCTAATATCCATTTAAAATGTAATATTAACATAACTTTTATTTGTAAATAACTACAGTATAATATACAAACAGACTATCAAAAAGTTATTTTCACCTACCTACAAAAGTTGTTTATTTTTTATTTTAAGTAATTAAAAACACCCATAATCTCAATTTATTTACTAAGTGTATGAGATGTCTTTTTATGAGATATAATATGTTGGTATATTGTGAATTTTAACAAAAATTTTGAAATGCTTAATAATAAATTAGTAGTAAAATATGGTCACCATAAAAAAAGATTTATTCATATTTATTCCCGAGTTTATAGAATTTAGCTCATGCTTTATGCTTTCTGTAGAACCTTTGTGATAGCATATATCAATTTATACATCCACGCATGCTCGTCTATGCTACACACCTTATTTCTTCGCTATACCAAATTCTGATTAGATTTAATTTAGGGCTTTCGGGACAGGGGGAGATAGAGAGAAGAGAGAGAAATAGAGGGGCCGAAATCGCAGTTGGAAGAGGTGGAGTGGTGGAGCAGCCGATGTCCGGTGGAGGCGATGGACGCGGTGGCCGGTGAAGGCGATGGACGCTGTGGGCTGTGGAGTCCATGAGAGTTGCGGCCGATCGAGCCCCAAGCTGATGAAAGAGATGAAGTTCAAAATTAGGTGGGTTTTATACCCAGCAAAGAAAACCCCAATTATGTTGCTAGTGAGGCTCGAAGCCTCGACCTCATTAAAGCCTTCCTCAGCCCCGCGTGAAAATTGGTTTAGAAAAGAGCTCCGAGCTCTTTTCGGTTTCGGGCCTTCGTTTTTAAAGTCTTGGCCCTTTTTAAAAAGAGAAACCCAACCAAACACCTCAACTTTCATTGACTTTGGAAAAATTTTAAATTGGGCAAAAAAAGAGCAAAAAAAATGGATGTCAAACGGGACCTTAAATTGTCAATAATTCCTATACCACAAGGTTATAAAACTTAAGTATGAATTCTCCTATTAAATATCTAAACTAATTTTCTAAAACTTGGCTAGCTCTCATTCGTACATCAAAAACTCTATATCGAGTTATGAACATTTGCATGGTGTTTCCTTATTGATATCACAATACTCACGACCTTGCCGCTAAAAGGAAAATAGCGTATCAATCAGTCAACTCAAATAGCATCGCTCCCTTGCTTCATGCATGTCAATCTGATAAGCTTTGGATACAAGGAAGACAATTTGCACAAGCAATAACATGGGAATTTAAGGTTGCAAGTATATGTGGCTACAAGTATAGAAATTGCGTGAACATGTATGACTATGAGGTGCTTTGATTAGCGATCACATATCTTGCTAGCAGTTTCAAATGTTAACTGCAAGTCCCTATAGCTACTAGTCCCATGTACTTGCTTCTACAGCCTTCTTCCACCAGTTTAAATACGCTTCCAACCTCTAGCTCCAAGGAGAAAGAAGTTGTCACCACACCACATATTAGAAAATGAGCCACCAAAAACATCCACCACCTCCGCCGCCGCCGGACCCGTTTGCACCACCACCAGGGCCACCTGGTCCGCCGCCTCCTGGTCCCCGACATCATCCTCCTCCGCCGCCAGATCCTTTTGGGCCGCCTCTACCGCCCGCAGGTCCGCCGCCTCCGCGCCCCGACTTCTTTGACCATCCGCCACCACCTCCAAGACCACCTGGTCCTCACCCTCCACCACCCTATTAGCACCCCCGAATATGTACGCAGTTATACTGCATTAGTAGTATTTTGGAATAATGAAGTGGCTGTGCACTGTTACACATTTTAATTGTTACTCCATGTCTGTTTTCAACTTGCTTGATCGTATAGATGTATATTGTTAGGCTTGTAAGGACTTTGGTGCAATTATATTTATCTTTATCTTTATTAATGGCGTTGAATCCCCTCCTTCCATTTTCAAGTGACAAGTAAAATTGTACAGTACTTGTATTCTTAGACAAGGTAACTAAAACTCAATAAGAGCGGTCTTGAGTTACGTGGGAAAGAGAAGAGAAGTCCCGAAAGGAACTCAGACCTAAGAAGCTTTGAAGGGTTCCCACCGAATCCCCATCCAAACTAACCAGACTCGCTGTGAAAGGATTTTGATCAGGCCTTAGAGCTCAAAAGTGCACCAGTTATCAATGCTTCTAGCTAAGTATATTCCTCAGATTGAGTTATCCACCGGGAGCTTGATCCAGAGATATATTTGGTCGCTAACGAGTCTGTCTGTCACTTTTAAGGTATACTTTCCGTCAGAAGATGAAGTGACTCGTACTACAGCAACCAGTTTTAATCATACAATATTGCAACTTTTATACTGTAGATCAAGACATACAACTTTATAAGAAACACTACCAAAAATCCTTTTTAAAGGTTTCGGATAATCTTGAAAGAACAAAGAATTAAAGGACACGCAAGCATGTAGATGCAGACAAACATAACTCCAGACCCTTCACTTCCGGGAGGTGCCGTGACGAGCTTCTGTTGAAACTCGGAAGAGTCAAATAAAATCGGTGACGGTACATGCTACGTGCTCGAAAGCCAATTGATAAGTAGAGGTCCGAGTCAAGATGCTGACACTGTCTTCTTCTATGTACGCATCCTTTGCAAGGAACACAACCACCGATTGATTCACGTAAAAGTAATTGCAGAGCCAAAAACTAGACATTAGATTTCGAAGGTATCTTAACGTCTTCTATTCAAAACTTATAATGTAGTTTTGAGAAATAAAATTCGCATTCTATTTTTTATACTTGTACTTTACTTTGAACAATAAAACATCATTAAAAAGAATAGACGTGTTACTACAGATTTATAGTGAAAAAAAGTAAAAAAAAAAATTGAAGTGTTAGAATTTCTTGATTGTTATGTAATATGAATAATTTTGAGTATATATGAAAATAATTGCTAATTCAAAATATTTCTTGAAAGTTTAATTAAATTTTTGAAAGGACACCAAAGTAACAAAACTATTAATATAAGACTCATACAAATACTACTTTATGCCAAACGGTGGAGATGGGCACGTGCCCACTGTGTCACCCCTTTCCCTCCGCCACTGCGTAAAAGTCAAATATATTGCGGTCGATATACTAGAAAAAAAATGCTACAAATTATAAGTTTAAAACTCTGTTGAGAATGAGCAGTGTTAGGCATCTCAATTATTCACCATGTACTTGCATGAGTAATTTGCTTTCTAAAAGATCGACTCTTGAAAATTTTGTGTTTTGAAGCAAATTAGAGCTGCAACTTGGGCAGGGGCGGATCCAGGAAGTTCAACCGGGGGGGACCAAAAAGTTATAAAAAAAATTGACAGCTAACATAAAAGAATTCGCGTCACGATTGAATATGTTAAATGCAAAATAGATTGCTCAATTTGACTAATAATCATATAATATCACTATTCATAGTGATTTATTTAACTTGATGAAGTTAGTCAACAACAAACAACTAATCTTGCATTAAAAAACTTAGCTTTTATTGTATATATGTATTACTAGTGCGATTACTAATTGTATGATGACAATAGTCACGTATAATATATTATAAGAATTTAAACTAAAAAAGAAAAAAAAATAACTAACCTTGATCTATCAGTGTTTTCTTTATAATATGGAGATTTATAATTTGAAAGAATGAAGATGGACAAAGGAACGAGGAAGATAAACACTATATCGGCCGGTAGTATAAAAAGTAAAAAATATAACAAAATGAAACTCTAATACATTCATTTATAATATAGTGGCATCTTAGTAAATATTTTAAACATAATTACCCATATTTTAAAACAACAAAAAAAAATCTCAAAATTTTTTTTTTTTTTTTTTTGGGGGTAGGGGGGGTGCCATGGCCCCCCCCCCTGGTCATGCTTGTGCTCCGCCCCTGAACTTGGGCAGGTTGGACAGGCTCAAGGGTCAGACCAGGCCTAGCCCACTCTCAAAAACTCGTGTCCGTGCCTATAATCCAGCCCATCTACGGGCCAAATAATATCCGCACCCAGCCCATGAAAGTTTTTGGTGGGCACGGGCTAGACATGGACTGCCTACAAGTTGTCCATCTTTTCCTATTAGTTTTTGTTTACTTAACTTTAACGCATTTCAGTTTTCATCCGAATCAACTAACTAGTCATGAGTTTTTTTTTATTTAATTTTGGGAAAATTGCATAAAATATCCCTCTGGTTTGGGGTAGTTGCAAAAAAATCCCTAGAGTTACAAAAATTACAAATGGCCTCATGTGGTATTAATTATGTTGCAACCGTTAAAAAAATCGTCCTAATTGACGGAACGTGATATTCACTTTCTTAAAAAATGCATTTGATAAATTTTAATATATTAAAAAGACTAAATTACCCTGCTTTTTTTTCTCTCCCACCCAAGTCCCAATTTCTTCTCCATTCCAATCAAACCCTAACCCTAGCCACCACCTCACCAACCAAAACCCTAGCCGCCACCCCTATCTACCACCACTGCTAGAGCCTTCGTCGCCACCACCAGTCCTTTCCACCCACCACGAACTCTGCATCGTCATCCCCATTATCTCCCCCACATCTTATATCCCCGCTCGCCCCACAATCAAACACAGCGACTTGCGCTGCCGCCAAGGCCGCCATCAACCATATCCAATTGCTTCGCCGATTGCCCCGCCATAAACCCTAGCCAATTGGGCCACTGCCACCAGCCTGATTCAACAACCAAAACCCTAGCCTATCGAAAAGCAAGACCATTTAGGGGGAAAAAAAACCTAAGCCACCAACAATTCGAACTTTAATCGCACAAATTCAGACCAAGGATTTCAAATCGCAAAGTGTGATTTGAAACTTTAGATCTGAATTTGTGCAATTCGGGTAAATAATCAAATCAACATCTTGGGCCGCCGCTAGCCCCATCGATCCCTGCTTGTACCGCCCGAGCCCGTCGTCGATCCAAGGCAGTTGGCCTCCGTGCATGTCCAGATCTAAGAATCTCATGGAGAAGAAGAGAATCAGATAGGAAAAGAGAAATGGAAAGGGCGTGCCCTTCTCATTTATATAGAGGGGCAATTTAGACTTTTTTGTCATTCTGTTACGGAAATTTTACGGTGCAACACCTTTGCAATTTCATGTGTGTTTATGCAATTTTTGTAACTCCATGAGTTTTTTTGCAACTACCCCAAACCACAGGAATATTTTATGCAATTTTCCCTTTAATTTTTAAGCATGTCATTTATGATAATAAGGAAAAGTATAGTGAAGTTTCAAAATGGATTTAGTTATAAGTATGGAAACAAAGTTTTTGGACAAAATAAAAGAAAAAGATAAGAGTTTCGAAACAATGTTACGACGTCTAGTCAAGTAATAAGAAACAAGGGAGAAAAAGAAGTCTTAAAAGGTCTCTAAATGCACATTGTTATGGGATTTTAAAGACTAAAGAAAATAATTACATATCTTGTAGACGTAAAATTTATATACATATTATACATATATTATATAAAAGTGCGATAGGTTGAGTTTGTCACGGTCTGGGTGGGTTTCGAAAAACATTTATTCATGTCCAGTCTATATTTTTTATGGGTTCAAATTTTTGTACCCGTATCCATCACGGTCACTAAAATACTAAGTTTACACTCATATTTTTATAGGCTGACATAAATTATCCACGGATTGTCCAATCCAAATTGCATCGCTAAAGTAAAGTATTGATACATTCAACGTAACTTCATTTACAAGAGGTGGATCGTGACTGCAAGCGAACTATTTTTCTAATAATTGTCGTAACAAAAATAATAATGACATAACATTTGTCTTCCCGAGAGACCGCCCTTGGGTATATATGTGTGTGTGTGTGGCTGCTGACCCTCATAATTAATGGTGGAAACCGTTGGTTAACCTCATATTTAATTTTGATGGTTTAGCACAAATGTATTCTGGGCTAATTAAGAGTCCTTAGCTGTTAAGAAACAAGAGGATTTACACGTTTTCAACCACCAGTTTTGAAGGATCAAACTACCAGCCCATGTCGTGTATAAAGTTTTCATCTAGAAAGCTCTTTTTGGATTCAGCGACCATTATGCATCTCCTTTTAATCACTTCTTTGTCCTCATTTCCACCACATACACTACTTGGTTTCTGCCCCCACCGATATTGCACTCAGTTGAGAACAAAATGGCATTCCGAAGGCACCCACCTTCACCACCGCCACCAGATCCTTATGCACCACCACCGCCACCAGGTTTCTATGGCCCTCCACCACCACACCCTCCGCGTCCTGACTACTATCCTCATCCTCCTCCTCCTCCTCCGCCAAATATTTATGCACCACCTGGTCCTCCCCCACCGCCTTATGGACCACCTCCTGGGCCGCCGAGTCCACCCCCACCCCCATATGCACCACCACCGCCAGGACCACCAGGTCCGCCTCCTCCTCCGTATTTTGATCCCTACGGACCACCTCCACCTTGGAATCGCCCACCACCGCCTTACTAACGTGCAGCTTCATCCTCGGGCGTCTCATTAGTATGTACTGTAATATTTTGTTGCAATCATGGGAATATTTATTTCTTTTCCTTTCTTTGAGATATACAAGTATGATGTTTTTACTCGTGTAAACTTTTCTTCCGAAATTTTAGAATGTGGAGTTATCTTGTTGAATTTATTCCTTAATTTACATAGTTGAGTACTCTATTGAAATTCTTGCCTAACGTCCTTCCTTTTGCGACTGTTGGATTGAGGTGACTAATAAGATAATAGGAGAGATTAAGCGCGGCGGGAAGTTATTTTATCAAGTATCGAACAGTTTTCGATGGTTGGGATCGTTGGTTCCTGACCATTCAATGTTTTCTAACTATTGAGACACTGTAACTTTACTAATATTTTCCTTGACTAGAGAGAGGTTTAGCGTAGCAGGAACTCTTCCCGTTCTTATATGTTGAAGGCCGTACCTACCAAAAAGAGAAAGAATACCATGATTCGGGACCTTAGCTTGTTGGTGGCGATTCAACTGAATAGTTTTCTGCCCGTTCACGTAGCTCATCACTTTGCAGTTTCATCGCTCCCTTCAAATATCCTTTCCCTTGCCTTGGTTGCCTGTGACATCCATATCCAAAATTAATCAAGTTGTCAGAAGTAGGATAATCTTGCTTGTCAAAGTATCTTAGCTGCGCTTGCTGCTGAAGAAAAAGAGAGTAGAAGCTTTGGACTCTCACGAAAATCAAATGAGCGCGCTAAAAATGTGAAAGTACTGGTGCAGTTGCGGCGTAGTTCATTCTGCGTTCCCAACAACCAGATGCAGCTAGAAAGATAGAAATGGGGAGTTCGTCTACACGAACCTGTTTTTGCCAATTTGTGAAACTTGTTATAAGGGAAAGCAGAATAGCTTGCACCATTGATCTTGCCATTGATCCAATCCAGAGCCCCCTTTCCCTCTCAAATGTAGAACAAAACCAGAAGCTAGAGCCACCGGCATTCCAGTTAGATAATATGCCCCAAGGTTTACATAAGCCCCTATATGCTGCCACCGCGTTCCTCTAGCAACTCCTGATTCAACAATAAAGTTAGTTTGCGCTTGAGTCCAAAGTTTTCAAGTGACTGCAGTTGAGGTTTTATATGATTATGAACAAGATCTACACGCCGTCATGCCAAAAATTGTTAACTATTTGTTCATTTTTCAGTGTACTGTCGCAAAAAAACCTACTACTCCTTGAATGAAAATGAACAAGACAAGGAGGTAAGATGGTAACCAGAAAGAACTGCTTGTAAGCTGTCCATGATTAATAAGAGGCAAAACAGAGGCGTTATTTCCTTGACATAATCGACGACTTCCTTCTCGTCATCAAATGTATACCCCAGAACAGAACGGCAACAGAGGAGAGTTGTGCTTGCGATAATCACCTCTACCATAGCAAGAAGCATCACTGCCCAGATAGCCACACGAGCTGCCTCTGGATTCCCAGCTCCTAATGGATTTGAAATCCGAGTGCTACAAAATCCTCGACATATTTTTTTCAGAGAATAAATCAAATAGTACATGCATATTACAGAAATAAATCCTAAGCAGATAAGTATTAATTAGCATACTGTAGAGACCGAACCTTCCAGCAGCACCAAAAGAATAAGGTATGCAGTAGTGCAGCGTGGAGATTATTAGGCTGCATCAAAGAAGACAGTGAGTAATGTGTCGCTGCTTTGAAAATCATTTGATTCAAGAGTAACGAAAAGAAGCATATACCATATAGAAAGTACAGAAGTCTCTCAAGTTTGGGATTTGGTAAAAGTCCAGAGAGCAATATAACAATCTCAAAACACCACCATTCAAGACTGTATTGATCAGAATTTTAGAAGAAATCAGAGGCTAACATAAACTAGAATAGCAAGAAACCGAAAAATAGCTTTGGAAAAAGGTAAAATGACAAATAAAATTACCAGACCATGACAGCTGAAGGTATAACAAAGCCAAAGAACCCCTTGATACTTCGGGAAACATCCTTGGCAGAAAAAGAGACGCGGGTCTTTTCACAGGTTGAAGAGTACCTCACATAAAGTGCGAGCATGATTGCATTCAGCCAATACGATAAACCAATGGCTAATGCTGCTCCAGCACGTCCTAATTTAAACTTAAACACTAAAGACCAACAATGGGGTATGTGGAAACATAGAGCTGCAACTGAGCTTAAGAGCATTGGGATCACCAAACTCTGAGACTGCAAGTAGCGAACCAACAATTTGAGGATAGCGTAAGGAAATAATGCAGGGATTACGCTATATACTAAATCCATAAGCTTTTTCTTCCCCATCTATTGTACCAAAGATCCAAGTGACTAAAGCGAACAATACTGGGCGTGCCAAATGCTCTGGAGTACATGATGTGACTTGAAACCCTTGTCTACTCCAAAAAGCAGCAAGTACCGCTAATCAACAAAGTTAAGCCTACAAAAATACCCAATTCCGTCATTACAAAGAACCCCTAATTGTAGTCGCCAGACTAGGATTTTCTTAAGGATGGCTAAAAACTAAAACCAAGATTAACTTGGTCTACCTCTCTTGACTTTGATACAACTTGGCCAACGTTTAATAATCCCACAGCATACCCTGCAACTAGTCCCCTTCCGCTTTAACAGATTTGATACACCCAGTGCAGTGGATACTCAAATTAATGCCACAATTGTAGCATGGCACCCAATCACTTGAGGTCATGTTTGTCTTGGAAATCACCTATATTAATATATCTGAACTAGTCCCTCATACTTCTTATGTAAATTGATGATCACACATGGTCCATGTGGTAGCTTAGTATATTAGTAGAACAATGGAGGACAGCTCATAGTATGCTGACTTTGAAGAGTCTGCCCAGTTGACGAAAAATCATTACACTTTTTCTTTTTTTGTACTAATAGTAAAAACATATACCAGTCAAGAAACATATACCAGTCAAGTTTACCACCACCACAAGAAAATATGTATTTTGCGACGGAGTTTTAGCGACGGAAGGTATTCCGTCGCTAAACATGTCTTTAAGTGATGAAATATCCCGTCGTTAAAAGTCCGTCGCAAAATACTATTACCGACGGAAGACACCGTCGGTAAAAGTATTTGCAGACAGAATTTTAACGGCGGACTTTTAGCGACGGAATTACCGTCGCTAAATATTTTTTATAAAATTAGTATTTTTGAGTTTTTTTAAAAAATTATTTAAACGACGGAATAAAACCGTTGCCAAAAATTCTGTCGCAAAAAGTCTTTATAATAAGACATTCACCGACGGAGTTTTAGCGACGGTGTTATTCCGTCGCTAAAGATCCTCCATTTAAAAACAGATCTGGTTTCTTTCTCTCTCCCCGTTCTTTCTCTAAAATTCTTCTCTCACCCACCCACAGCCGTTCTCACCTCTGGCGACCCTTCTCTACGGCGACCCAGCTCCGGCGATACTCCCGTCCCCCACCCGACGCCGCGCCACCAAGCCTTGCACTGCGGTCGTGCCACAAAGCTCTCCACTGTCGCCGCGCAACGAAACCCACCACTGCCGCCGCACCACCAACGCCGCCGCCGTTGTACCCACCTCGAGATTTGTGTGTCAATTGCCCTAAATTATCTGAATTTTTTGTTAATTTGTCTTCAATTTAGGTTACATGCATCTCTTTCCTTTTATTTATGATGTCATTCACTTTGTTGTTCAGACGGATCTTGGCTTATTGAAGAACTTGAACTTGTTATCTCTAATTTTCCTTAATTCTTGACAAGGTAAGGAAGAAAACCATATTCGGTAGTTAGTCTATAACATCGATATAGATCATGGTGACGCTAAAAGGTCATAGATTATGGGCCATTGCATGACATCAGGATAAGAAACCCTTTGTATCGTTTATTCAATTCAACCGACCACTAAATTGAAGTAATTGAACCGTAATTGAACCATAATTTAATCCTAAATTGAAGTAATTGAACCTTAAGTAAACCCTAAATTGAATGCCCTAATTGAATCGAATCCTAAATTAAACTCATTGAACCCGTAATTGAACCATAAATTGAACTAATCGAACTCTAAATTGAATGCCCCAAATCAACCGAACCCTAAATTGAACTAATAGAACCCCCTAATTGAACCCTAAATGAAGTAATTGAACCATAATTAAATCCTAAATTGAATGCCCTAATCGAATCGAACCCTAAATTAAACTAATTGAACCCCTAATTGAATGCCCTGATCCAACCGAACCATAAATTGAAATAATTGAACCCCCTAATTGAACCATAAATTGAATGCCCCAAATCAACCGAACCCTAAATTGAATCAATAGAACTCCCTAATTGAACCCTAAATTGAAGTAATTGAACCATAATTAAACCCTAAATTGAATGCCCTAATCGAATCGAACCCTAAATTAAACTAATTGAACCCCTAATTGAATGCCCTAATCCAAATGAAACCTAAATTGAACTAATTGAACCATAAATTGAATGCCCCAAATCAACCGAACCCTAAATTGAATCAATAGAACCCCTAATTGAACCCTAAATTGATGTAATTGAACCCTAATTAAACCATAAATTGAATGCCATAATCGAACCGAACCCTAAATTAAACTAATTGAACCCTAAATTGAATGCCCTAATAGAATCGAACCCTAAATTGAAATAATTCAAGCGCATCGGATATGTGTATTTTGAACAATTTTTTTCCATTTGAACATTGATTATTTGTTTGATAATTTTAGGTTGTTAATTGTGCATTTGAGAATTGTGATTATTGATCGATGATTATTTTAGGTTGTTAATTGATGATTTTAGGTTGTTAATCGATGATTTTAGGTTATTAGCTGTGCATTTGAAGTCATTGCGCTTATTAATAGATGATTCAGGGTTGTTAATTGATGCTTTGAAACTGTTAATTGTGCACTGAGCATTTGAGATATTGAGATTATTGACGGAGGATGGGACCCAATTGGATTGAATGTATGATTTTTGTTAATTTTTATTGCATTGAGCATATGAGAATTGCAAATTGAGATTGTTGACGGAGGATGGGACACGTGTCAGTATATGTCGCAAACGTTTCCGGAGGTGTCAGACACGTATCGGACACCATATCGACACCTTCTATGAGGTGTCGGAATTGAGGTTGTTGACGGAGGATGGGACCCAATTGGATTGAGATACATGCTAGTTAGCGTAGACACGGACACCACGGACACCACGTCTGATCGACGGTGTCCGACATTTAAAAAACAAATTAAGGTATGCCGATGTGTCTGGAGGTGCGTGTCGGTGGGCGTCGGACTCGTGCCTGGAGGAGTCGGAGAAGAATTACCGCCGATGGCTCCACGATGCACGGGACAGGGCGAAGAAAGTGCTGCAGGCGGGTGCCCTGATGACGGACCTGACCAGATATCCCCCACACGTGATATCTCACAGTGTGTGGGGGAGATGATAGATCGGTGGGCTGCAGATCCAGGTTGGGACGCCAAGAGTAAGAGCGGAGCTGAGAACAGACAGAATAGAGATCCGACGCACACCCCCCGGGTCGGTGCCACACGACATCGTCCGACACATGAACGCGGTCAAGCACCCGGATCTGGAGGAGGATGAGGTCATAGCTCTGACCTATACTCAGACGCACGTGCGGAAGAAGGACAAGGACGAGACGCACCGGGCGGGCGACTATATTTCAGATATTGCCCGGCGGATCGATGTGAGTCAATTTATTTAAGTTGTTAATGTTTTTTCTTTCTATCCTCAATGTCCGTTTCGTTAATTAATGCCCTAACATATCGTTAAACCACTATTTTTACAGGCCTCATATGAATAGCTAAGGGGGTGCGAGCAGCAGTCTGGCAGCCATCAGCGTCCACTAGTACGACTGCGAGTACTGGGGGGTTGAAGCGATGGCTGGATACGCCGGAGGTCGTGAATCGGCCGAAAGGCCGCATAAGCAGCCTGCCTAGCACGACTGCTCGTGTCGTGATATGAGCGTCCTCACCCCCTGCTGCCCCTCCACAGACATCGGCTCCTCATTGTCAGTTGGATGACGAGGAGATCCAGCGCATTGCTACAGTGTGATGAGGATGATCAGGGAGCAGGGCACTGCTGGACAGGCCGAGCTAGCCCCTGATCAGCAGGATCCAGATCCGAGACTGGGGAACCCCTGATGAGCCCCTTCCCGTGCCCGGTCCTAGCTTTCCCCCCCCCCCCCGCGCCCGGCTTGTACTCTTCTCCTCTCTCCTAACCGGCTGTATCCGATTCCCGGCTTGTACATATGAGTCTTTTTTATAATAAATATTTTTTATAATTGATTATATATATTTCTTTCTGTATTAATTATTGCGCGTTATTGTTGAGAAATGAAATTTTTATTACAAGTCTGGGTAATAGAAAAATAAAATTCAAATTCAAATTTTTTTTTGACTTTTGGCGACGTATTAATTCCGTCGCAAAAAGTATTCCTACAATCAGTTATTTAGTGACGGAATATTCCGCCGCTAAATAAGTTTTTTAGCGACGGAATATTCCGTCGCTAAAATATTTAATCCGTCGCTAATTTGACAAAAAGGAAAATAAATTAAAATTCTAAAAATATAATTAGCAACGGAATATCCGTCGCTAATGAAAAATAAGTCCGTCGGTAAAAATTAAATATTTAC
Source organism: Escallonia rubra (assembly GCA_033065855.1). NCBI lineage: Eukaryota > Viridiplantae > Streptophyta > Magnoliopsida > Escalloniales > Escalloniaceae > Escallonia > Escallonia rubra. The sequence continues at coordinate 896,701 of JAVXUO010001034.1, read as the reverse complement.
CGACGGATTTAAAAATTCCGTTGCTAAACTATTAGTGACGGGCTTTTATACGAGGGATTTTTAGCGACGGTGAATCCGTCGCTAATTCTTTTAGCGACCGATTTGGGCTTTTAGCGACGGATTTACCCGTCGCTAAAAGCCTTTTTTCTTGTAGTGCACAACCCGCGTAGGGCAATCGATATATCATTACTTTATATGACAAATATTAGATATATATCGGTTGTTAAGGCGATTACTGAGATATCTTTGAGATCTTTAATTAAAGAATACAAATTTTAGTCATTGGTTGCATTGGGCTCTAGTTAATGATGTTGCTAGTTCCACTTTTCACCTTACCTCTATCAAGAAATCAGACTACAAGTGTTCTTGATCACAAGTTCAAAAAAAGGAGCATAACGTTTATATCTGAAGTTGTCGTACTACTTAGTAAAAGCTAAGTAGATTAATTAGATAGAAGACTTTACGAAAAGGCTGAGGCCGGTGACATTGGTGAGAGAGGTGGCGATAGCGGTCCCGGACAACGAGAGTTCGCCAAGGTGAACCATCATTATTGTGGATGCAACCAGCAAGAGGTTCTCAGAAACAGTCACCACCACCATCGGCATCGCTATGTGGCTCACCTTCTTCAGCTCCTTCACAAACGCCTCCAATGTTGCCACTGTTCTCCTCTCCTTGCTCAGCTCTGGCAGCAGTGCCTCTTCCATCACTCACCGTCTACATAGAGGTGTCAAAAGGGCCGGGCGGCCCGCGGGCTGGCCCGGCCCATTTTTGGGCCCGGACTGGCCCTAACCCTTAGGGCTTGGGCCAGGGCCAGGCCGAATTATTTGAGAAACAGGCCCGGGCCCGGCCCTAAAATGGCCCGTTTTTGGCCCGGCCCTAAAATGGCCCAGGTTTGGCCCGGCCCGAAAACTGGCCCCCTTTTGGCCCTAAGGTTGGCCCTTTTTTGGCCCTACACACATGCCTCTTTTGGCCCTAAGGTTGGCCCTATTTCTGGCCCTTTTTTAGTCCTACACAGGCCCTCTTTTGGCCCAATATTATTGTATACACACATTATTATATATAAGTGTGCGTGTCCAACGATGATCGAATGAGCAATGAATCTGAACATGAATTATGATGATCGTTCTTCCTTGGTGCAATAATCAAAGATACGTTTGACGTAAAACAAGAATTAGATTACAATCGAACCGTGAGAAATCATGAGCCTCCTTGAAGAGGCCTTGGCGGTCTTGGATGGGCCGAACTTATTTGTCAATAAATACCAGACCGACTAATTCCACCCTCTTACATATAAATTAGTATTGGCACGCACCGTGCGTAAAAAAATAACTGTTAAAATACATATAAAAAGCTAGTATTTATATTATTAAACAATAATAACAAAATAGATAGTAAAATAATAATATTATTTTCACATTTTTATGAGTTTTCAATCACTTTAAAAAATAATTGTTATTCTTTCAGCAACGAAAGAAGAAGTAAAATATCAAATAGTAGAAATAGTATCTTTCAAATAGTCTCTAGGGCAATTTAGCGTTGCTACTACTTGCTTGGATACACATAAGGTAAAAAATTTGTGCATATGACTTCAACAGATGTTTATTGAAAAAAAAAATAAAGAAAAGAGAGAAGAAGATGTTACTATATTAAAAAAGGAAAGAAAAGTCAAATACCGTGCAAACATTTGCGAACAAAATTACTCTTTGTTGCTAATCAATATTCTCAAATAGAGTAAACGTAAAGCCCTAAGGCATTTCATTAGTCATGAGAGAGATATTGAATGGTTTAGGGTCTATCAATTGTATTTATTTTGTGAATTAGTATTTTTACAACACAAAAAAGAAAAGAAAAAAAAGGGCCTGGGCCGGCCCTAGGCCCGGCCCTAAAGTTAGGGCCTAGGGCTTGGGCCTGGATAGGGCCTCCATTTCTAAGATTTGGGCCCGGCCCGGTTTACAAGGCCCGAAGCCCAAAATGGCCCGGCCCTTTTTCTGGCCCGCTGGGCCCGGGCTGGGCCGGCCCAAGCCCGGCCCTTTGACACCACTACCGTCTACGTTTCTTGAAATGGAAAGGACTATAGACGAGCACAATTATACATGGAAACTAGCCAAAACCCCGATGCACGGGAAGAGTCAAACATAAATTTTCATTTAATATGAAGTACTAAAATAGAATAAGAAGACTTAATCAGAAAAAGAAAAAAAATCAAGAGTGTAATAGGAGTCCATGTGCAAACCTAACCTTACATCTTGCATGGGTTTCCCTAAATGCAGGAAGCCAAGCAAGGTGGCTTGCAGGAAAAATTATTTTGTTCAGTCCAGTTACTCCAACCCCCAATGATTAGTTTAGTTTCAGTTTCGTTTAATAAATCTCAACTACACAAAAGAATAGATTACATCACGTACACATAAGAACGACTAATTGTATATCATATCATGATGGAAGGCTTTAATCTTTGAACTTGAGGTAAGCTATACTAGTTACTTTCAAGATATTTATCTTGTTGAAAGGTTATTGCATTATTGGCTTAAATGAGAAGTGATTCCCTCCTCTCTTGTTCCGTTGAATTTCCTCCCTATTTGCGAGCTCTTAATTAAGATAGATCTATTATACGGATAAACGCTGACTTTACTTGTTGCTTTTATCGTAATCTGACTTGTCCAACTATATTTATTTACTTTGTTTATTGTTATTTTTTAGTTCTGAAATCTATCCTAAAATTCTTCAAAAAGTCAAAAAAATAAAAACAAAAAATGCAATAGAATGTTTGGAGTAATAGTTTTAATCAGTACTATTAAATTTTGTCAGATAATAGAAAAACTACAGGATTGGTGCAACTACATAAACGTGTTGAAACAAAATTCTTCGCAAGATCGAGCATATTGATCAACTATGATTTCCTGTTATGAGTTTGAAGCAAGTTGCTATGTGGTTATGCTTTGCGCATATGTCAATGCAATTTCATCTATGCTTTCTTACTATTAGATCCTGTTATGAAATGCTGACTTAAATATACTTTAGGATCGGATGTTTCTTTCTTCCCCATCCATGCATCTAGGAACTCCTTGTTTATGTATATTATTGTTGTCATCGAGCTCACAACTTTTGTTATGCTAATACCCGGAGAGAGTTGATTATGAGGAATAACATCGATCTAAACTGCTTGAATTAAAAATGAAATAGACATTCGAACTACTTCCGAGAAGGAAAAAAAATCATATATGGCAATGTCCATAAGATACTGTCACATAATAACTATTTAATTGGTCAACTTGGTTTCTCTTGTCCGGAATGGGCTAATTATAGAACTGAAAAACTCAAATATTCTTAGATTATACATGCAATACAACGGATATGATAGAATGAAAGAAATTGAAACTTTCACTTGACTGGCTTGAGAAAAGAATCCCATGATTCGTTGATAGCTCTGATCATGTATAGCTACAAAAAAAAAATTCATAAAAAAGAAGACTAGTTTGATAAAACTGAAATTTAAGTGCTGAAAAAGTTAAGCACTGAATTTGTAAAACTGAAAACTTTAAGCGACTGAATTTTTACTGAAAAATAACTTAATCTGTTTGGTAAACCAAAAGCAGATGTCTGAAAATTGTTTATTTACAAATTTACCCATTTTACTAAAATTATACATTTGTTTATGTACTTTATAACTTTTTTGGGGGGTGCTAAAATCGTGTTGGTGGTGGTAGTGGTACGTGGTGGCAGTGACGATGGAGTAGTAGTGGTGATGGTGGCGGCGACGGCGGCAAAAAGGTGTCAATGGTGACGATAATGGAGCGTAAAGACGTGGTGTTGGTAATTGTGATGATAGCAATAGACGGGGACATGGTGATCAGTGGTTGTAGTTTGGTAGATCTTTAGATAATTTTGGCAGAAATGGACGTGGTGACAACGACGAGGGTATGGTGGAGGTGGCGGTGTCCTCGTGGTGGTGGTGATAGTGGCTAGGTCGTGGTAATTATGGTGGTGGTAGCAAAAGAAAGTAATGGTTATGGTGATGGTTGTATTGTTGTGAATTGAGGCGGCATCGTGGTGGTAGTGATTTTTTATGTAAAAATATGTTAAATAACTTTTAACCATCTCACTTAGAATTAAGTGATCAGCATTAAGTAAGTCCATCCTGACTTAAAATTTTAATCTATTTTTGGTAGGAATTAATTTTTTTAAGTGATACAAGATTTAGCGTTATCAATCGCACTTAATTGAAAATCATTAAAAACTTTAAGTTTTAAGTGCTTAATTGCATTATCAAACACACCCTAAGAAGTTTTCACGTGTGTAATGTAGGCAGAGAGCATGATGCGTTGCCTTTTTATGCGTCCAATAAAAAACAAATATTTAATTAAATCAGAATCAGTTCTTTTATTTAATATCTTCAACCATAATAAATTAAAACTTGTTGAATGTGTGTTGATAAAAGTGGTGAAGGATCTAGTGCATCAAAATGACTATATAGTGTATAAAGATTCAGAAGGGACAGTTAATGTCTATTTATATCAGAGGATGTTTTGGTAAATTTCTTGGCCAAACGTAATTCTCCAAAACTAATTAAATCAGAATCCAATAAAATGAGGATTATGAATTTAATCTGTTTTGAGCAGATTTAATCAGTTTATTTATTTTTTTGTCAAACACTTCAAAGCCTAAAATCAATTCCAAACACACTCCATTTATAGTCATGAAAATTCACCGTCGACTTCTCTGCCAAAACCCTATATTGATGTCCACCAAAATTAGAAAAAAGTTACTTATCTACAAAACAAAAATCGCGTCTAATCTATAAAATGATGAAGTAATATTGATTATATAAGATAAGAAAGTTCATGAGACTTGAATAACACTTATTTTGCTTATTGACACGGAAAAAGTGCTTCAAAATAGGAGTATTGAGCGTTCTAGATGGAGAAATTTTTTTAAACAATAAACAAATATCACAATAGAAAGCAGAAACCAATTACGTGAAAGCTGGCATCATATGGTAATAGATCTTCGCTTAAATGCCCCTTGAAATATTTTATCTTAGTAAGTAAAAGTATGATACGTTTAGATTATTTGTTAGCAAGTAATGTGGGACAAGCAAGCGCTTGCACCAACGTATTGAATTGCTTCTTTTGAAAACGGCAAAGAATTTCTTTCTTTAGCAGAGAGAAAGCAAACCTACAAATCAACTGTCAACTACAGTAGTTGGTAATCAATGTTTGCTCATCCATACAATTCTGTGCTCATCCTTCTAATTCAGTTATGATCAGGAATGCTGTCCTTAAATATCCTTGCCCTTGCCTTTGTTGCCTGTACGATGCATATGAAAAATTCTTGCCATTAGCTGGTTTGTCTCACCTAGCAAGATTGTTATACTAGTATGATGATCATCTGTGCAAGAACTTCTATATTATCCTTTCGCATGCTCGGCAACAGGGGAGTTGAGGAGGATGGGGGTGGAGGGAGACAGGAGGTAACAATGATGTAGAGGGAACTTTGTAATAGAACCTGTTTTTGCCAGTTTGTTGAACTTGTTATGAGAGAAAGCATCAAAGCTTGCACCGTTGATCCTATCAATAGTCCAATCCAAAGGCCCTTCCCTCTAAAATGCAGAAGAAACCCCAATACTAGGGCCATAGGGATCCCAGCCAAATAATATGCCCCAAGATTGACATAGGCCCCTATATGCTGCCATCCGCTTCCTCTAGCGACTCCTGATGCAAAGAAGAAACTACCATTTGAAGATTCTTTTAACTATGGTACATGGCGGTCAGTTACACTCATCATTGTCCAAAGGAGAAATAATACAGGAGGTAAGATGATAACCAGAAAGTACTGCTTGTAAGGTGTCCATGACCATCAAGATGCAAATTAGAGGAGTCATTCCCTTGACATAGCCCACAACTTCCTTCTCATTGCCAAATGCATATCCCAAAACAAAACGGCAACACAGAAGAGTTGTGCTTGCAATAATCACCTCAATGACTGCAAAAACCATTACGGCCCAGATAGCATCTCTAGCTGCCTCTGGATTCCCAGCTCCTAATTCGTTTGAAATCCGAGTGCTACAAAATGGTCAACATAGTCATCCTTTAGTGCAAGCAAGAACGTTCATACACGAGGAATTAAAATAGATATCTGTACTTGCATATGTCAGAGCAAACCTTGCAGCAGAACCAAAAGCATATGGTATGAAGTAGTGCAGCGCAGCAACTGTAAGACTGTTGCATGTAGCGATTTCAGGTCAGGTCATAAGGATTCTGGGAATTTCATATCATAGATACTATTATTTTAGTGAAAAGAAGCATACCATATAGAAAGCACTGAAGTCTCTAGCTGGGGATTTGGCAAAAGGCCCGAGAGCAATATGACTATCTCAAAACTCCACCATTCAAGGCTGCATTCATTGGAATATCTTAGAATATTGGAGACCAAAAGAGATGAGGAGAATTGTAAAGACAGCGGTAACATCGTAATTACCAAACCATGGCAGCAGAAGGGATAGCAAAGTGGAAGAACTCCCTCATACTTGGTATAACTTCCTTAGAGAATGAGATACGTGTCTTTTCACATGCTGATGAATACTTCACATAAAGTCCAAGCAAGATGACATTAAGCCAATATGATAACCCAATGGCTAATGCTCCTCCAGAATTTCCTAATTTCAACTTGAAGACCAAAGCCCAACAAACAGGTATATGGAAACAAAGAGCTGCTGTAGAGCTCAAGAGCATTGGAAAAATTAAACTCTGAGTCAGCAAGTAGCGAACCAGCAATTGAAGAATGGCATATGCATATAATGCAGGAATGAGCCAAATTGAATATTTGCCAGCTTCAAGTGCGATTGAAGGGTCTTGGCCGATGAAAATTAGTACTTTTTCCATGAAGATCCATAATGCAGATACTGGTAAACAAACGAGAATAAGAGAGATTATGGCTCCATATGTGTAGATCCCTAGCTTTTGGTATTGCTTTGCCCCATAAGCTTGCCCACATAGAGTTTCCAGTGCACTGGCCATTCCTAGCTGCTTGGCAAGATTTGGTACGTTAGTCGTGCAAATTTTGATTATGTTTTCCACAAATCATATAATAGTAATTCTTTTTATCTCAGAATCATTTGAGATAAATTCAGTTCAACGCAAAATAAGTTGTATTGCTTAAATTGCTGTGCTGATCAGAACTGGAAGATGAGAGAGAAGGCATTACAAGAAGACTGAAGCCGGTGACATTTGTGAGAGAAGTGGCCATGGCAGCACCGGAGAGTGAAAGTTCGCCAAGGTGACCCACCATCATCATTGATGCAACGCGCAAGAGGTTCTGTGAAACTGTCACCACCACCATGGGCATTGCTATGTGACTTACCTTCTTAAGCTCTTCCACAAACACCTCCCATGCTGGTGTAGTGAATGCCACCCTTTTCCTCTCCCCAGTCTCTGGCACCAAGAGAACATCTTCCATCACCCCCCGCCTTCCGTTACAAATCCAAGCAGAGGATCACTTACTGAACGTGTTCACCAGAAGCTGTTCTTGACTTAACTTTCTATCTTAAAAGAAAATTGCTCTGTGAAAATTGTTGCTGGATCTATATATTGCAATTCTGGATTGTATCACCATGCATTCTATCTGGAGTTCTAGAGCTTTAAACAGTCATCTATATTACTCTTATAAAGGAAACTTATGGTACTCATCATCAATCATATCTTGTAGTTTGTATCTTGCTCGTCTGTCTGACTCATCAATTTGTTCCATTATTGTTTGTTCCATTTAGATCTCTGGTCTCATTCAGAATCTCGCCAAATTATAAGTTTGTTGTATACGAGACCCGATCTGCAAACTGGTCACATGCATCTTCTATATAAATAACTAATAGACAAAAAGACTGATTGCCAGCCTTGCATGTATATCAAATTGAACAGGATAGCTGAGCAGGCCAAATATGGATTTTCCAGTAAAAAAAAAAAGATTGACGAATGAGGGACTGGTAATTAGACAGAAATATAATTACAGATTCCATTCCAGATAATAAACTAGGACAAACAATAGAAGTGCTATAAATGCGTACATGCACATGTTTGATGCAGAGACTCAAGTATGTCCTGTTGGATATAAATTCTTTTGTAAATATTTTTTGAAATGAAAACGTACTTTCTTACGTAAAACAACATAAATAGTATAGAATATAATAACACACTGCAATATAAGTAGATTATCCTAAAAGTTTGATTCGCGACTTCCGGAACCAGTGGCTTGATGCGATGGGCTTCAGAGTAAGCAAACCCAACATTCGCTAGTATGTAGTATTATCCTATTTTTCACGCACTTGCAATGGAGACTCATGAACAACCTGCTTGACTTTTCTCTTCCCCAACTCATACAATACCAGAACATATGAATACTAAAGACATCAAAGTGTATAAAGAAATATGGCCTAATGGCCTTATTTAAAGAGGGAGAGGGAGGAAAAATTAATGGTGAAGTTTTAGATGAAGTTTACTTTTAAGAGTCAAACGCTACCTTAGAGTCAATACTTGGCTCTTGGGAGGAGCCAAACAATAAGGAAAAGGGGTGTAGCCGACATGGCTCTTTCACCGATCAACAGAAGTGGAAAAAAAGTGGCTAGCCTGTCCACCTCTAGGGAAACAAACAAGCCCCCAGCAGGTGTCGTTGAAACACTTTAAAATACAAAATGTTCGTCTATTTTCACATTTTTCTATCGAGGGCTCATATAAATTACAGCATTTTTCTATAAAAAAAAAAAAAGCGTTCGTCTATTCGAATGAGCAACTTGTGCTAAGCATCCACGAGATGGACGGAATGCTAGTACATAAAGCCACATTAAACCTTGTGTAGTTTGAAATATTTGCTTTGTTCACTTCTACTTGGGGTCTAGACTGCTTGTTCTTGCTAAGACAGCAAGATATTCAGCCAAATTGTTTGTGGGGGTACAATGGACTTATTTTGATATCCCCAACACTATCCCATTTTAAGCTGATATTTGAACAGTGGACTGGCATCTGATGAGGTTTTTCTTCACTTTTTTTGGCTCTTTACTCAATGTTGTACATTCTCTACCTCATCTCTTCCTCCAGATATCCTTTCTTTTGCCTTGGTTGCCTGCAAAACAGAGAAGTTCATCAATTCATCCATTAGGAAAACTGGTTTACCTTTTAGGTGTCAGCTAATTTTGCACCAGTAAGACATTTAGGTTCACGTCTTGATACATTTCGAGTTGGATACTTAGATGACACTGTAAACTACTGCTGCTTGCATTTACATTTTCAAGGCATGAATTCCATCTCCGAAGATAAAGAAGCATAAAGGAAAGATAGAGTGGACTCAAGGCCATCTTGATAATCTTAGTTAGAGCAGGGAAAAAATGGTTGACGAAGGAGAACTTTGAATTCCAACCTGTTCTTGCCAATCCATAGAAGCAGTTACAATGGACAGAAGAATAGACTGCACTGTTGATCCGATCACTACACCAATCCAAAAGCCCTTTGCATTTAAACGTAGAACGAATCCCAGTACGACGGCTACTGGAATTCCTAACAGATAAAATGCCCCAAGGTTGACATAGGCTCCTATATGCTGCCACCCACAACCCCTAGCTATACCTGGGGCAAAGAAGAACGTTACGTTATTGCATGCAAGGAATGGAGATATGTTTGGACGAGAACACCGATTTCAATACAGGATATGGGCGAGACCCACCAGAAATAACTGCTTGTAAGCTATCGGTGACAGTAGAGAGACAAATAAGAGGAGTCATCTCAGAAATATAGTCCACAACTGCCATCTCATTGCTATAAGCATGTCCCAAAATATACCGGCAGCAGTAGATAGTTACGCTGACTATAACCGTCTCTATGACTGCAAGAAACATCACTGCACAAACAGCCACTCTAGCTGCTTGTGGATTCCCAGCTCCCAGTTCATTTGAAACTCGAGTACTACATGATACTAGATCTAAAATTTCAGTACATGCATCTAAACAAGATAACATACAAAATTGAAAAGTGTTTAATTAATAGTTTGAGTCTATAAACAAGGAAGCAGATCTTGTTACAAACCTTGCAGCAACTCCAAACGCATATGGTATGGTGAAGTGCAATGTGGAGACTGTTAGGCTGATAATAAAAAAATTGCAGCTGAGATACATTCCCAGTATTAATCGCCAATGATGAGGAATACAGAATCGTTGGATAAAGAAGCATTACCATATAGCAAGGACTGAAGTTTCCATCTCCGGATTGGGTAAAAGGCCTGATAGCAATACAAGTACCTCAAGTGACCACCATTTGAGACTACAATCATTTCCAAAGGTTTTATACAGACCACAGAAAGAATAAACAATAGAGGATGGAAGAATGCATATAGAAACCTCACTTCTTGAACGTAAAATGCTTTAAGGGGAAATTTACCAGACCATCACAGCAGATGGGACTGCAAAGCGGAAGAATTCACCAATACCGATGAATGCATTTTTCGAGAAAGGCACGCAGGTGTTCTTGCAGGACGACGAGCACTTTATGTAAAACACAAGCAATATTACGTACAACCAACTGGATATGTTGAAGGCTACAGCTGCACCAAGAATTGCGAACTTCAACTTGAATATGAAGGCCCAACAAAGGGGAGCGTGGAAACATAGGACAAGAAAGGAGCTTATGAGCATTGGAAAAATCAAACTCTGAGACTGCAGATATCTAATAAGCGGCTTAAGAACTGCGCAGCCAAATAATGAGGGGATGAGCCAAACTGAGTAGTTGCGTGCTTCAAGTGAGATTGAAGGATCTTGGCCTATGAGAATCAGAAGTTTGTCCATGAAGATCCATAGAACACTTACTGGGATACAAACCAGGTTGAGAGAGATAATAGCGCTGTACGTATAGACACCGAGCTTCTTGTACTGCCCTGCTCCATAGGCCTGCCCACAGAGAGTTTCCAACCCACCCACTAGTCCAGACTGTTTTTCATGTAGAAAATGATTCTGGTCACTAACACTAACAAAAGAGTAGGGTAATTTTTCTATCATAATATACACTATGGGTTTAACAACTGGTATGAACTTAATTTGTTTAGACATTATACACAATATACTCTTGGCTTAACTTACTTCACTTACATCGCATCCAAGAATCCAGTTTTCTGGTCTACTACCCGAACTACGTGTAGTTAACGATCTAAAGTGCCTGGGGTGGAGTGCTATATAGGAGCCATTTAATGTGTATGTTATGTGTGGTAGTGTGTGATTGACTGCTTTTGTCTCATAAGATTTGTGCAAATTAATTGTAGTGTGTGAGATTTACTAAATTGTAAGCTTTTGCTTAAAATTCTAGATTGAGAGAGTTTTTAATCAGACTATTAGCTCGAGCCAGAGTTTAGTGGCTCACGTAACTACTCAAATCTAGCTATGTTCAGCTTGAGCTTAGCAAAACTGTCAAGCTCCACCTTGAGCTGGAGCAAGAAAACTTTGCTCGACAAAAGCTGATAGCATCTGCGGAGGATTTTACAGGGTGTGCAAAGGTAAGAGGGCTTACAAGAAGACTGAAGCCTGTAACATTTGTCAGAGAGGTGGCAATGGCAACACTAGAGAGAGAGAACCGATTTAGGTGTCCCACCATCATCATTGATATTACTTGTAAGAGGTACTGGAACAACGTTACTGCCACCATTGGTGCCGCTATACGACCCACCTTCTTTAGCTCTTGCGCAAGGAGACTCCACCTTAGACCCCAGCTCTTTTCACTCTCTGTCGATCCACCCTCTGCCATATCCAATTGTAACTGTCCTATCAAAAATAAGCGACTATTCCTCTACCGAAGGTCACCAGATTTTTTAGCATGAATTTGGATGACTAATGGTTCTATATAGCAATTGGGTGATAACTAATATATTCGAAGTGCTATAAGATGAACATATTCTTCGAACAAATTGTTAGAAAGATTCCCTATGGTCAGGTTCCTCAATAATTTTGATGTAAAGTGATTGTGATAGGCCTTGGAGAAAGAACGGCAGCAACTAAATGTGGAAAGGCAAATTGTTTTGCGGAGGTTGCGTTGAATGAAATTGCCCTCTATATGAAAAAAGTTTTTAGGTATCAATACCCCTCAAGAGATCACCTTAGTCATGGAAAAAGTCCTTGAAACAATGAAATTGAGAGGGGGTTGTTTGACGTAGAACTTATTCTTGTACGAGTATTACACTGGCATCCTAGAGCAGTGATATTTTTTTTTTTTGGTGCAATCCTAGAGCAGTGATGCACCATAGAAAAAGTTAGTGTCATTGTCGAGCACAATCACTCGTCAGATGGAAGATGGATTTTTCTAAGACAACTCCCATCTGGAATTAGATGAAACGAAGAATGGTGTGAACGTTATATATGGTTACCCGATATGCTCGCAAAACTATCAGGAAAAGCAACCCAGAGTTCCAAGACACGAGATAGGATTCAACCCCGGCCCTTGGTAACTTGACACTCGAGGAGACCCATTCAGAAAAAATCCTTAAGCCAATTGTGCTACTAGAACTCAGCTCTATATTGTTGTATAGACAAATAAGGTTTTGCTGGGTCTCTACTCTAGTTGGAGAGCATGGATGTGAATCTTGTTTGCCGCAGGAATTATAACTGAAAGATGGGAAAGAATGAAAAACACTACAAGGACGTTGCAGTCTCAAGCATTTTGAGCTCTTCCACTAATACCTCCCATGTTGGTCTGCCTCCCTATTTCTTCTTTCCTTTTTCTCCCAAAGACGCAGGAAAGCAGAGATAAGAAGGCAAAAATTCAGATAATTCAAGCCAATTCTTCTAGTGAATGCATTTTTAGATTGGAAACAAGGAGCCAAGAGGGTCCAAAGGTTAATCCAAAGTGGCATGCTGGAGTTGTCTTACCAAAGCTGTACACACCCGTAGCTGTTTTATCCCACCTCGCTTGTCTTTGTATTGGGATGGTTCTTTATTTAGCTCTGCACAGCAGCTTGTAGTGTCCCCTCGGGGACATCCGATAAAATTGGAACGATACAGAGAAGATTAGCATGGCCCCTGCGCAAGGATGACACGCACAAATCGAGAAATGGTCCAAATTTTTTTTTCTTTCCTTTCTGCCCTTTCATTGCAACAAAATTGACCCAAATACCTCACTCAGATTCAAGCATGAATAATTGTGGCCCTACCATGCAACAACTCCGCGACTGTTCTTTGCTGGTGATAATTAACCAGCAGGTGATAATGAGCCATAGTCTATCATATTGGGTTTGGAAGGACTGCTATACTGTTCACAGGGTCTGCAAAGAGTGCGTAAATGGTGTTTATGGAATACTGCTGCTGATGACAGGGTCTACCAGCTCTGGTGCCAAAGAGAAGCTGTAGATCCAACAGGTTTGGTTAAGGGTTTTCAAAGTTGATACTTTTAATTGCTGTATTTTTCTATTTTAAAGCTCAAACCTTCCCAAAAAAAAAAAGAGGTAAAGAGTATGGGAGACTGATCAGTAATCACCCGTCACCATTGGCATGTTATATGCAAGTGTGACTTTTTCCAGCTCTTTGACAAACACCAGCATTGTTAGTCTTGCACTCTTTTCTTCTGCTTTTTTCTTAACCAAGTAAGAGAAATCAGGGAGGCCAGCACTTCAATCCAGTGATTTGAACTAAATGCTCTTATATAACATGTTTAGATTGTCAACAAGAAACTTAAGACTCCCCAAAAGTTTAATTCAAAGTCGGGTCTTTATAGTGTCTTGCAATAACTGAGCGTACACTTTCTGTTTTATCTCACATCATCTATTCTTCTAACGTATTTTTCCTTCCTTTTTTGCCCTCCGTTTGCAACTTCAGCTGACCAAAATCCCCCCAGATCAACTAGGAATTCTTGGTACATAATCTCTCAGTTATTCAGGTCACTTCTGTTTATTGCGTTTCTTTTGCGGTAGCGGCTGTACTGAGAAACCATTACGAAGCTGATTGCTACTAATTTTCTCTCTATGCCAGTTGCTCTTTTCTAACTAAGAAAAATATGTATAGGGTTGAAATTAAATTGGTGCAATTAAATTTCTTTAGATGGCATAATTAGGTGACCACGAGAATAGAGTTCTGCTCTATGCATCTGAAATCCAGGACATACAAGTTCACTCAGTCTCAAACTGCCCATATTGGTAATCAAAATTTTATTGATATAAGGTTTTTTCTGAGTGTAAAAAGAAGCTGTTGGGATCAGATCACTTTCGCAAGTTTTGCTAGTTAAGAACGCTTCGAGCGAGCAGCAAAAGTTGCCTGTTGTTGGGAAGATCAGTCATGATGAAAGTTAGGATTCGGTGTTTATGCCGAATGATAATAGATGCCCAGATTAATTATGCTTCTAAAGATGTTCTTTCATGAAAGGTACATATATCTTGTGGATTGTGTTAAGGTTACACTTCGGCCCCAAATTCAATCCAGAGTTTGGGGCCATTTGTTAGATTGGACTTTGGCTTGGGACCATTTACTTGCTTTCCACCTTGCATACACGATACAACCCCAACTTTTCAACCTACTCAAGACCTTACTATTATACAGGTTAGAGTAAATCCATGGTATCCCCAAACAATTTTAAACGAGTTGTACTTGATAATAAACAACTTCATGGTTTATAACTAGTTCACATTTCCAAATTTCTATTCCTTCTAGCCTAGCTAATATCTTTTCCTTCCAGCCTACCTAATATCAAATGAAGTGCCATCTCATTACACCCTGCCTATATCTTCCTCTGTCATCCAATCCTGTTCTTTCTCTACTGAGGATTTTTCCTTTAGACATTCTTTCCTTTGCCTTGATGTTCTGCAAAATCGGTGAAGAAGTAATATAATTAGAAACCTTGGTCTGAGAAGACTAATATTTGCTATTCAACTTTCTACCTAAATGGTGGCCATGAAAAGAGAATATGTCATTATTATAACTCTCCTTCAGATTGATACTAATAGCAAAGAATATGCAAAGAGAGGGGGAGAACTTTGAAATTGAACTTGCTTTTGCCAGCCTTAATATCATTTGACCAGTGATGATGAAAATACTCTAATAGGTGCCTTTTCAGGTTGTAAACAGGGAGCCAAAAGTTAATCCAAAGTGGCATGCTTGGAAAGTCTTACTAAAGTTGTGCACATGCTTTGCTGCTATATCCCACCTCGCCCGTTTTTGCATGAGACTGCCCCTTTATAAAACCCTGCGCAGCAATTTCGTGTGTCCCCTCGGGGACATCCGATAAAATTGGAACGATACAGAGAAGATTAGCATGGCCCCTGCGCAAGGATGACACGCACAAATCGAGAAATGGTCCAAATTTTTTTTTCTTCCCTTTCTGCCCTTCCATTGCAGCAACAATTGACCTAAGGACCCTTCTTCGAACCTTCATATGAGACTGCCATATTGCTTCACAAACTTTAATCTACACAAGCATAATTATATGACCCTAACTATACAACAATCACCCCAACTGTTCTTTGCCGGTGATATTTATCCCGCAGGTTTGGGGCAGGGTGCCTGATCTTTGTGCTGTTACCGGGAGCTGCTGTCCATGGCCTGAGAATGCAAAACTTGTTCGGCACAGCAGGTTTGCAACTTTTAAGGTTACTGCTGTGAGCGCAAGCCTTGGTCTATCATATTTGGTTTTCTATCGGTGCTACAGGAAGCTGTTAAGATCAGATCATTTTTCGTATGTATTGCTAGTTAAGAACACGTCGAGCGAGCAGCAAAATCGCCTGTTGTTCAGAAGATCGTTTACAATGAAAGTTAGGATCGATGTCCACATTATGCTTCTGAAATGTTCTTTATAGAAAGATACACATCCTGTTGGTGTGGATACTTACGATGCTACTTGGGTTCTGTAAATTTCTTTAGATGGCATAATTAGGTGACGAAGAGAATAGCATTCTTCTCTATGCCTTTAAAATCCAGGACAAGCAAGTGCACTCTGTCTCAAACTGCCCATATTGGTAATCAAGATTAACTTTTACAAGGTTTTCTGAAAGTTTTAAAAGAAGCTGTTAGGATCAGATAATTTTTGCATGTTTTGGTAGTTAAAGCAGAAAAAGTTGCCTGTTGTTGGGAAGATCAGTGCTGATAAAATTAATCTTGGAAATGCATTTGTATCTTGTACAGAACACTGCAGCCATAGTAGTTTAAACTTTTAACTCAGATGTGTGAGAGGGTCTAGGTAACAAGTACCAGAAGAAAAAGCATTTTCAAGGATAGTATGACACAGTAGGCACTGGGCACACAAGTCTGGTTTGGGGCCATTTGTTAGATCTGGGTTTGGCTTAGGACCATTTCCTTGCTTTTCACTGGAGTTTTCCTTTGTGGATCGCAGTAAGCCTACACTTCGGCCCCAAAATCAATCCAGAGTTACTTTACAAGAGAAAGCATCTGCAGTCCACCTTGCATACATGATACGACCCCAACTGTTCAACCTACTCAAGATCTTACCATTATACAGGCTAGAGTAAATCCATGGTACCCCCAAAATATTTCAAACGAGTTGTACTTGATAATTGATAGCTTCATGGTTTAATATAGTTCACATTTCCAATTATCTATTCCCTCTTGCCTGTCTAATATCAAATAAAGTGCCCTTCAATTCTGTTCATTCTCTACTGAATATTTCCCTTGAGACATTATTTTCTTTGCCTTGATGGCCTGCAAAATCGACGAAGAAGTAATATAATAAGAGACCTTGGTCTGAGAATATTTATCCAACTTTGTACCTACATGTTAGCCATGAAAAGAGAGCTATTCAAAAAATATATCATTATGATTATATTTCTTCAGAATGATACTAATAGCAAGGAATATGCAAAGAGAGGCAGATCATTATGATTATATTTCTTCAAAATAGTCTAATAAGTACCTTTTCAGGTTTTAAACAAGGAGTCAAGAGTTAATCCAAAGTGGCATGCTTGGAGTGTCTTACTAAAGCTGTGCACACGCTTTGCTGCTTTGTCCCACATCGCCTATTTTTCTATTAGGGTGTCTCTTTATAAAATCCTGCACAGCAACCTAGTGTGTCCCCTCGGGGACATCCGATAAAATTGGAACGATACAGAGAAGATTAGCATGGCCCCTGCGCAAGGATGACACGCACAAATCGAGAAATGGTCCAAATTTTTTTTTCTTTCCATTTTTCCCTCCCTTTGCAACTTCAGCTGACCAAAATCCCCCGCTGATTTACTCAGAAGTCATGGTACGTATCTTTCAGATATTCAGGACCGTTCTATTCTTTGCATTTCTTTTGCTGTATAAATATATCAGTATGAAACCTCCTTATTCCAGTGGCTCTTTTGTGACAAAGAAACATATATAGGGTTCACAATAAATTGACGCAATTAGATTTCTTTAGATGATTTTAGGTGATCATGACGACAGCATTCTTCTTTCTGCCTTCGAAATCTATGACAAGCAAGAAAAACTGTACTCTGCCTCAAACTGCCCATATTGGTAATCTAAAATTAGTGTTACAAGGTTTTCTATTAGGGTCCGATTGGTAAATGGAATTGGAATTGAAATTGGGAATTGCAATTCAATTCCAATTCTCAAGGAATTGGAATTAACTTGGAATTGAATAGAATTTGTAATTCTATTGATTGGTTAGCACAGAAAATTAGGTTGAGAATTGAAAATTGCTAAAGGTAGAAAAAAAAACATAAAAATTGTTATAAGATTGTAAAAAAGTGAAATTGCTTAACTAAAAATTACATTTTAAATTACTAAAGTAAAATTTGTAATTCCATTAAATTCAAATTGCTAAAGCAAAAAATATATTTTGATCACAATAGCCACAACTAATTTTATTAAGTTGCACAACAACCATTTATAGATATAAAAATATGAAATTTTTCCGAAGAAAGTCAATAAAAATCTTCACGGCACCAATTAAAATGCGAGTCACAATTTTTTCAATTCCCATAGATCAACATCCAGTAAAAAGAACAGTTTCAAAATAGCTCCTAAAGGAATAACATCTCATATAGACAATAACAAAAAAATAGCTCCTAAAGAAATAATGTTTCTGATAGGTGATTAGTCAATCATATCAAATTTGTCGTCCACGCCTAGCTTGATATTCAGCTAACATGCCCTTAACTAAATTCTCTTTAAATGTGGTCCTTTCAGTCGTAAGTCGAACAGATCTTATCACTTCCTTATCGCTCGTGTCATCTGAATTGGAGCAGCTGCTTATTTTGCATCAACCTCGACCAAATAGTTCTACCAAATAATTATGCACATAAGAGCAAATATATTTACCGCTACATAAAAATAGAAACTGATTTATAGAGTATAACTAAAATGAAAAAAACCAATTAACCAACATTCTCAAATTTTCCTACAGCAATGTTTTAGCATCATGCAAGAATAATGATCCAATCTAGGTTGAACCCTGTAAACACTAGACATGATCTCAAAGTATCTCCTTCCCTCCTCTACAAGTCCTGAATGACTACAAGCGCTTAACAAATGAGTGAAAGTGACATGATCAGGCTCCTGATCGTTGCTAACCATGAGCTCAAATTACTCGATCCATTTTCTATAAAAAAAAGCATGCACAGCAAAACCTGCAAGCATAGCTGTCCAAGCTATCAATCCGGGTTTTTAATCCCAACCCCTTCCTACCACAACCACTTTGAACATGAACAGTAATAATAGTATAGATGATGCAGTGCGCTTTGAACATGAACAGTAATAATAGTATAGCTGTCCAAGCTATACTATTATTACTGTTCATATATATAGCACGTTCCTACTGTAGTCTATTATTATCCTTCCTATCACTGCATTTCTTCTCCAAGAGAATAACAAAGCCTTAAAAGAAAGTTGAATGCAATGGATTTCTAGGATTTTACCGTTAGAATAGGGAGTAAAGGACCAAAAATTTCCTCAGTCATGATCAAAGAGTCTTCTGGGACATCCAGTAAAATGGTAGGAGCTATCTTTCTGCCAAGTGTGGAAAGAAGCAAAAAATGACATGAAGTGCTTATCCCACTTAAATTACCCCCTTGAGGAACTACGCACATGCAGTAAACTAAAACTTACAGGTTGCTTTCATCTCTTTGACCTCCATGAACTATCTTACCAGAAACCTTATCGTCATCCAATAGCTTTGTCAAACGAGCAAAGTGGTTGGAACTCACAATGCGAGACAAGTCTTTTGAATTTAACTGATCATCCCCATAAAAATTCTTCAACTCAGTTTTTAAAGCATCTACCTGGAGAAGAGGTGGACAAGAAAATGGATCACCATTTACGTGTCAGAAGATAAGTTGCTTCGTATGCAGGGAACCTTACCAACTTTGGAGCATAATCTTTTGTTGTTATAATGTAATCAGGAGAAACGCAGGCTTGTCCATTGTTGCCCCCCCACTTGCCTGCAATGATACGCCTTGTTGCAACCTTTAGAATATGAGGTGATCACATAAGATAAAATGGCAGTGATGGCACCATATGTATGAAACCATTACTAAGTTTGACAAAGGAAAAACTCTCTTTACTTGTAACTTGTAAGTTTATGTTTGAATCCACAATAACAGGAGATTTTCCTCCAAGCTCCAACACTACAGGTGTAAGATGCTTTGCAGCGGCAGCCAACACAACCCGTCCCACTTTCCCGTTCCCTGCAAAAGTTATTTCTTCGTTATAAATCACGACTTAGGGATCAAGTATGAATAGTCACAGTGTTTTAAGCCAATGCCTACTACAGCTAACTTGCTATTTTAACTGGCAAAGCTTATTTCAGGTAATTGACGAAATTAAAAAATAAGTCTCTTAAGTAACCACACTTTGGGGTGTCCCTTGTCATAGGAATCTCTTCCTACCTGTGGACATATACATCCAATAACAAAATCTCTGACCATCCAACACTATCCAACAAGAAAAAATAAAAGGTGTGAGAACCCATGAAATTTACGGGGCATCGACATGCATTCTACTCCCCCACAATTTATTCTAGACCATTTCATATATTTAAAAAGCCCAACCCCTTCCTACCACAACCAGTAGCACAAGCTGAAATTATACAAGTAAGGGTAACTTCATTTGGTTCGAAAATTGTCTTTAATCTCATGCTATTACTAAAACACTGATTTCACGAAAATGCGGAAGTTAACGAATTCCTGGATACCAAATCTTTGTCAGGCATTTCGTCGAACAGTTGGTGTGCATCTTTAGAGCATCCCTCTTTGGCATAAAGAGACACTAAACGGTCACCAATGAACCCATCTCTGTAATTCGATGACTTCACTATTTTGGCATGAACGACCACCATAACAAACTATCACTTCAAAATCCAAAGAGTCCACTAAATCACACTTATCCAAACACTTTGAATTTCTGCCAGTGCCAGGCAACCAAAAAGAGCAGCTCTACAATCTTTAACCCAAACTACAATCTCTGTAATTCGATGACTACACTACAATCTTTAACCCAAACTCAAAATCAAAATCAATAACTGCTCCGGCCACACTACCAAGTAACATCACCCAAACTCAAAATCAATATCAATAACAAAGTTAAGATTTGAAATACATAGATACATACCACAACAGCCAAATTACCGTCGCTGCCGTCAAAAAGAGTAGATCGTTGCCGCCGTCAAAGCAGCAGATCGTTGCCGCCGTCGCCGTCAAATTAGTTGATCGTAGCCACCACCGTATGCACAGTAGATTTCCGCTTCCATGGTGAGGTACAATCATAGAGAAGAGAGAATGAAGAGAAGAACTGCCGAGGTTGAATCAGAAGAACGAAGGAAAAGAAGAAGAAGGAAGAGAATGTCGGGCAGAGGCTTTGAGTGGAGACGGAGAAACGGTGACAAAATATAATGGACTGGAATTATAACTTTGAGGTTGGGCCTTAAGAATTGGACTGTGGGCCTTAAGGTATGTTTTTAATTTCATGGAATTGGGTATGAATTGTAATTCCAATTCCAAATAAGTCGTCCAATCAGCAGAATTGTAATTCATAAGGTCCAATTCCGAAATCTAATTCAATTCCAAGGTTAATTCCGTGATCCAATCGGACCCTTAGTGTTACAGGAAGGTGTTAGGATCAGATCATTTTTCTCATGTTTTGCTCGTTAAGAACTCGTCGAGCAAGCAGCAAAAGTTGTCCGGAAGATCGGTGACGATGAAAGTTAGGATAGAAGTCCAGATTATGTTTCTGAAATGTCTTTTATAGAAAGAAATACATCCTGTTGGTGCGGATACTTACGGTGCTACTAGAGTTGTCTTATAAGCTTTTTTTCTCTTGTACTTAAGTTACCAACCCTCTCACATATCTGAGTCCAAACTACTATGCCTGCAATATTCTGCACAGTATGCTTCTTAAATGGTAGAAAGGATTATTGACTGTGTTTGCTTCCACAAGGATACTATGACATAGTACCCGCACAAGTCTAGTTTGGGGCCTTTTGTTAGATCAGACTTTGGCTTAGGACCATTTCCTTGCTCTTCAGCGGAAGGATTGTGGTACCCCATATCAATTGAGATATCTGATCCAACAAAGCGAAACTATCTGCAGTCCATCTTAAGAAGTTGCAGTCTTATAGCGCAATGGAGATTTGTAGGCATCCAAGTTTTCAGACGACTCAAGGTCTTATCGTCATACAGTAAATCCACGGTACCCGTAGCTTAACAATTTCAAAATAGTTGTACTTGATAATAGATAGTTTCATAGTTCATAACTAGTTCACATTTTACTCCACCAAAGAAGAAGAGTCGGACTATATACAGAATACTGAATTAGCTGGTTAATCTTTACAAATATCTTTTCCTTCTAGCCTAGCTAATGTTCAAAGAGGTGTCATCTCATAACATCCTGTCTATATCTTCCTCTGCCATTCAATCCTGTTCATTCTCTACTGAGGTTTTCCTTTCAGACATTCTTTCCTTTGCCTTGGTTGCCTGCAAAATCGACGAAGAAGCAATATATTAAGAAAAATTGGTCTGAGAATATCGACTAGGATTTGCTATCCAGCTTTGTACCTACATAGTAGCCATGAAAAGAGAGCTATTCAAGAAATATATCATTACAACTCTCCTTCAGAATGATATTAATAGCAATAATATGTAAAGAGAGGGAGAGCTTTAAAATTGAACCTGCTTTTGCCAATTTGTAAAACCAGTTATTAGAGACAGAATAGTTGACTGCACAGTTGATCCGATCACTATTCCGATCCAGAGGCCCTTTGCTTTTAAATGCAGAATGAAACCCAGTACAACAGCTACAGGAATCCCTAACAAGTAGAATGCCCCAAGGTTGACATAGGCCCCAATATGCTGCCACCCACAACCCCTGGCAATTCCTGGTGCAAAATAGAAGCATATGATTATCGAGTATCTAGAAGTAAGGTTTTGAATTGCGTGAGAGCAAATTTGTTCGAGTCTTTTTATAGGTTGTTTTGTCACAGATGTGTATGTGCAGGTGACTAACCAGAAATAACTGCTTGTAAGCTGTCTGTGACTGTAGAGAGACAAATAAGGGGAGCCATCACAGCAATATATTCCACGACTGGCCTCTCATTGCTATAAGCACGTCCTAAAATGTGGCGGCAGCAGAAGAGAGTTATGCTTACGACGACAGTCTCCGTGACTGCAAGAAACATCACAGCCCAAACAGCCACTCGAGCTGCCTGTGGATTCCCTGCTCCCAGTTCATTTGAAACCCGAATGCTACCAAATAATAGATCCAATTAGTATGGATGGATTAAGGAATATATGCTTAAGGGAACAAATCAAGATCACAAACCTTGCAGCAGCCCCAAACCCGTATGGTACAGTGAAGTGCAACGTAGAGATTGTTAAGCTGTTCACAAATAATTTAAAGATGAAGCTATGTAACAAATTTTAAAGTTCTGCTGACACACAGGTGCTAAGTTAGTTAGAAGCATACCATATAGAAAGAACAGAAGTTTCCAGCTTTGGATTGGGTAGAAGGCCTGATAGCAAAATGAGCACCTCTAGCGACCACCATTTGAGACTATTAGCATTTCAATGAAGACTCACGTAGTTCAGAAAACAGAAACACTATGTTCATGATCAGAAAACACTAAAAAAGGGCCAATGAAGAAGAAATTACCAAACCATTACAGCAGATGGGACTCCATAGCGAAAGAATTCCCCAATACCAAGGAAGGCTTCCTTGGAGAAAGGCACGAGGGTGTTCTTACAGGAGAGAGGGTATTTTATGTAGAGCACAAGCAACAATACATAAAACCAGTTAGATAAACTGAAGGCTATTGCAGCACCAGTAATTCCCAACCTTATCTTGAAGATGAGAGCCCAACACAGGGGGACATGGAAACAGAGAACAAGAAAGGAGCTTATGAGCATCGGAAGAATCAAGCTCTGAGACTGTAAAAATCTAACAAGTGGCTTCAGAAGTGCGCTGCCAAGTAGTGCAGGGATGAGCCACATGGAGTATTTGCGTGCTTCAAGCGAGATTGAAGGGTCTTGGCCCACGACGATTAGCAGTTTCTCCATGAAGATCCATAGGACACATATTGGGATACAAACCAGAATGAGAGAGATTATGGCACTATACGTATACACACTGAGCTTCTTGTAATGCCCTGCTCCATATGCTTGCCCACACAGAGTTTCCAATCCCCCCACTAGTCCCGACTGTTTGACATTTTAGAAATGCTTTCAGTGAAATTTGCCAAAGAGATCTTACTTTAAGGTGCAATTTGCACGAGTTCATGTACTAATGTAAGAATGCGTCCTAAGGTCCAAATATAACAAGTAGCTGCACTTTTGTCACCGACTATCCAAAAAACTAGTAAGCAGAAGAATTCTTGTACACTTCCCATGAAAGCCTGTCATAGTTAGCTACTTAACTTCTTGTTAGTGACCATTTTATTCAAATTATCTGCATGTACATTAGCCTTGTCTGATGAGACTATAATAAGAGGAAGCGAGCCCAAATTTGGTTGGTTTTAATGTTAGAAACTTGCAAGAACATGAAATATAGTTACAATGAAAAGTACAATGGCTATCCGTCAAGCGTTTAGCACCAATTATGTAGCATTAAATTCTTTGAAATGCATAGCACTCAAGGGCTCCATTGCAATCCATTAACAAACTTTCTAACTTATATTTACTTGTCACTCAGGAGTTACGATTGGCTCTTCTCGTTTTCACTTATATGGAAGCATGTAATCTTACCTTATGCAGGAGGAGTTTTTGCTATATCCCAAGGAGAATAAATTTTTTTCACAAATTTATCATCCAAAAGTTATCCCGGGTGTTAAATTTTGAAACTCGAAGCAATGGCCAAGCTGTAAATAGTTATAGTACCATCTGATTTTTTCTTTATTTTTCACGTTTTTTCAATGAGCATGACCTCAAAAGCATACCCCTAACTTTGGTATTGTGGAGGTTTTCCCACCATATTGCAGAAGGAGAGGCCAGAGGACTTACAAGAAGAGGACTTACAAGAAGACTGAAACCTGTAACGTTGGTAAGGGAGGTGGCAATGGCAACACTGGAGAGTGAGAGCTGACCCAGGTGTCCAACCATCATCATTGATATCACTTGCAAGAGGTACTGCAGCACCGTTACGGCCACCATTGGCGCCGCAATATGGCCAACCTTCTTTAGCTCTTGAGCAAACAGACTCCATGTTATCGTCCACCTCTTTTCCTCTCCCCCTGTAAACCCAGCCTCTTCCATAGCTATTACCCCTTCTACTATGTTGTCAAATACAACTAATTAACCATTCCCTCCACCATTTGTAGTTACACAAATTACTAGTCAAATGAGGTTGTGTTTCAGTAAGATAGACTAATAAACTGGCTTGCTGTGGAATAGGGTCAGTAGCACGAATCACAAGCTAAATTACCATAGTTTAATCAAGGGGCAGAAAATCCAAATCCCAAAGCCAACTAGTAGTTGTTTGTTCCAACATATTTTCACCATAAACAGCGATTGGCAAATATTTAACCATATTTTTGTTTGAACTATATTAAGATCTTTACTGGTTTTCAGACTAGAGAGAGGTACTCGCAAGTTACACTGCATGAGGCACGGAGCAAACTTGTACTCTTAACATATCCATACGAACAAGTCAAAAGTCAATATTTAAGTAATGGTAACAATAACAATACTAAAGTCCCTTGTTTTCCCTTGTTTTGGGTGTTTCTCTTGTATCTATAGGACCAACTGGGTCATGGGACATCTTCTTCGCAAGTGAAAATGACAATAGTCATGGAAGAGATAAGAGGGAAAAGAATAAAGCAAGGATCCGGCCTATGCAATAAGATGACACTGTCGTGATGCGAAAGTTATTTAGAGACGTTTCACAGTGCAAGACAGAAAAAGTGGTGGTGATATGACGCTTAGAAACCAATATTTGAGTTTTCAAAATAAGTCGCTCCAAAAATTTAGACCGGAAAGTGCATAATCTAATTCTCGGGTATGCATGAAGCTAGTGACAAAATTTTGGAAACCAGTGAGGGAATAACCTTGAAGATGTTGATGGAGAAAGTTTGGTGCTTTCATGCTTCGGAAACTCAAGTGGGGTTAAGCGAGTTCAGAAACTTGTGTCTTAGTAGGTTCAAGATTTGTACAAAGATTGTAAGCAACTATCCTTGTTACTTCTCTCTTGTGCAGAGAGTTTCGGACTACACCATTACATGACTAAACAGAAACCTTAGGCCTCAAACGGTATCACCGAAACCGTCTTTACCAGCAGCAAAAGGCCACGAGCAAACAAACTCGAACGGAAACCAGTAGTTGCGTTGCTGCAGCATACCTCAATCTCACCTCATTAGGCTTCCAAGGACCTTTATCACTAGGGATACTCCGCCACATTCTTCAGTATCACTTTTCCATTTGCTTCAATCTGTGAGCTCTCCTCCCTCCTTTCGGTCCCAAACCAAGCATCTTGTTATGATAAACATCCCATGTGGTGCACAAGAAGGGAACGGTAGCCATTACAAGAGCAACTTTCTCAATCCTTGATGTTACAATAACCACGCTGCCTTATGCTCCACGCCTAATGAAAGCATTTTTTTAAGTCCTTCCCATTTTGCCTGGTTTTCATTCCAGAAGTCGTCCAATACAAGAAATAAACTCCTTTCCATCAACTTTACGTGCAAGCGTTGTTTAACGTCCAAGTCTGAGATATTGCATGGACTACCTTCAATGGACTCTATGACTGCTCTGGCCCTTTAACCTTCCATCATTGTAAACCAATTGAGCTAGCGTGATTTTTCCTAGTCCCCCCCCATTCCCCGTATGGTATACCCAGAGACTTCATAACATGAATTCTTCAGCAAGATGGCGATTTTCATTTCTTTCTCCTCATTTCTTCCATAAATTTCTGATTTGCCTACGATTGAGCTACTTTGTCTCTCCTCCATGTCACCAATTTCTACACCAGTAACACCCTCTTTCAAATGAAACATTCTAGCCTTCGCGACTGTATGTTATCATTCCCTAATGTCCATCACTCTGTCCAATTTTTAACCGCAATACAACCGGATTACCTAGTGGGAAGAAGGTGGTTACCTGTTTTCTCACCTCTCTTCGACTTCGTCTCAAAGCTCCAAACCGGAATCTTGTCCAGGTCCAGTGTATCTTCTGTATCATAAGCTGCAGTCTTGAGCTTTCTCAGCCAATTCCTTAACAGCCTCGCTATCCTATCGCTTAGCCTCCGCACCTTGAATCACGGCTTCGATCGTACTGAAAGTGCTCTTGAGAGAATTGTGTTCAGTCTCGAAGCCCCCCTGGATTGACCTGATAAGAGTAGAAAAAAGTGCATCTGCCATATCTTCGCATGGTGACGAACAAAAACCAAGAAAGGACTGCAGTCCACTTTGGCAATGATAGTGGAAACACAAATACAATAGGTGTTGGCTTGGGGGGACAGCTCTTCCACAAACTACTTTAACCTCCTCAATTGAATTGAGAAATATGACCATACTAGTTAATGGCTTCAAACACTACTGATCTCAAACTAAAGCTCAACTATAAGCCTTGAGCACCTTTTGTCTTCTTTAATTGATGTTTGAAGATTTAAGCTTATCACTGCATGTTATCAATCACAGCACAGCATCTTAAACCATGTCTTTTGGGGAATTATTACTAACTTTCATTTACAAGTAACAACCATCATCTCCCATGGGATTGCCAAGCTCACACATACAATCGCCCATTTTATAGTCTTCATTTCTCATTTTTATTGGAGTTTTGGCCCAATTCAAATCTTTTAATTTCTTAAGAAACCAAGTTCTACTTGTTTCTGCTTCTAAGTTTGAGGATCCTAAAATCTCATCATCTCATTTTTCTTTGCCAAAAGTTATTGCTTCTCTTGGTGCTGATCACTCAAGGTGCAAAAAGTTATTGCTGTCAATCATGCAATTTACGCTATTCTAAATTACTATTTTTCACTTATCAGTAAGAGATAAACCTATGCTGTAATTGTGACTTGTCATTGTTTAATTTCATTTTGTAAAGATGCAGTTGAATAATTTAGGAAAACTCCCCTTCTCAGATACCACAAAAGATCCGTAAATGGATAAACATGCATGCATCTTTGTTACAGCAGTGATATAAAGCTGACATAGGGTTCATCGTACATATCTACCTCCCTCAACAATTTTGCTCTCCTTTAATAGCCAGAATACCAGAAAAATGATGAAAGCCCCTGCAGTGTTCGATTTATTCAAGTCACTCGATACCTCCCAGCATCTGGGATTTCAAAGAACACTTAACTGGGCGTATGAGCGTCTATACAAGCTACCAGTAACTACAACTCGAGATCCAAAATTTTACATTACCCAACATATTTAGGACTTTACACTTCCTACGAGTGTCAGAGGACCAGCAGCAAACAAATCACAAACAGGGACCAATCGATACTGATACATTATTATTTGCCGCAGCATACCTCAGTTCTTGTGCTGCAGCCTACCACTTTCGGCGCCAGCATATGGATCAATAGTTACATTTATGACAGCAGGCTTCCGTGCAGAAAATGATTCAGCAAGTGCAGATTTGAGCTCATCCGGTGTCCCAACAAGATAACCTTTTCCTCCAAAAGCTTCAATCAGAATATGGTACGCTGCACCTGGGACAAAGGAAGTGGGTGCAGGATCATCTTTGTACGGCCCTGTAATTTCTTCAGGACTTCTCCGATCACCACCATAGACACCACCATTGTTAAAGACTATCACCACCACAGGCAATTGATATCGAACCAATGTCTGCATAAGTCAAAGAACCACACAGCCCACATATTAGAATCCAATAATCAGAAAACATATAAGTAAAGTCAGTTTCGAGCAAAAGGATTTAATATAAAGCTAGATATCAAAACAGTTGCCCTTCTGATTTTGGATGGTGGCACATGACCCTACTATGCTACCAAATTAGTACACAATCCCCTGATGGTTTGAAGTTTAACCACAGGGTAACTGTTTGATTCTGTGTTACAAAAGTTCTTGACCAGACATTTTATTCAGATGACAATTGCCCAAACCTCTATAAACAATTCTCCCTTATCCTTTCTTCTCTTTTTCCTTTCACAGCTGAACCAATCACCAGTTAGCCAGTGCAGCCTCTTCCCCTTCTTCATATAGCACACACACACATCTAGATCACATAATTATATACACATAAAAACATCCATATATAAACATACACACGGATGCAGAGGGTTGTAATTGCCGACCTCTGTCCAGCCCAAGAAATCCATTCAGCACTAAGCATATTAGTTCTAGAACTTATTTGCTTGGCATTGACTAGACCAGCGTTATAGTGCATTTTACTGGTACAAGAACACACTTAGATCAACGGTATCCCGTCCCTGTACAGAGAGCTTCAAGGGTAGAATACTGAATTTTCTTGACCGCAAGGGAAGTACAGCATTCCTTAGTTTGTGAAGTAAGAACAATGTCACCCGAAGAATGTCCAGCGAAATTATTGTGAGAAAGGGAGGGATGTCATCGTCGTGGTTAGTAGAACTGGATTAGACTCAGATTCGTTTGATGATTTGCGAATGTTTCCGGATGTTGACAGCCATCTTAGAAGATTAAAGATCAGCTTGATGATCATCTAATGGGCCAGCGAGGACAGTATACAAAAATTTGGGCAACCCCAGATCCTTGTGATGGAATCATGACTAAGTTGGTTGCTGATTCGATGTACAACTGTTCAAGGGTTTGTTGCGAAGATTCGGTGATGGCAATATGGTGGTGCCCTGAAGATGGTGGAGATGATGGCATCGGCATGGCAAAGATGTTGGCATAGCAAAAGCAGATTGACCGAGCACTGGAACAAGTTATAGCTCTGATACAAGTTGATGTTGAACAACAGGACGAGAAAGAAGCAAAGAAGAAGAATAACAGTAAGAGTCTTTCACACTGCTTTGACCCTCGCAAGAGACCACTGATGCTCATATGCCAAAGGCAGATATCCTCTCCTACAATTCTCAAAAGTTGAGCTCGACTAGCTTGAAATCCTAACAGTGTTTATAGGCTAATTCGAAGAAATCTATTTCTTTAACTAACTGGAGCTGCAAGTCTACATTTAATTCCACACAAATAGAAGTAAGAACAAAACGGAGCTAAATGTGAGCATTATCATAGTGTCGTTAACAATTGGAGATCAAGCAAGGCAAACAGTATTTCATCATCAAGCATAAGTGCATAAACATAGTTCTAAGAAAGGGAACAAACCTCGACTTCCATTGCACTGAACCCGAAACCAGAGTCCCCTTCAACTGCCACAACAAGCCGATCAGGTGATGCCACTGCCGCAGCAATGCAATAACCAAGACCAACCCCCATTGTCCCCCAAGTCCCTGCGTCCAACCTAGTCCTAGGCTCCGTCTGAATCAACACCGACCGACCAACATCCATCGTGTTTGCCCCTTCCGAAACCACAATAGGAGCAGGAGTACCTAACCCCAAAATCGCATCTCTAATAATCCTCATCGGCGTCATAAAATTAAACGGCACCACATCCTTTGCCAACTGCACCTCCATTTTAGCCACATTCTCCTTGGCCTTCTTCGAAATCGACTCAACCCATGAATGAGACCTCCCTAAACAAAAAGGGTCATCCTTAATCGCCTTATTCAGCACTTGTAACACCCGCTTCGCATCCCCAACCAATCCCAAACACGGCTTCCTCAACTTAATCTCTTCCTTGCACACATCGACCAGTATAAACTTCACATCCTTTGCCCACTTGGGCGGCTCCCCAAAGTGCAACAGCCAGTTCAGCCGCGCCCCAACCACAAGCGCAACATCACATTTCCCAATCGCTAGCGACCTCGCCGCCGTGGCCGCCAGCTCATGCGTGTCAGGTAACAAGCCCTTTCCCATGGGAGTCGGCAAAAACGGAATCCCAGTACTTTCCACCAATTTCTTCAACTCATTTTCCGCTCTCGCGATTGCAGCGCCCTTGCCAAACACGATCAAAGGCCGCTCCGCTTGCCTTAAGAGCGCAACCGCCTTTTCGATCTCCGAGCGCGCAATAATGTCGACCACTTCTTTCTCTCTACATTTCTCCGCATCCGATAGTAATTTCTCAGCTTCAAATTCGGTTACGGATTGGTGGAGCACATCGGACGGAATGTCCAGATAGCACCCGCCGGGCCGACCGGAGGCAGCCCGATCCAGAGCGGCAAAGACGGAACTAGGGATCAGTGTGATGTCGGTGGCTTTGACGGAGAATTTGGAGAAGGGCTGGACGGCGGCGATCTGGTCGAGCTCCTGGAAGTCGCCGCGGCCGGTGTCGCGCTGGTCGGAGGAGCCGGAGATCATGAGGCAGGGCCAGGCGTTGGCGGCGGCGTTGGAGAGGCCGGCGAGGCCGTGGACGCAGCCGGGGCCGGAGACGGTGAGGAGGACCCCGGGGCGGCCGGTGAGGTAGCCGTAGGCGGAGGCGGCGTAGCCGGCGGACTGCTCGTTGTGGAAGGCGATGAAACGGACGCCGAGCGACACGGCGCGGTTCGCCAGGGAGGTCACCGGGA
This sequence comes from Escallonia rubra, assembly GCA_033065855.1. Classification (NCBI taxonomy): domain Eukaryota; kingdom Viridiplantae; phylum Streptophyta; class Magnoliopsida; order Escalloniales; family Escalloniaceae; genus Escallonia; species Escallonia rubra. The sequence goes on along the minus strand of JAVXUO010001034.1, from coordinate 865,716 downwards.
TGCCGACGACGCCGAACATCCGGTCGACGCCGGCCCGGGCCAGGGATCTGGCCACCAGGAGGTTGCAGTCGACACGTGGCGCATTGTGATTGGTTTCCGCCATTGTGAAGTGTGGGGTTTTAGTGGGTAAATTGTTTGATACAGAGCAGTTTGATTGCTGTTTATATAAGTCTGGTTAGTAAGAATGTGCCCACCACCCCCACATGATTCCACTTCTGAGAATGGCAGATGATTCACGCGACATTATGACGATGTTGCCCTTTGATGAACTAAATTTGTTCTTGGCTACTGCTAAATATTATGGCTAATTACACTTATGTCACTGAGGTTTAGGGATAATTACAGGTAAGAATAATAGTTTGGACAAATTACACTTATGTTCGTTGATCAAACGGAATCTTAAAAATCCTAACGGTTTTAATGAAAAACTTTGTTGTCCCTGAGTTGAAACCTTATTTATTTTCCAATGCCATTACTTTATCTAAATCAAAAAAAAAAAAATCTCTCCAGGAAGGGGGTGGGGGACCTTACTGGCGCATGAAGATTGAAACAAAATCAAAATTTTTGTCGTCGATGAACCGAGACTGAAGAAGTCTCTTGAAACCCTAGATCTACGAAGCTTGGCCTTCTTAATTGGAATGCTGCGGCAGAGGACGCTAGGCGAGCGGCGCTGCTTGTCATCACCATCGACGGCAACTCCATCTCCGATGCTATCACCTTGATTTGCAATCACCATCGCGGTTCTCTCGGCAATGAATCGAAGCGTTTGTCCGGATCTCTGGCAATCACCACCGCGATTTTCAGCAGTCGCGATTGTCACCAGCTGCGATCTCATCGACGGTGGCCGGGAGAGAGATTTCGCCGCCGTCCACCACCTCCTCAACAAGCGGGCACACAGCGGTTTCTTCAACACCACCGAAACATTCAAGTTCATCTCCTCTCTCATTGAAATGTTCTTCAGGTTCTAGTTTAGGCGATTTATGGTTTGAAAATTTGGATGGCTTTGGTTTTTGTTGCAAATTAAGCTTGATCAGAGCACTGAGCTTGAATCGCAATTTGAGCTGGGTTTTGAGTGCGCGGTGGCGGCAGCGTGGGTTAGGGGGCGGCGGCGGCGGAGGAAGAGAATGAAAATTAGGGTTTCAAAAAATTCTTAATCTACAAATTAGATTTTTAGTTTTGAAAATTTGATCTGTTCATTCTCCCCCCAAAATTTGATATGTTCAATTCGATAAAAAAGACATAAGGAACTCACCAATTTTAGGGTTTTAAAACCCTAATATTCAAATCAAGGTTTTAAATTTTAATTTAAAAACTTTAAAAATTATTCAGTATATACTGTACAAGGGTAGTTTTGTCATTTTAAAAATACGTATTGCTGACATCATTAAAAAAGTACACTTTTTGGACGGAACCCTGACGGATGGACACGGGTGATACATTTGAAACACTTTTGATCACGGAATGTTACATTTTGAAACTTTGTGTCATTGACTGTAATTACTCCCTAACCTCAGGGACATAGGTGTAATTCGCCCTAAATACTAATACCCGATAAGGATCATCTGTCTTGCTGGCATAAAAGTTTCGCTAAACAAATTTTTTTTATATAAATTTAAAAATAAAAGTAAAATACTTTAGTGACAATCTTCTTAATGATAAGAATGTTACAATAAAAATGTTGTAGTAGATTTCACCGGGTCAGTCGCCTAATGTTGAACTGTGCAAAAGTTTGCGCCAATTGGTCGGATGATGTGGAATTCCTTAGTACGTGCATTTTTGCAGCATTGTATTCGGGATTGGAGAAGAAGGTCGATGCTACCGTTTGAATTTTGGTGGGTCTCTCGTGGTAAATGTAAGTTTGTTCGTTTTCTGAAATACGAGAAATATCTACTAATGTAATACTGTAAGAAATAACAATAGCTTCATGCACTATCTAATTTTTCCAACTTGGATTAGTCTTTGAAGGCTAGTTAGTAGCTACAATATTGTGCACATGCTAGGATTAATCATTTTGGTTTCTGTCTTTAAAAAAAAAGAGTAAATGTGTTTGAGACCACAAAACAAAGATAATCATATATTGTGAAACAAAAGAAGAGATACATTCCTGAAGTTAAAACCCTAGATATTATTATCAAAAAAAACAAAAAAACCCTAGATATGTAAACAATGTGACTCATCATAAGCCAGGTATTTTTTTCAGCCTTCTGTTTTTGGTTAAAAGTTAAAGATTATTTTATCGATAGAAAAAGATAAGCCTAAACTTTACAGTTCTTCATAGTATGGCTTCACAAACCGGCTAGAAGAATCTTGACACTGCTAGACATAGTTATATGTATATGAGGCATATCTGGTTATACAAAAAGTAACTAGGGACGGATCCAGAAAGTTTAATTATGTGGGGTCAAAAAGTCATTAAAAATTATGACTAAAATAAAAGAATTCGCGTCACTGTTAAATACGTTAAATACAAAATAGATTGATCAACTTAACTACTAATCGTATAATTTTACTATTCATATTAATTTATTGAACTTAGTAATGTTAGTCTTCTTGCATGAAAGAAGCTTAACTTCTATTGTATATATGTATATGTATTACTAGTGTGATTATTAATTATATAAAGATAATATTCATATATAAGTTAACATAACCAATCTTGATCTATTTGAGTTTCTTTGTAATTCAGAAAATTAAAATTTAGAAGAATGAGGATGGAGTAAGGGAACGAGAAAGACATAAATTATGATGGTCGGTGGCAGAAAAAGTAAAAAACACAACAAAATAAAACCTTAATATATTAATGTTACAATATAGTAATATTTTCGTGAATATTTCAAATATGATTAGTCTTTAAAGGCTAGTTAGTGGCTACGATATTGTGCACATGTTAGGATTAATCCTTTTGCTTTCTGTCTTTATAAAAAAGAGTAAATGTGTTTGAGACCACAAAACAAAGATGCAACGTACTCATCCCATATTATGAAACAAAAGAAGAGATCCATTCCAGGAGCTGAAACCCTAGATCTGTAAACAATGTGACTCATCATAAGCCAAGTACTTTTTTAGCCTTCTATTTTTTGTTAAAAGTTAAAGATGATTTTATCGATAGAAAAAGATAAGCCTAAACTTTACAGTTCTTCATAGTATGGTCTCACAAACCAGCTAGAAGAGACATCGTATATGTGGGGCATATCTGTTTACACAAAAAGTCATCTTATTATCCAGGGACGGATCCACGAAGTTTAATTGAGGAGGGCCAAAGAGTCATAAAAAAATTTGATGGCTAACATAAAAGAATTCACGTCACTGTTAAATACGTTAAATGCAAAGAAATTGATCAACTTGACTACTAATCGTATAATTTCTCTAGTCATAATAATTTATTGAACTTAGTAACGTTAGTCAGCAAAACTTACTAATTTTGCATGAAAGAAGCTTAACTTCTATTGTATATATGTATTACTAGAGTGATTCTTAATTATATAAGGATAATATTCATGTATAAGTTAACATACTATAAGAATTTAAAACTAAAAAAGAAAAAAAATCAAACTTGATATATTTGAGTTTCTTTGTAATTCGGAAAATTAAAATTTAGAATTTAGAAGAATGAAGATGAAGTAAAGGAACGCGAAAGACATAGATTATGACGGCCGGTGGCAAAAAAAGTAAAAGACACAACAAAATGAATTTCGTGAACATTTCAAATATGATTGCTCATTATTTTTAAAAAATTAAAGAAAAAATATCCCAAAATTTAAGGAGGTGCCATGGCCCCTCCCTACTCAGACACTCAGACAGGTGGTCCACCCATGCTATTATAAACTTTCTTACAAACCAAAAAAATAAATTATTGAAATTTGTTTTTTAATCAAACATGTATACGTCTAACCGGATGAACCTCGGTGCGATATTTAAGAATGCGAGGACATATTCAAGCATTTTCTTTTGCTTTAAAAAGGGCTAAAGGTTTCCTTCATCGAAGCCTTAAAAATAGGAGGATGTTTTTCCCTTGAAAACAAGGATCGATTCTTGTTGCTTGCATCAAGTTGTGGGAAAAAGGTAATAAGAAAGCTCTCCTCAAGTGGTACAATATGAACATATTTGCTTTGAGAAACGCTAATAAGAAAGCTCTCCTCAAGTGAGCAGTCTCGTGTAGTAATGGGAAGCCATCAACTAATTAAGCTTTGACTCGTCTGCAAATTTGGTCTGTTAGTCTTCATACAAATCGTAACGTGTAAAAGTTAAGCAGACTTCATTTCCTTTTCTTTCGGAGCAAATTGGCCATAGCTGTCTACAACATTTTGACATTCACCACCGATCCTTGTCATGAGAATTCATTATTTCTCTACGGTCTATGTGTAATGTGTATGGTTTGTTAGTGACATGGTCCCTTCGCCCCGAGCAAAAATTCGGCGGCCACGCTCTATTAGGGCACTATGACCCAAGCCTCCGTAAAACTCACACTTCCACTTCATATATAGCCATCGTTAGGGCTGCAACTTGGGCAGGCTGGACGAACTCAAGAGTCAGACTATGCTCAGTCCACTCTAAAAAATTTGTACCCGTGTTCAACACAATTCATCTACCGGCCAAATAACATCTGTCCATGTTCATCCCATGAAAGTTTTGGTGAGCAGGAGTTGAACATAGGCTACCCACGAGTTGTCCATGGTTTCATATTAGTTTTTATTTACTTAATTTTAACGCATAGCAATTATCACACAAGTCTACTAATTAATCATAAGTTTTTGTTAATTTAATTTTTAAGCATGTCAGTTACCATCAAAGTCTACTAATTAGTCATGATAATAAAAAAGAGTATGGTGAAATCTCAAAATGAATTTAGTTATAAGCATTGAAATAAAGTTTCAAGACAAAATAAAAGAAAATGACAAGGGTGTTTCGAAACAATCTTAACCACGGTCACTTCTACAAGTTGACACGGGTTCTCCAGCCCAAGTTGCACCCCTAACCACCACCTAAAACCTCCATCATATCTATTCCAATTGTGAACCCCATCAACGCTAATATGATTCAATGTCAATCAGAACAACTCGACGAAAGCAACGTACATTTGGATCAACAACAACTATCCCACTGCAACATTGATGTAAGGGGTCAAAAATGATTTGCATTTTTTAGGTATCTTATATGTATATCGGAGATATTCATGTAGAATTAGGAAGATTTTCTGGAGGACATACACTTTTTTACCTAAGATAAGAGAAGTTAAAAAAAAATGGGAATGGTGTAAATTATGAGATATAAGTGGATAAATAACGGAAAAACTGGAGATCCATACATACACATACTCATAGACACACACATACATATTACGTAAAACAAGTTCGTACGCGTCCAGATTTTGAGAATGTGTAATTGCTTTGAAAGACATTATGAACGGCAATAACATATATTACTATGAGAACTTTTCCCCCTTTTTAGGCTCATATTGGCACAAGGTTTAAGGTGATTTTTTTTATGATTTTTGGATCTAAATGATTAAGGGCACTTTTTGTGTTTGATGACTCGAAAGTTGTAGCCGTTGGGAAGAACTTAAAAGTTGCTATAAGCTGTTATTTTATGGGATGTTTATGTAATTTGTTCTAAAAATTTCGGGCTTTATATTATGTAATCGGTTAATACTTGTAAAACACTTGTAGATAGTTAAATCTAATGAATGAGCTAAAAACTTGTAGTTAGGGGTGGCAATTGTAACCCAAACCCAATTTCCCGCCCATTTAAAAATGACCCAAAACCACCCATTTATATAAATGGGTCAAGAATCTTGCAACCCATTAACCCATTCATTTATATGGGTTACAAATGGGTGTCCATTACCTAGGGGTGGCAATTGAAACATAAACCCATTTATCCGCCCAAACCCGCCCATTTAAAAATGACCCAAAACCACCCATTTAGATAAATGGGTCAAGAATCTTGCAACCCATTAACCCATTAATTTATATGGGTTACAAATGGGTGACCATTACCCATTAATCAATCTGTATCATTCTTCTCTCTTCCTTCATCCACACTGACGATACACGACCTTCACACACAAGCGTTCATCGTTGACACCGCCACCACAACTCTCGTCGTTGACACACGGTGATATTTCACCGTCATCGCCGCCGCCGACCGTCACCGATAGGTAAGCTTATTCTCCCGTCGTTCTCTCCATCTCTTTCTCTTTTGATTAATTTTCTATCTTCTCATTTGATCTCCGTCTCTCTTTTATCTCGACAAGTCAACGTATTTTGAAATCTTAGTTCATTCATATTCGAGTAGTTTGGTATGTGTACAGACCAATATGCAGTAGCATATATATGAAAAAGCAGGCAATCAACTAAATGAGGTAGTTGACATGGCAAGGCTACCCAGATCCTAGTTATTCATCGATTTGACAACAAAATTATTTGTAAATTTAGTATATTGCAGAATGAATAGTACATAGTGCGTGTGTCATTGCATTCATAGAAGCTTACCCGACGGGTGCTCGATATATACATCATAAACTGGAGTAGTCATTATATGAAGTACACAATCAGTTGAATCTAAGACAAGATCTTGTAATATACATAAAAATCTCTCTTGCAAATTCTGGAAGTCATTATTGATACGTCTATCTAAATGACAATGTTAATCATTACAATAATTATGAGTCTTAATATGATTACTAGTTTTGATCTCGTGCGTTTAAGAATTTAGAATCATTAAAATAATGTAAAAATCACATTGAGCGAAACAAATAGGGACTTTTTCAAAAAGTTTTTCAAAAAGGTGCTAGCATAGAAAACTAAATTAAGCATACTATTGTAAGCATATAAAATCACCTAAGGTATCGAAAAGATGAAAAATAACAAAGAGAACCAACCAACGCATAAAACTAAATATAATATAAAAATATTGAAAGGTCAAAGAAATACAAAATAAGACCAATACTCCCACCATTTGATGAAACTATTAACAACCGGTAACACTTTTATTTTTTGAAGCGTATGATATTAAACAAATAAAAGAAATTGTTATATATGATTGACTATCCAGCTTAAAGATAGAATTTTCACCAAAACAACCTCATTTTTTTGCATATTAAGATGAATCAATTCCTCTCTTTGCATATACTCAAAAAAGGGTGAAATACAATAACGAAAATATGAAGGACTGGATGTTCAAAAATAGCCTGTATATAGATATATATCAAGAAAAAGAGGAGGATATATTTTTATGCTACCTCAGATGGTGATAATCTATGCTGGCAAATGGTGATTACCACATGTGATTGGAAAGTTTTTTTTTTAGTGTAAACTTTTAGATTGTTATTTTAGAAATATGTAATCAGTGGGGTTTAGAAGGAGAGAGATTTAATCTGATTGGAATCTAATTTAATTATATATCAAAAATTAACGAATTAACGAATTAACAGGAACCAAAAAATGAGAAAAAGTTAAAGTCAAAGTAAGGAGATAATTTAGGGAAGGAAATCATGTATAGGGAAGTTACATATAAATAGATATCTGAACATATGGGTGTTTGTGAACATACGGGTGTTTGTGAGAGAGATTGGAAAATAATAAATGTTAAAACATGTGACAAAAAGGGTAAAAATAATTATTAAAAAATTTTATTCCATGTGGCAGAAGGAGAGAGTGTCCACGTAGAACGTGACGTGACCACTTTCTCTCAGTTTCGGCTTTCATATATATATATATATATATATATATATATATAGATACGTCTATCTAAATGACACTGTTAATCATTACAATGATTATGAGTCTTAATATGATTATTTGCAATCCACACCTATGAACTAATAAAGGAGATCTTAAATACTGCAACGGGTCAAGCTATGATGTGCAAAATAAACAACAATTTATTCTTATAAAAAAAAACTCCAACATGCCTTGAGCTTTTTAACATCTTTCATTTAATTCGACAATTTGAAAGAAGCGAGATTTACCGCATCCTTACATTTTAGACAGGAATAAAGTTTCTCACATTTTAATGGAAACTTTAATATTCAAAGAATTTTAACCTCCTGAAAATTAGGGAATTGAATATCCAAAGTTTCAAAAAAATCTCGCGCATTTACGATTCTCGCAACCAATTATTGCCACACTGCGGACTCACGAAAGAGCGCAAGAAGAAGAAATTGGTTATCCATAGGAGAAGTTAAGAAGAATTTTGCACATACACCTTTATACTTAAAAGAAGTTAAGAAGAAATTGGACAATTGCAAAAATATGAGATGGAAGTCGATAAATTACGGAAAACCGTTTATCCATCCATACACGTAAACATAGACACACACATTCTTGTTATGTACAACATGTAGGTACACGTCCAGATTGAGAGTGAGAGAGGGCGTAATTACTTTGAACAACATGTAAGTAGTTACTGTATGGGGGTGTTCATGTATTTTATCCTAAAAATTTTCCAGTATTGTACTATATATGTTGATTAATACTTGTAAAACACTCAAATAGTCAAATCTAATGAATGAGCTAAATCCAAACAACTTGTCAATATGTACATCAAAAATTTGGAATAGTCAGTAAAACTAATGAAAGATCTTGTAACACACACACAAATCTCTCCTGCAAAAATTGGAACATACATTAAAATCACATCTATTTAAATGACACTATTAAGCATTAAAACAAATTATTGTTCAAATACTATCATAAAATTATGCGAAAGGCTTTTGTGTTGTGATACCATAGAAAATTTTCATATGGAAAGCAATGAAAAAAAACAAGTATGCCCTAAATTTCAAGCTTACCTGTATTCATTCATGAAATGTCATTTTATTTGAAATTTACAACCTAATTCTCTTCTCTTTCTTCATTAGTTGTCACCACTATCCTTTAACCGTCACTATTCGACTGCTGTGCGCTCGTCGGTGAAGGCCAGGAAAGAAAGCTACTAATTAGGGTTATAAAATTCAAAACTCATATGATCTCTTTACACCCTTAACGAACTAATACGTACTCCATCTCTGTTTAGTTAATTGATTGTATCTGACTTGTATACTTATTTAAAATTGAATTATATTTTATGAGTTTTTCATTATACTCCAAGAAAGAGTGAGGGAAAAAAGTGGTTAGGAGAGAGAGAAATATGAGTTGGTGCATGATTAATTATAGAGAAATAAATAGAATAAAAAATTATAAAAATGGTAAACATGAAAAAACACTTATGAAATATTTGTTAATTTAAAAAGTGATCAATTTTTTGGGACAGCCGAACAAATTTTTTCGAGACGGAAGGAGTATAACATTTTCATAGAGCATAATTGTCTTTTTAGTTCTATACCATAGAAAAATGTTCTATTACATAATAACACATTAGCTTTTCCCAAAAAATTTGCAATGCCTAATAAAGGATATATAAAGTAAAGTACTCTTAAATACGGCAAATGTGGGTTTATGATTTGCTAAATAAACAACCGGTTATCCTTATTAAAATACTCCAACAGACACCGTTCTTTTTAACTTTTTTCATTTACTTTGAGAATTTGAAAGAGGTGAGATTTTACCAAATCCTTATACTTTAGGCCGGGCTCAAATTTCTCACATTTTAGTCTATACAAAAGATTCAAAGAATTTTAACCCACAGGAAAGTAAGGAATTGAATAGCCTAAGTTTCATAAAATTCTCGCACATTTACTATTCTCGCCACCAATTTTTGCCAAACGGACGCGACTAACAAAAGAGCTAGAAAAAATTTCTAAAAGTTTTTGCCGCATGCTCCAAGATTTGTTCATCATCATGAAAAGAGTAAAAATTTCACTCATCGTTGCGTTGCTTCTAATATTAGGGCCAGCTTAACACAACCTTTCTCTAACATCATCATGTTCCCCACAGCGTGTAGCCCAATCCCATCCCCAAAAGCAAAGTTCTTGAACGTTTTAATGGGTTCAGTTGCAACAAAGTTAAGCAATGAAGAACCCAATTTGACATTGATAACAGTTGGAGGGCCTATTTGAAATCTGGTTCGAGAGCCACCAGCTCGTGCTCGAGCTCGCTTGGGGTTCTAACCAAAACTTCAACCCTATTATTTGCAGCAAAAGCCCAACTGCTCCCTTAAACCCTTTTCCTCCTCCGTCTCACTCTCCCCTCCTCGTAACAAAATCAGCCCCTTCACCCTTTTTCCAGGTTTTGCTCTCTCTCTCTCTCTCTCTCTCTCGCTCTCTCTCTCATGTCTAGATATGCTTATGTCTATGCTTTCGTCCTATGTATATCTAGTATCCGCATTTTCAGCTTCAAATCAAACTAGCCCTCCTTTATTGTAAGTAATTGACATTAAACTTGTTATGGGTATGTGTCTTAATTAAATGTTCACTTTGCTTTCATGAATATATCAAATGTTGGGCACATGATTTGGATATTCCTATTCTTTTGTAAGCATGATCTTGGTTACCACTAGGTTTTAATAATTCGGAAGATAATCTGTGGATGTAGCCTGCCCCAGCCCGCTCCCCTTTTTTTTGAATTTTTTGTTAATTTTTGTGCTGTGCAGTTGATAGTACTAGTGTAAGAAATGATAAAGAGGCGATTCTACAAGCACGAGCACGGCGATAGAGACGGACCCTCCGACGGTGGTTCGTCTTCGTCAGACTCCGAACTGGAGGCGGAAGAAGCCAGAGAAGATACAGAAGAGGAAGAGGAGGATGCGGTTGCTGAAGTTAGAGAGAGCAACGAGCCAGGTTCTTCTTCTTCTGGTTCGTCTACCCTCGCTTGCTTTTGTTCCTTATTGCACACTATCATACCAATTAGGTTTAGGCCTCAAGTCTATGCTTTCGAGGGTAAGTTATGTGGGTTTCATAATCTGCCTATCCAGCGGTATCATAATCCATGGTTAGTTATGACAACCGCTTACTAGTGGAAGATCTTGGTGTTGATTTTTGAAAAGCAATTACTGGTGGAGAATATAGTTGTGCTTGTCTGATATGATTCAATGAAATATCAGGATTGTTGGCATCACCATAAGTATTTCGTTAAATTTTCCCAAAACAGTGCTGTTTTTACTTTCTTCATGTGCATATAACTTGGAGTTGAGACGCAATATACGTGTGACTTTTGCCTGGAATTAGAATCACAACGATCAACCCGTTTTAAGTCATTGTGCATTGCAGGATATGAGAGTGAGGATAGCTCAGCAAATGCAGTTGATCTCGACTCATCAGGTTAAATTTAGTTTTACTATTTGAAACTTTTTAATCGCCTTTCTTTTTTCTTATTTTCGTTGTTTTATGCAATGTTTCATATCGTCTCCAAATATCTGTAGTAGTACTATGCTGAACAAAAGTTTACTGCAAACAAAAACTAAGTATCCTCTTTAAATAACCTTTTGTATATCTTTCATCATTTTCGAACTTTCTTCATCATAGAATATGCCCATGAAAAGGTGATTAGAAAAATCGTTATACAAACAAGGGGTTATGACACTTTGAAACATGTACGGTTAGTTTTAAAAGGACTACTGCTGCACAGATTCTGAAATCAATTGCTTTTGGGCACGGTTGGACACATTTGTCTCAACTGTCAATTTTTCCATGTTCAGGTCCTCTAGAATTTGAGAAATGAATCACCGATAGTTAGCAATCTGTATAGTACGTCTACTTTTACAGTAACGACCTGGGTCCGTGGCCCAACCACAGAGCAATGCCTCCCTCAAAACACTAGCCAAAATTGGTGCTTATGAGTTCATGGGTCTTATAAGGCCAATCTCATACTGTCCCACATCCGATGTGGGATATCACATGTACGTTCACAATCATTTAATGTGATATATTAAAATTATCATTGTTGAGAATGAATTGCTTATTTATTGTAACCATGAGTAGGAAAGTCGGATTAAAGATAATTTGATGGAACATTGTATTTGTATCTGATTGAACTATGTGTTGGCTTCTTATTTGCTTCTTAAATATCAGATGTTGTGTTCTATTAAACGTGTGATAGGTCAAGGTGTTGTATAGACAGAGCAAGCCAATGCCCAAGAGCCAGAAGTGTCCCCATCTTCTAATAACTGGGTTTATAAAAGCTTGCATCCTACTATTGAAAGCATAGAATGATATCTATTCTTTTCGAGACAAATATGAGATGACTAAAACAAGCAATAAATTATGTTGAAGAGAGCTCTTTTTGGACGCTGTGACTTGTGCATTGGTAGTCATGTTCATAAATCCCGGTTCTCTTTCATAATTAGATTTAACGGCAAAGGGTAAAACTTTCAATTATATGGCACAAATGTCTAATACGTGCCCTTTCATCTTTATTTAGTGCACTTTCCTGTTTGATATTTTAGGCTGCGTGCTTTTATCTTAGTTTTGCAACATTTTGCTACTTTAACAGAGGATTGGCAATGGAACATTAACTTTTGTATTTTTTTCTAAAACTTGCTCTATGACTCCGTCAATTTGTGTACATGAGTGAGGACAGTTGTGCAAGTTTTCAAACTTACTCAATGCCATAAATTATCTGAACAAAATGTGAAAAAGAAAAAAAATCAAACATATAAACACAAATGTTAGTTTGAGAATAGCTTTTTGTGGATATGTTTGACAAGTGCACTTACATGTCTACTATCTCCTGCCTGGTTAGCATATTCGCATATTGAAAATATGCTCTGCATATCAAAGAGTACCTTCAAAATGCATGCTTAGCCTTTGGTTCTAAAAATTCTGTTATTTGAGTGTGTATATGCAACTTTTGGCAGGTTTACCAACAACTGATGATGACATGAAAGCTGGAACTGGTGGACAACATATTAGTGGCAATCTTTCACGTGATAAAGGAAGTGCTGAAATGTTAGATACACAACCTAATACTGAGGCTGAAAAGGACATGGTTCCCTCTGATGTTAAAGGCTGCGTCTTGAAATGTAAATCAGTTTTCAAGTGCAGGCTATGCCCAAGACTAGTCTGTTTGACAGAGGAGACAATGAAGGCTCATCTTGAATCCAAGGTACTTCACCTTCAAGGCTTACAGTATATTTCCTTGTATTCCTTCTTCAACCAAATTACTCAAAAGTTTTGTCCTGAATATAAACTGAGTTGTACTACAGTTAATTTTCCTTCGTCCTCTGTATTAGTGGTCATTAAACTATCTGCATGCTTATTACTTTCTATCTGTTGTTTTTGATAAGACAAAAAGTGGTATGGTCTTTCCCCAGCAAGGGCAGTTGAGACAAGCATCCAGTTCAATGTGTAAATGTTTTTTTAAGAGTTGGTGCCTGTGGAATCTCTCTAGTTGTGTGTTTCCTACTTAGCATGAAAAGGAAGGATTCACGTGAGTTTAGTGCCCCTTGGTATGTCAGAGTTCTGGTTTTCTGACCGTCTATCTTGGTCTGGTTTGACCTCTCCCATGTCTGTCTGCCCATACTTTGTTAATTGCCTTAGTAGTCAAGTCTCTCAGGCTGTTTCCTGTGGACAATTGCCTTTACTTAGTGTTCTGGCCATAAATGAAAGGTGGAGTAAGAGATTTTGGGGGATGTTCCTGATGGTATCATTGTAGTGCTATTGGACAGATCTAGCATCACATTGTAGTGAGCCTTGGCGCAACGCTAATCTTTCGTGCATCACCTCAGTGATGCTCTTCGCAAGATGGACATAATTAAACTAAGATAGGTCCCTTTCGGATCTCCATGGCTGATGAGGGGCAACACAAGAGAAAGTGCTACACAAAAACAAGTTGTTCATGAGACGCAGCTTTAGGAAACAAGCTTAAATTAGATGTAAACATCTCAAAAAAGTTTACTTCAGATTGAACTTTTTGCTGGTTTGAAACAAAGTTCAATTGATTGGATACCTATTTCTATTCAATTTGTGTGGTAGTTTATCCCACAGATGATCCTACAATTATCTCAGAGAGGGGGAGCGGCGGGGGGGGGGGGGGGGGGGGGTTGGATATCTAAATTTGGATTTGACTTATTTTATCCATAACAGAGGCATGGCCGATCTGTAAAATTATTGAGTGAAGGAAGGCTGAAACTCATGCTCAACAGCGATGGAGAAATTGATGGAGAGACCCATCAAGAAAGGCATGCTTCAACTCTAGCTCTTGCTCAGGTTGGTCCTTGCACAATTGAGATGCCAACTAAGATTGGGTAAATTAAATGCTGGATTTCGTACAAGTGAAGTAACATGTCTTGTAGTTACCCTACCAGAATTCAGTTAATTCAAGGAAGAGAAACAAAGGGAGACAGAGACAGAAGAAGAGGCAAAAGAAGGTAATCTTTGGATTTTTTTTTTACTTTGGAGATGCATTTTTTGGTTTTACGATTATGCTTAGTCAAAAGAGGTTTTTTATGAGCACAGAAAACAGGAGATGATTTGGGCTCTGAGAATTCAAGACCATCAGGAAAGAACCCAGCCAAGAAGAGACGTAAAAAGTGACAAATGAAAATATAATGACCTTGAATCATCTGCTGAGAGGGGGGATAGAGATAACGAAACGGGAAAAGCAACCGAGGAATACTTTTGAATGTTTGTTTTCGTGTTTGTATTTTGCTAGAAAATGCGAAGTTGTTACTTTAGATTTTACTGGTTTCGATGTTTTTTCATTTCCCTCCTCGTTAGGCATGGGATTAATTTTGTAATTCTCTACAGTTTGTTAAACCATTGTTCTTTTTTCTCGTTCAATGAAACCATTGCTGCTTCATCTGCATTGAGATACTAATAAGTGCAGTAAAATGGAGCGGCCTAGAGAGCTCGTAAACTCCTATGCTTTTGACGAACCCTTTTGTTAGGGGGTTGAGAATGTGACTAACATGTCGCTATAAACTACACCGTGAACTAACCACGATTACTCCATGTGAAAGATACATCCTTGGAAATAAATTCAGTGCAGAACATGGCATCTCTGTAGTCGTCATTTGAGGCTCCTAAACGTCATATAAAAGCAAAGGAACACACTTGAGGCTCCTAAACGTCATATAAAAGCAATATTAAAGATCAACAACACTGTCATTTCGTGTTACACTGGAGAAGCTAACTGGAAAACAAAACTTGATTCTAGTGATTACAACTCAGGACAAACAAAGATACAAAGATTGGATCAAATACGCCTAACATGTTTCTGTATTGGAATCATCTTAGAACTTCAGCATTAACATGAAAAGATTAGTACAAACCTAAAGCAGTATATTACACTTAGTTCTCGCGTCCTGGCTTGTCTGAAGGATGATTAGGTGAAGAAGGTACTGGCTCTTCAATTCCTTCTGCCTCAACCGGCTGATCAGGTGGGTGGTCTCCACTTTCACTGTTTTCAGGGTGAAAATTGATGGGAAACTTCGTGACTCTAGGTTTATCAGTTAATATGTTTCTTTGGACCTTGCCAATCAACACCTTTTGGGGAGGTTCCTCTCTTAGCTGCTCATCATCATAGTCGTTGTTCACATAGTAGCCCACTCGGACAAATTCCTGACCCAGGTAAGAGCAGGTCAACAAGAGAACGGTAACACCAATTATATCTTCTTCACGAATCTTTGAAGGATCTGGAGGATCTGCCTGGTACAAATGCCAAGCCAAAATGGGAACCAACAGAAAAAGCGTGCATAAGAGTTGGTTCCAGACGCGTTCAAGTAGTAATTTAATTGAGCAAATGCCAAATGGTCTACAGAGAAGGGTTACCTGGAAAACGAAACGATAGTTTCCCACGTTGACAGGCCCAACAAGAACACTTTCTAGGAGTTGATCATAAGTTTCATCCTCAGCAGATCCAACGTAAATGAGTTTCCATTCCAAGTCTACATACATGACAGAAAAATTGTGAGCAGGGAGATGAATAACGTCAATTTGAACTTGTGAACATCAACCACAACATATCTGGAACAAGAAGAAATAAGCACAACTGTTCTCTTCAACAAAGGAGAGAAGAACAAAAAGGGAGCAAAATACGAAAAAGAAAAGCGTATTGAGCGAAAATGTGAACATGACAATTGATTCAAAGACTGTTATATCAGATAACCCACAAAATTATACTATATACCAAAAACTTAAGTGAAGATGTCTTTTGAGGAGGCACACAAGAGTATATTTTGATATAGACGGAGGAAGATCCTAAAATTATGGGCATCAAAAGTAGTACAACACACAACTGGATTTTGTTTTTCCCCCATAACTGGAATAAGATCAGCCAACTTGCTAAAATCAAGTAGTTCTACAGATATCACTAAGGAAGCAAGTCAGTGGAATCAAATTCCCAATTACTTATGGCAACGTCAACATAATTCTTCAACCTCATGTATTAACAACGCAAGAATGCCTCAACCTTGCGTCTGTATGCATAAAGTTAACACAATAATTATGCATATCGCGAAGAAAGCATTGTCCTTACTTGGAATAGTAAATAGAGCAGGTCCCAATTTAATGGAGTTGGCTAATCCAAAAAGTCCAGCCTCTTCTAAAAACCGTCGGTTGAAACTGAAAAATTTACCATTATAGTAAAGGGAGCCACTGTACAGTAAGTTGCAAAAGACAGTTTCATACAAATACACAGACTAATCATTCATCACAGCCACCTTCACCCTTCTCACTAAGAGTCATTTTACCTTACCAGCCCTCTGTAGCCTTCAATCTCAGTGATCAATTTAAGCTTTTGTAAATACAAACTTTTGCAATTCGTGATGCAATGCTTATATCCTGCAATACGTTTCCTTTTTCCTTTTTTTATCTCAGAATGCATGACACGTATCCTGTTAAGTGCTAACCCATCCATTCCTATCTACAAAACCATTCCCCTTGGCGTAGGTCTACCGTCTACCAGACTTATAAAAGGGCATCCAATTCAACTTTTACTTTGTAGCCAAGTGCCTCCAAATGAAGATGCGCTTATGCTATAAGGGTTGCTTCTAGCCTTGACACTCAAACCTAGAGATTTGATGACCCCAAGCCCTAGCAAAATTTTCCGGAACAAAACGCCCAATAACTCCCAACTTTTGGTAGCGATACCAAATTCCTCTGCTTAGTGAAAACTCCACGGAAATTATTCACATCTTAAAACATAATAACCCCATAAAAGGAACTAACAATATGAACACCAAAAAGCTATTCCCCCAATTATACAACCTTAGGACCAATACAAGTACTGCATTACCACCCTCAGTAAGTGGCTAATCTAATGCAATTAAATCCAATTCTTCAATATAGACATCTCTGATCACTACCCTATCACCAATATTAAATCCACATAATAACCCAAACTACACAATGCATGAATGTTTGACCCTAGAATAAAATGCAAAATCGTATCTAATGCTCTGATACAAACAAGGTAGAGGCACCTCTCAAACACAAAAACTGTGAAATGCTTCCAGTCCAAAACCCCTAATTAACAATATAAGCTCCACCCAAGAAACCCCGAAACCCTAACTTTCAATCAGTCAAACATCACAAGTCCAAACACTACAATTAATCAAAATGTAAAAAGGAAAATAACAACACACTAACATAGAGATAAATTTCTACCGTCTTTGAGAGGAGTGACACACTCGTAGGAGATTTCGAACTGGAAAGGGGTGGTAAACGACGCCGGGTTGTCCAATACGGTGACGTTTGTGATGTTCACTGCGCTCATTGCATCAGACGAGAGGACGAGTCTACGTGGGAACGGGTCGAGTACAGTTCGGTCGAAACCCTAAGGTCCGAAAGCTTCATCGAACTCCGCGAAATCTCGGGGGTGAGGAATTGGAAGCAAAGTGACGGAGGGAAGGAGAGAGGAGAGAAGGACGGAACAGAGCGCGGTGGAGCAGAGGTGGGAGCTTATATTTGCATTATAAGGGGGGTGAACTTGTAATATGTGCTCACTTGGAGGGCGAGAAGTACGTAGTGTGTATATATATATATATACACACTACGTATTTATAAAAGTGTGAATGAGCGTAAATCATTTTTTTGGATAAAATTATCTCTCAAACTTTTTGTAATGCCACCATTATCCTTGGTTGTTGACTTTAATGAATTAATGTTATGGTTCTTGAAAGACTTTCCATTTGTTAATGCTAGATTTGTGGTTTTTCTCCTAGGTTTATTGTCAAACTCTAGATGAATGATTCTTTTTTCCAAAGTAACTGTCTATTTTCTTAGTTATTTATCTCTGTATTTGAATTTATATACATGCCAATACTACTTATAAAACTAAGAGTTGGTCTAAAACATTGATAGAATTTAAACAGCCCTAAGTATTTACAAAATGTCTGTCAAGTCCTATTATTCTTGATTCTTTTTATATAAAAACGTAATAATAGTACTCGATACGTATACCGATAATATAAGATTAATGAATGGTTTTATTTCTTTGTTCAATCTACGATTACTTCTTTTAACTCTTCTGATATCCCTCATACAACAATAACATCAATACTTTTGATTTTACTGTTAAAAGGCAAATATTTATTTTTAAGTATTTTGACTTCCTGTCTTCAATAATTCCTTGTCACACTTTAGTCGTTCCTTATCGGATTCTAACACGAGCTTTATTCTCTTTCAAAGAGGATAGATATAGAAGTCTACAGTATCTATAAGTGTACCTACCATATGCATGCATGCATACAAAAATACCAACAAGACATCAATGACATAATGGCGACAGTCCTTATATGGATGCAACTTTATTATGGCATAACTCGGCTATGCCCTTATAATGTTAATCTATGTCATACTTTCAGATTAGTGTGAAAGGCACAACCATATATGTAAATAACTGTATTGATATTCATAGAGTAAAGTTAATATAAAAACAAGAAAAAGATGGCGAACTAATGCACAATAGCTGACGTTACCAAGAACTATGAGAATTTTTGCTGATTTAACAACATATGAAAGCTAAAGCTTACTTAGGAAACAGTTCTTAGAAAATGTGGTAATGGTCGTATGGATGAAACTGATAATGCAGATAATTGATTAAGTAAATATTTTGTTGTCTATATTACTGAATTCGCATCAGTTTCAATTTATATAAAGCTCATCTTAATTTCTAAATGCGCGCTTCATATCATTGTGCTTAGCTTGTGCCTGAGTAAGTTTGTATCTTTGTTTTATGTTGTTCATAGTTATTAGGTATTAAATTATGAGACTTTTGAAATCTTTATTGCATAGCATATATGTTTTTGAAAATAAGTTTGGAAAATGTAGCTAAAGACCAAAATGTAATGTTTCAAAGGCCTTTTTAGTGACAAAAACATACTATACTGAGGCAAAGGCTAGTAAACATTTCCTATTGAGGGTAGTGACAAATTACAAAAACTAGGATTGCTGCGTATTATATTATTCTTGCTCGTTGTACTAAATTAAGTTATAAGAACAATAAAGTCTGAAGAAGTTGAGGATAGACAACTTCAACATGATTTTTTTTAACAATAATCAAGCATTAATGCTCACATGCAAGGCATGCGCAATACCACTAGTTATTAATTACTCGTAAAAGTATGAATATGTAAAAATCATTTTTGGACAACTATAGCCTTATGAAATAATTTATTATTTTTTTTGCCATCCAAACAATTTAGATATTTTTTTTTTGATAGTCCTCATCTACTCAAATCTGTTGTTTTACCTGCCAAAGAGGAAATGAGAAGATAAAGGAACCATTCATGCAATACTCATGTTACAATTATTGGTCAAATATTCATTTGTAGTAAACATTTGGTTATAGAAATTCTATCTCTTCCTTTGTCTCGTCACTTTTCCTAAACCATTGTTAAAAGATAGTTGAACCATATGTACTTTATAATTCTTTCACCAACTTTATAATTGTCTTCCATTCAATTAGTGCGACGCATTCAGAGGTATGCTGATTTTACATTTATACTTTTACATTAACAAAACTTCTTTAGGTGTGTATCACGCGTCTCTGAAAATACATTCACATTCAGAAAGTATGCCATATTCCTACCTTCATAAATCATATATGTTTTTGTTAAACAATTTTTTCAAGTATTCATCTAACATTATGTGTATTATTTTCCCTGCATTTTATTTAACAAAAGTGAAGCTATATTACCACGAAGTACTATTATAAGAGTGTTTTAAGGGGTACAAAAGAAAGACCATCACTATGGCTACTCTAGGACCTCTTGAGGCAGCATGCTTATATCGCTACATATTACGCTCATAAAGAATGAAATGCAAAAGTAAAAAAATGCTAGACTCGTCAAGTTAAACAAAATTTTATGCCGTCAAAACTAATACTGCAACCTTCATTAAAAAATATCTATTTTTTGCATCATATAGCTGGGAATCAGTTTGTAACCAAAAGGGAAAAAAAAAGAGAGAGTATATATTCTTTGCATGATATAAGCTTGGAATCAATTTGTAACCAAAATGAAAAGAGAGAGAGAGAGAGAGAGAGAGAGAGAGAGAGAGAGAGAGAGAGAGAGAGAGTGTCCATTCTTTGCATCATATAGCTTGGGATCAGTTTGTAATCAAAGGAGGGGGAAAAAAAAGGAGCTACCTTGGCATTGTTTTAAGTGAAAATGATCTATTGCTGTTATCCAATTATTTATGTTTATGTCCAAAATCTAGTTAAAGCAATGGAGATAGAGGTGCCTTAAGGGTCCGATTGGATCACGGAATTAGTCTTGGAATTGAAATAGATTTCAGAATTGGACCTTACGAATTACAATTCTGCTGATTGGATGACTTATATGGAATTGGAATTACAATTCATGTTCAATTCCATGAAATTAAAAACATACTTTGAGGCTTACAGTCCAATTCTTAAGGCCCAACATCAAATTTGCAATTCCAAGCCCATTATTTTTGTCACTGTTTCTCTCTCTCCACTCGTAGCCTCTGCCCGACACTCTTCCTTCCTCTTCTGATGCAGCCTCACCATGGCAGTTCTTCTCTTCCTTCTCTCTTGATTCTACCTCGCCATGGAAGCTGAAATCTACTGTGCATACGGTGGTGGCTACGCTCCACTTATTTGACGGCGACGGCGGCAAGATTTGCTGCTTTGACGGCAGCGACGCCGGCAACGATCTACTTTTTTTTACGGCAGGGACGGCGATTTCGGTGTCGTGGCCTTTGTTGTGGTATGTATCTATGTATTTCGAATCTTAATTCGTTATTGATCTTGATTTTGAGTTTTGGGTCATAGATGGTAGTGTGGCCGGAGAAGGTAGTGTGATCGCATGCGGGCTCGAGTTTGAGTACATCCATTAAGAACAATCCTTGCAATCAAACACACGCTCGGAATAAGTGATGGAGATCGTTAACTTTCTCAAGACACTTCTAGATGTTTACATCAAAGTTGTCATTAATTTATTTCAAATGTTGTACATGACTCACTATAATTGGCCGCCTTTAAGCACCTTCAAGCTTCCTTGCATAATTGCCCGGTTGATAGACCAGATCTTCATCATCAAGAGGAACTGAAATTTTGTGAATAAAGAAAAGAAAGTAATGAACATGCCCATCTGCAGTGACTTGACAGTGATGAACATGCCTTGCTGAGGTAGAATAAGCAAATTTTAGCCTTACTGCTGGTCAACGGTTCCATATTGATCACCATTCTACTCTTTTCAATGCCAATAATTTGAACCTGGGAATTCTTCAAACTGTTGGCCATGAACTAGCTGACACCCACTACTTTTTTTTTGGGGTCTATTTTGACTGATACAATGTGATTTTCTCGGATTGTTAATGTAGGGATTTTTTGGGGTTTATGATGGACATGGGGGTAGCAAGGCTGCGGAATTCGTAGCGGAGAATTTGCACAAGAACATGTTTCAAAAGTTGGAGAATCGTTTGGAGAACATAGCAAAGCAAGATGCGATTAGAGAAGCATATTTGAAAACTGACAAGGAGTTTCTGAAACTGGTATTCGCAATTTCTATTATTTCTAGTTCCAAATGCTGTCCTTTCTCAATCTCAAGTGCTGAAATTTGAGCTCCAAAAGTGTCGATACCAATGCTTATAATTGCCATCGTAAATGTTTTTAGCTACAATTTTGGAGTTCCAATGGAGGCTACAATATGGCCGTTAGTCTTGGTTTATTGTATTTGTTTTGAAAATTCCTCTTAACCTTTGGGTACTAATTTTGCAAGTAATGACCAGAACTATAGGTTGCTTATTTTGGTCGAAATATAGGTTGCTTATTGTTTGATTAATTTGGACAAAGAATTTAACCAAGTTCAATCAGTTTGGATCCTGGTCGAATAGCTGCAGGAGTTTCAGACTCTGAAATTGTATAAACCTGGATGAACGCACAAGGATAGAGAAAAATGTATTATCTGGTACCTTATGGTCAAGTTTATTAACCTTGTGGAAGAGGCTGATGATTATAATTTCTTTTGGTGTTTCGATGTAGGGAGGATACGTGGAGCTTCACCGGGGAGCATGGCGAGTTCATGGGGTACTCTCCGTCTCTAGAAGCATTGGAGATGCTCATTTGAAGGATTGGGTTCTGGCTGAGCCTGATACGAGAATACTAGCTCTGACCCCAGACATGGAATATCTTGTCTTAGCTTCTGATGGACTGTGGGAAGAGGTAAGAAATGAGATCGCATTATTAAAATGCCTACTAAATGAAACCCTTGTTATTGCTGATCTATTGGACATCGTCTTATTTGGCAATTGAATTTTGTTGGCCTTGTACTTTCGTTAGGTGTTTCCATGCTTACTCTAGCTATGCTCAGATGTATCTGCTTTTTATATACATCTTACAGGCTTGATTATTCTTTGATCAAGTTTCCTTCTTTGATTTACGGGGTTAGATATCATATGAGGTCACTGCTGCTGCTTCAATCATTTGCATTATTCTCTTTGATCAAGTTTTTTCGTTTTTCTCTTTTTCTATATTACTGGAACAAAGCTCCTGGGTAATCAGCAGTATATTGGTTGTTTGCAAATAGTAAATTTTGTGCTTGTGCTATCAGGGATGGCAATCACGATTCTACAGTACTAGGTGCTTGTCTGCTTTGGGGTCATAGTACAGCATCTTGTATTATTTTGGATGCTCAAGCTGTTTGCAACCCTTGACTGTAGTCAGACTGAAAAATTCTGCTGTTTACAGCCCTTGACTAAACATTTCATATGCTTTATTTATATTTCATGTTCTGGTGGGGTTTCTCTTGGCTTGTAATCATATGCTGGATAGCTGCAACCTCAAAGTCCTTTCCCTGTTTTTTAAAAATATTCCAGTACATTTTTTTAAACTTTGATTTGCCTATTTTGATTGGTTGGCAATCAAGAAGCTATTGATATTGTGAAGTGGTCATGTTTGGCGGGAAAAAAACCAGGACATCAAGGAGAAAGTGAAACCGGAAAAGTCAATGATGATGAATTTGGCTGCATAAGTACAAGTCCTTCGCCAAGGTTACGGAGAGTTTTGCTTGTCAAGCACAAGAAAAGGAGCTATTAGAAATGTTCTCTCTTTAGGAGCTATTTTTTGTTAAAACGACGGAATATGTGGTGCATTCTGAGGAGTTATGGTGTATTTATGGTGATTGTTGGTTGAATGTGTTTTTAGCTGGGTATGTGGTAGTGTTGACTGATGTTATCTTTGACGAACAAAAAAATAAGCTCATTTTTCTATTTTATACTTGGTCGTCGTATGCGCATTTATTTCAGTGGACTCATTTTTTTCGTTTTGTACGTGGTCATCGTATGTGTATTTACTTTCCTTTTCTTTTGCTCTTGTTGGGTGGGGTTCCGTGGAGTATGATTTGATAAGAAAACCTTGAAACTTCTGTTTTGCATATTTATCTTTTATTTTTTGACTTTAACAATTTCAATTCTTAATCCAATCTTTTGTGCTTAAGTCATCTGTACTTAAGTACACAATTTCATTATGTACTTAAGCCATCTTGTGTGTAATATTTTTTTTTTGTTCTCTGGACTGAGGCGGGGCGGGTGAGGGAGCGTTGTTCGGTATGATTTAGTAAGAAAAATATGAAACTTCTGTTTTGCATATTTACCTCTTGTTTTTTTTACTTTAACAATTCCAATTCTTAATCTAGTTTTTTGTACTAACCAATCAATAAAATTACAAATTCTACTCAATTCCAAGTCAATTCCAATTCCTATGGAATTGGAATTGAATTACAATTCTCAATTTCAATTCTAATTCCGTGATCCAATCGGACCCGATTGGATCACGGAATTGGAACTATTGTCAGCACTATTGAAACTCAGATTTCAGGTTTCTTGTTATCCATTCTTGGATGTGATTTATATTTTCGTTGACAATCTTTTTTTTTTTCTTTTTTTTTTTCTGGTGGGAAATTTTGTAAAGTGTTAATAACTAGTGCTGTGATTTGTAAGTTACACTAGAAGGTGTTCTACTTTGTAAGATGTTTAATTGAGAAAAAAAGTGCTCTAATGTTTATACTTTTTGCTCGTTCTCTAAGAAAAAGCATTTTGTTTTCTTCCAAATTCTAACTAAAAATAATATTTATCAACAAAACGGTTACAAAACGAGCCTTATAAAATGCATATGTAGATGGAGAACTGCTGAAAGTCAGGATGACTCATTGGCTTTCCTTATTTATCTTTAAGCTTTTAAACAAAATAGATGATTGTTGTTGCATAAAACATGATTAAATCGGCGTGCAATGCACGTGTATTGCTGCTAATTAAATCTAAAAGCGGGTGTCAAATTATTTTTTGCTTCATGTCAAAAGTGGATATCGAACAGTTCCATACAAAGTTGGCGATAATTGAGTATAACTGTTCAACCTCCGTATCTCAGTTTATTGGCAATGTGTTAATTAATTCTGTATGTGGCTAGCTTTCAAAATGACAAAATTAGAATTACATGTCCGTCTTAGACGCCTTAATTACCTAAGTATAGCAGCGTATTCGCCGACTTTTACTATCTTTCGCTCTTCTTATTATGATTTCGTTGAAAAGAAGTTTTATTATGATTTTCATTAAAAAGAAGTTTATACAAGTGAATGAATGAGTTGTTAATACTCTACACATATTTCTAAAGTAATCAAGTGATATATTTCTGATGAAATTTTTTGGAAAATCTGAAATTACTTCATGTTTTATAACAAAATTCTTTAGGAAGGACACGAGAAGCCAGCAGTAGAACTTAAGGCTCTGTTTGAAAACGGTTTCTTTTTCAGTTTTTTCTCCAGTTTTGTAAACTGGAGAAAAAAAAAGCATTTGACACACAATTTTCGTTTTTTTTTTCCTTCAATTTTGAAAATCAGTTTTTAAAATATGGCTGTTTTTGAAAACTTCCATTTTAGAGTTTAGAGTTTTGTTTTTTATTTTGAGACCACCCCACCACTACCCCCTATTGCCACAGCCACTGCCGGCCCTATTCGGCAGTGGCCGCCCAGGCCACCGTCGCGCCCCACCACCGCCACCGCAACCACCGTCAAAGAAAAAATTCAAAATAAAAACTGGGTAATCAAACACCCATTTGTTTTTGTAAAAAATAAAACTAAACTGATTTTTGTTTTTGTTTTTTTGGATACAGAAAACTAAAACTGAAAATAATTTCAAACGCTACCTAAGTAAAAGGGCTAATTACACCTATGTTCCTGAGGTTATGTGGTAATTACAGTCAAGGATACTAAGTTTCAAAATGTAACATACGTGACCAAAAGCGTTAAAAAAAGTAACACTTTTATCCGACCGTCAGGATTCCGTCCAAAAAGTGTAATTTTCGTCATTACGTATTTTGAAAATGGCAATACTATCCCTGTACAATTTATCGTGAATAATTTTTATAATTTTCAAATTAGGATATTAAACCCTAATTTTTTAAAATTAGGGTTTGATATCCTAATTTTCTCTCTCCACGATTTAAACCCTAGATCTGAAGTCATCGCCGGCAGCCCCCTCCGGCGCCAGCAGCCCCTTCCCCCGTCCCACGCCGCAGCAGCCCCCCTCGCCCCACCATCCGGCAGATTCGCCCCACCACGCCGGCAAGCCCCTTGGCAAACCCAAGCTGCCGAGAAGCCTCCGGCTTAGGAAAATTAAGGTTTTAAAGGTTTTCCTATGTTGCAATGGATACTTAAGAAAATTAGGGTTTTTTTTTTCCTAATTACACTATCACAAACCACTACCCCGCCGCCGCAGCCGCAGGGGGAGGACTTGCTGTTGCCAGATCTGCTGTCGCCAAGTTGCCGCCATTAAATGCTCCGGTTTCACTCCTGACTCATCCATCCCAACTCACCTCGAGACCCGGTTTAGCAAACTCAAATCCTTCCTGTCAAGAGAACCCACACAGTGGACACGAGTGTAATTTGTCCAAACTATTGTCATTTCCTGTAATTACCCCCAAACCTTAGAGATATAGGAGTAATTAGTCCTAAATGATATTGGATTATTATCGGCTCTCTCATGATAGTTTGGGGCTGAATTCCCTCATTCCAGGTTCAAATCCTGGTACTGGCATTTATCGTTTCTAAAATTGCATGCCTTTGTTTCTTGCTAATTCCCATTACCAAACAATTGAATTCTACGCACCTGAGACCTAGGTCACGAAATCCTTCTACAGTGGCTAATGCTCTCATTCTCGATCCAGCTACTGATCTGCTCTTTCATACTCTAACAATTCAAAATGTGTCAACTTTGATGCTTTGGCGCTCTCACTTGATGAACTAGAAGTTTATTACTAAATGGTTCAGTGACTCCCTCCACTGCCTTATCGGCATAGCTTCTCACTCAGGACAAAGCATCCAATTTGCATCTTCTTTTCTGGTCACAACAATAGTTTGTATGTGTTATCTCACCCTTCACGAGACTCGAACCTCTAACCTTACACGGGAAATAAACAAAACTTTTATCACGAGTATGTCGGTCTCAATTTTGCTCAGGTTTATGAGACCCAAAGAAAAATACTTTTCATCCAGGATTTAAAGTTGAACAATGTATTTTATAAGTGATTCAGCCCAGTTGAAAATTCTTCCTTCTTTTTGGAAGATCTCATATTGTCTAAGTTTGTATAATCTTCCCCTAACATATGCAGCATCACCAGCAATAAAATATTTGGAAAACTTAACGGGGGTGTCCTAAATTGATACAATTACATTAGTATATGGACTAAATTGGTCTTTTATTCAGCACAAGGAAACGTTGCAAAAGCTTAGACAACAAACTCTATTGGTCCAATACTGATTTTTTTTGTAAGAAGTTTGTCCCTTTTATTGGTTCAAATAAAAATGTTAGGAACGATTGCTTGTTCATGCCAAATCATTAGACTAAGATTCACATAATAATTTTGCACTTTAGTAGCTAGTATAAATTGGATGCCCAACTTTACAGGTTCAATTAATGGCAGCGACGCATGATTTTTTTTTTTTTTACATTATCTTGAAGGTATTTTTTCCTTGGGGAAAGTAGGGAATGACCCCCTCTACTTTACACGTTTTGTGTTTTGCCCCCCTTTACTTCAAATTTAAACACTAAACCCCCCCACAGTTTAAGAAAATGGGCACGGTTAATTGACAGTAACAGATCTTTGTAAAATACCCTTTTTATCCTTCCATATAACCTTCAATTTTTTCGGCAAGCATGCCCAAACCCGTGCCCTTCCCTTCTTCTTCTTCCTGTTCTTCACTCATTTCCCCTTCCCATTCTCTGCATTTCCCCTTCCCCTTCCCCGTAGTTGTGGTTGTGATTGCGATTGGTGGCGGTTGGGTGTCTGGTGATGGGGCTTGGGAGTCATGGTCGCCGGCGATGGTGATTGGGAGTCGTGGGTGGCCGGTGTAGGTGATTGGGTTTGATGATCTATTGTGGTTTTGAAGATTGGGTTTGGTTGTGCGGCGGCTAATGGTTTTGGATGGCCGATTGGTGGCCCACGGCATGCGACAGGAATGGTGGTTGTGTGGCGGCGTGTGTGGGTGCCTGGTGGAGGGACGGCTCCGACATTGGCCGTGGGTGGGCCAATCGATTGGTGGCCGTAGCGTGGTTGGTCGATTGGCGGCGAGCAGGAGTCTGCGGCGGACATATGGGGACTCGGGTGTGCGGTTGTGGAGATGGTGACCGGAGCTCCGACGTCCGTCACTGAAGGCTACTTTGACTCCGGGGCTGTTGCGGCGGGGAGTCTGCCGGGGCGAGCATGAGTCTGTCGGGGCTGTTGCGGCGGCGCGGTAATCAGTGGTAGTTAGTTGAAGGCTACTTTGCGCCGTTCCGGTGGTGCCGTGGTAAAAGGTGAAGAGGAAGAAATTGAAATTGAAGAGCCAGGAGAAAGGGCAAAATTGTCATTTAAAAAAAAACTTTAGTCAGTGCATGTGTTGACCACGCGCTGTTTAGTTTAACAGTTTTCGTGCCCATTTTCTTAAACTGTGGGGGGTTTAGTGTTTAAATTTGAAGTGGAGGGGGGCAAAACGCACAACGTGTAAAGTAGAGGGGGTCATTCCCTACTTTCCCCTTTTTCCTTTTAACAAGTAACTCACAAAAATGTTAAAACCAAAATTGATGATTCAGTGTTTTAGCCTAAAACTAGCAGAACAGTTTCTGACACTAGTAATACTGAAGGTCTCTGCATCTCGATTCTTTTCTACTCTCTTTTTTGTTTTTGGGAAAGTAGGGAATGAACCCCTCTACTTTACACGTTGTGCGATTTGCCCCCTTCCATGTCAAATTTAAGCACTAAACCACCCCACAGTTACAGAAAATGGGCACCTTAGACGGAAACCGTTAAATATAACAGCGCGTGGTCAACACGCGCGTTGACTAACGATTTTTTTTTTGTAAATGACGTTTTTGCCCATTCTGTTAGGGGTAATTAACTAATGACCCCCTGTACTATATACGGTGTGCGATTTCTCCCCCCTACTTTAATCATAACCACTAAACCCCCCCACACTTACGAAAATTGGGCACTTTAGACGGGTCTGTTATGAATATTCGTGAAATGACCAAAATACCCTTATTTCCTTACCCTATTTAAGTTTAATACCATTCTTTCAACTTCTTTTTCTCTCCTTTCAGGATTTTTACTCAATCCTGCATACACACACTCCACGCACATCTAGCACGCACACAAACATACACACACATACCCTAAACCCACACACAGACGTGCACCCACTGTAAACATACACACACCCTGCTCGCATGCGACTGTGGCGGCAACGTCATCGCGAATCTGGTGCAGCCCCAGCGGCGTGTAGCCAGTCACGGTGGTCATGTGACGCTGTTTGGCGCGATGTTGCGGATTGGGGTGGCACGACGACGGAGGTTAGACCTGCGATTTGGGGACGTGGTCGTCGATCTTGGTGGCAGGGATCTGGACGGATGTGCGGCAATCAGACGCCGATAGCCTGTGTTTGTGGGGATTGATGTTACCGGTGTTGATTGCACCGGTCGGTTGGTGGCCGATCAAGAAGCCCCACTGGCTTGCAGACGCAAGGCAGTGGGAAATGGCAGCGAAGAGGCAACTCACGACGATGTGTAGTCGAATAGTATAAAGTTGGGGGAGTTGGCCGGAGTGGTGGTTACTGTGACGCTGATCATGGTAGTTGTTGCGCCGGTGATATACCAACGGCAATCGTGGTTCCTTTTTTTTTGTAACTCCCTGGTGGTCGGAGAAAAAGACCAGTGGTTGTGCTCAGTGAATCACCAATTGTAGCGGGGTTGACCAGAGGAGGAGGTGCAGATTGCGGCAATCCCTTGTTTGCGGTGAATCTGGTAGCGCAGAATGGGGTGAGGGACTGGTCTGACGGGTGTGAGGGGGAGGGTCATGGACAAAATTGTAATTTAAATTTAACGGTTTCCATCTAAGGTGCCCAATTTCTGTAAGTGTAAGGGGGTTTAGTGGTTAATTTTGAAGTTGAGAGGGGGGGGGGGGGGAATTGCACACCGTGTATAGTACAGGGGGTCATTAGCTAATAAAAAATAAGGGTACTTTGGTCATCTCACGCTATTCATAACGGACCCGTCTAAGGTGCCCATTTTCTGTAACTGTGGGGGGGGGGGGGGTTTAGTGCTTAAATTTGAAGAGGAGGGGAGAAAATCGCACAACGTGTAAAGTAGAGAGGGTCATTCCCTACTTTTCCTTTTTTTTTTTTTGGTGCGTTAAGAATAGTGCATGAGCACTAAACTTTCATCCCTCGCGAGCAGTAGGTGAAGCAGTCAGTTCAAAGTCCATAAGTCTCACTTTTACTTGATTGGCCAACCTGTCGGCACTTAAGTTAGATTCCGCCAAATAAACATTAGTCTAATCCTTGCAAAAGTTCTCAGTTGTACAATGGCTCAATTGTGTTGGTACATCGAGAAAATTTTACTTTTTCCCAAGCACGGAAAAAATTGCAATATGTGCTATAGTTGATGAAACAAATCAATGCTTGTAAAGGTTTCGTGCTAAAACCGATGGACAAGATTATGCCACAAAATTCTCACCTCATAAATGTGCTGCTGTATAACAAAAGCGAACAAGAACACTACTTCATGAGGCAACTGCCTATACATAAATACGTTCGGTCGAAAAACCTACAGCAGTTTACAAGGCAGGGGCAGCGGAAGCACGGAAATTACTACCTTCTAGCCATTGCATAAAAACACTGAACAGTACCAATCCTACAACAACACAACCTATATACAGAAATAAAAAGGGACTATATTCAGCCTTCAGCGCTCACGTCCATCTTTCGGGTCTGAGAATGAAACATTTCAGCTATATCGGTGGCTGTACTACACTCCTCCGGCTTTCTGTCTGATAGGGCACGGATGAATCTTGGAAATCTGATTGATATGCCACGTGTTGGGTGAGCTAAACCAATGGCAGCTTGGTGAACTGGTGATATAGTGAAATCAGCACCCCTTATTGCCCAGACAAGCTCCGGAGAAAACCACATATCGGGCACCTCAGCTGTTTGATAGTATGGTGGCTTTTTGGTCTGGATCTTGTCCTCCGAATAGAGCTCTTTCATCTGAATGACAAAGTTAGCAATTACCCCATTATACTATGCTCATAAAGTGATTGCTGTCAGCATATTCATTAAAGCTAAGCTTCAATCAAGTCTAGAAGGGATTCTACCAAAGGGGTATACAAGAAAGAGTATGACATTGAAAAGAGGCTTGTTATGCTAGAGTTCCTCAGTTCAATATGCTCTCCTGCGCAGGTCTTGACGTTTCCAGGTGAGGCCTACTGATAAACCAGCTTATAGATCCACCATAAGCTGGAGAACACACTATATCCCACTACCACCAATTGGTATTTATTTTCAACTACACCGTGGGACGCGAGAAACAGTGCCTTCCATTACAGCATCCATTTTTCCGCTCGACAACTATGAATATTCTCGCAGTCCTTGCACTCTCAAACCTTTTCATCAAAGTGGAATCTTGAATGTCGAAAATACTGCAGCGACTCTTTTGACATTATGGTCCAGAATGACATTTATTTCTCTAATGATTATGGAATAACACTATGGTGCATATAACATAATTATGCTAAGTAGCTAATGAGTGAAATTTTTGTCACTAAATTACAGTATGGGCTTGAAATATTAGACATCACACTTAAATAATGTTAGAAGCTAGAAAAGGGGAGGGGGTAGAACCTTTTCACGGAAAGAGAAGCAAGTGAATATTTATAGGATTTGCATGCAGCTTCACTCGGTTAAAAATTCTATTTTCAACTAGCTAGATTTACCTCCTTGTAGAAGGAATCTGAGAACCCAGACATAACACGACAGACGCTCTGGAATTCCTCAGTGTCAGGGTTGTAGCATGCCATGAGGAAAGGACTGTACCTGAAAGATAAGAAGCATCAGACATCCTGGAAGGTTAACAGCAATGGTTCCTAAATATCATATTCTTATAGTAAGCAATAGGGAACGTGTTACAACATAAATTTTTGCTTTTTATTCAACGCAATTTGGCATGCATGGAATAGGCTCCTACATAATCTTCTTGCATTCATAAAACCGAAGGAGCAAAAGGAGAAAAGATGTTAGCTATTGTTACCATCCTGCTTTTCTTCCATTCCCATACCAAGCACCAATGGGGACTAAATCCAGGGAATCGCTCAACCCGTCCACATAATCTCGTTTGACCTGCAAATTGAACACCGCCAGTACGAAATGTTTGCAACTGGTTCAGTTCAATATCTTAGGATGCTAACTACCAATGATGATTACAGCCATACGAAACCTTTAACCAAGTATCGGAACGCTTTGATGGAGTATATCCAGCTTCAATATCAAGAGATTTAACCATTATTCCTTCACATGATGAACGGAAAGCGTCTTCAAGGAAACAGTTCATCTTAGTCACTGTGGCTTCACTAGTCACACATGCATCATCTGCTTCGACCTGAACAAAAGGGTGAACTAATCAAACCACAGAGAATATATAGTGGTCGTTTGCAGATGCCAGGGCACAGAGCACTCACTGTTATTTCCTTTGCATATTCAAAATAACTCAACTTCTCCCCAGTGAACAATTCCTTCAGATCTGAGATTTTGAACACATAGCGCAGAGGATTTTATGTTCAGAACAAAATACTTCACATGTAAAGGCATCTCCCAGAAAAATAAAAGAACATCTCATATTAACGGACGGATATGCGTACATTTTCGTCTTTGGCGAAGAGGAAAACCCAACAGCCTGTGACAAGGAAAAATCATCATTGTTCCTGAAATATTTCTTAGTAAACTATACTATCATTAGCCTTTTCATTTCCTATTTTTCCCACGTATATATCTTTAAAAAGAATACGAGTTTAGTAATTTGATTGTTATAAACCACTTTCCGGAAACACACCACCGTCAGAAAAAACGGACAGCACCCCTTTAATGGCATGTAGATATGTCCGTTTCCAAAATTGCTCCCTACTCTAAGAATTAGACTCAAATCAAATTCAGAACCTTATGATCCCCAAGTTTCACAAGTATTTATCAACTTCAAAATACTAGTATCTCTCTCCGTGTATATATGACAGAGAATACCATACTATATATGGTATATAATCTCAGCTACACCTTCCCTCTCATTCACCTGCCATTTCTTTTAAACCAGCGTACTTAGATGTGTGAAAGTGCACTAAAGTCTGAACTAATATACCCTGCACAGGCATGTGTCTGGATTGAACAATGGTGCTCTGTGAACTAGGCATGCAAGATAGGCATCCAATTTAATGGGTCCATGATCTATGCCCGATAAAGTCCTCCGAACAGCAAAAGCTACAAACAAAACCTCGATATGACTCAGACAAAGACAATTGCAAAAGAAAAGGGTTTATGTAGTGGAGCTCAGATGTCTTCATATCCCTTAAAACTGCAACAGAGAAGCAAGTCAACAACCTAACCAGAGATCCCAATTGCAACTTTCTTGGTAGATAATAGAGTTTGTCTCACTATCCATTGCTTTTTGGAATGTAAAACCAACTATGATTTGATAGACAGGTGTACGGAAACAGAAGAGCATATAATTCAAGATAAAGATTAGAGGCATAATTGATTCCAAGAAAAAGTTTAAGATGATTACTGCTCTCCATTAGCGAACATGATATCAAAGGCAAAGACACATATGTCAACCTGCACGCAGAAACAACATCAAAACCAATCCAAACAAGTAAAACTAGGAACTCAAAACACAACAACTCGCAACACATCATCGAAGAGGCAGTAAATATATCTATTATCAGTCAAAACGAAATTATCACGAATCAAAGAATCCGGCAGAAAACTCAAACCAAAGCTATGCTCGGCACTCTCGTCCAGTGCTGTTTTTTTTTTCATCTGAGAGCATTAAAAAAAAATTCCTCCTTCTATACCACTTCTCTTTTACCTTTTCTACTGTAAAACTTGGTGTTCACCCTGAACCATATCCTTTTAAGAGTTTGCATCATACAGCGGATAAGAAAGCATAAAAAGAATTAGCTGCTTGACAGACACATCTAACTCTCAGCTAAAGCAAGTAAACAGTTGAGAGGGCCAAAGCAGGAACTAATCTGATGAAACGCCTTAAGTGGATCCCTGATTAGATTGAAGCCATAAAGAGGCACACAATGACCTTATATACATACATCTGTGTGTATTTATGGGGGCTGATCCACAGCTAGCGCTGCGAAAAGCCCCAATTTCCCAGCTGATCTGGGACCGTCCAAGTCACAGATTGGGCGGTCCAGATCACTTTTTTTTAAAAAGCAGCGCCCAATCACCATTCTTATAAGCGATTGGTACTTAATTACTAAATGCATTCTCGAGTTTTTAAAAATCCCCGTCACGTCCCCATTACCGACCGCCTATAACAGTAGCGGTTGATTGGGGATGTTATCATATCACCCCTTCGCAATACTGCTTCATCTTTACAGTTGGGTTCCATTCATTTAGAAGAAAACAGCATCACATTGCTCAATATATTAACGTGGATTCCAAACCCAATAGGAAGTTAAAAACCATGAAAACAACCACACCACACATTTGTCAGTACGTTAATGTGGATTACAAACCCAATGGAAGAAAAAGACCAGAAAATGACCATCGCTACTGCCACCATAGCCTCCACCGCCGCCATCACCATTAACATCATTAAGACCACAGTGTTATCGACACCCACCAATGCCAACAACCACCGACTGCCATCATGCCCTTCATCACCACGGTATCCACCACTCTGAGTCCGACCACCTTCAATATTGAACACTGAAGAAAGACGAATCTATAAGAAGAAATGCAGATTATGCACCATCGCCTTCTCCGCCACATGCCATTGACAACCTTCACCACACCGCCACAACCTCCAAGGTGCCCACCTCCACCGCCGCACAAAACCACCACACACCCTTACCCACACCACCACCACGACGCCATTACCCACGACCTCTGCCACACCCCCACCACCTCCACCACCGTACCAACACCGGCGCCACCTCCACCACCGCACCAACACCCACCACCACCGTACCACCACCCCACACCATTAACTACAATCGCCGCCACCTCCAACGAACCCAACTCCACCATCCCAATTATTAATGGGAAATAGATCTATTGAAGGTAAGACTTAAAATAGAGTTCATGGAAGAAGAAAAATCCACATAAGCACAAATAGTCAGTGATAGGAGCTCGTTGGGTGAAGCTCAGCTAAGTAGAGCAACGTTCGAAAATATATGATTGGAAAAATAACAGATGAGTCGTGAAGCAAAGTACAAGGAAATACGAATTTGGTTAACATGTCTGCGTTAACGCCTTCTGATTAAATTATTACTCTGCACCTGCCCACATACTTCCAAGTTTTCTGGTGAAATATAGATTTAGGCCCTCTTACATTGAGAAGCAACTAGTAGTTAATAGGACTCAAATCAAGGTTTGTATAGCTCCGCGAAAATGTCAAATTTATGTTCTCGCATTAAGAAACATGAGTACATGAAAATGGTAAAGTCAACAAGATACCAAACCTTTATGCTGTCCACTGCTATCAAGGAATTTCTGCTCCCTCTCTCTCGCGAGGATAATTCTTGGAAGGACATAAGCTTGTGGCCGTTTTTCCTATCAACAGCAACTATCTGAACCAGAAGAATATGTTCCACGTATAATATCAATTGTGAAAAATTGTTCTTACTAATTTGATAATGCAAACTGTCGTTTATGTCTTAACAACCGAGTCAAACCAGGTGAGCCTATCACCAACCCAAGAAATCATATCAATTTCCTGGTAAAGGTGTAGTACCTCTGCATCAAGTATGAAAGTCACCGCTGCTGGACTACATGATTCCTTTATAATGTTAATCAAATCTGGAAATCTCGAAGTTGTTTCATCCCCATTTCGTGAAAAGACTCGCACAGATCCATCAGCCAATTGGTGAATTTGGGCTCTTTGACCATCATATCTGCAAAAACGCCGGTACTAACCCCGTTCAGTAAAAGCATACAAAAGGAATGTCAGAATTTAATTTCCTCTCTTTATCAGGCTTTGTCCCATGATGTTGGGTATCCATTTCCTTCCTACTTCAAGATGACACTAAAGTCTACAATCTCATACATAATGTGGGCATAGAACGAAGGAAACAATTGGGGGTTCATCCAACCTACTAAATCCTTGAGCCACTAGATCACATGAAATTCACATAGAAAAGACATCTTAAAGGGATCAACGAAGAACTCACAACTGTGCTAAGAAAACACAATACTAATAGGTTTAGGAAAAAGGAAACGGTATTTGTGTATTACACTAATAATATCACCATAATCCACAACTCCTTTGTTTACTTAGGCTTCTAAAGGCAATTAATTGCAATTAGACTTTAATCCCGTCTAAAAAATGAGAATGAAAGACTCCTCAAACCCTATCCTCTGAAAAAAGTCCAAAGGTAACCTTGCTTATGTTAAAGCAAAAAAGTATGTCTTTCAGGCCAAAGACCCTAAATTTGTGCATCAAGCTTCAAAAAGAAAGATTCCTCCAAATACCTTCAAAAAAATCTTACAAAAAAACATATTCGAAATACGAAAGTTACACTACTACTGCATGAAATGTATTCGGAGGGCAGAAAGGAGATGGTATAGGAGTTAGAAGAAACAAAATGAACAAATAACTGAGGGGGATTTCATGAACACATAAAAAAAGTTAACTTCCGGTACAAGACCTACTTATATTCGCATGTAAGAGATTTGTTCTGAAAAAGCTTCAACACTTGAGGAATTCCATTAGTAACTCTGTAACAACAAAGAAGTACAACAACAATAAGATACAGCAAGAGGTATCTCTAAAGAATATAGCAGTAGAGCAACAGCGACATTCATAGGATCATTTACTTTGCAAGCATTGGCTTAATGGGTATGCCTGGAACCATAGGCAGAGTTGATGAAGAAAATCTAATCCCTTTGTCCATGAGCGAAGGAACAAGCAAATCCTGATAGCAACAAATTTATGACAAAGGGACATATTAAGTGATCGCCATCATCATAGTCATATAAGTCATACACTGAAAGAAGAAAGTAAGATACTGTCAAAAGCGACATATTCAGTATCTGCCGGCTAAATAGGAATTGATATCATATCTTTACTCTAGAAAAAGAATGTTACACCAAACAAATATATCATTGTACTTTATGGTCATTCACTGCTTACTATAGCTTATGAAAAATGAATAATTCTTCTCTAAGAAAAGAAAATAATCAAAAGGAACCAGAAGAACAATACCGAAAACCTTACCAAGTTGGGGACTACATTATATGCTTCCACTACTGCGGTAGAAAGGACCTAAAGAACAGAAATAACAAATTGATAGGAGAATTGGGAAATGAGTAACCCTTGAAAGAAAGAAGTCATATAAGCATAAAAAAAAAGTTTACTATCGGGATGCCCAATCATCTTAGGAAGCATATGGGGCCCAACACGCTTATAAACCACATCGAAAACAGAGTTGAAAACGGCAGCATTAAAAAGAAACATAAGACCAAATAATTGACTAATATGTAAGCAAAACAAACCTGAAACTGTTCCTTTAAATTGTTAACTGTTCCTTCATGACGAAAGGATGTCATAACAACAGCCTGAGCTAATGCTGGCAAAACTGTTCTCATCATCGCCCCAATACGTAAATTCCGAACCTACGTTTAGGAATAAATTCAAAAACTCAAAATTGTTAAGTTGTATTATCAGAAAAAACCAAAAGTTCAAATATTGCATATCCTGATCATCAAACAAAGCAGCACACAGCTTTAATACATGTCCATCCAATCTTATCCTTGCAGAATCTGAACCAACAATGCCATAGAAATGCTACTTTATGTGGCAATCCAATATGAAGCCCAGAACGATATAGAGTAAACTCAACTGTTTTGTGAGTGAAATCATAGCTGCGTGCTGAAATCTAGAAAGACAAGTATGGCTCTGGAATTGCGCGAATGTCATCTTTTGTTGCGAGCTCTCCCGTAAAGTCTTACTTAAATTGGACATTATTAGCTTCAATAACTTTAGCGATCAATCCATTTAATTTATTTATTTAATTTTATAAAAGACGAGTTTGGATCCAGATTTGCGCCAAATGTCATCTTTTTGTTCCGAGCTCTCCCGTAAAGTCTTACTTAAATTAATTTTATTTAATTCGATAACTTTAGCAATCAAAATTACAAGAAAGCCAAACAAACTGTAAATCTAAGCGGAAATAAACATTCTTTGAATTGAACCTGAAATAAACCAAAAAAAAAAAACTTTCATCTAACAAAAATTGAAAAACAAACCCTCTCTCTCTCTCTCTCTCCCCCTCCCTCTCTCCCTCTCCCTCTCCCTCTCCCTCCCTCCATACATAAAAAAGCTGAAGTGGGTTCTCAGAATTTCAACACATAAATCTTTTTGAGCTTCCATACTAGTGAACATGAGCTTTTTAGAGTTTTCCTCGTTAAATTGATAAGCAAATCTACTAAATGGCAAGACTGAAAACCTAGTGTCCCAATACATCCACGTTCCTCCCTAATTATATTGATCATATGGTGTCCCACTCAATTACAAAAACAAACACAGCCTCTAATTGTCTTCCCATTCCCTTTATCTCTATCTCCACGACCTGAGAAGGTTGATCCTCTCACCGAAAGCCCATGTCAGGTATCTTCTCTTCGCCAACTCTTTTTTCTACTGCTTACAGGTTTTATTCACACAAATACAAGTTCCACTTACAATATAATAACGTGAAACTGCCAATTCTAGAGGTGCTTAGCAATAGCTAAGAAAATTATTCTTTAATTAGAACTGGACATTTGGTTGAGAATTTCCGCGATTTGGCAGGGACTGCGTCAAGTGTTCTGGGTTAAGCCCTTTAAATATCAGTACCCTCTTTCTTTCTTTACCTATATAATCTGTTAACATTGTTGACAGCGAAATTTTGACAAAAAAAATTTTGGTTGACAAGCAAGCCCAATATATTTGTTGGGCGACTTTGTTAAAGAAAGCCCAAAAATTCAGCCTTTTCAAGTTGGCCCGTGTAATTGGGCTAGGATATTTGGGATGAAAAGAAAAACTTTTGAATTTATTTCAATAAAAAAATGGATAAATATTCATTGATAAGGCTCAAGCCCTCAAGGATTATCACATGTGTTCTTTATTCATCCATGAAGTGCCGTCCAAGAAAAAAAGCCTGGAGTTGGATACTTGGATATAAGAGAGGGACTCTCTCTCGGCAGAGGGGGGGAGATCAGTGAGCAAAGAAGGGAAAAAGGGAGAGAAAACAAAAGAGAAAAAGGACAGAGGAGGCGGAGAAAAAAAGTCGGCAACAAAGAAACAAAAGAAGACTCAAGGAAGAAACAAAACAAAGAGGAGGCACTGTTGCGGCAGAAAGGAAACAAAAAGAAAAAGGGGAAGTATGGGATCAAGGTGAATCTCATTTTTTTTTTCTAACCTTTTTCTTTTACTTCATGTAAAATTTCATGATGTATTAAGATTCATAAAGAAATGAAAGTTCGCATATATTTTTGTTTGTTATTTATGTTGGATTTGTATTTTGCATTCCTTTAATCGGAGGTTGTCGTGGACGTAATTAACGGTTGGCTTTTTAGCCATCCGGGAATATGAATCCACTTTACAAAATAATAAACGTCGTTATATATATACGACGGAATTTAGTGACGCAAGATTCGACGCTAATCAATAGCGGCGAAAAATGTTTCATCAAACATAATTATATTTGACTAAATCATCTATTTCTTCCTTTGATAGGATGATGCGATAGCTCAATTATATGACTTAACCATCTATGTTTCTTCTTGGACAGGATGATGCCCTGGCTTTTGAAAATCACAAGTATGCTTTTGAGGTTTTGCCTTTCCAATATATCTAGGTTTTTCCTAACTTCATGCTCATAGCTATAGTGATAATTATGGTGCATATTGCACCATACACGTTCTTTAAATAATCATGAAAATTTAAATGTTGCTGCAACTTCTCACTAAAGTTCATTTTGACCCTTTTGGCTACATTATTAAGCGTTGCTGGAAGTTAGTTCAGAATTGTCGTTAGACTTGCTATCAAACATTTCATTTTCTAAATTTCGCGAGGGATTAACAAGTCCAGAACTATCGCTAAAGTCGCTACCAAAAGTGTACCTCATTCATTCATTTATATATTTATCTTGCGTTGTATGTAATTTACTTGGTTGTTCGAATGTTTGTTTATAAAATTAGGAAAATAAAATTCAATAAAATTACATAAAGGCAGAGTGCTTTCCCCTTTATCTATATAATAAACATTATGGTCGCAGTGATCACTTAATCCTTTTAAAATAGAGATTTGGGATTTAGGTAGAAAAATTGCAATTGATAACAACGCTAAGTACATAAATTCTTATGCTTTGCCATGGACATAGTTGCATACAAGAATATACTATTTGAATTTTACCATACATTTAATTAATGTGTGTGTTTTCAACATTGTTTGATCGTACTGAGCATTTCAAACTTTATTATCTGTAGTCTTTCGATTAGGACCATTTTGTGTTAGGTAAACACTAAACATCAGCTATCAGATTTAATCTCATACTTAACATACACTTTAACCGAATATCTTGGCGTAATACCCTCGTGTATGCGATCTAATTTCGCTTGGACGGAAAGCTTTATAGAGTAAATCAAGAGGTGCATTTTAGGGTGAAGTGTCCAATGTTCATTTTTTTGTTGATGAGTTGAAAGTTAACTTAGGTACATCCCGTACTGGAAGCATGTGTTGGTTAGCTTAACATTGAACTGGTTTACAAAAGCCTAATAGATTTCTAATGTGTGGTGGCATGCTTGTTGGAGTTGGTTACTATAAGATTTTGGTAAATCCTACATGAAAGCCAATAATTAAGCGGGCATGATTTTGAT
This sequence comes from Escallonia rubra, assembly GCA_033065855.1. Lineage (NCBI taxonomy): Eukaryota > Viridiplantae > Streptophyta > Magnoliopsida > Escalloniales > Escalloniaceae > Escallonia > Escallonia rubra. Next base: position 824,994 of record JAVXUO010001034.1, on the reverse strand, counting down.
GTTCTTTATTGTACTAATATAAGAGCATAGAAAAAATTACTTTCTTTGTGTCTTAGTTGTTAATGGATTTCACTAATCGTGCCAAATTTTCAACTTACTTAAATGTTTACATAAGGTCTTTCCATAACGTGTCTCAGCACACAAAGACGTAAAATTCAGATGCCTTTGTTAATATACTGGATTATCCACATATTTACTTCAAAGGAAATGTGTATCAAAGCGGAATGGATAAAAGTTAAAGGGACAGTGCGCGGGCCCACTAGCTAGTTAATTGTTAATTTGAAGTTCCAAGGCTTTCAAAAGCAAAACTGCAGAAGAAAAGGCTACAACATTTGGTAGGGTATTCTGTACTAGGATTTTAGGACTTAAAAGTCTGTCTCCTCGTCAGTACCTTATCTCTCATACTTGTCTCTTCTTGGGATCTCTCTCTCTCTCTCATTTCTTACCTTTCTCTGTTGCCATCTTCTTCTATATTCCGAAATTTAAACAACCTTGGCAATGTCACATATAAGATAGACGAAATCAATACAAGTCCCAGCAAACAGCGACAAGCCAAACACATCACATAGCAATTTGCATGAATGCATAACACCACCCACTCTTACCTGAGTACCTATCCTCTATAAAACCTTATGTCATAAGTTTTATAGCCATGGCCAGAATGAAATCAAATGATGAGGCTATCTGTGATGTCTTTAACTACTCTAATGAATCTTGGTAAGGTTATACCTTCGTATGCTTCCGGCAGAAAACCACTTACAAGCCTACTAAAAAATTCATTCTCATGTTGTAAAAAAAATTGTATCGACAACCACATAAAAAAAACAACTAAAAGCTTACCAAAGTTCTGACAAGAAACTTCATCTCTGTCTCTCTACACGACCGCATGAGATTCACAATGAGGCTCTTCTTTCGAGCAGTACTTTTGCCACCTGTTTGTTCACTGACAAATTCTATATGAAAACAATGAGAACAAGTATAACAACTTACCAAACAGTTGAATATGCTGATACAGCAGCAACTTATGTTCTAGATTATGACATCAGTGACTTGATAAACAGAACTCGGGAGAACAGCCAAACAGTTTTATAAGACCAGAAATAATATTCAATAAGCCTTATCTCAACAAAAACAAGTTTAGCTTAATTCTAAAACCAAAAATCTAATCAATCATGATTCCTGTGTCAAGGAAAATAATGGCTTAACCTTAAATAGTACACTATAAAAAATGGATATGATTAACGTGAGCCTATAAGCAATCTCCTATAAGATAAACTCTACATACTCAAAACATTTTAGCAATATCTATCTCCAAGAAAAACTAGAAGAAGCGAAAAACTATATTATTTAGATTGAGACATGATTGCTACACCGTTAATCTCCTCAAGATATAGAAACTTAATTACATAATCATCATGTTATAGTTGAAACACTTTCTTAGCATTGAATAGTCTTCGAATGTAAGATTTCAAGTCTCTTCAACTCTATTCTCCATATTTCATATTATTCAAACTTCATAACTGAACTGAAGAAATGAGAATAGAACACGGAGGCAATTAAGGGCAGTGCTTCTTCTAAACCTAGTTTTGAATTTTTGTAGTTTTGGTAGAAAGAGAACCGGACATTAACTTCTGGCATACTTGCCAACAAGAGAAAAACTACTTTTTACATAAAAAGAAAACTGTCCATAGTACATAGTTTATGAGTTCTTTAACTATTTCAACGATAATCAATTAGCAGTTGGCTGTTTTCATTGCCACTAACATATTCACACAGGCGTTAAATGGTGCCATACAGTGGTAGTCAAAGATCATATGGTCTACTAAGAAGGTCATCCTGTCTTCTTCACATTACTAACAGCGCAAATCCGCTGTAGCGTGCGCAATATTGAGTCTCCCTATACAACTCACACGTAGAAAACATAGGCGGCAGAACTTCAAACCTATCACCAGTAGCACGCCATGCTATTGAGGGTAATACTTGGCGCAACGGTATCTTTCTCCCTGGTGACCTGGAGAGGTCACGCTTTGATACTTCGTACAGCATTTACACGAAAGTGGGGGAAAGGCTGCCTACATCAACCCTCCCCAGAGCACTGCAATCGGGGAAGCCTCACGCATTGAGCCCCTTCTAGTACCACACCATGGTATTGCATATCCGTCCTGTAATATGTGATGACTGGTCATGTACCAATACTTTATTACTTTATGACCTTTCTGTCATCATCATCATCATCATCATCTAAGCCTTTGACCTAAACTAGTTGGGTCGGCTACATGAATCCCTTTCTTCCATTTTCCCCTATCGATGCACAATTTCTTGATAGACATCTAGCAATCAAGTCTTTTCTCACTACTTCTCCCTATGCTATCCTTGGTCTACCCCTACCTCGTCTTCCCAATCCACTTGGCATAAACCACTTCTTCTTACAGGCGCATCTAAAGGCCTACATCAACCATTTCAAGTGATGTTCTGTCAATTTTTACTCAATTGGTGCCAGCCCAACATTGTTGCGGATATCCTCATTTCTTATTCTTTCCCTCCTATTTTTGCCACACATCCACCTAAGAATTCACATTTCAGCTACACTCATTTCATGTGCCTGGTGTTTCTTAGTTGCCCGACATTCTGACCAATTAAACATATCTGGCCTGACTGCCGTCCTATACAAATCTCCCTTCAACTTGAAAGGAACACTAGTGGACCCCCACTTTAGCCAACCTCCTCTTATCCTATGGGCAACATTCTTGTCAATCTCCCCCCACCCCACCTCCGTGTTTATAATTGATCCAAGATACCCAAAGAGAGTTTTCTTCTATCTATATTTATTTCAGCCCGACACCTTCCCCTACTTTACTAAAACTGCATCCAAATGCTCCATCTAAGTCCTGCTTAACCTAAAATTTCTCCACAACTCAAACTTAATATCTAGTGCTGCTCTAGTCTCACGAACTAACACTACATCATCAGAAATAACAACATCATGAAAGTTCATCCTGAATATTTTTATTGCTTAGTAAGTTCGTCCATAATCAAAGTAAAAAAATGGCCTTAAAGCTGACCTTATAAAGGTCATCATTAGATAAAACTCGCTAGTGATACCCAACAATTTCGTTTGGCAAATTTGTTGTACAGCACATACTGCAGGTTATATACATTAATGGAAAGGAGGAAGGGGAGGGGGGGGGGGGGGGATTGGTGTTCTGCCTTTCACCCTTTTTTGTGATTTAATGGAGAACTATGATTACAAGTACTCCTAGAATCAGTGTTCTGCTTAACTATGAAAATTCGACCCAAGATAAACTACGAACGCCATACCTTATCTTTTGGAGTGCTGAAAATACACCTTGGATTGATAGCCGCGCTGGAGGGGCAAGTAATGACTGTGTTTGTCGGCAAAGTTGAGCAACATCACCTTAATCAGATCAACTGCTTAGTTTGATAGTTGTATTATTCAATAGCGTAAAAAGGTTACCGATGCATAATAAAAGATTGTAACAATCAGAAATTCGTACCAAGATCACCTAAACTGTTGTACAGGTCGCGAACTTTAGATCTGCTTGTCCCACATGCCTCTTCCAAAGCAGCAGCAACAATACTTCCACCAATATTCAATTCCTGAACCAGTTGAAAACACAGTTAAACAAATATTTCAGGTCAAAATGATGTCCAATTTGCATATGAATGCATATCGACCACATGACTTTTAGCCCTACAACTTGATGAAATAAAAGGCAAGTACAGTACATCTGACAAAGTGCAAAGGGAGAATAGTCAAATACTCAAATACGTTCACTCTCTGGTATCAAGTCACCAAAAAGTGCTTTCAAGAACCGATATACATATTGCAAAATCATTTCACACAGGATCCAACATGCATAAATTGGTTGCGTGAATAATGTATTTATTCAAGTGGCACTAGTACAGCAGTCCTCCATTAGCCATCCTTGCCTCGAACCATCTTCAAATGCTAAAGCTTGCTGAGCTAAACGCTATCTTTAGGTATCCTCATACAGTTAATGATCTGGGGGAGGCAGAAAAATTTAAACGACAGAAAAACAAGAAACTTAGCACGTATTAAGTCTATCATCCAATACTCTTGACAAACAATTGAGTTCCAACGGCATTTATACACGTAAGGAACTCAAGCGTTGTTGTCAGTTTGACATGATTTACAAATAAAATATAAAAGCATGTCGCTAGGGTGATGAACACAAGTTCTACATGAACTTCTGTTCTGATAATTCTAGAAGCCTTTACACATTAAAAGGGGAGCATCATGGCTGATCCGATGCTGGAGTTGTATGTGTGTCTCAAGTAATAGCAGGGGCCTAGGTCCAGCTGACGAAAGGAATCCAATACTACGATGATAATTTGCCGGAAAATAACATAATACCAATTACAACTATTACGTCCTAGAATTACCATAAATCTACTCCTGTCAGAGTTGGTCGCTATAAAAAATTATCAATTACAGGAATCTATCAAGCTAATGAATATTAATTACCAAAAGCGGAGCTTAATCTCATTTAGTAATATTGCCCATCTTCAAGGCATAGGAGGAAAATTTTTCATATTCTCAAAAAGAAGCAGCCATGTCCCTTCATGGACAGAAATGTTAACAGAAGCAGGAGTAAAAGTGTAAAACAGACCTGCCAAAGAAAGGATGACTGTAAAGGTAATTGTTTTCCTTTATGTGCTAATATTGTATCTCTTGAAAAACATTGGCATTAGGAGAAGTGGGAGGAAAACGGACCCAGCAAAGAAAGGATGATTATAAAAGTAATTATTTTTCTTTATGTGCTAATCTTGTATCTCTTGAAAAACATTGGCAACCAAAATCATCACTTCCTCGTCTTTTCAAATTTTTTTAAACCAACTACAATGATTAGCACACATGGTGGCGTTAAAATAACACAAAAAAAATTAATCCATGGGAGTTCTCTATTTTCTGTAAAAGAATAAAGATATTAGAGGTGCGAGTTTCAAAAACTAAAGGGATAGACTAAACAGCAGGCTATTAAGTACATACTAACTGCCACGAGAAAATCCTGCAAAAAACAGAACCAAAGCAAATTGAAAAGGGGTGTCTTGGGGGGTGGGGGTAACAGTGAAGTGTACACTGTTGCTGAATAAATCAGATGCAAAAGGACACAAGCATACAGAGAAAGATCGAAACATACTAACCATACTTTCATGATCAGGACCGATCTTATTTGTGCATAAGTAAACAGCAGGTAGGACGTCCTCAGGAGACAAAGTAAGTAAGCTGTGTAACAAGAAATGATGCGGCAAAATGAGGAACCCCCCAATAACTTAATTACTGATGTTACTCAAAAACTTCCAAGTAGCAAGGAGAACAATAAGTATTCCGTGCATGCAACAAACCTCCTAAACATATTGCATAGCATTGCTGTAGCTTTAATTTTACCCTTTTCATCCTCCAATAGATTGAAAGTTCTTGCGAGATGTACATATGGAGCAGGTTCTCCCTCTTTCCAGCATGCTGCACAAAGATGTTAGTATTATGCAAGCTTCCCAAATTCCAGTATAAAGGGCTGTTAACAAATTCAGAAAGTTTAGTACTGCTAGACTTCTGTTAATTAAATTAACAAATGCCAACCATGCTCTATGGGAGAATATTGCTCTAGTGGTAGTGATACAAGATTTGTTGTAACGTTGCCAGATGATGGTCCAGGCACAGACAAATCAGCCATATGCGATACAAGGTTTACAGCAACACGGTCTGTTTGTTGTACGGGTTCAGACTTATCAGCCACATTCACCAAAATTTCTGATACCTTAAACCCTTGGTCAGAAGAGCAGATACCAGCGCTACATGAGGCTTGAACCAAACTGCTACTCTGGACCAACCTCTTCTGATCCTCACAGAAGTTAGCCGCATGGTTGTGGTAATACATGTCCAATGCCATGTTTATATCTCCTTTCGTCTCCTCTATGATGGTAGCAGCATAGCTTCTTGATGATTCGCTGCCATTTATTATCTGAATAAATTGGTCCACTTTCTCATTGTAAGGCTTAGTGGCATCCCTTGGAGACAACTTCTTGTCATTCCGGCATTGGTCACTTAGAGTTCCAACTTCACGATCTTGAGAGTCAATTGGCGCAAGCTTGCTAAAGAACTTTGTTATAGTATGCTGCTTCGGTCCGATAGATTCTGAATATGGATTGATTCTAGCTTTTTTCTTCGGCTTATTCTCTTGAGTTTTCCTTCTTTTGCCAGGAGAAATGTTGCTGCTCCTATTTAACTGGACCTTGCTGGATAATTTATAGCTTTGACTTAAAGGGAGATCCTCCATTCTGGGAGCAGCCATAGCATGAAGAGGACTAGAAGGCAATGCAGAGTCATTCACTGAGCTTGTTAGGGATCCACAGGCAGAAGTACTACCAGCAACCTGCTCATGAAATTCAGTTTCATGTTCATAGAAATAAGAAACTGCCTCAACAAGATTTGCCTCCGAGGTACTGAGTAGATCCAACATCTGACCTTGAGAGACCCAGGTTGGCAAACAGTCTCGAAGTTCTTGCAACATTTCCTCATTGTGATCACCGTTTAATAGCACCAATTCTCGTGAACCAGGTCTCTGGTCTGGAGGTGAGCACATTATAAAATTATCTGTTGCAACATTGTTGCTGGTTTCTTCTTCGTGTGAAGTAACCACCATCTCCTGGTCCACAACCTTGTTCAAGACATCACTGCATTCGTTTCCACGCTTGTCATTAACATCCTGCCCCCTGTGATGAAAACCCATCAGAAACTCCTGCTTGAGGGCCATTTCATCAACCAACCCCGAGAAATGCTTCTGCATAGCATTAACATGCTTGCTGTCAAGTTTCTCGACATCCACACCTACTGTGGGAATTACATGCTTCGGCTTCAAAAACTTCACATACTCTCTCAGCTCATCATAGTTAGAATGTTCACTATAAGGCACAAGATGTATCTCAAATGAGTCCTTCGTCCTCACAGAAAACTTGTTGCGCTTAACTTCATAAGTCCACCCGGTCGGAACAAAACCCACCACCTTAGAGTACCCTCTCTCGTTCATAATCTCCCTCATTTTCACAAAATTGGGTCGAAAATACGGCCAAGTCTCACCCAATACATTCCATCCAACAACATGAACATCACTTTCAGATTCCACCTCAGTAAACACCGCCTCGTCTCCGAACCCCAAAATATTCAAAATGCTCATCTTCCTACCATCTACATGTATCTTTCGCTTACACCTGCACGAAACCTCAAGTAAAATCCTCTCTTTTCCGATAACATAAGTAGCCACAAGAAACAAAACAGACTTCAAATTACCCTCATTCTCGACCCCAATTCTCTCTATCACCCCAACAATATAATCAATCGACTCTTCTTGCGATGGGAACACGAACTTCGGATTGCAATACGTGGTATCTAAGAAAACAGCATCGGCACCAATAAATTCACTCAAACCAGGCTCTAATTTCATGCTCTCACAGTATCTAAAATCGCCCGTGTGAACATACTTTTCGAATTTACCATTTTCCTCACCGGGTACCTTAAACAAGAATTGAACCGCACCTGGACAGTGATTGGCATCGATCAACGTCACCTCACAGCCGTCGATCAAAACGGCGTTGTTGAGAGACAACGGCACGATGAACGCAGGTGGGATTTTGAGGATTTGTTCGATAAGGCGGGCAGTGGGGTGGGAGCAGTAGATGACGCCCTTGGACCAGTTAGGGTTTAGGCCGGTGTAGTGATCCGAGTGGAAGTGGGAGAGGAAGTATGAGACGGAGTGGTCGCCCGAGAAGCGGAAGCCGTCGATGACGAAGCGGGTTTTGGGGATGAGTTTGGAGGGGGGGAGGGAGGTCGGGGGTGGGGGGAGGGGGGAGGAGAGGGATTGTGGGGGTAGTGCGGATAGGGTGGCGAGGGCCGTGAGGTAGAGGGTGGTGGAGTCTACAGTTAGGGTTTCGTGGGACATTGGCGGTGGTTGGTGGCGGTTACAAGGAGGAGTGGAGAAGGTAATGGTGGCGGTTGATTTTTTTAGAATATGAAGTGAACATGGGAGGGCTAACACGAAGGAGATGAGAGGTTAAATGGCGCCAAAAGCTACTCACCTTGTTTTTCTTTTATGTGAGGTGTCGGAAACCACGAGCCCCACTAATTTTCCCCTCATAAGTACGATTCTCGTCTCCTAATTGATCATTAATTAATGAGTTATTTTTGTTATTAATGTTCATGTAAATCCGTGTTCGAGGAGTTGTAATGTCACAAACCATCTTCATGTCATAACGTTTAAGTAATTTTGGTGGGATATAGACGTTTAAGCATGTGAAGTGGGGGTGGTCCGACAGGATAGAGAAAAATTGTTTTGTCCTCTTTTATAGCGTAAGATAAGAAATTGAAGATGACAGTGGTCACGGTCTAATGTGTTGAGTTTTGTAGTCACCTCGTAAGTCATCTTAGATATATTGGAGAAAACTTAAAGAAACTTTATGATTTATCTATTTATGCTCAAAGGAATGATCATTTTTGGTATAATATATATATATATTTTTTTGTGTTACATAACTACTTACTTCCTCTCTCCTACATAATTCGATCGCTCTTTTTTGCACGCATATTAAGGATTAAGGTTATAAATATGTGTTTTACATTCTACCATTTAGAGAGAGAACGGGAAGAAAGTGAGTTAAGGAATAGAAAATGAGTTATATGAGTTTTAAATGTGTAGAGAGAAGAATGAAAAAAAAAAGTGTAAGAAAGTGGATCATAAAATAGAAAATGAGTTGATGAATATTTAAATGTGCAGAGAAAAATAAAATAAAATAAAAGTAAAAAGGGTAAATATGTAAAACTACCTAAAAAAATTTCTTAATTTGGAAAATAGCATTTTTTGTAGGACGGTCCAAAAAGAAAAATTTATCAAATTATGAAAGACAGGGAGAGTATTTTAAATTATTGTATTCTTGATATTATGACAAAAATTAAAACGTAACATAATACATATAAATTTAAATTTTAAATTATAAATAACTATCTAGTTTTAAATAACTATCTAGTTTTTCTGTTTAAAACTATCTAGTCTTTGACTGTAATTTTACCTAAATCTCAGGACTCATGTAGGTGTAATTAATCATTTATTTTGTTAACAAATTTCAATGTGACAGTGCTAACACGTGATTTTGTAAAAGGGTTTCGCCGCACAACAAACAAACACCTGAATTGTCGTAGTGCCACTACCACGTGGCGCTCGATCATCCTTTGAACTCGTCGCATAGCGTGTCAGCCGTTTACGTGGCGACCGATAAAGCCAAGATCCGAACAATCTGTGGGACCCACAAAATCTCCTCTTCCTCAGTCCACTCTTTTAAACCTTCCTTTCACTCTACACTCGCTGCTCCATTTCCGATCAATGTGAATTCAATCTCCGTTCACTCGTCGCTACCTTAGACTCAAAAAGCCCTTATCAATGGCTTCACGGAGGCTCCTATCCTCCCTCCTCCGCTCCTCTCCGCGTGTCAAACCCAAGCCCTCACCCTCGCTCGCAAGCCCTAGAGCTCCCACGCGACCGTCGCCGGCCGGTTATCTCCTCAGCCTCGTCGCGGGCCACACCACCGCCGCCGAATCTCCTGCGCGGGCGCAGAAGCCGAAGGCGGCGGCGACGAAGGCTGCCGGCGGCGGTAAGGTCGCCGATGAGTTCACCGGCGCCGGTGCGATCGGGCAGGTGTGTCAGGTGATCGGTGCCGTGGTGGATGTTCGGTTCGAAGATGGATTGCCTCCGATTTTGACGGCGCTGGAGGTGCAGGACAACCCGATCAGGCTGGTGCTGGAGGTGGCGCAGCACTTAGGGGAGAATATGGTGAGGACGATTGCCATGGACGGGACGGAGGGGCTCGTTAGGGGGCAGAAGGTCCTCAACACCGGCTCTCCCATCATCGTAAGCTCTTCATTTGTCTCTCCTATTGCTATGTTCTTGTGTCATTTCACTAAGAAAATTGTGTACCTCTACCTTTATGCTTAACTCATTGCTTTGTGAGCTAATGCTGTTGTCGTGTGTTTTTGATACTTCGTTGTCCATAGAATGATTAAAAGTAGGAAACCCTTTGAAACGTCTCAGTGAGTGTGATGACGCTGTGGATTGGATAATGTGTTCGATGGGGTTGTAGCGGTGGAAGTTCCCATTGATAAAGGGAATGACTGGCATCTATGATCCATAAAATATTAGACTATGGGTGCGTTAAAATCCCGAAAATCAAGATGCAAATGATACACACAACTCTGGGTGAGAAAGTTCGCCACTTTTTAGTGGCAAAATGCATTCGCTCACGAATTTTTGACTTGGGAGCCTGTTTGCGCTTTGTCTGGGAACTTTGCTGGGAATATCTGCGCTGTGCTGTGGATTTGCTTGTTCTCTAGTGCTATGATGACACTGCATGGCATGACAAGTACTGGATGACGCTCCGTGGCATGACTGCACCTATTTTCTGTTGTAATGTAAGCTTCATTTACGAAAGATATGATTCCGTAGAGTGTTGAACCTGGGACCTCCATGTACTGGGAGTGCACTATTCCACCGTGTCAAGCTCAACTTTGTGTCTATAAATGTTGTATATTTCCTTTATTGACTTCGGCCTAGATTAACGGATTCACATTGTTACATTTGTATATTAAAATCATCTTTTGATAATAGAGATGCTCTGGAGGCGCTCCCGCACTCGTCAGTTTGTAAAAACGATGCTTTCACGCACTTGCATCGCATTTGCACCCGCGCTGCAAGTTTGTCACTTTGCTTCAAAGTGGAGAGCATTCACGCTTTACTGTCATGTATTGAGAAGAAGGTTGTGGAGAAATACAATAATGTAGATGTGGATGGCATTATACTTGAAAAGCTGATGCCACTTGAAGCATTGTAGACTACCTTTCCAATTCTAGCGGCCGGAAAACATTTTCCTTGCTTAGTACTTTCATTAGAGTTTCAAGACTTTTGGTTTTCGGCGAGGCCTTAGTTGTGGGGTGGTTATCCTCCTAATATCACATATCTTTGCTTGCTCGGGTATAGATTTTGGTGCTTCTAATTTTGCAGGGTTTATGGAGATCGTGGTTTCTTGTGTTTTTAGGTGCTTGATTTGATACTTCTCTACTCGTGTCCAACTCTTGTGTCTGTCTTGTCAGGTGCCAGTTGGCAGGGCTACTCTGGGCCGTATTATTAATGTTATTGGAGAGGCCATTGATGAGAGGGGCGAAATCAGTACGTTATATTAACATCATTTTTTGCACTTGCAATTTGTAAACTTTCTTTCACTTCTTATTTTGTGCCATTTATTTTCGATATCCAACCTTCTAATGCATTCTCGGTTTTTGTTTCCACCTAAAGAAACCGATCACTTTCTTCCCATCCATCGAGAAGCTCCAGCATTTGTTGAACAGGCGACTGAACAACAGATCCTTGTCACTGGAATTAAGGTGAATTTACTAGTATCGTCAATGCTTTTGTTTTTCTTGTTATCTACCATGAAGCGATGAAGGTATATAGTGGTTAAATCATCTTTCTACTTAGTTTCTTAGAAAATAAACATGTTTTTAAGTTGTTCTGCTTCTTCATGCGGGTACATATTCCAATTTCATCTCCTACCACCTTGCCCCCCTCCCCCCACAAGAAATTAAAAAAAAAAAAGAGGCAAGAAAAAATAAAGCTAAAGTTCCTGAAGTTCTGGCTCAATTTCACCATCATAGACTACACATGCATGGTTATACTCGTGTAGTGATTCCTATATGCTTTGATACTGAAATTTCATGTCATGCACCCTTTTTTAGGTTGTAGATCTACTTGCTCCATATCAAAAAGGTGGAAAGATAGGGCTGTTTGGTGGTGCTGGTGTAGGAAAAACTGTGCTCATTATGGAACTTATTAACAATGTTGCAAAGGCGCATGGTTTGCTCTCAACTAAATCCTGAACAATATTGAAGTCGTCATGAGTTTCTATATCATTATCAAGTGTTTTTTTCTCTTAAATCAGGTGGTTTCTCTGTGTTTGCGGGTGTTGGTGAGCGGACTCGAGAGGGAAATGACTTGTACAGGGAGATGATGGAGAGTGGTGTTATTAAGCTGGGAGACAAGCAGGTCGCAATTCATGACATTGGCAATATCTGTTTCTTCTGTGGTTCATAGACTTTGGTCTGATGGCATCCTCTTTCTAAACATGTTTTTTCAGAGTGAAAGTAAGTGTGCTCTTGTATATGGTCAAATGAATGAGCCCCCTGGTGCCCGTGCTCGAGTTGGTCTGACTGGGCTGACAGTAGCCGAGCATTTCCGAGATGCCGAAGGGCAAGACGTGCTTCTGTTCATTGACAACATTTTCCGCTTTACCCAAGTAAGGCTGCTTATGAAGGATCTTATTTGTTCTTTTACCGAATTGACCTTTACTAACTTGGAGTCCTGCTCTCTAGGCCAACTCTGAGGTGTCTGCTTTGCTGGGTCGTATCCCATCTGCTGTTGGTTACCAACCGACTTTGGCTACAGATCTTGGAGGTCTTCAAGAACGTATTACAACAACCAAGAAAGGATCCATCACATCTGTACAAGCTATTTATGTGCCTGCTGATGACTTGACGGATCCAGCCCCCGCAACCACCTTTGCCCATTTGGATGCTACGACTGTGTTGTCTCGACAGGTCTTCTAGCATTTAGATATTTCTGGCCATTAACTAAATGCCCCTCTTAGATGAATTCTTGTTAAAATTTCTGCTGTTACCTAATGCAGATTTCTGAGCTGGGTATCTATCCTGCTGTTGATCCCCTAGACTCTACATCCCGTATGCTTTCTCCTCACATTCTAGGTGATGAACATTATAATACTGCTCGTGGTGTACAAAAGGTTCTCCAGAATTACAAGAATCTTCAAGATATCATCGCCATTTTGGGGATGGATGAGCTTAGTGAAGATGACAAACTTACTGTTGCCCGTGCTCGTAAAATCCAACGTTTTCTGAGTCAGCCTTTCCATGTTGCTGAAGTGTTCACTGGTGCTCCTGGAAAATACGTGGAGTTAAAAGAGAGCATTGCTAGTTTCCAGGTATTGAGCCTTCACACATACGCTCCCTTCATGAGGGAATTTTCTATTTTAGTTTCTGAAAGTTGACCATGGCATTGTTTTATGTCCTTGACGTTCAAGGTTGGCTAGCTTTTTGTGATCTGACCCCCTTTCTTGGTCAGTGTTTGAGATGTCACATTGGTTCTGACGATTCAGATTGCTAGAAGGACGCACTTTCTCAAACAGTACCCTGAAATTTCCTTTTTCGGGAAATGTAGTGATGCTGACGCTAGTCGCCTTATAACAATCGTAGAGAGCCTGTGGAGTTCACAAGAATAATGTGATACATGGGGCAAAGTGTTGCTTATATGGTGCATGAATTGTGTGCTTGTGTACTTTTATGATGTTATCTAGCCATCTGGTGAAATGTCAGACTGAACCATTTAGTGCTGGTGTTAAGGAAGACTAGTCTAGTCATTTAACTGCTATGAGGTAAAAGTGCTGTTTTTTAACACCGATCGCATTAACCGTTAAGATTAGTGAATAGACTTAATAGTCGTTACTTAACGAAGTATTCACTTCAGCCTTGCAACGCAGTTAATGATTGAAGCTATGCTTATTCATTCTTGGGTTGGTTGTGAATGGTTCTAGTTTAAGAGGCCTATGCGCTGCAGTTCATTATAATTATTAGAAGTACTACAACAGTCTCAAATTTGTCCCATATTTATATGACAATGCCTTAAGTTCTTAGTTGCATTGATTTGTTTTTTGGGCTTTTGTTGTACGCGCTGGCTTTCCCAAGAATTCTTGATATCATGGTGCTTGCCTGAATTTGTTTTGTTATATCCTGTGACGTGACTGTGACTCTTTTATCCTCAGCCATGCGAACGAATTGTGTTAATTTTAACATCCTTCGTGTCTGATGCATGAGCCTTTTATTTTTCATGTCTTGAGCAGGGAGTTTTGGATGGACAGTATGATGATCTTCCTGAGCAATCATTCTATATGGTTGGGGGGATTGATGAAGTCATTGCTAAGGCTGAGAAAATTGCCAAGGAGTCGGCCTCTTGATATGATTCTTTTTTGACTATCTGCTGAATTTTGGTAACGTATACGCTTCAGCGGGTGGTAGTGGCAATCACAGCATGAAGCCGTAGTTTTTGGAAGTTAACATGGCTCGTATCTTCTCTTCTCTAACTTTGTCTTGTTCCCGTGTCCATTTTTCGACTCTTATTTAAAACGCACTTCAGAGCGGCTTCTCTCCACTTGTTTTTAGCAGTAGTAAATAAGAACACATACGTAGGTTCCTGTTTTGGATTGCAGCAGATGACTTCCCGAGTTAGTTCTTGTGGTATGGCAGGTTAGAATGAGTTCCATATGATGATTTATGCAGATTTTTTCTGTTGACCCTATGTAAGCAGATTCACGGCCTTCACCTAATACATGGTTGCAGAGCTATCTTAATGACTGCGTAGAGCAGGCTAGTGCTTATTAGAAGCATATTGACCGACATAAACCTTGTTCAAAGGTACTGAGGTCACAATCCTGCTAGCAAAAGCTAACTAGTGCCCTTCAGAATGTGGTAGGATTTTAAAAAAGCAAGAGTACGAGATACCCACCCTCTTCATGGCCTGTCTCATCAAAGTCCCGGAGATGTACATGCCTTTGCCTTTGTGCATTTTCTGGTACATGTCCACTTATGCACCAGACTATGACAAGGGAAAAAAAAGACCAGTCTTGATCGTATGTCGGAATTTTTTTAATCGAAAGGGTCAATAATGCAACAGCACTTGGTAGAAGAACTCATTCAGAGTTGTTTTTGTCCGTTCATAGCGGCCAAAGGACTCCTTTAGTTTTTATTCGGTTAGGTGTATAATGGTCAAACTTAAGCATCTACTTTCAGCTGTTGTGCTGTGGCTGGTTTTGTCACTAAATGGGATAGAATTCAGTAACCAATATTATTATTTTTGTATTGTTGTTGGTACGAGAAATGAATAAACAACGCTCTCAGATTCGGCGCCAATGGGGTATACAAGGGATATTTTGTTGGATAGGAATGTCTTTTTTATAATTATCTCGATATCCTAATAACACAGAGAAGTTTGCACGCTCTAAGTTGAACTTTGGGTCTAAAATTTTTTGCGGTTAAATTTTTTTTGTTACAGTTTTGTTCTCTCTTTTCTATCACATATCAATATTTTCATAGCGTCTCTGCAAGCAACACTAAAATGTTCAAATCTTTGAAATTTGACTAGAAAAATGATGTACTAAGATGCAGAAAGTAAAATTTGGATGCCGAGAATATATATAAATACAGGTCTATAAAGACAGAATGATAGTGCTGGCTTCTTATTTTGAAGCCATTAATTGTTTGGGAAAAAGTAATGTGTTGTCATGCCATAAAGAACTTATCTGTGACATGAAAACAAAAATGTCAATTATGTCCTTATGTCAATCTTCAATCTATTGGTTCATTAAGGGTAAAGAGGTAATTTTAATATTACATTATACAAAATTTTCTTCCCTAGCTGTCACAACCACCTAACGAGGTAATAGTGCACAGTGGTGGCAAGGAAGCGAGATGAGATGGGAATACATTGCGTCTCCCTATTGTCCTTAAATCTCACCCGTGGTTCGTTGCTGCGGTGGTGGGTGGGGCGATTATGACGGCTTGCTATTGGGCTGCCGACGTGATGGTGATTATGGCTAGGGACAAAGAAACAATAATTAAGTTTACAATTAGTGTTGTAAATTTCAGACAAAATGACCTCCTCTTTACTTTTAATGAATTAATACATGGAGGCTTCAAATAGGGATACAATTGTCTTTTTGTATTGTATAGAGAATTTTTTTATTGCATAACACATATCTGTCTTTCATGTTTATAAATATTGAGGGCCAGCTTACAATAAGGAAGATCGGACCAAAAAAATAAATAAAAAGAAGCAAGAAGCTATGGTCTAAGGCAAATATTTCTTTGATGCAATGATTCATTCCCTCATAAATAAATACATAAGTAATGTGTTGTTTTTGTAGCTAGTCCTGTGTGCTTGTGATCGGATTTTGGCATGTCGTTTCTTGACTTCATTGTGGTTTGTCATGCTTATTGAATGAAATTGTCATCCTTAAGTTGGTATATATCTTTCTTATATTTTTTTTTAAAAATAAATAAGTAGTACACTGTCACGATAATGTATTTATAGACTACTTATCAAAGAACCAGGTAGTGTATTACGAGAGATTTAAAGCCTTTAGTAGAGCCGCGATATAAGAAACCTCAATTGTCTAAAAATATTTAAGGGCAACAGAGGTGCCACGTTAGCTTAACCTCCTAAGAAGCCCCGTTTTCTCCAAAGTCAAAGCATTAATACCAAAATAAATATTGGTCAACAACCAAAATAATTCTTCACTTCATTGTGTTTCTTGTCCGTTGAACGATTGTCTACTCCCGACCTAAATGACGTGACAATTATATAATTATCAAATTTCAACCAATGGTCAAGATTCTTCATAACACCTACGTTGTATATTCATCGGCAGTAGAAGATTAAGATCCTATTACAGGCGAGCAAAATTAAACAAACACCCGGGGTGTACTATGTCGAGTGAAAGTTTATAGCGAGGCCAACTAATATGGTAGACATTATCTTTTTATTTTATTATCTATTTTAAAAGTATAATTTTTTTTTTGGTACAGCTAGTGCAACTTCACGTGTTATTTACGAGTTTGTCACATTAGACACATCATGGTAGGGTCAACAATTTGTATTGAGTGTCGCTCAAGGTCAATAGGGAGGAGGCTTCTAGGGACTAGCAGAGTGACAGGGTTGACTCTTGGGTTGATAGCTGGTATAGCCAAGTGACTGCAATTGGTTATCCTGTTTGTGTGTGTTTCTCTTGCTTTGACTTGTTGCGTTGCCGGCTATTATTGTCGTTCTTATTTTATCTTGTTTTGTTGGTACCTCGGTAAAGACTTATTGTTCTTGGCTATGGCCTTATGGGTAATGTTTTGGTTTGAGCAAGGGCACACTAATCTCTTGTACAGGTAACCCTCCAGAGATATACTATGGCGTTAAAGTCGTTTATCTTTTGTCAGTCAGATATTCAATAACGCTTGATTATGTCTCACTTCTTACATAAACTTATGTTGATAGATCTACTTATTGATGAATAATATGATTGGCAAAGTTTTTTACCCAAGATCAAAATGGTATAAATATATATTTCGAAAAAAAAAATAAAACTACGTAGCGATATGTCATCATAATCACAAATATTCTCTCGTCAAGAACTAACTAAAAGAAGAGGTGGTCACCGTCTGCACCCAAGTCCTTGAAAAATGTGAAGTCCTCGGGTTCACACTAGTTTCTTATGCGTACTTCCATGCACTGAAACGATAATCTGATGAGCCGGGTGGGAAACATAAGGACCGTAACACTGACAAACTCAGTGCGTGGACAGTTAAATCTATTGCAGTAGCTTCAGTTGAAGATTAGTGATGAAAAATTAAGCAGCAGGATAATACAAAAGGCAAGAAATGCTACACTCTCACAAGAAAAACAATCCCACTCACAAATATATGCGCCAGGACTCCTCCAAAAGGCATTAGGTTACCACCATTATTGAAACAAATCGTCGTTAATCATCGAAAGTATCGTGTGCCATAAAAGTTTAAGCTATTGGATAGAACATCCTGCGATTTGCTTTTAACGTGTTTGCTTACGCTTGAGAGACACAAAGTAATGAGTTTCTTTGCGGTATTCATGATCAAATATGTATGCATTTTCTTCGAGTTTCTGGGCAAGGCGTTCGAACAAATCGTCAACAATCTCGGATCCAAAGTTTTCCTCAACTACCCCCTGGATGACAGCTCGAAAATGCTTAGCACACATTCGAGGGTTACGCAGGTCCTCTTCTCTTACAGGGAGATCCAGTATTTCTATCTTTTCAATGTTGAAACAGCCATTGGTTTCAACCAATGCCTTCAACTCCTTTGGGCATGGATAATAGAATGGCAAGTTGAAGGAGTCTACTTTCTCTGCATCGATTCTTCCCTGCAATGGAAACCACAACATGGTATGTCACATGACCCTACAGTTTAGCTTCAATCTGGGATATCAAGAAAACACAATTTCTCATATAGACCCTATCCTTGCTATGAAATGAAAGTATCAGAACAGAAAGCAGGTCTGTCCTTAAAGGGATAAAGGAAGTAAGGCTATGAACTCCTTACCGTGTTGGCCAATTCTTCGAGACAAGATCCGAAAAGATCGTACCCCATACCAAGAGTGGTTTGTGCATGAAGAACTCCATCTGGAAGACCAAGAATCAGAATTACCATGAGCCCTCCAGGCACAAGCTCCTGTGCTCTAGAACTAAGAAATGCCTCCATGTCTTTCGTGAACTGGGCTGAATAAGCATCTCCAACTTCTCTCTTGCCAGTGTAAGTAATTCTCCCCTTATTCCATGCAAGAGAATCTTTATATATGACTTCTTTTGGAATTTTCGAGAGCCAATGCAGTGCATATGAGGAGTGTGCAAAATGAAGGGAGGCCCTAGGAAATAAGCGGCCGTGGTAAGAACCAGGCACACCCGAAGAAAAGTACTCCTGAGAGGCAGGAATGGCATTGAAGAGCGTGTTGAAATCATTTCCAACGTGATCGTTGAAAAAAACGTGAAATTCGGGGGTTATTTGAAGGTTCTGACTCTGTTGTTTGGATTTGTACTTTACCTTAACAGCATCAATGATGTTTTCAACTGCAGAGAATGTGTTTGGTCCAACAGAACAACCAAGGTCTACAATACGAAAGGGGTTGGAACCAAAACTACTAGAAGAATGGCTCTCAACGATGTCAAGTTTTTGGTCAATCAGTTCATAGATCAATTGCTTTGCGGCACCAACCAGACCTTTCTGCAAGTTTAGATAGGGTAAATTAGCTTTAGCTCCCATAGTCAATGCTGAATTTTTATTTTGAAGAACACATATCTTTCCTTATCGGTTTTCTGGGCAATCGCCCAGGCGTATAAGTGCCAGGAAGCCTTGACTCCTGGCTCTGCGTAACCCCTTTGGCAGCTATATTGCACACCGCTAATATAGCTTAACAAGGCAGAAAAAGCCAAGGCGGCAAAAAGTTGCTAGGGATTATAAGAACAAGAATACTACTATGAAATGTACCTGGTAAGTGGAATTTTGAGTGTAGCTATCGGGGCCATTGCCTCCGTTCATGTGGTAAGTGCAAGAAGACTTGGTGTGGCTCTTCTCTTCCATTTGCTTGTCTCTCTGTGTGCACGCGTACGTGTGTATCCACGTTGATGTGGGAAGATTTACCCTTTTATAAGCATGGATATTTCGTGAACTTTACCATGTGATATTGCATATGCATAGGCATCTTATTTCAAAAAAATGGAATTTTTTGGTAAACAACTGAACACTAAACAACAAATAAGTTGAGAACTGATAATTAAACAGATGACCAGAGCTAAGATGGGGACAGATCAATTTGAATTAATTACTTAAGCTTGAGCTGTTGTCATATTGAGAAGTCTACCAGTGTTTCATGAGAAGACAGATGATGTTTCTGCTACTTTTGGTTGTAGCGGCATGCAGACTACTATTGCAGGATAATTTTTTGGCTGAAGACCTGCACCATATAAATACCTTTCTGAGAGTAAGTAAGGGGAATGATTTTTCTAAGTTGATTCCCTTCAACATATTGAACTTACTTGGGATCTTGTTATGGCATCTATTGATTTCGTCAGGCAATTATTTTATGCTGAATAATAAAGAGGGGAAAATTGGTTGAGATAGACATTATATTATTGTGGACAAATAAGTCATAGGGGGTGAGGTTTGTCCGGCTCCATGTTATATTTCCAGTTTTCATATCGAGGGACAGTAATATTATGCTGCTGCGTATGCTAATGTGCCAACTGTTACTGAAGCATGCTATACTGGTGCAATGCAGTTGAAGCATGAAAGACGAGCTCTTGATCAACCCGCTTTGCGTTTCAGATGCACAAGTCTTAATTTCCTCCATCTGCTTGTCATGGAATTTATTCAGATGGATGCAACAACATTTCTCACTTGCAAAGTGCTCTTTCCCCGAAAACCCTTGGTGTCAAAGTGATCGATTGGTTCACATGAGCTGATCCGTTGTCGGTCCACCAACCAAAGGTTCCATTTCCTAAATTGTTAAAGTTCTCATTTCTCTCTGTCAGGGTTCCTACTTCTTGTGGGGATGGATTTTTTAAGTTGAAGGAGTCAACTTCAAGTGCCATCTCCACCAAGCATGGAAAACAATAAGTACTAGGTACATCAATGATCTATCTTCTTCTCTTCTCTCTGCGTGCTGATTTTCCATCTTTGTCTATACTTTGATGTTATCAGAAAGAAAAAGTCAATTAGTAACAAAAAGAAGAAAAAATAATAAAAAAAAAAGGTCTTCAAGAGGGGATGAAATTACAAAAGATTAGCTAGCCCACAGTCTTTCAGATCTACCTGGTAATGTCCCTTTCTTCAACAACAGGTAGCATCATGCTTTCCTTTTTCTCGTAACGCAATGTCTAGAACTTAATGAAACGTGTCCGAGGTTTGATAATGAATGGAAGAAGTCTTTGGCCTTATCTTTTGAGCTCTCTTCAGAGTCCTTCTTAGCAACATGTGCACACGTCTCTGTTTTCCTAATATGACCTTACAGGAAACAAGTAAGAAACCCAAGCCAAATCTATAAGAATCCGTAGTTAATACAACATGTGCACACGCCTCTGTTGTGCTAAACGAACGTCTAGAATTCCGCACTTATGAGTTATGACCATTGTCGGAGCTAAATACGTGTGAAATATTTTCTGCGCCTAAGAAGTATGTCATGGAAGGATAGCCTCGATAACATTATCAAGCAGCTTTACGCTGGAGAAGGACAAATAATTCCACCATCATCCTGTAGCTGGACGGCGAAAGGGCGGAGGAGTTTGCAACCTTCTCTGTGAACCGAACAAATAGCTCATCCATGATCTCGACTCCGAAGTGCTCTACAAGTAGCCCTCCCCAAGCAGCTCTCAAGTGTGACATGAACATCTGGATGTTAGGAGCTGTTTCTTTCGTCACTGGGGCGCGACCTGATGGTTCCAATTTCACAATTTCGAAGCACCCATTTCTCTTTATCAGGTTCTCTAACTCTTGTGGAGTTGGATTGTAGCTGGGTAAGTTGAACGAGTCCACTTTATCTTCACTCACCAATCCCTACGAACACAATTGCCAAAAATTCAGTTAGTCACAAAGGCTGCTTGACTTTGATAAAATTAGAAGGTCTTCCGTTTGAGTGATGATTAATCATTAGGTTTTTTTTTCTTTTATGAGGTAAACATACCATGTTGGCCATGTCCAAGAGGCTGTCTCCCAAAAGATCAGCTACTGCCATTATAGGACACTGAGAAGGGGCGGTCCCAACCGGGAGACATGGGATGACGAGGGTCATAAGACCTCCAGAAACAAGCTCCTGTGCTCTAGCCTCCAAGAAGGAATCCATATCTCTAGCAAATTGAGCTGAGTAAGCCTTAATAACTTGATTAGGTGCATTCGTGTAGTAAACTCTGCCCTTGTTCCAGGCAGGCGACTGCTTGTCAACCACATCCTTTGGAACTCTTGATAGCCAATGAATTGCATACGAGGCGTTGACAAAGTGCAGAGAGGCCTTGGGGAATAAGCGGCCGTGAAAGGAACCAGGGACACCAGCTGCAAAGTAGTGCCTATCATTGGGCAGCGACTTGAAAAGCGTGTTGAAATCGTTGGAAACATGGTCATTAAAGAAGACTTGAAATTCAAGCACTTGAGAACCAAAACCATGAGATTGGCACTTCAGTTGAACAGAATCTATGATGTTTTTCACTGCGATGAACGTGTTGGGTCCAACAGAGCACCCCAAATCTGCAATACCAATCGAACCTGAAGATGTCGTCAAGTGATTTACATCAAATATCTCAGCAATCGCGTTACTGATCAAGGCCTTGGCACTTGCCATTACCCCCGCCTACAACCAAAAACAAGCATATGCTTAAAAACTTTTAGCTTCCACTTGCACCAGCACAATGTCATCATGAAAACATCATACTTGCATCATGTCAAGCATTATATAACCTGAGATACTAAACTAGTATGCAGATGAAGAAGAAAAGCAGTTTAATTTGCCCTGCATCTCTGCATAGAACTTTCTACTTTGGGACACTCTCCCTGTCATTGGGACATAGCAAGTGGTATCAATTTAGAATAAATTTCAGTATATCATAATCTTTAACATGTTAAGTCCTCCTGGGCTGCATGAAGGGGACAATCATGGAAGGAGATTTACATTTGCAGTGATCGGATTGACAAGTAAACGAAAACAGAAGGGAGTACCTGATAGGAGGAGTTGTGTCTGTAACTATGAGGCCCATCTCCACCAACCATGGCGAATGACACAGTACCTTGTTCATCAGCCATCTCTCTCCTCCTCTTCCTCTTCCTCTCCTCTCCTCTCTTCCTCTCTCTCTCAGTTTATAGGAGCGCAGGCGCGTGGAGGGACCAGTTGATTAATCATGCTGAAGGATGATGTTCTAGAAAAGAAAAGTCAATCCTAACGAAAGACGTCCATAAAGTCAAAACTTGGATGTCAAATTCATTGCATTATACACCATGGTCTCTGAAGAAATTTTTAACAAATGTTACATCGCCAATCAGGAGAAAGACAATCTGAAGCAGGCGTGTTCAGCAGATGGATTGGGTAGCCGTCAGTTTTGATATTCTCCCCACATTTGCTGTCAGCTTTTGAACACTAGCTAAGGGGAACAGTCATGCCTTCACTTTTCTTCCTGTGTGATAATTATAATAATAATAATGCGGTAGATTGCAAGATTCATATCATACACCGGGTAATTGCCATCAGAGGTCCGCGGGCGAGCTCTTTGCACCCTGACAAACAAAAAAACTCCCCCGTCCTTAATTTCAAGACGCGCGCGCTCGAACACACACAAACACGCACACACATACACACTGGTTTTGTTCACTTTGACCTCACACAACACAACCAGACAAACCCCAGAATCCACCGTCACGGATGGTCCTATCCAGGACAGGCTTCTACCCCCCACACCCACCTCTATATTCAACAGGATTTCTGATCGCTCCTCCCTAAAGATTCGGACTCTCTCTCTCTATCTCTCTATGTTTATCCCCTTGAAAAGATTGCTTCAGGAGAAAGTGACAGAGTTTGCTTTTGTCGGTAAGTGGGTAAATAGTCAGAGACAAAAGACGAGGAGGATCATAAGAACCGTCGATTCGTCTTCACAAAGCCCCAGCTTTTGTGGATTCTTGCCGGGTTCACCCGGTTCGCCAAACCCGGTCGGTTCGCCCGACGTCAGTTATTAACTGCTAATAAAAAACTCGAAGGATGGAAAAGTCATCGTAAAAAACATAGTATTACTTTTAAACCTGTATTGCTAATGTTAATTTTGTCACATCAAGTTATCGTTGAAAAAAATCATGACCGTTCTATATAATATCGTGTTATCCAAAGTACACTAATTCTCTAATCAGTTTCAAATATCTTGCACAAATATTTAATTCTCATGAAACATTACAAGTTTGACATTGCAATAATAAAAGTGAACAGAGTGTTTTAGAGAGAATTAACGTGAAATATATATATTGGAGTTGCCCAACTTCTTGTAATATATTTCTATGCAAAAATATAAGTCTAAGAAGTGACACTGAGAAGAAATTTGTATTATAACCAAGTGATACTAATGAAAGTTTAAAAATTAATTGAAAAAGAATTTTCAAAAGTAAAGTGCTTAACGAAAAGAGGTTATGGTTAATAAATATATAACAAAGTTGATAAAACGAAATAAGTTAGGAGCTTAAATGTT
Source organism: Escallonia rubra (assembly GCA_033065855.1). Lineage (NCBI taxonomy): Eukaryota > Viridiplantae > Streptophyta > Magnoliopsida > Escalloniales > Escalloniaceae > Escallonia > Escallonia rubra. Next base: position 801,063 of record JAVXUO010001034.1, on the reverse strand, counting down.
ACATCTTTAAATCAAGAATCAAATGAAGTCAAGAGATTTAGCGGCGCACATATAAAAACTCAATTACTTAGGTTACAAATCTAGTAGCTACAATTTTCAATGATCTTTCTAAAGTTTTTTACCATTCACTTGTAGAGTTTTAGTGCTTTTTCCTGCAAGTATCACCGCTAAACTTTAAAATATCATCACTTAGGACTTTCAATATCATTCATTATCCATCTTGTTTCCCTATGTACAGTGATGATCATTTCTTGTAGCGATTAATATTGGGGGTCAAAATAGCCCTGCAGTTTATTTTTTTATTTTTGAAAATGATCTAGTTTATTATTGTTTTTATGTACCATTTATTTGAAGGTTACAGTACAGTGGAAGTTCTTTTTTAATTTTTTCTAACTTAAGTTCCAAATTTTGAGTATAATTTGTCCAAATTTACGCTTAATCTTAATGTTACCTTCTTTTTTTTTTACTTTTCAGTTAAAATAATCTATAATATACTCAAATTCTCTTGGTAGTGTAATGTAACGCTCTATATTTGTACTTAACATGACCTTGTTTATCTTAGTAGTACAGTAAGGCTATTAATTTAGTTGTACATGTAATTTAATATATATTTGCCATAATATTTTTATTTTTAACACAGATTTATACGATAATACCACAACTACTCATCTAAAAAGTCAATATACATGTGTGTCTCTGTGTATCCTTTTAAAATGTATACAACGAAATTGTATATAACGAAGTAATTTCAATAATATTCGCAAACATAGGTTTTTCACTCTATATACACACGCATTAAATTTATCATATAGATACAAACTCAACAAAAGATCATCAAGAATAATTTATAACCTAGATCATTTCTTGGATAATAAGACATGTATCATCAAAATAAGCAGGGAAAAAAAATTACCTATGACATAAGGTTTTGAGAATTAAGAAAATTATAAAAATCCATTATTTTTCCAAAATAATGGATTTTTATTGAAAGAAAAATGCCAAGTCGAACCTGTAGATATTCTGACTCGGTCCAATGTTGTTAAACTTAAAAAAGTAACATGATAATACCTCAATTTAGGAAAAATTCTCTAAAGAGTAGTAAAAGTTAAGGTGTTTATTTTATCAATTTTGATTCTGGAGAGTTTTAAGGTTAGAATTTGATAGGATTCTCTTTAACAAAAAAATATACTTCCACAAGGGTATCTTAAGAAAACATGCTTGATATCCTAAAAGAAGTAAAAAATACATAATAAAGCTTTTACTTAAAATGGACATTTAATGGAAGTTTTTTTTAAAGTAAAAACATTCATAATCACCACTAATCTTTCATGAACACTTCAATTTTTAAAAAAAGGCAGCTTAAAAAAGAAAAAAAAAAAAAAAAAAAGGATTAGCGTCTAACCCTAGCTAGTTAGGATTATATATACATTTTAAATATTTAAAAAACTTTAGTTTTACGATAGCTTCCTTACAATAATATGTCTATATTTAAAATTTAGAATTAAACTTCAAGATTTACGATAGTTTCAATGTACTAATATGTTTATATTAAAATCTATATACATGTCTAATACTTCAAATCTGTAACATACGCATCAATATACAAATATGAAATTAAAAGGGGTTAAGTTTCTGATAATATATTTAATTTAGTTTATGTATATTACATTTTTCTTAAAAGGCTATAGAAAACTCTGTTCTCTGCAAGTTATTTTGTCAATCGAATTTGACAGAAAGATGTATTAGCTCTAGAATAGTTTAGTTTAAATGTGAATGAAGGCGATAAGTTTTGATATGAATTGTTGTACTAATAAGAGAGTGTGCGGGATTTCAAGGATGATTTTATAGGATTTTCATAGGAATTTTTTTCTCTTTTTTTAAAATAAAAGTCAAAACAAACCCTTAACTTTAATAAAAACATATGTTTCAATAAAGGAATTTTAAAGAAATAAGCTTGAAATCCTATGAGAAGTCAAAAAAACCCTTATTTTCTAATAACACTCTTCTTTAAAAAGGGTAATTAATGAAAAAAGAAGTTTAAAGTCAAAAGTCAAAATAACCTTTAACTCTAACAAAAGCATATCCTATGATATCCTATAGAATGTAAAAAACACTCTCATTTTTAAATCACAATCTAATTCAAAAAGGGTATTTAATGGGAAAAAAATTAAGTAAAAAATACTACTAATCATCACTAATCTTTTATAAGGACATCATTTTAAAAAAGGTATCTTAAAAGAAAAAAAATTAGTCATTTAACCACATCCGTGCTTTTATATATGTCTAGATATAAATATAGATATGGACAGATATAGATACATAAATATAGATATCCACTTATTTTTCCATTTCACTTTATGAAGGATAAATAATTGTTTTGCCTTTTCATCATCCTTTCAATTTGGACATAAAAAAATGAACTCTAACACAACCTGCGTTTTGAAAAACAACAAACTGTTCTTCAATGAGTGATTTTACCATTGGAAGCAGTACATCATCTTAAACTCGGAATAATAAAAGAACGTAGGGGTTGCTTTTTAAAAAGCCTAATTCAACTTCCATGAGAGAAAAATTATATTGGCTAATAAAGGAAAATAAGTAGATATAAGATAGCATTTCAAAGGATCCGGATCCACTGCTGTGGCTAGGGTTACAGCAGTGGTGCTATAGCCCAGTCACAGCTGTCCGATCCTTATGGGTGAGAAGGAAGGGTTTAGATCAAGTCACGTCACCCAGCTTTTAATTCCCTTCATTTACTCTGCTGGCACCAACGACCATTCAATCTCTCTCTCTCTCTCTCTCTCTCTCTCTCTTCAGTTCCTTCAGCCGACGGCTCCTCACGCCATCCACTTTCCGACGAAGACACGGCGACGTCATATCCACCGATGAATCTTCCGGCGACGACGCATTTTCCAACACCTACACCTTACGCCGGCGACATAGGGGACTCAATCTCACTGTACACCGACGACACCTCGTGCCTTCCATCGGCCAGTGGCTCCTCACACCGTCCATTTTCTAGTGAAGACACAGCGACGCCACATCCACCTTCCGGCGACGCCATGTCCACTTTTCGGCGGAGACAGGTCTCTTTTCTCTCTTCCCCCCTAATACTGCTATTTCGTGTAAGTTTTATAGATTTACCCATTTTTTAATTGAAAATTGGGAACTGATATTGGAACGCTTGCTCAATTACAGTATTGATTTTGCGATCTGTATATTGATTTTGGAATCTATATATTTTACGGTAATTGCGTTGAGTATTGTCCAACAAATTGTTCATCAATGACTGAAGAGTATGAGCTTCCAACAAATTGTTTACATTGTTTTGTCTGGAAAATCAAGTCTAACTATCTAAGAGGAATTTTGGTGATAAATGCTTGAAAACCCGACTTACTTTGTCGCGGAAATTAATCAGGCGTGGTTCATTTTCCCCCATTGGTTATAGAGATGTCAAAGGGCCGGGCTTGGGCCGGCCCAGCCCAAGCCCATCGGGCCTGCTAACGGGCCGGGCCGGGGCCGGGCCAAGAGAGGGGGAAAACGGGCCGGGCCGGGCCGGGCCTGGCGAAGGGAATCCTAGGCCTGGTCCAGGCCCAGGCCCTAAGCCCAATATTTAGGGCCGGGCTTGGGCCGGGCCCGGGCCCTTTTTTTTTTTTTCATGTTATTCAATTTTAAAGATAGGGAGTTTTAGATGCATATTACTTAAATGACCGGTCTGAACTGTTGAAACTTTGATTAAATCTTATTTAACATGCGCAACTTTCACAAAATGTTTTAATAGTAAACCAACTTCAAATTAATCAACCTAATGTTCTCAAAAATGAGAAAGTGATGAGGGCAAGCTTTGCTGATGTTTCTTGTTAGCAAATACTCAGTTTCTAGGGTTCTTTAAGTGGAAGAAACTTGCAAAGGCACAATGGAATGGCCAAGATCAGCAAGTTAGGAATATCTTACCTAACAAACTTCTTGATAAAGCCTAATAACCCTGCAAATTCTTTATTCCAAATGTACAGTTTCTGAGCCCAAGGGCTAATGTAAGAATGTTTGCGAGAATATCGTTGATGATGATCTCTCATCGTGAACATGTATATTTCGCAGATTTGTTATCTCTAAACACAGATTTTCTAAAAGTTATTTCAACAACATTTGAGATTGCCACCATTAAATCTTAGAAGTCTCTGGCTAAAGGTGTTCATTATAATAAATGTGTTCATAGGCCCTCCTCCTTTTATCCGGGCTTGGGACCGGCTGCTTGTAAACAAACAGGCGAAGTTACCTATTTTTTTATATATACAAAAAAATATATATCTTGCGTGTAAAAAATTATTTTATATATATGGAAAAAAGTATATTTTGTGAAAAAATTTATTCTTAAAACTCTAACAATCAAAATAATAATGCATGTCTATCCAAAATATCAGCAATCAAAGATCAAGAAATCTGCAACGTCAACCAAAAGGATCAAAAGAGGAAAATAAAAACAAATTACCTAATCATCCGGAAGTACTTCAATATCCGAGTCACTGCTCTTCCTATCATCAATCGGTTTATCTTGCTCGCGGTATTTCGCATCAAGATAATCCTTCCAACATACACATAGCTCGAGCGACTCGGGGTTAAGACGACTCCTCCTGTCATCCAAAACCCTCCCGCTTGCTGAAAATGCCGACTCTGAAGCAACCGTGGAGGCTTGCACTGGCAGTACATCCCGTGCAATTTGGGATAAAGTTTTATACATGTTTTGATTTTGTTTCCAAAAATTTAACAAATTAAAATTAATCTGTTCTTGCCTTGATAAATCAGAATAATGATCAGTATTTGCATATACACCAATCTCATTAAAAGAGGAAAAATTATACGAACCTCCCGAATTAGAAGTACCTTCACCTGGTAGTTGTCTTGCTACTAGATGTTCAAAGCCTTGAAGGTATGTCGCATAATACCTCTCAGCAGTGGATGATGATGTAGCTCGCCCGCGCACGTCAGCAGAATTACGATAGAGGTTGAACAAGTCCTCAAACCTCTTGCTCACTTTTGCTGTGAGCAAGGTTGTGTCATCTGCTGTGTAGCGCATTAATTTCGATATCTCTTGTATCGAGGCGTTCACGCCATGCAACTTTAACCTAGGATCTAAACAAGTAGCCACAGTAAAAATAGCAGGCAGTTTCCTCCAATATTTATTAAATTTTTGATCCATCACTTGTACTATTTCCCTAAAGGGTCCTATATATCTCCATTTTGTTAACATTGTAGCCATCTTCAGAATTTCTATTACAGCGAGAGGAGAGGTGGGATAGTACGTACCAGAAAATAAATTGGTAGACGTGTAGAATACCTCCAAAAATTCAGCTAGGTATGTGGCCATCTGCCATTCCTCTTGAGTTGGCAAGCCGGCTGGGAACTGGGTTAGTACAAAACGCTTGTAGACTTCTCGGTATGCCAGAATGTGTAAAAGCATGTGGTATGTAGAGTTCCACCTGTGGACCACATCTGTAACTGCTCTCCTGCGAGGCATATTATATTGAACACACAACGTTTTAAATTGTTGTGTTCTCAAACTCGAGCCATTAACATACGCTGTCATACCCCTCATTTTGAGCAGAATATCTCCTGCAGCACCTAAACCATCTTGAACAATTAAGTTAATAATGTGACAAACACAACGAACATGAAATAATTCACCATCAAGTACAGGTTGAAGCGTCTCCTTTAAAGCTGCAACAGCAGCTTTATTATTAGAAGCATTATCAAAACTAACACTCATAATCTTATCCTTAATTTTAAATGTGTTGCATGCTTTTAATATAAGAGTAGCAATGTTCATTCCATCGTGCGGATAAGGGAAGTGCTCGAAAGTGATGATTCTCTTGTGCATAACCCAATCTGTATCAATCCAATGAGCGGTCACACAAGAATAACTAACAAAAGTATAAGGAGATTGCCAAATATCAGAAGTAAGACTAACTTTACCGTCAAATTTATCGAAATAATCGATAAGGCGTGCTTTGGCAGCCTTGTACTGTCGGAGTGCATCGGACCTCGTTGTGTTTCTATGAACCTTTTTGTACAAAGGTTGAACGTAGGTGTTCATATATCTAGAGTGCTTAGGATTATCGGCAAAAGAAAAGGCTTGTTCATCGTGAATAACAAATTCAGCGAGACCGTCTCTTTGCTCTCGCTGATTATAAACAAATAACTTACCGTCAAAAGATAATTGCGTTTGGGTAGGTTCGACGTGGCCTTGTCGAGGTGCACACTGAGGGTAATGCCTGTTAAGATGTCCATTACCACTACCAGTCGAAAATAATTTAAGACAGTACTTACATTGAGCTTTTCGGATGTCGTCCACCGTAATTAAGTCGAAATGATTCCAACACTCGGCTTTCTTCTTTTTCCCCCTTTGGACTTCTGGCACGTTATCGGAGGCATTGCTCGGCCCTTCTTCATCATGACCAGGCATAGGGTTGAGATTATGCCACTGAGTAGTAGCTTCGCCAACCGAGCTGCGTCCTTGAGTATAATGCGGGGGGTCTTCATCAGGCGTGTATTCAAAATCTGGAATGTTTTGATTGAACTCCCAATTGGCTTGGGTATCTATCATAGAGCCTGTACTCATTCGTCCACGAACGAATGGTTGTGTTGGTGCTTGGATTGGTGTTTCTGATGGCCGTGGCGCTGGCGCTTGTGCTGGTGGTGGTGCTTGCGATGATGATGATTTCTTTCGTGATGACGTTGCACGCCTCATTTTGTTCAATAATCCAGACATATTTCACGCTAAACTTTGTAAGAGTAACTAAATACACAAGTATAAGAGTAGTAATAAGAAATAACAATTAAAAGAATGAACGAGTAACAAATATTAGAGAGTTAGTAATTAAAAAGAATTTAGCAAGACTAGTAATTAATAAACAAGAGTACTAATTAGTAAATACTAGTAGTAATTAAAAGAATGAACGAGTAACAAATATTAGAGAGTAAGAGTAATTAAAAAGAATTTAGCAAGACTAGTAATTAATAAACAAGAGTACTAATTACTAAATACTAGTAGTAATTAGCAAGACTAGTAATTGGAGAGGAAACTAGTAGCAAAGCTTGTTGTGAGAGTAAGAAGAGAGTAAGAAGATTGGTGTGAAAAATTGGAGAGAAATGGTGTGAATTTATAGATTTTAGAAACTTCACAAAAGACCAAAATACCCCTACAAACTATCCGTTTATAGTTGTTGGGGAGGGTAAGAGTGTAAAGGAGTTGAAAAATATAGGTTAGACTAAAATACCCCCCAAACTAGCCGTTATATAGCTGTTGGGGGGGTAAAAGTGGAAGTTTGGAAAAGGGGGAGAAGAAAGGGGGGGAAAAGCAAAAGATTCAAAAAAAGTGGGGCCAAAACCGGGCCAAAATCCGGGCCGCAGACCGGGCCAGGTAACCGGGCCAAGCCCGGGCCGAAACCGGGCCGGTCCAAACCCGGGCCAAAACCGGGCCGTGCCGGGCCGTTTTCCAGATTCTTCAGGCCTGGTCCAGGCCCAGGCCCCAGGCCCTATGTGTGCGGGCCGCTACTGTTCATCCACGGGGCCGGGCCAGCCCGGGCCAAAACCGGGCCGGGTCGGGCCAGCCCGCGGGCCGCCCGGCCCGTTTGACAACTCTAATTGGTTATGTATCTTGTTGGTTCTTATTTGCTTATTGTGTTGGCATTTTCTCAAATCTCTAATTTGAATCAGATAATACTTTTCTTTGCTTACTTTTACAGTTCCTTCGTTTCTTCATTGCCTTAGATTGTAGTTCATTGGATTTAACAATTCTTGAATTGGGAATTGCAGAATGAGAATTCCAAATTTATGTTTATAAAAATAACATATTATAGAGAAAAATGATGTTTACAATTTATAGAGAAAAGTGATGTTTCATATAAATATCATATTATAGAGAAAAATAGCAGGAGCTTTTTAATTACTGCTGTGGCCTTTATCTGATACTGCCTCCTAAGATTTGGCATCTTGTAGCAGATTTCCATCTTTCTGAGAAAAGTGATGTTTGCAGTTTTGGGGTGGCTCTTGTAGAGATCATTACGGCAATGAAGATGGTTGATTTCTGGCAACATCACACTGAGATTAATTTGGCTGTGCTTGGAGTAGACATGCTTGGAAAAGGTCATGTGGATGAGATAATAGAGCCATTCCTTAATCCACACTGGGATGCTTGGACTCTAACATTTGTTCACAAGGTGGTTGAGTTGGCTTTCAGATGCCTTACTTTGAGTTGGCTTTCAGATGCCTTGCTCTTCACAAGGGCATAAGAGATACAAGAATTTTTAGCTGAGTACAGGTATTGCGGACAGCTTTTTTCAGCTTGTTAGCCTAGTGATCCGATGACAAGTGAGAAGCTGAAATAAGGTGCGTAACAACAACATTTATTGAAGATTATGCAGAGCTTAGGGAATTAATCAGGAAATAAAGTCTCAAGGAAGTTGAATATTTGTGTATTTTGGCTGTATATTTTTTATAAGTAGTATGTTGTTTTACTACTTGGTATTTGTGGATGATGATGTACAGACAGTTTACCTTTAATAATACACCAGCAAGCAGGCTTGATTGAAGCTCTTTGTAATTCCATAAGCCCTGTCAAGTTCATTTTTACTTGAAAAATGATACAACTTTGTCACTAGCTCTTTTGAAAATATATCGTGTCTCTTTTCTCTAAAAGAGACGGATGGTTTATGCTAGATAAAAAAAACACAATCGCTGAAAATCTAAAAATATACATTTACTTCCCACAATATGAAAGTAATCAAGTAATGAAAGTAAATAATTTTCAAGAACAAGGTATTTCTCCCATTTTGGGCATACAACAACTTCATAACCGCTAACAACTTGGATATTCCTTCAAAACAAAATAATCATCTATACTTTAGGCATGCAAGAGTTCCAAAGTAGAAAATGCTACATAAGCCCTATCACGAACAACTTTCATTTGAAAATATAGCTTCCAAGTGTCGTCGAGGTTTGACTTAAAAGCACGTTGAAGTCTCTAAATACTCTTTCGCCTCTTTTGCCTCCGGATTGGATATGGTTTGAACCAAGCATGTTGAACTCCCCATTACTTTCTTGCCATTGAATTGGGCACGGTTTGAACCTTGAGACAAACTTGACAACAAATTGTCATCAAAGCCGGCCTACATAGGAAAAATAGAATGATGAAGAGATAAGTAAATAAAAGTTGGCACCCAAAGACGAATAGAGCACAATGTGAAAAATGGTACGCTTACGCTTAACATTTCGGTAAAACTTGGTCCGTACATGTCTTTTTCAACATTGTCATGATCAAAGTTACTCCAAGTAGATACTTGAGGCAGCTCCAAGCACTATATAAACACGCATTAGAATGACAAAATTAAAAGTTCTTATCAAAATAAAAAAGTATGCATATATGTACGTTATTAGAATACCTCATGTGGTAGCGATGGATCTTGATTTTTCTTGTCATGATTTGGACATCCCAATGAGTTGGTCATCATTTATTTCCTCTTCTTTGGTTACTACTTTACCCAACTTTTATGTCGTTTACTTTTTTTCTTTTTGTGGACCATCTTTTTTTTTATGCCCTTTACATTCCCAACAAGACTTTCAATGGCATTCTTATCTACACCTTTATTACCATTAGGTTCATAACCATGATCTGTACATTCATCATGCTTCTTCCTAAGCTCTTCAATTTCTTTATCCAATTCTTTCATCCTAGTTTTGTAGAAGAGGTACCCATCCTTAAATTCGGAAGCCTTATGTGCCAATCTCACCGCATCGGGCCAAAGCTCCCTATACCGATCACTTACATCCAAAGCTTTACTCCGATGAACATCTAGACCATCTTCGTCTAATGCACAACCATCTCTCGCTCCTCTTGTCCACCTTTTGAGAATATATGTGTCACGACTCGAACCCACGGATAAGCCTGTATACTAGGCACGTGACCGGCTGCAGGCCCATTCAAACACCTGCCAGGGCTCTGTCAAGCCTTACTACAATCCTGTGACTCCAAATTAATTCTAATTTACGGACCTCTAAAAATTCAAATAAAACTCTCATTACATGTCTTTAAAACTTATAAAGAAAACTCGAGGAGACCTAAGCTCCTTACATCAGTTCAAGCATAACGTAAATTAACATAGACTAAAATGTTCAAACAGTGGGCACTCATTATTCTAAAACTTCTCTTCCGGCACTACTCTCCCATGAGGCTCATACGGCTCCGCTTCCCTTAAGTCGTCACCTGAAAAATAAGGAATGAGCGAAAGCCCAGCAAGTACACCAGCCATGTTCCTAAAATAAGTTTAAAATTTCTAAAACATGCCATGGGTTTTCTTTCAACAAATCAAACATTCGCTTATTGTCATTCGTAAAAACGTCCTTCATATACATATACACATATACATGAAATTTCAAAAGAAAAGATTTTCAAATCTGAGTACAATCATCGTTCATTCCATTCACATCAGACACATATATTTCTTTTCGTAGGTATGTTGCGGTCAGCATATGAGTCCCCCTGACTAGGGCTCGAAATCCCTCCTACACCCGGGATAAAATAATTATGTGGACGCAAGGGCGCACCACCAGCCATAGTACTGTGCATCAACGTACAAGCCCCGTTGACCAGGCCCGAAATCCAACATTCCCTCATTGGATATGGGGCACAACAACCAAGACGAGTTTCATTACTCATTTAACATGTACTCAGGAATTCTATGACTCACACAGCATTCCATGACATTCTTTCAATTTACGTTTCAAATAAAATACTTTAGAAATAAACATATGCATGATGGAATATTAAACTTTAAATGCTCAAATCATTAGTACATATCATAGGTTTTGCAAATAAGTATATAGAGGAACATGACAGGAGTACTTACCTCGCTCAAAATCTGCTTCTGGTATTTGCTCAAATGCCGGCCCTAGCTCTTGACTATCAAAACCTAAATAATAAAACATACGGATGTCATTTATTGTCGCTCGGGCATGTTTATGTATTAGGTTTCTTTTAGATGAGTAAAACTTTACCCAATCGTCCCCCGACTTATGTATAATTACCTATTTGCCCCCAATGCCTAAAGTACCTTATCCACCCAGATATAACCTAAAAGAGTCATTAGAAATAATTACCTATTTGCACTTTGTCTAAATCTATTCAGAAGAGGTCCTTAGAAATAATTTAATAACTATCGTGATAATGAAGCGTTACACTATATCCGTTCGGGCGCTACACTACTAAGAACGCTAAAAATAGCAAAAGACTTTCAAAACTTTTGAAATTCTGGAATATACATTATCATAGCTACATAAGACTGTTATAAAAGTATCATAATTTAATAACTTAATTTACTATTTAAAAAATGCACCGAAATCTCATTTACGAATAAAATTACTTAGCATGCTTATCGAGCTCCGAAAAATCTGAAATTTTTACCGTGTGTAGATCTTGCAAAATTAATATAAGTTACTTCTTTGAGTTTTATCCAAATAATATTGTAAAAATATTTTAAAAATTTGAAAAGAGACTGCTGGAATAAGATAGCTTTTTAGCGACACTTTCGAGTCTAATTTTAAAACAGAACATATCCCTCTCTCGCTACAGTCTTCTCCTTCTTCACGCCAACCCAGTACTGTTCTTACATGAAATCACTTCAGCCACAATACCCATTAGCCTGCCTTCCCTTCACCTTTCTATATAACACATGGAATAAGACTCCCATCCCCATATACATACACACTTGAATGCATAACTCACATATACCCTCATTTGTATGGCTGTCTTGGCAGCCCAAGAACTCACAGAATCACAGGCGACACACCCACATACATATTCTTCCATCTTCTCCCTTCTTCAAGACCCATTTCACCCAAAACCTCACAACAACAACATGGCAGGTTGCCTTGCAGTCCCCTTCCTTAAACCCACTTCACACACGTCATTTCCACACGCAATAGAACTCAAGCACACACAGTATAATCACACCCATTAAAACACAAACAACTCACATGCAATTTCACAAAAGAACACCCATTACACCAGCTCCATGGTAGTCCCTACCTCTCTAAATGCACACCCACAAAAACACCCACAAAGCACATGTTCATGGCTGCCGTGCAGCCCTATTTTATCCCCTCCTTACATGCACAAACACATACAATTTACATACGACAGTTCCCATTTTTCATTTCTCAAGTACCGCATCACCCACTTGATCACACATCAAAATCCCTCATATTGCACACGTTTACACCTACATAAAATCACTTACACACACAGCTGTGTACCAACCTTAGCTGTTCCGTTTCAGACCTACTCACATAAACACGGCAGCCACCATGGCTGGCCAAACCGAGACCCCTCACATCCTCTCACACCCAGGCGATACACATGTACGCGATTCGAAATAAGCTTACAATTACACCAAATAATTCTGCAAGAGGGCTTACCGGGAATCTTCTCTACGTTCGCCGGAGATCTTGTTGGCCTTCTCTTCCTCTCTTTCTCTTTCCCTTTTCTCTTTTCTTCCTGCCGAGGCTTCCTTGTTTGTTTTTATTTTATTTTATATTACTCTCTTTCTTCTGCTATGTGGTGTAACCGAAAATCTAATTTAAGGTAGCAAAATTCTCTCAACTTTTCTCTCGTCCTTGGTCCCTCTCTTTCTAAAATAAAGAGTTGACTTATTCTTTTCAATTAAATCAAGATTTTATTTTATTTTTATGTATTTGTTTATTTACTAATTTGCTTCACGAATTGACGCTAAAAGTTGATAGCAATAAAAATGTCGAAGCTAAATAATTTTGTCGCTATCAGATACTCCAAAATAATATACCAATATTATTTTGGCCTGGAAAACAATTATAATATAGAAAATGTCCTGGGCATTACAATATGTCTCAAAAATATACTTAATGCGAAGTAAATCGAGAACCTTCAATGCATGTCCACAAAGTATTCCCACCGTTTCAAATTTATTACAACTACACGACAATGTTGCATTCTCTTCATCATGTGTCACAGCATACTCTCCATCCTCATCACAAGAAACAATCAAATATTCTTGCAACCTACCCCTTTCTTGTTTGTTTCCAACAAGAGCTAGTAAACTTTTCTCCCATTGTCGTTGAAATAACTCAAATATCTTTGGAGTATAAACTTTCCCCGCTTGCTTTAATAAAGGCAAACAAGAAACTTTTACTCTAGGCATTTTTTTCCTTTGCATTGTACTCCGCTTCTACCTCTCGGTATCTTTTGTCACTTACAACCATGGCAAATAACTTGAAAAAAGTAGGTATATCAAGTTTAGATTTCAACGACTTCTTTAGTTTGGCATTCATGCTCTCATTAAGTTGTGTACTTCGCACCCTTAAAGTAACAATTGTCTTCATGTAACATCTAGCCCACTTTTCCTTCAAGGCATAAGTTCTCTCTAACCAACTATGTCCATGTACTTTATACTTTTTAAGCAATGCCTCCCACTCCTTCTCAAATTTTGTCACATCCTTATATTCAAACATTAGGGCTTTAAAATCACTCAAAAAACATGAATCATCGTTCATCAAATTACCAAGATGTTTAATAGCATTTTGCATAATATGAAAGGTACACAAACCATGTCGTACCTCCGGCATAACAACACTTATCGTATTTCCCATCGCTATATCTTGATCGGTGAAAAGGGTAGTAGGCTTCTTAAAATTATGTGCCTCCAAAAATGTACTAAAAACCAATCAAATGACGCTTATGTTACGTCGTATAATAAAGAAGCTTCGAAGATGACTTCCTTATAGTGATTAAACCCAATAAACACTCCAAGAGGTCTATGATCTTTATTAGTAGCAAATGTAGTGTCAAAGGTCACAATATCAACAAAAAGTTCAGAATCCATGCGCATCCTTCCATCCGCCCAAAAGATATTACTAATTTGTTCCTCATTATCCAATTGATATGCATAAAAGAATGATGGATCTTGTGATGCTTGATCTTTGAAACTCATCAACAAACTTTCCACTTCTCCAAATTGCAATCCTCTTTCGCGTTTGGTCCGAAGGTAATTTTTTTTGATCTAGCGGAAGAAATCCAACATGTTCCCTTCCTCCGGATTTCATGGTAAACAAATCAAAAGATTTCTTTTGTGTAAGCCCGGCATCATATGCCAAATCAACTTTTACCGCTTGACTTTCAGTTATATTTCTTTGACATCGCAAAAGATGAACACATATTGGAGTTCATGGTTATGTTCTCCATTAGAGTCCAAAACATGATACGTACATTTCTTTCGATCAAATACAATTTTCATCCCTACATGACAACCCGTTCTTGTCTCGGCTCTAGGAGCTTTATACAAATGGTCACGTTTATCAATCTCCCGAAAACCCTCTTTGTTGCATACAAAATTTTCAAAGGCGACAACTTCATCTTTACGATTTTTGTTTGAATAATCCTTGCGCACACCGAAACCCATTTTCCCTCCATAATCCACCCAAAATTTCCATGCTTCCTCCTGGCTATCAAATTCCATACCATTTTTAGGTACCCAACGCTGCATTTGAATATAAATTCACTACTTCTTACTTGAAGAAGTGTAGACTACATAACCATAAAGCATAAATGCAATTCATAAATTTTAAACTCCATAAACAATATCATTTTCAATACATGCATTGGTTGTACATTTGAGGCTGATCTCTTTCTCTAGTGAGGTTTGTACACAGTCATCTTGGGATTAAAAAACAGAACATGAAAATATATCTACATCTGGATTCTGGAAACTAAATACAGTATGCTCAAATGCTCCAAAACTAAATATTCTCCAATGCTCCAAAACTAAATACACTCAGTGCACAATGCTCCAAAACTTCATAAAGAACAGCACAAATAAGTATTCAAATTTCTAGGTACTTGAAGTTACAGTAAGTTATCAAAACAAGGAGTAGTACATCACAAAACTCTGATCATATATTCTTGAGTTTTGCCAACTCTGATCATTGCTAAGCCACCAAACAACAGTAACATATGCTAGCATAAATACATTAACTAGAATGTGATCTGGGCTTTAGGTGTGGTGCTCATTGTGCACCATCAAAGTGTCGTGTATTAGCATAATCAAACCAATTTACAGATCCGTTAGGATCAATTGCTGGACAAGTCCATCGCTTTTTGTTCCAAAAATTTGATGAAAAATAAAGATTGACCAAGTCCATATTTAGGTACATTCATGATAAAATCCGTCACACGTCAATGTCCGGATACCTTATGGTGGCTGGAGCAGTTGACGATGATGGGTCTTCCATGGCAATGTAGACCGATTTTCGCCTCCAGTGACGAGCTATAAATCAGTGTCGCCGGAAGGTGGGGAAGGTGTAGATTGGCATCGACGGAAAGTGGGTCAGCGGTGCAATTTCAGGCCGTCGGAGGAGAGAAAGGGAGTGTCGGCAACAGATTCCAGATTAAGCATTGAGCCATTGACTTAACGTAATTACCGCAAAATCAATACTGTAATTGAGCAAGCGTTCCAATATCAGTTCCCAATTTTTAATCAAAACATAGGTAAATCTACAGAACTTACACGAAATAAAAGTATTAGGGGGGAAGAGGAAAAAAGAGACTTGTCTTCGCCAAAAAGTGGACGTGGCGTCGCCAGAAGGTGGATGTGGCGTCGCCGTGTCTTCACCGAAAAGTGGACGGCGTGGGGAGCCGCTGGCTGATGGAAGGCACGAGGTGTCATCGGTGTACAATGAGATTGAGTCCCCTATGTCGCCGGAGTAAGGTGTAGGTGTTGGTAGATGCGTCGCCGGAAGATTCATCGGTGGATGTGAAGTCGCCGTGTCTTCGCCGGAAAGTGGACGGCGTGAGGAGCTGCCCGCAGAAAGAACTGGAGAGAGGGAGAGAGAGAGATAGAGATAGAGTGAATGGTTGTTGGTGCCGGCAGAGTAAATGAGGGGAATTAAAAGCTGGGTGACGTTGTAACGCCCCGGATTTATTTCCGGAGCGTTAATGCCGAATACACAGAAAATCAGATAAGATTTTATAATTATCATAAAAACTCAAAAATGGTAAATCAGAGCATATACTAATAATTCCCAAAATACATCAATGTCTAACAAAATGACCCCAAAGCTTTTATACAAGTCAAATCCTCCAACACGGAGTTTCCAAAAATATACCCAAGTAGCGTCAGAACTAATATTTGAGACAAAACAGCTAACTCTTGAACGCTCAGCTAGCCCTCCAAATACAAGGTCCCACCTACTGATCTCCTGAAAGAAACAACAATAAGGGGATGAGCCAAATGCCCAATAAGGTTGCTCTAAGGACCAATCAAACGGAAACGAAATATCAGAGAAACGAAAATTTCGGAAGCACAAAGGATCTCAACAGAACGGAAAATCAAACCGGGTTTCAAATGTAAAAACATTACTAAATAGAGAAACAGACACTAGAGAGCCATTCAGAAAGTGGTCACATACGTCATCACTGACATATGAAGCCGATTCAGAAAGTAAGATCGCGATCTCTAGCTCAACTCCCCTGAGCTAGCCCACATTCCAATCCACGTGGGTAAGTCAGACATAAGTCACATACATTGTGACATGGCTCATAGAATTATCAAAACAAAGAATTCAATTTGACCAAATCAAATACCGGACATGTCAAACAATATATGGAGTTTATGAAATAATGATAATCTCTAAAACGAACGATATCAATATCGTAAATTCTAAGATCAGACAAATTCGACAAAAATTGAATTTCACAAGTCATAGCATTTGGAACAAGTTATTCATAGTAAATCTCAAAGCAAAGAGGAGAAGAAGAATCACGTAACTCTACTCGAAGAAATTCAGATTAAAAAAGAAACTAAAGACTTACAAGAGCGGTTGGTCCATCATAGATGTATATTTCGAAAATAACCCTTACCTTAACCAATGCCTTTGAGAAAAGCAAAATCTTAAGCTTCACCTTAGACCTTCCAAACTTCCAAGGCCTTCTCCCCCTCTCTCTCTCTCGCAAGGAGGAAGAAACATAGAAACCCGAAAAAAAGGCCAGAAAATGAAATAAGACACTATTTATATAGAGGGACAAAATTTTTTAGGTTGCATTCGAATGAAACACTTTGAGTTGAATCAAGCATTTTGAGTCGACTAAAACACACACTTCAAGTCGAATGAAAACTTTTAGGCAAAATTTTTTTTTTCACTTTCAGTCGAATTAAACACTTTTAGTCGACTAAAACCTCACTTTTAGTTGAATCAAACACTTTTAGTCGAATCAAAAATTTTTTTTTTTTTCGCTTTCAGTCGACTAAAACACTTTTAGTCGACTAAAACACTTTTAGTCGAATCAAACACTTTTAGTCGACTGAAATACTTTAAATCGACTGAAACTCACTTTTAGTCGACTGAAACACTTTTAGTCGACCGAAACACTTTTAGTCGACTGAAAACCTCTTTAATTCAACTAAAAACCTTTAGAAACTTCCTTATCAAAATATTGAACACTTTCCATTCGACTAAAACTTCAAAACAAAATAATAAAAATCACTTTTTCAAAATTCTCAAAAAGACCACAAGTTTATATACTAAAAATAAAAATTTCACACACGGAAAAAAAAAGGAAATTTTCGGGATATTACAGACGTGGCTTGATCTGGGAGTGAAAGTTCAAACCGACACCAGCCCCCCTGTGAAAAAGCGTTCAATCAGGTTACTTTTTATTGTGCTAAAAGGAGTAGATGTTCAAGTATTCTTGGTGCATACGAAGTATTTCTCAAAAGAAGGCCTCACTAACACGACCAAACAGCTTTGCGCTGCAGCAGGACAACTAATTCCACTCTCATCTGGCCGGGAGCTGTGTGTTGCTTATGAAGCAAACATATTACTCATCAATGAACAAGTCCAAAGTGCTCCACAATTAGCCTTCCCCAGGTAGCTCTCAAGTGTGACAAACATGTTGGGAGCTGTTTCATTCTCCATAGGGGCACAACTGGTTCCATTTTCACAATTTTGGAGTTGGAAGAAGTTGAATGAGTCACTGTATCCCATTACCTTTCCCAACAACACAACTGCAAGAATCAGTTGGTCACAAAGACTATTCAGCTTCAAAACAATCAGTGAGTCTTTCGTTCAAATGATGGTTAATCAGTAGCTTTAGTGTTTATGGTGGTGAGTCTTTTATCAGGTTCAATGCAAGCAGGAGATTTTCTGAAAAAGAAAATCCTTTGTTTAGTAGAAAAACCTCCTTGAACTATGGCACGTTTCTAGAATTTTTTCGTTGCTAAATTTTGATTGCTATTATGCGCCCTAGCGGCTAGTCTTAATTTGTGAACCTTTGTTCCCAACCTATTCTGGTCGCACCCAAAGTCCCACTGGGGGTCCCATTTTGCATGACACGTCCGCACAAGCAACATTCATTATTCAATGCTCACAATCGGTCAAAGCATGCACGCTCAAGTCACGTGCACTTCTCACTTTCGTTACGTTACTTCGTCACTAAGAAACTCATCGTCCGTCGGGGCGGCATGACACTTGCCCAAAGAAGTCGGCCTCAGCCTTCCCCTTGGGGTCGGCTGAGGCCAACCCGGCCTCCCCTTGGGGGTTGGCCTCAGCCTTCCCTCGGAGGTCGACCTCGGCCTTCCCTTGGGGTTGGCCTTGGCCTCCCCCTAAGGGTTGGCATTGGCCTTCCCCTAAGGGTTGGCCTTTGGCCTCCATACTTAACACATTTACTTCTCTTCAAGAGGCCTTACATCGTCCGTGACCCTCGTCGTCCGTTGCCCGGACGTCACTTCGCGACCTCGTCGCTAATCGCCCGGACGTCATCTCCACGACCCCCGTCGCCTGTCGTTCGGACGTCTCCCGCGCGCCAACTTCGCGACGCTCGTCGTCCGTCCCCCGGACGTCGTCTCTGAGACCCCCGTTGCCGGCGTTCGGGCGCCGCACTCTAACAGTCTGTCGCTCCCGTGTGCCGCGTCGCTGATACAGCCTTGCCCCCAGGCTCTCTGTCACACTATCGTGCCCCCGGCACCATACGCACTTCATCGCGCCTATGCGTCGTGCTACTAACACAAACGTGCCCCCAGCACCATACGCACTCCGTCGCGCCCATGCGTCACGCCACTAACACAGACGTGCCCCCGACACCTTACTCACTCCGTCGCGCGCATGCGCCACAATCATGTTACATGCCCCCTGGGTACCACACTCATTCACCACACCATGCGCACCTTGCCTTAGTCATGGAACATGCTTCAACCCACTCTCCAGAGTGCGCATCACCCGCGGGGATAGGCGATTCCTCCAGGACATTATCTCCACCAGGGAGCTTTTCAACCCCCCTTCCGTCAGGTAGATAGCTCATCAGGGATGCTACCTCGGCCCGTCAGGTAGACGGCTCCTCCGAGATGCTACCTTGATGCGCTCCGAGTGCTCTGGCACAAGGACTCACTCGGGGGATATGCGAATCCTCCGGGACACTATCTCTGCCATGGAGTTTTTCAACTCCCCTTCCACCAGGTAGACGGCTCCTCAGGGATGCTACCTCTGCCAGTTGAGTAGACGGCTCCTCCGGGATGCTACCTTGACGCGTTCCAAGTGCTCTGGCACAAGGACTCATCCTGTGGGGATAGGCAACTCCTCCGAGACACTATCTCTGCCAGGGAGCTCTAAGTGCTCTAGCATGAAGACTCCCCTTCTGCCAGGTAGACGGCTCTTCCAGGATGCTACCTTGGCCCGTTGGGTAGACGGCTCCTCCGGGATGCTACCTTGACACGCTCCGAGTGCTCCGGCACAAGTACTCATTCGCGGGGATAGACAACTCCTTCAAGACACTATCTCTGCCAGGGAGCTTTTCAACTCCCTTTCTGCTAGGTAGAACAGCTCCTCTAGGATGCTACCTCGGCCCTTCGGGTAGATGGCTTCTTTGGGATGCTACCTTGATGCGCTCCGAGTGCTCTGGCACAAGGACTCACCCGTGGGGATAGGCGACTCCTCCAGGACGCTATCTCTGCCACAGAGCTCTAAGTGCTCCGGCACGAAGACTCCCCTTCCGCCAGGTAGACGGCTCCTCCAGAATGCTACCTCGGCCTACGGAATAGGCGACTCCTCCTGGACACTATATCCGCCACGGTGCGTACGTGACTGGCCTACGTGCTCCGGCACTGGGGGCTTGCATCGGCACCCATAGGGACTATGACCCCCAGGTCACTCTGAGACGGGAGTAAGTCTTTGGAGGGCATCGCGCCTAGTTCACCTGGCAGTTAGGCGTCGGGTCTTCCCCACCGCTGTTAGTCCTGTGGGACTTTACAAGGGCTTGGATTGGTGGCAAAATCAAGGGGGTTCTTTGGCCACACTGACGCTGTGGGAGCCAGTCTTTCCAGATAGACAGAGCGACGCTGTGAGGAGCAGGCCAGGTGAATATGCGATCCGACAGTCCGTGGAGCACCGGCACTAGTAGACCCCCTGGTGACGTGTCACTCCCAAGGAGTGCCACGTGTCGTTTAATGACATCATCATCATCTCAATCTCTATAAATAGAGGTCTTGAGAATTCATTTGGGAAGGAACTCTAACATTTTCACTCTAGAATCCTAGAGAGAGAAACATACAGGACCCTGACTCTGGACCTAAGCATCGGATTGTGACTGTCGTCGTGTATTCACCCTGCGCCATCGTCCTCATAGCACTGCCACCCTCAGGCTCTGTCTGGGAAGCCCTTGGTCTCTGCCCTTGTTCCACCCTTGCTGCGTCCCACATCAGTATACTTGGCATCTGACTCGGACTGCATTCCTTGTGGCACCTTCAAGTTGACTGCGAACCCACTTTCCTTGGCATCAACCTTTAGCAAGGATTTTATGTTTGTTCCCAACCTCTCTTGGCTACACCTATTGACCCACTAGGGTCTTAATTTTCATGACATGCGGCACATTCAACGGTCAAATTTTTAACGTTCATAAGCCGGTCAAAGCAATGCATGCTCAAGTCACGTGAATTATTCGTGAAACAACCTCGGCGTGCCTTCCCCCCTTAATGGGGTCGGCCACCTTAGGGGGGTCGGCCACCTACCTTCACGACCAACGGTCGTCACTCATGGTCGTGCTTCGTAGTCTCATCGTCGTTCGCCACCGCGCTCTATAGCCGTGATGACAGCCGTTCGTCATCGCGCTCTGTTGTCGAGACAACCGTCGCTCACCGCCTTGCTCCATCGCCGCGACGACCGTCGCTCGCCGCCGCGCTCTGTTGCCCCAACGACCGTCGCTCACTACTGCACTCTGTCACCTCAATGATAGTCACTCGCCGCCGCGCGCCATCCATACAACGCTGGCTGTCGAAGGCACGCCGTCTCTGTAATGCCCGTCGTCGCCCATTCGTAGACTCCACGGCACCCGTCGCCGTCGCCCGCGCACTGGCTTCACAGCGCATGTCGCCAGTGGTCGCACTCCATTGCTGCGATGCCCGCCGTTTTTTGCGTGACGGCCTCACGGCGCCCGTCGCAGTCGCTCGTACGACGGCTTCACGCCTTTCGTCGCCTGCGCCCGCGCGCCGTCTCCATCACTCTGACGCGCCCATGAGCTGCGCCGCTGATACAGGCTAATAATACACACCTCATCGCGCCCCCAGCACCATACACACTTCATCGCGCCTATGCGCCACAATCATGTTACATGCCCCCCCCGGGCACCACACTTATTCACCACACCATGCGCCCCCGCCATGGACGTGGAACATGCTTCGACCCACTCCCCGGAGTGTGCAGCATTCTGCAGGGATAGGCGACTCATCCGGGACACTATCTCTGTCAGGGAGCTTTTCAACTCCCCTTCCGCCAAGTAGAGGTCTCCTCCGGAATGCTACCTCAGCCCGTCAGGTAGACGGCTCCTCTGGGATATTACCTTGACGCGCTTCGAGTGCTCCGGCATAAGGACTCACCCGCGGGGATAGGCAATTCCTCCGGGATACTATCTCTGCCAGTGAGCTTTTCAACTCCCATTCCGTCAGGTAGATGGCTCCTCTGGGATGCTACCTCGGCCCGTCAGGTAGATGGATCCTCCGGGATGCTACCTTGACGCACTCCGAGTGCTCCGGCACAAGAACTCACCCGCGGGGATAGGCAATTCCTCCGGGACACTATCTCCGCGATGGAGCTTTTCAACTCCCCTTCCGCCAGGTAGACGGCTCATTCGGGATGCTACCTTGGCCCATCTGGTAGACGGCTCCTCCGAGATGCTACCTTGACACGCTCTGAGTGCTCCGGCACAAGGACTCACCCGCGGGATAGGCGACCCTTCCGGGACGCGGGATAGGCGACCCCTCCGGGACACTATCTCCGCCAGGGTGTCTTCGTTACTAGCCTACGTGCTCCAGCACTGGGGGCTTACGTCGGCACCCCTAGCGACTATGACCCCCGGGTCACTCCGAGACGGGAGGAGGTCTTCGGAGGGCATCACGCCTAGTCTGCCTGGCAGTTGGGCATCGGGTCTTCCCCACCGCTGCCAGGCCTATGTGACTCTGTAAGGGCTTGAATTGGTGGCTAGATCAAGGGGTGTTCTCTGGCAACACCGACGCTGTGAGAGCCAGTTTTTCTAAACAGACAGAGCGACGCTGTAAGGAACAGGCTGGGTGAATATGCGATCCGACAGTCCGATGGAGAATTGGTATTTCTGGCCCCCTAGTGACGTGTCACTCCCAGGGGATGACACGTGTCAGCTGATGACACATGCATACTTTTGCCTATAAATAGTGGACTTTGAATCTCATTTCAGAGAGAATTCTCTCATTTGACAATTTCTCTTTCTCTCTCTAAAACCATTCTCTTTGGAATTCTAGAGAGAGAAACATACAGGACCCTGACTCTGGACCTAAGCATCGGACTGTGACTGTCGTCGTATATTCATCGTGTGTCATCGCCTTCGCAGCACTGCCACCCTCAGGCTCTGTCTGGGAAGCCCTGGTCTCTGCCTTTGTTCCACCCTTGTTGTGTCCCACATCAGTACACTTGGCATCTGACTCGGACTGCATTCCCTGTGGCACCTCCACGTCGACTGCGAACCCACTTTCCTTGGCATCAATGTTATTCACGGATAGTTGCATCGTAAAAAAGCGATGATTAAGGTATTGTGCCGTGGTCCAAAGGAGGTCTTGCCAATGTTACCTAACATTTTAGTTTCTGTGGATTGGATTTCATTATCATATTGGCCATGTCCAAGAGTCTGTCTCCCAAGAGATCAGCAACTCAATGAGAGGGCTTCGAGAAGGAGGGCTCCCAACTGGAAGACACGGAGTGAAAAGTGCCATGAAACTACCGCAAACAAGCTCTTCCGCTCTTGCCTACAAGGACTCATATCTCTAGCAAATTGAGCTGAGTGAGCCTCGAAAACTTGATTAGGTGCATTTGTACAGCTGGGGAACTCTCCCCTTATTCCAGGCAGGAGATTTGTTGCGAAATACTTGCTTTGGATTGAAGTGAATATTAGGAGTTGACAAAGTGGAAACACGCCTTTTGGGAATACACGGCCACAAAGGGACCCGGGACACCAGCTGCAGCGTATTCTCGATCAAAGGCTGCACAAGAAAAGCTTGTTGAAATTCATTGGAAACGTGGTCATGAAGAACACTTGAAGTTCAAGCAGTGGTGAATCATAACCATGAGATTGGCGCTTTAGTTCAATAAACTCTTAAGTGTTTGTGACAGCCATGAATGTTTGGGTCCGATAAAACACCCTAAATCTGCAATACTAATGGAGTTTGAAGACGCATCATCATAAGATGGCATCTCCAAATAGTAGTCAAGCCTAATCAGCTGCTCTTCACCCCACCCCCCAGCCAATGCAATACAGCATCGTCGAGAGTAACTGTAAGTTTGAACCGCGTTCTACCCCCAACCCCACAGTCGATATCATTTTTGGTCTAAATTCAAAGTATCATCCCAAACAACAGTTGTCCAAGTGCCTTTATTTCAGTGCTAAAAGTAGGTCTAGGGAGTCCAAGATACTACAACAATGATCGGAGCTCACTTAAAAAGTTTTGGAGCATGAAAAAGATGCCGACAGAACAAGGGCCTAACTAGTTGATCAACCAGTTTTACGGTGGAGAAGGACAAATAATTCCAGAACTGTCTTGTAGCTGCATTCCGAAAGGGTGGATGATATTGCAACTTTCTTTGTGAATTGAACAAACAATTCGTCAATGATCTCACTTCCAAAGTGCTCTTTGATTAGAGGTTCCCAGGCAGCTCTCAAGTGTAACATAAACATCTGGATGGTAGGAGCTTTTCCATCCGCCATTGGGGCACGAACAGCTGGTTCCATCTTCACAATTGTGAAACACCCATTGCTTTCAATCAGGCACTCTAACTCTTGTGGAGTTGGATTGTATTTGGGGAAGTTGAATGAGTCCACTTTATCTTCACTCACCAATCCCTTCAACATAATTGCGAAGAAAATCAGTTGGGACTCACAAAGCTCTTTACAGAATCAGGGTGGTGGCGGATTAAGAATTAACTTGGTTTTTATTTATTTATATTGTTGTCGATTCCATACACAGATAGATATATCTTCATAATAAGAGTTTTGGCTTGATAGCAAAAGCAAATTTAGAACTGGATTTTGACCAAATTTAGTGCTATTAAGAGAGTTTTAACAAAATTGCTCCATATTATTAGCAACAGGAAGGAATCATAAAAGCGCTGTAGTTGGATTGGAAACTTGAGAACCTTACCATGTTGGCCATGTCCAAGAGGCTTTCTCCCAAAAGATCAACTACTGCTACGAGAGGGCTCTGAGAAGGAGGGGTTCCCAACGGGACACATGGAATGAGAAGTGCCATGAGACCTCCACAAACAAGCTCTTCTGCTCTGGCCTTTAAGAAGGACCCCACATCTCTAGCAAATTGAGTTGAGTAAGCTCGAATAACTTCATTAGGTGCATTTGTATAGTAAATTCTCCCCTTATTCCAGGCAGGCGAATTCCTGTCAACCACTTCCTCTGGAACTTTGGATAGCCATTGAAGTGAGTACGAGGAATTGACAAAGTGGAGAGAGGCCTTTGGAAATAAGCGACCATAGAAGGAACCTGGGACACCGGCTGCAAAGTATCGTCTATCACAGGGTAGCGACTTGAAAAGCGTGTTGAAATCGTTGGCGACGTGGTCATTAAAGAACACTTGAAATTCAATAACTTGTGAATCCAGACCTTGAGATTGGCACTTCTGTTCTACAGATTCTATGATGTTTTTCACCACGATGAATGTGTTGGGTCCAACAGAACACCCCAAATCTGCAACACTAATCGAGTTTGAAGAAGTAATGAACTGATTCACATCAAAGATCTCAGCAACTGCCTTACTGATCAAGGCCTTGGCACTCACTACTCCTCCCCTCTGCAACAAGAAACATACATCTTCTTAAATTTAGCTTCCATTCAGAGTTGAACAATGCCATCATTGTCATTTTTCTCACCATTATCGTGCTACTGCAACAACTAAATAGGCCTCTTATTTCAGTCATGTCCCTCATAAAGAGACCACTTCTTAAAATAGATAATGTTTCAATTAAGAACTACTGATTAGAGTAACATTGAACGGCCTTGGTGAAGCCACCCTCTCACTCTGGCTCTCCAGCTTTCTCATGCATACAAACACATGCTCATACGTAGAATTGACGCGCTGAGAGGAGGAAAGGACTAGGGAGTACCTGAAAAGAGGAATTGCGGTTATAGCTGTAAGACCCATCTCCACCATTCATGGGAAATGCTTCAGTTGATGCCAGGGCTGCCATCTCTTCTTGCTATCTCTTTGTGCTCCTGCAGTGAAACCAATTGGCAGTGGCCCTTTATATCGCTGATAACCGCGCGCGCAAGCATGCACGTTTTGTTAGCTTTCCCTAGACATGGTAAGAGCCATAGAATTCTTTGGCATGTTCATCTGGACTGGCTTCAAAACCACAATGTTTTAAACGAACAAGATACAAACTGCCAACTACTTGCGACTGATTTGAGAAGAAAAGGGCCAACCCATTTAAACAAGATGCAGCAAAAGGCGTCGACAAAAGAGCATCTCGGGCGGCCGCTTGTCAATCACTATTGATCGAAGCTGTGTTCATATCATTTTCGCAACATATGCATGACACTCGCTCGATAAAACCCAAGCACTCATGGTCGTTTCTTTTTCCGGTTTGGACCGGTGGTCATTTTCAACTCTAGCGAAGAATACCATATTGTATTTTC
The DNA here is from genome assembly GCA_033065855.1 of Escallonia rubra. Taxonomy (NCBI): domain Eukaryota; kingdom Viridiplantae; phylum Streptophyta; class Magnoliopsida; order Escalloniales; family Escalloniaceae; genus Escallonia; species Escallonia rubra. The sequence goes on along the minus strand of JAVXUO010001034.1, from coordinate 774,830 downwards.
TCATTTTCATCGTGATCAGCCTCAGCTTGTATTAGCATATACTAGCTAGCAACGGCTTGTGCTGGTTCCCATACTGCAATAACAAGTTAGGCGTTGGATGTTTGAAAGGATAGCAGATGGCATCGTATCGCTTGAATTTATCACGTTTTCTATTATTTGGACGGGTGACAAAAACATGAGCGCAGATAAAGCGAGACTGCGTAGGAACTATGCTTATATGTGTTCTAAGCCTAACTTGTGTAATATGAACCGATTAGTTGTTGTTATCACGTAACATTGACGAAATGATTAAATTCTACAGTTTAAGCGTGACTAGATCTTTAGTGCATATAAAGCGAAGGTTGATACAAACTCCGCCAATTTGAAAGCACAGCTTGTATATCATGCTCCAAATTAGTTGTCACAATAACATGACATTGATGAGGTAACCATATTCTACGGTTTAAGCGGTGATTAAATTTTTATTAAAAATATCGGACGGTTAAAGCAAAGATCTTACGAAGGCACTTTTGCTATGTCTTGTAGTAACATTTTCTAAAAAGATTAGTGAAAAAGTTAGAGTGCAAACGGCCGGAGGTAAAAAAACGAATGTCAGCTCTCAATATAAAATCGCGGACGATGAAAACTACGAAAATCAAATTAAAACCGTTAAATACAAACCCTCTCATTGCCTTACCCGCCCAATTTTCCCACCAAAAATGCACACGCTCATCTCTTTCCCCATAGCCCCCTTTCGTTCCAATTCTATTCAACAAGAAGCATCCAGAATCCGGTAATTCGGAAAAATTATAGTTCCAACTTCTCGTTCTAGAGAAAATCTTAATTATGTGTGCAACCGGAAAAATTGTAGTTTTTGTTCCTCCGTTTTAGTAACTGAAATCTCAAATTTTTGATTGATTTAGAGGAGATTGAAAATCGAGAGATGTCGAGCCGGATGCACTGGGAGGGCACGCCGGATGATTTTGACATGCAGTTGATAGGGCAATTTCTGAGCTTCGCGTCGAGGGGGGACAGGGTAGGGCTGAACCAGATGCTTAGGGGAGGCATATCTCCCAATGTACAGGATTACGACAGGCGCACCGCTCTTCACCTTGCAGCCAGCGAAGGCCACGCCTCCATCGTCGAGCTTCTCGTGCAGTACAAGGCCGATGTTAATCTGGAAGACCGGTGGCATCGAACGGTAAGTACCCGATCATTTTTTTTCCGCTACATCGAAAGGAATTTTGTATTCATGTTGTTAGGGTCTAAAACGACGTAGTTTGAATATCAAATGCAGAAAATACTGTTCCACAGTTTATTGGAATGACAGAAATGTCATTAATGACTAAATGAAAAATGGAGTCATGCCTTGGCAACTCTTCATCATAGTATCGGCCTTCTCCCTGAATTGATAAAGGCCGTTAATGGATCTTCTCGCCATATTCGTTCACTATTTATTGAAGGAAAAAGGAATTTGCTGTTAGAAATTAGATAAGGAACCTACGCTTAGAAGTTAGATAAGCTGTCTAACGCGAGCTCTAAAACAACGTAGTTTGGGTTGTTCCGTTAACAATAAGTTTATTGTTTTACGAGAGGTACATTTAACTTATACAGAGTATCATTTTGGAGGCCTTAGCATATGCATAGCTTTGGTATTCTTTCTTTCGATGACATAGGGTGTGGTAACCTACCTTGTCCTTAAAAGGCCCTATCGCTTCCCGTACACATCTCCTCATACGTGGGCCAGCACATGGAGATAGCAGGTTACATTGAGGTTTTGGGGTTGTAACCGAGGATTGGCCTTCTTTGTCATTTCCTTTTTTGTTGAACAAATGGCTTCTACGAGGACTCAAGCTAAAAGACGGTCTAACGCAAACATAAAGATTGTACAGCAATATATCTATCTTCTCAACTTCACAGTGTTAGTTACTTCACTTGCTGCCAAGGTGGTATTATTTCTTACAATGTTAAAATCTTTGTAGAAACAAAATTATGATTTATCTGCTGGGTACATCTAATTTGACACATTTATTGGATCTTTTTGGTGTTGAAAAAACGATTTCTGTAATAAAAAGAGTTCTGGTAATAATACTTCTTGTTTAGAATCAAAATAAGTTGGCTCTCATTTGGAGATAACCGGAGTAGCTAAATAAGCATGTTTCTGTCTTGGTCAAGATTATACAAATGAATTTTGTAGTATTCGAGTTGTTACTAATTTTTATTTATTTATTTTATTTCGAGCTGCCATTTATTTCATGGGATATATTGATGTGATCTGTGTAAAAGTTTACTGCACCAATTTTTTTATTTCATTAGGTAGAGTAACGACTGTGGGTGGATAACCATTAATACCATCTTTTGATTGTTAACATCAAGCCTTTGACAGATGCAAGGCTCTATGGGCATCGTGACATATGCAGGATCATTGAAGTCAATGGAGGCAGGGATTGTATGAATGACCATCCCATGGTAATGGAAAAACTAGAATATGTTCAAGAATACTATAACCATGTGCTATAAGAAGTTCGGAACTAGATTAGCCAAGTGGTTTATGTTGAAGAGGGTGAGCTTGTCACGATTGCAAGGGTGTTCTATTTTGACCTGGAGGTCATGGGTACGGAACTCTGGGAGCAGGATACTCATGAATTTGGGCACCCTTTTACATCTTTATATCTGAAGTATTATGTCGGTCCCATGCAATTTCCTATTGTGGGTTACTTTTTTAGCTCGTACTTCTCCTCAAATCATCATTCCTTCCGTTCTTTCAATATGCTTATGCATTCTTTTCTTTAGTAAGAATAGATGGGCTTAGTCTTTCTGAGTTCATGTGCTCGAAATTATTGGATATTTTATTGTCATCTGAATAAGATGGGAATAGACATACCTGTTTCTATTAGTGTCACTTTTGACACTTAGAAAAGAAAAAAAAAAAATCACGGTCGGATCACCACCCTCAGCGGCCTCCCTCGGCACCCTTGCCCGAGCCCCACTCTCCCCTTTCTGGGACCTAGAAAAAAAAATTCAAAGATTTTTCTTTCATGTAACCACCACCCCTCTCATCCTCTTTCCAACACTTAGAAAAAATTTGAACAAAATTTTTCATCCTCCCCCCCCCCCCCACCCCAACCTCCCCTCCCCCCTCTACCACCCCTCTCATCCTCTCTCTCCAACACAGAAAATTTTCAACAAAAATTTTTCATACCCCTCTCATTCTCTTTCCCTCTCTTAGAAAAATTTTCAAAAAATCTTTTTATCTCCCCACCCTTCTCACTCCCTCCTTGGTTCTGCAAAAAAAAAAAAAAGAAAAAAAAAACGAAATTCGAATTTTAAATTCAAATTCAAATTTCAAAAACAATTCAGGTCCATGAGCATGCCACACTACAGTCAGATGAAAAAATAATTCGTCAAATTATTTAGACCGTAAGTTTCTTGAGCCTGATGCTTACTTTCAGATTCGTATAGCCAATATGATGAGTGTCCATAGATGTGCTAGAGGCTGCTTTTTCTAGACAGTGGCATTTCATTTAAAATTAATATGTCCTTTTCTGATGACCTCATCGAACTCCCTCTAATGAGGTCATTGTAAATTTATAATTGCTAAGAAGGTAGGTCTGTAGCTTGGATTATGATGCTTTTGACCCAGTCGTTGCCACAATCTTTTGCCCCAATCACGATAAGCTTGCTACTGCATGGCTGCCAGTCTAGACTCTTGAGAGAGAGAGAGAGAGAGAGGGGGGGGGGGGGGGAGTTGTTATCAAATGCTTCTTGGGTCAAGTTTGATCATTATATCTCATTTGTTTTGACCTATTACTGATCTAACAATGTGATATTTGTTTATACAGACAGTTTTTCGTGAAGAAGATTCTCATGAAGTAAATATTGACATAACTGAACTCAATTTGCAGCACTCCTCAGTAGTTAAACAGGTACATTGAAAAGCATGAGTCGGTACTTGTGATTTTGGATAAATAAGCTGCTCATTTTGCCTGAGAGTGCATAAGTAGGCTATGTCTTTGGGTGAGGGAATGCCCTGTGGTGGAGGGTGGAGCTGTGGTTTGGAACTTTGCAGCTTAGCTACATGAGGGTGGTTAAGGCTGAACCTATTGCTAAACCTCACCCTCCCACACTACGTCCATCTAGCTGGTGGTGTGAGCAAGTTTTGCAATTCTGAATGAATTGTGTAAATTGTTCAATATGAAGAACATTTCATCTATTTCTCTCGTTCGAGAAGTACCTCCATTTTATGTCTTCTCGTAGCTAATGTTACTTACATCCTAACTTTATGCTGTTTCCTACTCGTCTTCCCCATTATTTTATTTAAGCGATTGAGATGCACTCTACAGCCTGAATATGAAAGCATTATCTAATGTTGTTCAATAATCAGAAACCAGCAACAAAATTAACATTTATTTTAAGTGGCTTAATTTTTTTATTTATTTGTTACTTTTCATGTTTTTGTGTTTGTGTTTTCTTTTTGTTGGACAGGTGGGGGAAGGGGAGGGAATTTAAGGCGCTAAATTTATTTCAGGTGTTTAGTTTTGGTAGATGTCATATTGTCCATAAGTGGTGAATTGCTGTTTGATATTGGACCTTGCCACGTTGGTTTCCTCTAATGATTCGATTCTGGCAGTTTCTGGATAACATTTGGAGTTAACGTTCCCTCTAATTGGCAATCACAAAATATATGCATTAATATGATTAAGGGAAATGATTGTTGGAGGCATATTCACTGCAGATAAGTTACTTGTATCCAACAGCTTTTCAAAACCTTTAATATTCCAAATTTGGACTCTAATGCGTGATCAAATCACTTTGGAGTTTCGCTTACAGACTGCTGTATTCTTGGGTCAAATTTGTGGAAGAATACTTAATGTAACAGGCACTATCTGTTATTACTCTTCAACTTTGTCTGTTCCACTGCTTTTTGTGAACTTCTGAGACCTGGAGCAAAAAACTGAATATCTGAGATGCTCAGTGACATATTAAGCACAGGCTTCCGAGGACATCCACAATTGCTAAAAGCCTAACACTAAAGCCAAGAGATAATTATGCATCCATGCCTTCAATGTTTAACATGTTGCCTGTACTGTAAGTGAGGGTCGTTGCTGAAGCATCATCACTAGCTGATGATTCTTCTTCATGTGAAGCACTGATGGGAATTTATCTCAACATCCTCAATACAGAGCTGATTTAGCTTTATGGATGGTTATAAGCCACTATCTATTTGGAATGGTGTTAGGATGAGTTTTCACAATCATTGTCCAACCTTGTGATTCCATGTACAATATGTACCATCACTAACTTCTCTAGTTCGTATTATCTTGGAGCTGTGTTGCTTTCGTGGAGGACTCTTGATAACTGATATTAAGTTGTTGATAACCTTCATATAATTCCTGCTAAATCCAAGAAATTTCGTCACTAGCTTCTGTTCTTACATTGTGGCTACTTCTCAGGGTGTATACGGTGAGTCTGAGAAAGTGAAGTGGCGTGGAACGTGGGTTGTGAAAACAGTAATCAAAAGGCAAATAGTGCATCCCGTAAAAATGTATGCTTGTACTAATTTCTTGTTTTTATCTCTTTTTTGAGCTCATGCTCTGAGTAGTTCCTGTATATTTTTATTAATTCTAGGCTGTTTCTCTGAAATTAATGCAGGGTGTTGTCTGCCATGGATAATACTCTGTTAAGAGAACTTCGGCATCCAAATATTTTGCAGTTTCTTGGCTCGATTGTGCATGGAGATGAGATGATCCTGATCACCGAGCATTTGTCAAAGGTAAGCAATCTCCAATGTTTTGTTTTTTCTATTATAAAATTTTGAATTTGATTGATAGATGAGTTATTCAACTGTTTATGTTCAGAACGGAATATAAGAATACTCTTTGCAGTCTGGGTTAAAGATATTTTAGCACTTTGTCCTACTCATATCAAACAGTGATTGAGGATGTGTTGAAGCGGTTATATGTTTGTAGCCATATGTGCCTCTGTAGCTTCTCAAACATTCGACCCAATCCAAAGTTGATAGGTAATAGACGGAAACAGGAACTCTTGTTGGTGTCAGGGTGTTCTTGATGACGTCGGAAAACCGCAAATGGCGAGACAGGATGAGTCTTCAAGGCGCATTACAACGTCGCTTTCCTTAAGACGTAATCGGTGTGCAACTGCAAACCGGGTCTAGCAAATCGTGTCCCAGGATAGATGCCCAACTTTTAAGTTGTATGTCAATTGCGTTTTTGCATATCGAAAATCAAGGTGAAAACAACTAATATATTGCAAGACTGCCAAAAACAGAAAATTAAATTTCTGCAGCAAAGTAATTTTCTGTAAGATCTCAAAGGGATTTAGAGGAGAGAAAAATCTGATTTTTTTTTATTCTGCTTCCTGACCTTTTTTTATTGCAAAATAGGCACTGCCTATCTATACTGGAAAAGCCATTTAATAAGCCTTCGATAAGGCTATTCAAATCTGCCGCGTGAATACACATTCCAATAGGTGCAACTGTCCACATGTTGTCAGTTGTGCCAAACCCATTTGACCGTTAATCTCTGAATGGCTTTAAACCCTTTGTATTTGAAATGAAAGGTTGCTAACAAACGGCTAACTGTTCCTTTAGTTCCAAAGCAACTAGGTTGCTTCATCTGACTAAGGATTTGCACAATGGGTTTTGCTGACTTGCACATAAAATAACTGACAGTGCTGACATGCACCGTATAGTTGAATCAATTTCATTTCTCTCTCTTTTGAATATTACAATGAAAATGTTCTAACAATTTCTCAAACGCATATAGTTACCTAACTCCACTTACCAGCAAGATGTATGAAAGGGGTGAGAAAAGGGAAAAGAGGAAACATTAAATGATTTGCAAACGTAATTGTTTTATTAGACTGTGATTCTGCCTAGTGCGTAGGGAGCTAAAGGTAAATAGTTATTAGTTTAGGCGTGATTCTGGGGGCTCTGAAATGTGAGCACTGAGATGGATTTCAGTCCTGGCCTCTTGATTATAAGTGGAAATGGGCATTAGAAATTGCTTCTATTATTGAGTCACTGGTTAATTTATTAGTTCAATATTGGTTTAGTGCAGAAATTAAAGCGTTATTGATCCCCGATAACTTTCATATATGGGAAAATATTCCTAAACCCCTTGAGCTTAGGGGGTTATCATCGACTTTCAAATGCAACATGGCAATCCAAAATCTTAAAGATTCCTAACACAAATACTCTTTCAGTATAATATCGTTAGTATTTTGTGCGTTTTTATACACAGTAACACTTTATTCTGTAAATTCTAAAAAGGACTGGGCTAACTCACTACCCTTCATCCCGTTATGCTGTGACCCAATACAATCATCATGGCAACAATCACGATCACCATCATGTCCCTCGACCACAACCAATCAAACCCGCAGCCACCACCAAACTTACCACCATTCACCCCTGGCTACCACCGACACCCACAACCATTGGTCCACGACTGCACCACCAACACCAACAACCGTTCACCCTTGCCTGCACCACCAACACCAACACCACCAACCATCACTATTACTATCGGCCGTACCAACACCCAACACCATCAAACCCATCACCACCCATAATTAACAGACCCAACACCATTCACCTACGACCACACCACCAACACCAACCACCATCATTTAATGGCAACAGTGCCAACAACAGCCACAACCACTCCACCACAATCAACAAACTCACCAACGTACCCCCACCAAATTGAAATTCAATCGATTTATGTGTGTGCACGCTAGCACAAGTCTATGTATGCATATGCCTGTGTATCTTCGACTGTGTGCTTGTGTGTGCGGATCTGAATGGTGGTGGTGGTGGTGCCACTTTTGGTGGTGTTGTGGTGGTTGGTGGTGTTTGGGTGATGCCGTGTTGTGGTGCTGGGTTGGTGTTGTGGTTGTGGTTGGTCGTGTTCTGGTGGTGTCGTGGCGGAACTTGGGATTTCTGGTGGTGGTGGGCTCGGGGGTGGTGATGTTGAGATTGAAGTGGGTTGGTGATGGTGGTGCCAATTTGGAAGTGGGTGTGACGGTGGGCTCGGTTAAGGGGTGGCGGGTGTGGCGGTGGGTTCGGTCAGGGGGTGATGGGGGCAGCGGTGGGTGCAGTGGATAATTAGGCCATGGTTGGTGATGTTGGTAGTGGGGATTCACTGATGGTCGGTGTGGATTGGTGGTGGTGGCCGTGGGGGGCTAGTGGTGACCCGTGATGGTTGTTGCGGGGTGGTGGTGGTTGTGGGCTTGCAAGTGGATATGATGGCAGTGGGTGAAAGGGGGGGGTGTTTTTGTTAGAAAGAAAATGAAGATGGAGGGTGGCATGTGAAAGAAAAATTCAAGATAAACAAAGGGGTAAATGAGTCATTTTATTAAATGTGTTACCTCCATTTGTATACCGTCCTGTCAAAGGACGTATTTTATACATTCTATAGTCGATGGACACGCGTGGGATTTCCCGGCCCCTAACCTCAAGGGGTTAGGAATATTATCCCTTCAAATGTAAATCTGTAGTTGTATCATATCTAGTTCTCACTTCCCCGGTACTATGCAGTTTACTTGCTCGGTCCAATGGCCACGAGTTTCAAATTTGGCATGATTAAATAGTTTAATATGAGTATGACTCAGCTTACGTTGTTCATGACTATGATAAGGTTTTTGAAACATGTGGTTTATTGTAACATTACCGACTACAGTTTCTTAACCTGCTTTGTTTCTGTATCACGCTTATGCTGCTTTTCGTTACTTCAGTCTCAAAAAAGGGCATTGATATTAAAACTGCAAATTTGAACTCTCCCACCGAAATGGCCTTTAGGGGCATACGTGAGTGACAAGTCGTCGATTATCAGTGACAAATGTGGAAGGGGTGGAGGGAGTTCCAATTTGGAGCGGGAACATCAGCTCCATCATTTGTATTTTGATCCCACTTGGAGTATCAATTAGTGCCCACATTGGACAGTTACCATCTTGAGTAAGCATGGCAGTTCAGCCACACATTTAATTTGTGTTACATCTTGTGGATTTTTGTTTGAAGTTCACATTGTAGGCACCTAAATTTCATCCACCACAAATTGATCGAGTAATATTGATATTCTATAAAGGTGACACTACTTATGAGGTGTAGTACATAAGCTAGTCACTGTGTATCATTCTGCGGTAATTGTCTTGTCATTCTTTTGTTCCTTCCTATATATGGCTTTGGTTGAGTTTTCATATGCAAAAGGAGCTGCCGATGCTTGGTTACTATATATTCTCCAACTAATGTTTGTGCATCCCTCTGCTATGCTAGGGGAACTTGGATGATATTCTGGTTAAAAAGGCCCGCCTTGACCTGCCAACTGCTTTGCGCTATGCACTTGATATCGCTAGGTAGTTTTCCTTCCCTTTGTATAAATCTTGTCTAAAGCATACTTGTGTAGCTGACGGCAAAGTATTTTACTTCTATTTGCTAGATTACAAGCATGCCATTCTAAATATGCCTATATGATCAGTTTCTCTTTTTGTTCTGTTAACCACCTATTTTCATCTATTTAGATACTACCCGTAATCAGTTTGATCAAAGTTGTAATCTTTCTCATGACTTGTTTAGTTTGCTGATAAGGGATTCTGTACATCAATTTCTTCCATGTTAAATTCCTGCATACTATTGACAGTGGTGTATCAAAATAATTGTAGAGATTGCACTTATGCTTCTATGACTATAAGTTTGTCGCAGAGTTTCTGATTTCCATACCATGTTGACCTCTTGCATCACTGGTTCAGTTAAATCGTGCTTGTTACAATTGTAAAATCATTAAGAACTGGTTTGATACTCTGCTGAACTGAATTGGCAGGGGAATGAACTACCTTCATCAGCACAAGCCCTTCCCCATAGTCCACAATTATTTGGATCCTAGGTCAGTATTTTTTGACTATTTTGTTCTATTATTTTCTAACAGAATACTACTCATTTGGAGGCCATTAGGAACAGCAGGAATGTGTGCCTTTCGGTTAACAGACGTGATATAATCGACTAGTTCTATTTTTAACCAGCCTTAGTCCAGGACATTTGACTGAGAAACAAAGCCCGAGAGTTGTAGGCTGTAGCCATGGGCTTCACAGTGACTTTGGATATGCCATAACCTATAATCCATGTCACAGCTCAATATGAACATAGTAAACTGACATTTCATTGCGACATAGTAAAAGATTTCACGAGGACCTCCTCTTGTTAGGAGGTGGCCTCATCATTCTACAGCAACTCACTGGAAAGCTTAAATGTAGGTTTTAGCGAAATAGGGTATAATGACCTCCTAGAACTGGTTTTATCTCTCATATATGACAAGGGTCACACTGATCCTTTGTTCACTTTGGTCCAGAAACTTGCTACAAGATGAAGGTGGGCACTTGAAGATTGGTGACTATTGGGTTCAAATGTTGTATGAGCGGATACACACAAGTCAAGAAGGTTGTATGTCCAACATGCGGTTACACTGTCTAAAGTTCGCGTGGTTTGCTCTATTAGTACGTATAATATCTTCTGTTCACAGGCGAAAAGAATGGAAACTCTGGTATCATCAGCATGTCATCACATGACATAATGAAAGATATTCGTTCATTTGGACTCATCTTTTACCAGGTAACTTGAACCACTATCTAACTTGACGTGACCTGGTTTACCTCCTATTTTGTATGGGCCACAGGCCCCATCCTCTCTCTCTTGCACCCTCTATCTTCTCCCATCCTCTCTCCTTTTCTACTCCTGTGTCTTCTCCAAACATCATTTTATTCCTTAGGAGAACCCAGAGTCACAGACAAAGGACCTCTGTACTCGAAATGGTGTCATACTTGCTATTATGGTATCGTAACTTCTCTGAACGGCTCTTATTCTTGCTGACAACGAGTATACATAAATTCTTAGGTCATGTTCGTCATTACAATTTTGTTCGTTCGGTTGTCAATCTATTATTCTACTGCAGATGCTTGCGGGAAGGCACTTTACCGACATGAACTCTGATTCGATGCACCTCGATGCTGTTGATCTTGAACTAAAGTTCTACTACATAGGTCGATATTATGGAAGAGTCAAACAGTAAGTATTTTGCTCCTGTCCATTTTGTAGTGTATAGTACTGTACACTTATAGTTCCAATGGAGAATTTGGTTATCAGTTAGATTTTCATGCCGAAGTTCTTAGTAAACGTAGTAACATTAGTTTTTGCACTAGATGGTGGGTCCCTGTAACACCTTATCTCACAACAGATTTGTTAAATTTTTTAATTAACCTAGTAAGACCATGCTAAGGAACTCAACAGTACATACTTGGCTAGCAGTTTTGAGAGAGGCACTGCCCTATGGTGATTTGTGGTTCTGGGTCGATGCAGATGGTATCAGAGCCGACCCTCAGAAGCTTGGACCAGTTATCTGGTTGACTTGGTGTGGGTGGGGGAAATGAAGTCACGCCCAGGTTATATGCCACATCAGCTAGAATGGACTTCCTGGATTATGTGTGACAATTGACAAGGTTAAGTTGGGCACCAAGTCTTGTCACAAGATCAGAGCTAGACCCTGCCTGCACCCTCTGGTCTTCTGTCGCATTTCAGTAAAGTCCGTTTGATTCAGATCGAGGCTTGGAATCACCTAAAATTCCATGCTGCACGTGATGGCGGGTGTTAAAGTCCAAAGTCCTACATTGAGTATAAATGTGTAGCTGCTAAAAGTAGCCTTGTTTAAAAATCATAATCTATGCAGCTACTTGTTTGCATTCCTAGTTTTGGAAGAAGTATCAATATATAGGTCATGATTGACAACAAAGGTCTATGGTAAATTGTATGGATAAGTCATGGTTAGTTCAGATGAGTGTACGTGGCTCGTTGGGCTGTTTGGGGTTGCAGTTTTGGTTTACTTCGGCAGGATATATACATCTTCGTATAAATCTATATGTAGCTATATTAATGTATGCATCACTTTGCTTGTTAAGAAAAATGAGAAAAAGAAGAGCGGACCAGAACCTACTAACCCATGGTTATCTGACTTCTTGACCAGTTTTACCAACATTTGATCTAGATATTCTCGTTTTGCTAGATTTATAGTGCCCGTACTCCAGGTACCAATATGCCAGATTATAGTGGGGGAGGGGACTTAGGTAACTCTGGTTCAGATCAACCTCAGAGGACAGCAAGGCCGGGAGGAGCATCTGAAAAATACCAATTCAAAACGAACCACCTTGACTGCAGTATTCCTGTGGAAAACTATATCCTCCGTAGAGATAGTGGATCGGTTGGGGGCCTTGGGGCCGTGCGGCTGAAGCCCATATACGAGCCTCATCCAAAGCCCTATATGATCAGACCAAGAAGGATATGAGTACCTGGCCGGTAAGTTGAGGACACGCGAGTAAAAGTTTAACGAAACGCTTGGTAAGCTCTCTTGAAGGAAAATGACTGATGTACCACTGGGAGGTTCTGTGGCGTAATTTCTACCGTCATGAAGTAGCATGTGGCTTATGGGCTCATCTAACGATTTCAGGGCTGTAGGAAGAATGGGATATATATACATGTAAGAGGTGATAGAAACCAGGTGACTTTGAAGGAGGTGGATGATTTGGTTATTCCATCAAAGCGTAATTGCAGGACGAGCCTAAAATGGTACGGTTTGAGGTAATGAGGAAAGAGGTTCTGAGATACAGTTACAATAACACCTTGGTTTGTTAAAGGAAAAGAAGGATGGCCTGCTGTCGTGGGTGGGGGGTGGGAGGAGAAAAGAGTTTTTAGCAGTTATAATTATGTTTATATGCCTGTTTAGTTGTATCTCCTCCATATCGTTATGGCCAAAATCTTTCTATCTGGATAAACAAAAGATTACAGCAAATGGCATCTCGTCTTCTGAGAAATGTTTGATAGATCAGAGACCAGCGTAAATTGATGGGGTTGGGGGAATAACATTGTAGTTAGTACTTCGTAGTGATTTATGGATATCTTCTGCAATATTTTTGAGAAATGGAAAGTTGACACGGGATTTTTCCTTTGGGATGTGAGTCTTTGTTACAGCCCAAGTTGATATTGGTTGGACTTGTCCTCTCCTTTTAGTTGATTTTTCATGCATAAACCATGGAAAATGTGTCATTTGGATATACTGCGATAATTAACTGCTCATGTTGTTTGCTGAGCATCAATGAGTAACCTCGTGGAACTGCGATATTGGCTGGACTTGTCCTCAATTGCGCGGCTGACAGAAATGATCAAACATAACTACCTTATCCTAGAAAGCTTTGACCAATTACATGCTGGATGCTATCTCTTCATGCTTATACATTTCTTAGTGCATTTAGAAATCATGCAGCAATCTCTCCAGATTAATATCTACTTTAAACATTAATTCAAGCTTTTAACAGAATATATGGCTTATCATTTTGCAGATTGATAGAGCAGTGTACTAGCAAAGATCTATCTGAGAGGCCCTCATTTACCAGCATCATACACATCCTAGAAGAAGTGTCATTGCGTCTGGGAAAAGCTAATTGCCCTGTATGTTAAGCGCGCCAGTTCTGCAATATAAATAAGTAGAACACCAGGAGACAAGAACTTTGCTTCCAACAGGAATGAAGCACTCAAGGTTCTTCCTATCTCTGTATCTGCTCAATAAACTTTCTGAGTGTTACCAAACAGAACCTTCTTGTTCCACTGATTGATAATAAAAAAAAAGAGGGAAATACGCTCCACATTTAGCCGTCAGCACTCCACCTTATCGCTGAAGTGTCGCTACTAGGCACTTACAAGTGCCGCTTCAAACACATATGCAGCTTGAGAACGGAGTCTTACAAAAAGGTCTAACACTTTAACGATATGTGGTGCACACATTTTGGTGGGGAAGTTATATGTACAGTTTGGGTTGAAAATACAGTGAAGGAGTATACCACTTGCGGATAATATGTAGGGCATGCTTATGTTTTAGCCCTTGCATTGACTGGCACTGCACTACCTTAAAGTCTTAAAACCTTCTTATCACCACATAAAGTCTAGTCGTGGTCTAGTGGATTGGCGTACACTACGGATTTCGGGACATTCAAACCGGCATAACATGGCTACAGAAATTGGCAACTAGGATAGCCGCCCTCTTCGGGAGCCCCGTCCTCCCCAGAGGGATCACATTGATTCACATTTATTGCTCCAGATTTAGTATCTTGGTTCCAGTGGAGCGACTTCGGTTTAACCTCCCAAACCGTGTCAGACGAGAATCGATCACGACGCCAAAATACTACCCGAACACAGCGACACCCACTCCATCGCTCATTTGAATTGATCAAGTACAGATATAAAAAAAAAATATCAAGTACGGAATCTATTAGCATGTATAGAGGACTTCTGTTAGCCTATAAAGTTGTACCTCGGTTGAGTACTAAATTCTTTGATGTTTAAGCTATTCAAAGAGTTGAAACACTCGATTCCCTCTGGCCAACGGAGTGCACTGGAATGAAGTGTCAGAGCTCAAAAAGGGCTTAGATGTGAATACGATGGATGGCTCATCAGCCCAACCAACCATCTTATGATGGATTTAAAATTATATTAGTACACACCAGTATGATAGATAGATCATGTGCAGTTAATTAAGAAGACTAAAATAGTGAATATATAGTTGTATATGGTGAGTGAGTGCGTTTGAGAATGTGTTTGCTGTGAATAATAATGATATTCCACCCGACGCGGCAAAGCATATGATGAGCTGCTCATTGTCAGCGCTCGATCTACGCCACCGCCAACTCTGCCATTTCCATTGTACGTTTTCTTCAGTACCACCAAATTTCCACCTTCGCAACCAACTAATTGTATAATGGCCTAACTCAAAAGTTGAAATCTCTACCACCAAGTTTCTTGCATTTGACGCAGTTTAGCTTGTTAGGTAACAAACCATCGAGGTAATTTAGGTAACAAACCATCGAGATAATTCAGGTGGTGTTTGATAAGATTGAAATTTAAGTGTTGAAATTAAGTACCGAATTTGTAAAATTGAAAAGTTTAAGGGGATGAATTTTTACTATTGAATGGTAAACTAAAAGCATGTATCTGAAAATTGTTTAATTATATAAATTTATCTATTTTAACTTGATTGTATATTTACATATGCATTTTTATGATCATTTATTGTCAAAACCATATTGATTATCTTGGAGGCGGTGGTCACGTGGTGATGCAGTAGTAATGGTTGTGGTGGTGAGGTGCAAACAATGGTGGTGGTGGTAGTGCGATAAAATGTGATACTTGTGATGATGGCAACAAGTAGTAACATGGCGGTCATGGAGATGGTTTTAGTGGACATGGACATGATGGTTTCCTCGTGGTGGCAGTTGTGTTGGTAGTGGCACTAGTGGTAATAGTGGCGATGACTAGGTTGTGAACATTATGACGGTGGTCGCGAATAGGGACGTGGAGGTTTTGGTAATGACTCTAGTGTTGTGGAGATGATGCTACTAACAAATTAATTCTGATGCGTAATTTAATCTACGATAGAAACGACATAATATTATTTCGAAAGATTGACTTGTCGTTTGGAGTGAGTAAAAAAAACAAGTGATCTACACTCGTATTGACAAAACAAAAGTGTAATAGAAGAATGATTATTGCACCCCACTTTGCCACTAAAGATTCTTTTTAATGGCTCCTTAGTTTAAAATATGGAAGGCAATGAACCGATCAAGCTAGTGACATAATTGATGAATTAGTTAATCGAACTGATCCAACCCAAACCGTTAAGAAATTTTACAGTTTGCCTTCACATTTTTCAAATCGACTTCCATTTATATTACAACGAACTCGAAGTAAATTAAGATACAAAAGAAGCCTATAATATTTTGATTTGCCTTCCAATAACATCGGATTATGTGAAACATGACTCTTCGTTTCTAATGCCGAGTTTTTGAATCAAATCATTCTTTTGAGATGAATATTAAAAATTATTTCCTCTGTGCCTCTGTTCTTAATTAATTGATCATATTTTTTTTCATACAGTTCCAAAAAAATTGATCACTTTGCAAATTTAAAAAAAAATTGTATGCGTTTTACCATTATTACCCCCTTCTTACACTTTTTAAATTTTATTTCTTTCTCTACATTTAATTCTCCACCAGCTCATTTTCTCTCTCCTGACTTTCTTCCATCGTTCTCTATTTTCTCTCTCGAGGTAAAATAAAAATCTCATAAAATATGAATTATATTTTTAAATAAACGTATAAATCAAACAAGATCGATTAATTAGAGACTAAGAGAATACAATTTACGGTATGCTTAACAGGGACAGAGAATACTCTCCCGTGCCTCAGCCCTCAGCAGATGCACCAACTTTGGTTTGGTCACTTGAAGTCTAATGATAATTAAAGTAACTTCCAGTTGTTTCAGTAACTTGTCGGTTTAAGCCAACGAACCTGAAGGTGAGAAGTTCGTTTGGAACTTTCCACAACAACGGGGACGGGCTCCACACGCAAGTTACAGACGTAAACAGAGGGGCGTATTCATTCCCATTAGTTAGACCCAGCCCAGCTAACAAAGTTGAGTTTCTAGATGGCAAAGCTGCTGCATATTCCATGGAAATTTCTTGGTGACTAAATTACCAATTTCCTCTCCTTCTTTACCTCAACGCGGACTCCAACTCAGTTGTCAACCCTTTCCCCACACTCAAGACTCACAACTGTCCCATTATTCTGCTCCCAATCTCTCTGTGTGTCTGCGTGAGACCGAAAGAAAGGTCTCAACGAACATTCCAATCCCAATAGACCAGTTCCATCCCCCTGCATAAACTAGTATCATCGCATACCAGTTCAAGATTCAGACTATATATATCTGTGCACACTCCCCCAACCCATAATCAATCTTCTAGCTTCAACTTCCAAGGGCGGAGAATTGAAAGAGTCATCTTCCCAAGAAGAACCTCCATATATATATATATATATATCTGCTCGATCTGCACAAAGTTTTCGTACCCGTCTTTCTGTTTCGGCTATGGGCAACTACCTCTCCTGCACTCTGTCAGCACCAGCAGGCAAGCACTCGGGAGCGGCGAAGGTGATCTTCCCAACGGGCGAAATCCGGCAGTTCTGCGAACCCA
Organism: Escallonia rubra; assembly: GCA_033065855.1. Lineage (NCBI taxonomy): Eukaryota > Viridiplantae > Streptophyta > Magnoliopsida > Escalloniales > Escalloniaceae > Escallonia > Escallonia rubra. The sequence goes on along the minus strand of JAVXUO010001034.1, from coordinate 757,773 downwards.
CGAAGGCCGCCGAAATAATGCTGGAGTGCCCGAATTTCTTTCTCGTGAACTCCAGCTCCCTCCAGATGGGTCGCAGGTTCTCAGCCCTGAACGCCGACGAAGACCTGGAGATGGCCAGCGTTTACACCCTTTTCCCCATGAAGAGAGTCAACTCGGTGGTCACGGCGGCGGACTTGGGCGCCCTGTTCCTGTCAGCCAAGAGGGTGTCAGTCGGAAACGGAAGGATCTCGCCGGAGTGCGGTGAGGTTATGCCGGTGCTTCCGGAGCCGGCGGCGACGGCGAGTGGTGTGGAAGCGGGTGTGCTGAAGCTGGATATGAGTGGTATCGAAGATTTTTCCACGCCGGAGTTTAAGCACAGGCTGTCTATGTGTAGGTCGAAGAAGCCATTGTTGGAGACCATAGCAGAAGAACCAGCTTGTTCAAGATGATTACTTGTTTATAGTAGTTTTTTTTTTGTTCACCCTGTAAAAATACAGTGCATTTTGTTCACATATACTCCGATCTTTGTGCGTGTCATATGATACTTGCAGCTATTAAATGCAGTTTTCAGGTAGTTATGAATTAGAAAGTGTTATTCGAGCTTCATATTTGATGTTATCGCAACAACCATTAACAAGTGGCAATTCAAATGTTTAGCTTATAGCAACGAATGTCAATGGATGTGCAAGTGATCTACGTCATATCTATCATAGCAACCCACTCGAATACTCAGGAAAAGCTCGAGGTTTGACTGAGTCTGCAAAATATCAGGCTCGACATCGTATATTAGAGATTATTAGAACGGGTAATTCCATTCATAAATAGATACACAGGATTTGGCAAAGTAAGCTTTTGTGCAGATTGTATGAGAGATCTGAAAACAACCATGATCATGATGTAGTTCTTCACCAAAATACACAGCAATTGGCTACTGAATCTAGTTATGACAGATTTGTGCTGTATAAGTTGGATTAACTGATTAGTTTTTGCTGCTATATCAGTCTGCTTTTAAAGCTTGACGTGCAGCTCTGCTTACCAGGCAGGAAAAATAATGTTTATCATAGCTGATGACATTGACATTAAGATGAAAAATACTTCTTCGCCGAACAAACCCGTGAATGCTGAATTGGAAAAACTGTTTGGAGAATGAACATTATTAAAGTCGGTGCCTCGTTCTTTCGTGCAGCTCATAAGTACGCGTTCCGTGCCAACTGATGAACAACTTTCTGGACTCCACAATAACGAGAGTAGTCAAGGTTCCTGAGCCTGCGAGGGAACCTCTTCTCGGCCCCTGTTGAATTTCGAAGTGATTGGCTGCACCAGTTACCTGGATGGAGCAGAAGTAGTTGAGGTGGCCATGGTTCACAAGCCCATAGTACTAAAGGGAATTGGCTATCTGAGCCCAACCGAGCATTTTCAGACTCGAGCTCACACTTTCCCGAGGTTGTCCATGAACTGAAAGCCTACTACTTTTGCGAAGTACTGAACATGCTTTCGGCTCGACGACATACAGGTACTTGATGTCCAGTCCAAGAGAGAGACCCAAGTCCTAGTAGCCCAGCTAAACGGTGATTCAACATGGATTCTAGCGGGAAGGAATAATTTAATTGAGCTCGCAGTGAGAGTTCTTATTTCATTAGCGCAAGTTATTGATCTTAGTTCATAAACCCTTAATATAGCGACCAAATATCAAGGCTATTGTTGATGTTTTATTAGAAAATGTAATCAAAATATATTCTGATCATATGATTTCGTTCTCATAATAGTTTATTTATATTTGCTTCATCTGATGGAATGTTTATCTTTCTTTTTTCCTTTTTTTTTTCAGGTACAGTTTAATGGATGCTTAATCTTGTCATCCTACCTAAGTTTTTAGCTTCTAAAACTATTAAAATCCGTATATGTTCCTTATAAAGTTGAGTGCACTTGTTTTTTAGATTTGCACCGTATCAATATCAACAAGAGTAGAGGAATAAGTCATAATATTTTAGGCGCGTTACTTCTCAATTTTCAGTTTTTGCTTTTTGTTTCCCATAAGATCATGTGTTTTTGTGTTGAAAACGACAAGGGGGAAGAGAGAGAGAGAGAGTGTGTGTGTGTGTGTGGGGGGGGGGGGGGGGGGGGGGGAGAGATTTGTGGTGTCAAACAAGCTTGTCACCCAAGTGACAAGTTTTTTCCTCTTTTATGACACAAGTTGAAACCGTTAAAATTGTTTCACATTTTTCTACTGTCTGGATCATTTTTTTTGTTTTTTGAAATAAAGACAGAAAAATGTAAATAAACAACTAAAAAGTGAATCTTTTTTGTCATGGTCACGAATGTAAAACATAAAAGTGTAGATGAACAATCGCTTTAACCCCTCATTTTTTTTATTCAGGTTTTCAATAATTTGGGTACACGAGTTTAATTAAGAAGTAACCTAGAACTTAGCATAAAATGAAAGAAAGAACCTAGTGCTTACAAACTGTATGATTTCTTATTTGTCTTGCTTTTACTGATAATATAAAATCAGAAAAGGTTGTGTCTTTTGGTTACAAATTCTAAAGATTAAACTTTTATAGATAATATTTCGCTTCCCATGAGACGACCTTCGATCATAGTCGTTCAAATGTTAAGTAGCTTTCTAATTTATCGCTAGAAATACATAATCGTCGCTATAGTTAATATTCGTCATACTTTGACCATGATGATTAATTATATGGGCTACACTTATAATAATATGTAATAACATATTTTAAATTTCACAATCTCGATTTAGCTTATCCTTATTTTCCAAAAAAATTCGTAAGTTGGGCGCACACCCAATGAGTCGTGTCTGATTTTTGCTCCACCTTCGTCGTCAGCTCCTATCTCTTTCAGTATCATCGCGCTCCCACTCTCTTTTGACTATCAGCCCACCAATCTTCCCGTCCTAGGTTTCTCTCTAGTCCAAGCCATGGCCGGAATACGACTGCCGCCCGAGGACAACGACGCCTCACAGGCGCGAGCTACGGTCACCGCCGATCTGATCTCCGACGACGACCGGTCCGTCGCGGCGGACTCGTGGTCCATCAAGAGCGACTACGGCAGCACCCTCGACGACGACCAGAGGCACGCCGACGCCTCTGATGCCCTCGCCGCCGCTCCTTACCGCGCCGCCTCCGATTACAGGTTACCTATTCCCTAAAATCGTTCGCCTCCAATGCGCTTTTTTTCCGCCCCCGATGTTTCGAGCATTTTTAATTGAAAGAGATCGATGCGATTATTTGATTTAGAGCCCTAAGTTTGTTGTGGAGCTATGGAATGGTTAAATGTTGAAATGTTGCTGACCTGGAATAGGGGGTAAGCTAAATCTAGTACTACATTGTAGCTTTTGATTACCGACAGCTACTGTATTTAAGACCAGTTGTAATGAATGTTCTTGACAATGTTAAGTTCCTATTCGGATTTCTTGTGAATGGTTGGTGAGCTTAGACGTGTGTTTAGAAAGTGCAGTGTGAGTGTGGAGGGCTATTTGGTATGACTTTTATCGACTATGATTATGATATACCCAACTTCAGACTACTTTTTTCATTTCTGTTTAGAGGTGCTGATTTGGTTTCTACGTAAGAAGCATGATGTTAGAAGAAAAGAGAGCAAGTCCGTATTCGTAACAGCATTGAAGATGCAGTTTCAGCATATATAGCATATTATGGAGATTATGACAAGACGATTGTGTTAACAAGTCACTGCTTCACCTTGGTTGTGCAGTTACTAGATCCTTTTGTTGCCCACTTGCCCTACGTACGGAAGTATTACGTTGGTGCTTTGTGAATGTTGCTTGAGCCTTTTGAGCTTTTGTTAGGTGCATCACATTTATGTACACATGCGTGTAACCTTATGTTTGCACAGATACACGTGTTTGAAGGTTTCTTGCTTCTCAGTTGGTCCTTTATGAGAAAACAAGAGGGAATGGGCTATATGAGATTGTTCTGTCTTTTTTAGTTATAATTCTCAAATTTTTTTTTCTGGAGGATGCTCTTGCAGGTGCTGCATTTTGAAGTGATGTCATAGTCTTGCTTTACTTCTTGGTTTTCTGGATCGAGACTTCTAAGACTGTTTTTGCGCTTTTTTTTTTCTTTCTCGATAAGATGTCCAAGTTAATAACTAGATGTGCATACATCTTGGTGCTTCAAAACATACTCTGACCTTTGAAATATAAATGTTGGGAAATCTCTGTTTCCAACATATAATGAAGATTATCTCCTTGTGTATGAGCAGTTCTGACAAGGAGGAGCCTGATGCTGAACCTGTAACATCAATGCTCGGTTTCCAGAGTTATTGGGATGCGGCTTATGCAGATGAATTGGTTAATTTTCGTGAACATGGCCATGCTGGTGAGGTTTGGTAAGCGTTACTTTGACATTGTAACTTCTTTATGACGTTGGGCTTTATCTTTCATGAACTGCAAGCGTCATGCATTTGAAAAGAATAAACTCCATCTTGATATTCCAAAGACTTAACTTTTTTTTCCAGAAACTGTAATACAGCTATTCTCTCTGATTTTATAGGTTTGGAGCTGATGTTATGGAAATGGTTGCTAACTGGACCAAAAGGCTGTGCATTGATATTTCTCGAGGCCAGTTGCAAAATCATCTTGATGATACCGTTTCCCAGCCTGTTGTGCAGGGTGAAGAGGATTTATCAAGCTGGAGTGTACTTGACGTTGGGACTGGCAACGGTCTGCTTCTTCAAGAGCTTTCTAAGCAGGGGTAAGTTTTACATTTTGTGGCTTCTGCGTGATTTTATGTGCTGATTATTCTTAAAAAAGGCAAATTAACCTAAACAGACACCGAGCATTACTGTGTAATAGTCTTTATAAGCCATCCTGTTTCAAAATTTGACTTTAACATATTTCTCCACCTCAAGTCGGGCTCCTGTACTGATGCATTCCTTTACTTTGGAGCGTATACCATTTCTACAATCTCGCTCCTACAGAACTTCTGATCCCTGGTTCTCTACATAATATCTCACTTTTTGGCCAGTGACATTCGTTCCTTTAGTTGTCTTAGGTGCCAGACTCAAGTCGATTTGTCTGTGGCAAGTTCTTTCTCATTGATGTGAGGTTAATATCCAAGCTTTTCTTCTTTGTCATAGATGGTTGAAGACGCAGTAAGTTATTCTGCACGGCCTATCCGGAAAGAAAGGATTGATCAACTGCTTCTCCAACTTAACGGGAAAACAGAACATACTCTAAAGTGCAGTTAAATGGGGCTAGACTCGTAATTCAGTTCCTTTTTAGTTGGGGGAGCTTTAAAGAATAATAAACGAGAGTTGACTGTGGAAGTATTCTCATTGTTAGTTCACTTTTAGGGATTTTGTTATAATGGTACAGGGGACATCCATGCCAAGACATGACAAGCATACTTTAGTTAGTACTTAATGCCTTATGCCCCTTGTCTGATTCTTCTCTTAAGAACACTATTCAACACAAGAGTGCAACATGTCGTAATTGTGCTATGCCTTTTGCGTTTATCTCTGAAGCACGGGTGCTTCAAAAGGGGAGGAGTATCGGGGTCGGGTGCGCATCGGACACGGGTGCGGCTCGGGTGCGCCTCGGGTGCGTGTCGGGTGCGCACCCAGTATTTTCCATTTATTTTTTCATTTTCCGAAATTCGGGTGCGGCTCGGGTGCGGTTCGGGTGCGGATCCGACACTTCGGGGGCTGAAACATAAAATAACTTAACTAACCAAATTAGGGCACTCGACTCAGAGAGAAAGAGAGATCGCAGCAGCCGCGACCTCCCTCGACACCGGCGATCTCCCTCGACGTCGGCGACCTCCCTCGACACCGGCGACGTCCCGCGACACCCATCGAACAGCCGCGACCACCCACGACCTCACTGAACAGCCGCGACCACCCACAACCTCACCACCGAACAGCCGCGACCACCAAAAAGCATCGGGGACCTCCGGCGACCATCGGGGGCCTCCGGCGACCACCCTTCTCACCTCCGGCAGCATTGCTTCGAAGGCATGTCTCTGACTTCCTTCTGTCTTCGTTTCCGTCAAAAAAAAATTTTATTTTGGTTTCTTGCTGAGTCTCGAACGTGGATTGTTTGGTGGTTTTAAGTAATTATAGTTTCACTTCTCACATGTTTTTTGATTTTGCTGTGACTGTTTTTTTTTTATTGTGACATTTTTTTTGTGTGTTAAAGGTTTAAAGGCTTAAATTAAAGCCAAATATGTCAAGTTTTTTTATATTGTGACTTCCTTATGTATTTGATGGTATTGTACTACCTTTGAATGGTTAAGTTAAATTGCATCATGTCTTTTTATGCACTTTATTAAGATACAACTTGTTTGGAAATTAAATGCTAGGTGTACATAGTAAAAAAAATTATATATATATATATATATATACATCATATATATATATATAATATATATAATATTTGCCGTATCCCCGCCGCACCCATATCCTAAAATTTTAAAAAATGCCGTATCCGCACCCGTGTCGTATCCGCACCCGCACCCGTACCCGTGCTTCTTAGGTGTTTATTTATTCACAAAACAAGGAGAGAATAAGGAATATATTTTCTGGATCACCAATTTCAGTGTATTGGAACAGAAGGGTTCAAAGTTTCAGAAAATGCTAGGGTCTTACCATTTTCTCGTCACTCTGGTTGATGTCTTACCATTTTTGGGGCCTGATGCCTTACATCTGTTCTCATCTGTTAGTTACATTTGTATACCTTTCACTTCTTCTTTTTCAGTTACTGTGATGACATCTTTTTTATTTCCCCAAATATGTTAACTACAAATTAAACAAACACGAGAACATCAATGATGGCGGGATGCGAAACTTACTAATCAAGCTTTTAAATAATGACAAGTCACCTGGTGCTTACCTTTTGCCGAGCTATGCTCAGTCCAATGACACCAGTATGGTGTCAATTCCACCATTTTAGAAGTAACGAAAAGTTTAAAGTGGACAAAGTACAATATTTTAATCTCTTGATGTACTTTTCCTGTATGAATCTTGAAAGGTGTGGGCGTTAGTCTAAATTGTAAAGACGTTAAATTTTTCGGTGTGCTTTATCATAGCTCTGGGCCGTTTAAACTTTTCATTGCAACAGAGCAACAAACAACTAGAGCTGGAGGAAACTTATTTTTGAAGTCTATGTATTCAGGTTCTCCGATCTTACTGGAACTGATTATAGTGAAGGAGCCATTGACCTTGCTCGAAGCATTGCTGATCGTGATGGATTCACCAACATCAAATTCTTGGTATGACCATTTATCGTATCTTCAACTGTGAGGCATTATGCAGGCTAACAACCTTTTTTCTGAATCCGTATGCGTCATTGCTATTATTTGTTGAAGCTTCACACCCTATAGCAGATCTAAGTTTAAATGCTAAAATACTTGTAGACATTTTTGAGCATATAAAAGATTTCGAAAGGCTTATCGAGTTGATTACCCTCTCATCTTTGAATTAGGCGCGGTTTTACCAGATTCACCCAATTTATAGTCTTAATTCTGCCAACGTCACTTCATACCAAGTTGTGGACATATTAATTCCATTAATCGCTGCATTCTCTGTTCAGTAAATTTAGATCTTTATGTGGACTTATGATGTTATATATGCATATTTTTAGAGATGGAAAATGACTTGATGCGAAGAGTACATGATGACCAGATCAGAGCACTGACATCGGAAAATCAAACTCAATGGACTGCCTACGTGAGTGCAAGAAACAAACAGCCATAGATGAATGAAGTCATAGTCCTAAATTAATGGGTGGGTGGGTTCCCGTGGGTTTGTGGGGGGGGGGGGGGGTGTTGCGGTGGTGGAGCAGGATTTACTTCTCACAAAATGTGCGGATGAGGCGATGTAACAGCACACGATAACAACTGAGGATCGGGAAAAGTTGAACACAAGCACTAATAATAGACAAGGTGCAGTGTCATTCGGCAAGCACAACGCAAGATTCCATTAGTTTGAAAGAGAAGTACAACAGCATGTCACAAATCCTTGCAAAAGTTAGACGGGACGAAATGGTATCTCTACTACGAGCTCACCTTGTCACACTTTATACAAAGTTCATGTGATAACCCACATTGGATGTGGAGTAATATGAGATCGACTTATAAAACCCTGCTTATAATCTCAGAAGTACCTACCTACTTTGGCTAGACCTTTTGAGGGTGGCTTTGCCCTTTGGTGGTGGAGCCGTGAACCAAGTCATTGCAGATGGTAACAAAGTCGACTTTTGAAAGTTTAGGTTGAGCTATCTAATCGGGTTACCGATGGTTGGGGCAAGCCCAGCATATACCCCGCATCAATAGGATTGTTGGGACAATGAAGGGTGAGTGAGGTATATCTCGTCCTACATCGGCTAGAGAGGAAATATTTTGGCCTATGAATCATGGCTGCGGCAAGTAAAGCACTAGCACTGAGTGTGGGTTGGGTGCTGAATGGGTGCGTGTCCAAAACTGTTTATTTGTATAATTAATTTTCTAACTTTCGAGTGCAACTGCGACACCACCGAGACACCCAACAAAATTAATCTTGGAAGGTTTCCTAAACTTGAAAAGAGATTGCATATTAGAGTTTCCGGAGAGAGAGAGAGAGAGAGAGAGAGAGAGGAGAAGAATCACTAACAACCCCAGCAGCGGCGTGCGGCTATGGTGATCAGTAGCAGCTGTGTGATTCCAGAAAAGAAGAACGGAAGGTAACCTGTCATCGATAGAATCAATGTGGCATTTGAAGCTTTCAATCCGTAAGGATAAGGTTTCTCCAATGGTTCACATTTTGACATTTATCCAACCAATCTTCTACTTTACTTAAATACCCACTTATTAACTTATTATTTAAACTAGCCACGATATTTCAAAGAAATAACAGTAGTACCACTTATAAACTTTATTTTGTTCACTTATGCAATTTCAATATTTGCAAAACTGTCCTTTGAACTTAACAAATTCTCACTAATTTGGTTGGAAATATTAATAGTTATTTGACACATAATATATATAATAATATCTGCCATATCCTTGCCGCATCCGTATCCTATAATATTTAGAATGATGTATCTGTGTATCTGTACCCCACCAGAGTCCATGCTTCCTAGTTTTGGGCCATGTGTGATTGAGGCGTAGAGAAGATGCTAAGGCAGGAGGAGGGGAGACTGTGATATCTCACAACAGATGTGGGATAATATGAGATTGACCTTATAAGATCTTGCCTGTGATCTTGAGAGTACCTTCTTACTATGGCTAGCCCTTTTGAGGGCGACATTGCCCTATGGTGGAGTCGTGGACTGTGTCGTTACAGCTGAATAGCATTAGAAATTTGAATTAGGTTAGGCCTACAAACCGGGCCATAAATATTTTTTCTCAGCGACTTGGCCCTTGGCCTTCCTTTGAAACTTGGGTCTCTGCATATTTACGCTAGGTACAAGACATTAGAACATGAGTACATACCAGATATTTGGGCACCATAGAGATATGTCTCTGTTAGATATGTCAAAATCTTATGTTATTTTCGTTTGTTTCTTTCATCGCCTGGTCATGGGGGGAAACATATAAATGCTTTGCTTCTTGGAGTTGTTGGTTGAGAAGGTTGTACCAAACTTTGACGTCTGTATATATATGTATGTCTTTGTAAACATATCAAAATTCTAGTCATATAAGAAACCAAAAGATTCAAAAAAAACTTAACAGCCTAGGTAGGTCTCATCAAACTTTCATACATATCATCATTTCAGTGATAATTAGACTCTAGGAAAGAAACGACGGAAAAAGTGACGCAAATTAAAGTTGGAATCCTCTATATGTTGCTTTCATATACCCCATTTGGTTGGGATGTATCGTTGGTTCTATTTTTGGTAGTGGAGTGATATAGAAAAGAGGATTACCAGCAGCTTCTTAATTGAACATACAAGAACAGAACCCCTAACGAATTGTACTCTTTTTCACAATTTTATCTCTCGTTTTCCACGCATGCTATTCATTTTGTTTTACCAGTAGGTTTGATGAAATATTTCTCTACAACAAAAAGAAGCTTTTGATTCCTATATCAATATCTTCATTAACTGAATCTTCCGTGTTATATCTTTTGCCTTGAGTTAAGCCTAGTTTCATCCCTCATAAGGTGTCTTTCTGCTTCTGATTTGGTTTCCAGGTTGATGATGCTCTCGAAACAAAGTTGGATAAGAAGTTTAAACTTGTTATGGATAAGGGGACTTTAGATGCCATTGGATTGCATCCTGATGGTCCCATCAAAAGGTAAAGTAGCACGTTGCAAAGAGGCTTTTTAAGTCTTTTCTCTATCTGTGGTTACAGACTTGGTCGTATATATGATGTGATCTGGAGTAACCCGGCCTTCTAGTTTCCTATTTTATCAGACCAAAGGCCTCTCTTGATTATTCGTCTACCTCTTGGACCCATAATTATGTTCATGCTGTGTGAACGTTCTTTAATGAATTGAACTGCAACAAGTTATTGATTTTCCCTACCTTTTTCCTCAGGATCATGTATTGGGATTCAATCTCACGGCTCGTATCTCCCAAGGGACTGTTGGTAAGCAGCTCTATCCTTTTATACCACTTTGCAGTTTGACCATTTTGTGCCTTCCCAATTGTAAGCCTCATATCATGGGTAGGGGGACTCGCCTCCTTACTTAATCCTTGAAATGTGATAATTTCTCTAAATGATCTTCTTCCTTGACGACCTAAGCTTACTTTCAGTTTGTCTACTTGTTTAAGGGTGCCTCCTTCCAAAAGCATGTATAGCTTTCATGTTCCGATTTTGCACTTAATGTCTGACTGATTATTTGCTGGTCATAATCCATTCTGTCTGATTTTCTCTTGCGTGTAGGTGATTACATCATGTAACAGTACGAAAGATGAATTGGTGCAAGAAGTGGATAACTTTAATCAGCGGAGGGTTGGTGCCTCTCAGGAAAATGAGACTCGTGGGGGCCAAGAAGCAAGCAAAGATGCCCCTCCCTTTCGCTACCTCGATCATATCCGCTCGTATCCAACATTCATGTTTGGAGGAACAGTAGGATCACGGGTTGCAACAGTAGCATTTCTGCGCAATTAAATTATGGGCAGCTGGTTTTGTGTTGGTTTTAAGGGGTTTTGGGCATGCATGCGAGAAGAATGAGGGAAAGATATTGACCCCTGGAAAGTTACTGATTTATGTGGTGAGCATGCGAGTTACCGATGTCTAATATGACGAAGATGATAGCTTTTGGGTTACGTTCACGGAAACTAATGTTAGCACAGCAACAATTAGTCTGCCTTGTTCCAGTTCTTGTGTAAATCTGATCGTTTCGAATTCCAATTATAGAAACTGTTTTGAACTTTTATTTCTGTCTAAGACAATTGTCTTGGTACAAGCAATTTTTGGGGCCTTGGTGTACTTACAGATGGCAATGGGGCGGATCGAACGTAGGTTGCATAAGATTCGTGGGGCGGATCGAACACAGGTTACATAAGATGCGTGCCTGGCCCGCCATCCCAAACTTGTGACTCCAACCTGCCCCGCCATCACTGATCTGATGGACTTTTTGTTTACCGACTCCAACCAGCCCTGATTTGTCCTGCCATTGCAGATTTTTCCGCGCCCTGCATTGGTTGGAGAGTGGTGGCTGGTGCAACAGCTCAGGGCTGAACCGGCATTAGTGGAGAGTGGTGGCTGGTGAGGCGACATAGGGCAGAATAAGAGAAAATGGAGGAGAGATGAAAGTTAATGAGAACAACAGAAAAAGGAGGAGAAAGATGAAAGTTAGTGATGGATCTCGTTATGGTGAATGACAAAGGTGGTGCAGCGGCCGTCGGCTAGGTTGATAATCGGAATAATGAGAAGTCCGAATAATAGAACTGAGAAGTGTGGCTAGGATTTTCTAGTGATTATTTATAAACCGATATATGGAGAGTCGAGATTCTAAACCATGGTATAAAATGCAAGGCGGGTATGGATTAGCGTGACGTTTTGGATGCCGGGATGGTTATACATAAAACATACTTGTTACGCATACGTTGCATTTTATTAAATTAGATGCCAAACCCATTCCATAACTCGGTTAAAAGTACAAAAAATATTCGCTTCTATAGGAGCGGGCGGGGCTAGGCGGGCAGAAATCCACTAGTAATAGGCCATATTGCCATCCCTATGTCGACAATCCACTTTGGTACATCAGAATGATCAAATGTTTTAATGGTTTACATCCCTGACAGACTGTGAAGACTATTATTCTAGTGCGCCTAAGACGATGATATATGTAAATTCTCGTCTAAAATCTAAAAATTTTAAAGTACTAATTTTGCTGCAATAGTTTTCTTGAACTGGGATTTAAGTAATAAGTGGAGTCACAAAGATCTCATTTTTTTCGAGCTCAATATTTATTGCCATTTAACTTTGGTTCCCTTTATTTGTTGATATACTGTTTTTACTATTTAGTTGGAAAAATAGAGGTAAGTCAAATTTAACTTGTGTTGAAAAAAAAAAAAGGCAGCAGTATCAAGAGATACTATCACTCCAATGTTGGCAGTAAATTTGACAAAAGTTATTCTGCTTTCCGACATGGCCGGTAAAAAAAAAACATGTTCTTTAAAAGCCTGCACATAAGAACTATATTTTGTTTCCAAGGTTGATAACAAGCTCCAAAGCAAAGCAGAAAGCTTTGGCTCAAATTACAACTAGTCTATGGGGAGAGTGATAGCCGGATTAATTACAAATTAGTAGACCCGACTTTAATATTACAGTATGATTCTAGTACCTGCAGTGAAATGTAACTTCTGGTTTTGGGTGGCAGTAGAAAAATAATGGTGTCAGTATCGCTTACGTAGATGCAGCGTTAATATTGATATGTAATGAAAAACATAATAACAAAAAAATAAAACATAAAAGGGTTAAGTGCAAAAATATCTGGATAGAGAAGTTAACGTGATGTGGCTACATAAGTTAAGTTCATATTGTGCCTATCTCCATGTAAGGTGTAAACTTCTTCATACTACGATAATATCGAGACAAGTATAAGAAACGCTCAAGAGTTAAATTGCAAAGCTCGAGACCTCTACCCAACTGGATACTCCTTTTACACCCCACTAAATATTTGTTTATGAATGAAGAATGACGTAACTACAACTCTTTTGGTCACTCACTTTGAGATGATCTTTGAGAATTGACGAAAGACCTTATTCATAGGCCGATCTATTACCAAGTCTATAGTAATACTGACTCCAAAATTCTATAGCGACACTTTTGCTCTAGTGTTGCAATTGATTCCTTTCCGATGTCAAGAACAATGCATTGTCAACGATCAAAATTGTTAAATATGGAGTACTTTTCTTGGAGACAAACAACTCACCAATGCAACAGTGTGAATGGTACGAACATATCGCGCGAACGACTTGAATAATTACCATGACATGCATGGAGTTGCTTCCCGCAATCCCAAATTCGGATATAGATCGTCTGCTATAATTAGGGTTAAAGTTACACACGCGGGGGGGGGGGGGGGGGGGGGGGGGGGGAGAGAGAGAGAGAGAGAGAGAGAGAGAGATGGGTGACATGGGTGCCACCTCTTCGAAATACGTTAGATGTTTCCAAGAATGGCAGCGTTAGACAAAAAATAGATGGTCAAGTCGGTAGCTATATATGTTTATCGTAAGGGAATGAAGGGTGAAACTAGGGAAGTTAAGTGTTGACGAAGTCATAAGCACGGGAGGAGTTTACCAGGTTTTAAGCACTTGAGAAATGGTCAAACTAATTAAAAAACTCGAGACACATATGGGACGAATTAAGGCGATAATACAAAATATTGAGAATCAAACAAAATCCATGATCATTAAAGAACAGGGTTTGGTGGTAAGCATGCATCAAAAGATCGTAGATGGCGATAGATATATACCATTTATCTCTAGAATCGCTTTTGATTTTTCGGAAAGTCGTCATGCAATTGGTCACAGACGTGCAAGCTGGCTGCCAAGGTCCAACACTAGGTTTTCCAATGGCCATTTGACCACCACCCTCCAGCTGCCCCAAAAGAAGAACAAAGGGTTTTCTCAGATTGAAATTGCGGGAGCGGAGGGATAATACAAGGTTTATAAGGCGCGAGGTTCGAAACAACGGAAGTTTACAATGCTTAATTAACAGTTCTATCACGTGTAAGCTTTTTCTCTCGGGCGCGAAACAAACCATTGATGCCGGCGAGGAACCGAAAATCAAGACTTCACAAAATCATAACTCTAAAAAGTTTGAAGGACAACAAACTTTCCTTCTCTTTTCATCATGGAAAATTTTTGGCTGTTATTCCGGTTGGAGAAATCTTCTTCCTACAGTACACCCTGTATAGCGACAATTAACTGTCTCTAAATATTTCTAGTGACTTTTATTTAGTGACGCTAAAAAAGTACTACTAATAATTGTCACTAAAAGTGTTAGAAAAAAAGTGCACTTTGTTTTTGTGTATTATCGAAAAGTGCACTTTGTTTTTGCTTCAAATGAACAATTAAGGAGACGAGAGAAAGGAACACAGTACTAGTGACAACGGTAAAACCAGCAGTACCAGCAACCACGCCTACAAGTTCATATACTCTCCCAACCCTTGCTACCCTTTTTGCGTCTGTAACTGTACCCAGCTGCATACCTCCAACCATGTTGGACTTTGCAACATCTCTCCAGTCTCTCCTTCATTCTGAACACTTTCATTCTCTGCCTCGGGACGCTTAGCTTGTGCAGAAATTATTCCTAGATCTCCCTGTCAAAAATAAAATACGCTATATATGTAAGTTTGCAACGGTGGTACCCATGCGTCGTAATAGTTTATAAAATCCGTTCCTCGTTATTTGTTATCTTTTTCATTTCAAAAAACTCTAAATGACCAATTTTATGTGTGTGTGTGTGTGTGAGGTTGTGTACGTAAATGATGCCAAAACAAAGGCACCGGGAACTGATGGGCACCTTCATCTCTAAAGCTCCGAGCTCTTACTACCAGCTTCTTTTGCAAATAGACTTAAGGTAGTAAAGACGAAGCCACGTTTCTGTATGCAGTATTCGTTGTAGGAGTACATTTTGAGATGGCGTGATTGTTCTTATGTACGAGGTTTGATTTGCTTTACAACAGTGCACTAATTCTAAGCTGTCCTCTCTTAGCTTGAAAGCGTGTATTTTGTATGATAGCGATACTTTCCAAAAGTTTGGTATTTACTAGCTAAATATTAGGTTCAAAATGGTGTAACAGATAATTAAGATATTAAAAATGTATTAATCAATTACAAATGAGAAGAATCTTATTGTCGTCATATGCTAATAACTACGATATATATATGGTGTCAAGTTGAAGGTTTGTAATAACGAGTCTTTGACATATACACTATTGTTGAATAGTACTTAAATCACAAATTTTTCATAGACGCCACATTAATTAGTTATTGCTGGACGCGCGTGCGTGTGTGTGTAGGGTGATCCACATCTATCGGTGGAGATCTCCGATCCAACTCCTCGGCTAGCTGATACTCTGATTAGTGGTTAGCTTTGCCCCCCTGTATCCCTGAATCCCTTCGCTATTTAAGATACTTTTGGCCCAAGTGGATCCTTAACTGCTACTAAGTGTAGCGGTTAGTGTAGAAAATATTTAATCTAATTAAGCCGTCCACAACATTTAGTGGACGGCCAGGTAGATGTGGATCGGCCCTTCCTGTAGGATGTTGCTTTGGAAGGGTTGATGAAGTATGCATGTGCCTTCATTGAGGCAAGCTCTCCATATACGAAAATGTATATGTACTCAAGAAATGAACAAATAGATAATATCTCATTAAAAAGTAAATCAAAATGCAGATGTAACAAACTCGATCACAGTAGTAATTAAGAAGGAACATAACTGACTTTTATTCAACACTTATGTGATAATTTTGCCAATGCGCCTCCATAAGTACTGAATACGATACCGAATACTGAACAAAAAAATTTAGAAACAATCAAAGAATGAGCACTTGCTGTCAAATTACAAGTTGATAAAGTCCTGTCTACCATCATTTGTTTCGGCCAGAGTGACCAATATTTACACATGAAACCAGTTCAGTGATTCAAATGAACCAAGAGGGAAACGAGGCAGAGAAGCATAGTGCCATTGACAATTGCAAGGCCGGCAGTCCCACCAACTAAGCCTATAAGCTCAAAATACTGAGACAACACTGCTTCCCTCTTGTGCTTATAATTGTACCCAGTTGTGTAGTTCCATCCATGCTGGCTTGTGCAACACCTCTCCAATCTCTCCTTGATTCTAACCTGTTCCACCCTCTGCCTTAGAAGGATTAAGTTTTCATCCACCATCTTACATGATTTTCCTGTCAAACAACAAAAAATGCAAATAAAAATTAGAAAACATAGTTAAAAGAAGGGCGGCTTAGTACACGCGGCTCCTTCCAAGGAGCATCATGCATATATCCCTCCTATTAACAGAAGTTCGTTTCTGCGTTGAAGCAGTGACCTCCAGACAGTATAAAAACTTCTGCCTCCAAACATGCACGTACACTTTAGGTACCCCCCCACCCCACAGAGCATACGAGGAAGTGATGGTTACCTTCATCTCTGAAGCTCTGAGCTTTCACTTTGAAGGAACTACCAGTTCTGCTCCTCTGAGATGGCATGATGCATGTGAATGAAGGAGGCGGTGCAGAAGCCATGCTTGTATGGTGAGCTAGCAGGGATGAAAGTTGGCTTTAGCTGTTGAGACTTGTGAGGTTCCTTATGTTCAATTCTTTCTTGTGGTGCAACACTTTGGATTTAGAGAAAGGGCGCCTATAGCTTTTGCTTAATCCTAATTAGCTGGGCTTTGCAAATGCCTGGTGCTCACGCCCCCCTTCTTCATATATAACGTGTGGGATGTCTTTTTCGGTCAACACGTCCCATGATTCAAACAAACATCAAAGAGGAATTTTCAAGGATTTGTCCATTAGTTCATACAAATGGGACAAAACTTATGAGGCAGGGCGGCAACCGCAATATGAGGAAAACGTTTTTCTGATGATGATGCTTGAACAAATAACTACAGTATGGACTTTAGAGTCCAGCTGCTGAAATGCTTTCGAGCTATGAGGCTCAAGAAGATCTTGGGGGATGGCCTAATTAAGTTGTTTTCTAGACTAATTAATCATTTATTTGACCCATTCAAACCTATACAGTATGAAAAATTAGTGGGCACGTGTTGATCAATTTTTCGTGATCAAGCTTTGATGATGACCGGGGACAAATGGTTTTTGACTTTTGATGATTAATTAATAATCATGCGGCAATTAACCATTTATAGAGCATACGATGACAAAAGAAATGCTCAAACAACTAGTGAATTTTGACATTAAACTTTCCGTGTCAGTTTACGCACTGCCACAATATTTCATTTTTTTATCCAGACTACTTTTGAAGACTGAGTCCCAGCATGACTCCTCGCGCAGATATTTGGTTGGTTTAATTTCTGTGCTATATTGAACGTATATAGATTTTATTTTTCCACATGTATGCACTTTCCATTTGGATGCATGTTCAGAAATTATCAGTGGATTTCAGTTAAAAGGAGTTCCTGTCCGGTGACTCTATTTTAGATAGGGCTGTATACGAATCGAGTTCGAGGCGAATACATGTATGTTCAAACTCGTTTGTTTAGTTTCAGACCATGCTCGTGTTCGTATTCGTTTAATCTCCAAAATCTTGTTTGAACTTGTTCGCCGTTCGATTCACAAAACTCATGTTCGGTTCCTGTTCGTTTGTTTATTTATACGAATCGAACTCGAACTTGAAAACTCTGTTCTCGTTCAAAACAATTATTTCTAAATCAGAACTAAACCTTACTTGATCCAATTTTCTAATTGATTTTAGGCTTCCAAGTTTAAACTAATTAAAATTTATAATCAAGTTAAATGGCATTTGGGTTTTGAATATATTATATTTTAAGTTATTATCCAGACGACATTTGTGAATACTTTGGAATATTCATGCTCGGCTCCTTTAATAAATGAACTCTAAAAATTGTTCATATTCGGTTTCTTATATTATACAAACGAACTCGAACGAGTTTTTTGGGAAACAAACCACAGACTGTTCGTGAACACCTCGGTTCATTTACAACCCTAATTTTAGATATGAAAACATAGAATCATGGTTAAATTTCAACAAGAAGCTGTCGAAACAAGCGAAGCGTTTCATTTTCAAGACAAGCCAGATGATATATAACTGGAAAAACTTTTTGTCTTGTATTCTTACAATGAGATTACGGAAATCAGCCTGAAACGCTTTTAAAAAGGTTCCTGAAACAGCTTGATTCAAAGTCAACAGAAGCAGTCCGGAAATCAAATGAAATTTTGCTTAAGTTTTCCCAGCTTATGAATCTTTACAGGATATTATAAAACTGGCATTAACTCGGTCACTTGGCAGCGCACAGCATGCATGCAATGGTACCCAACTCGAGACCTCAAACACAGAGAGGCCAGGTTATAAAGTTCGAGATGGCAAGTTGGCAACAAGATAAATTTCAACTATATGGCGACCCCAAAGCCACATTTGTGCATGGAAAAATGGTCTTACGCTGGTCGCCTATGTACTTAACGTGACGTGAAGTCCATAGCTATGTTGTTTGCCAGTGCAGACTTGCAGTTTTAGGCCATCAACGGCGGATGGAACCAACTGAGCCACCAAGAAGCACCAACCTTGTTTCTGACGAAGACTAACGCGTTTCTCTCTGGCTGCTTTTTTCTTTTCTTTAGGTTCACTATGTAAAGAGAGAATCGTTCAAAAGGTGGGTGGATTTTCTTTTCTCATGGACGACCCTTCAAAATTGAGCTAGGATTCCCAATTTGAGACTTTGGGTGAACGGTCAGAGGTGTGCAGTTGGTCGCTAAATAGCGGCAAAAGATTGTAAAAATTTTGTTGCCGGAGAATACTGCGTCTCTTCTTTTTATTACGAAGAATTTATGTATTTTGTTGCTATAAACCTCTTCAGCGACCAAGTGTGTGCGCTTGCGGTTGAACCTGTGAATGTAGGTGATCCGAATCGGTTAAAAAGAATACGTATTGTCCGTGCATAAAATTTGCCCACACATTTCCCACCAAATACGACGTTACGTTTGATTTGATGACATGAAGAGAAGCATTTTCAAGTTTTCATGAGCTTGGTCAACAGCAAATAAAAATTGATGGAAACGTACATAAAATAAAAATGCAGGAAAATATTGTGTGACTAATATACATTAGAGACAAACTATTGAAGTTTAAGTGACAAATATTGTATGTACAACCTTACAAAGGAGTGAAATAACACTTTCCTTAGATATTACGGAGTATAAGAATTTATCTTTTTTGAGCAAAGAATTCTGGAAAGAACAAAGATAATCTAGTACGTACGAACAAACAGAACATGGACTACCGTTGCTATTTCTATGTATCTAAATAGTAGGGAACGAGAAATCTTTCTTTATCACCTTTACTGTACTTAAAGTTTATTTCGTCTACGATGTGCCTTTTTTTGTGCATTTGAGGCATCTTCACTATGGTTGCCGCTTTTGAATTAATTGTTGCACGTTCCTTTATTTGTTCTTTTTTCCATTGCGCTATGTTTTTGTGCGACAAACAAGAAATTCAATGTCTCCAACGGGGTACGCAATGTGATTGAAATTTACTGCACACAATCAAATGTAAGTAAGGATATGGGTCGTTATGTGGACTCAGTTGCCTTGGGAGACATAACAGTAAAAGAATTTTTTTTATTGGTAAATGTATTATTAACAACTAATTTTTAATCAAACAAAATACTTATCTTTTATCGATACTACATATAAAGAGAATCACAATTTGGCTTTGTTTGGTAACGTTTCTTTTTTCACTTTTTTCTCTAGTTTTGTAAACTGGAGAAAATAGACGAGTTTTGCACAAAGTTCTCATTTTTTTTTATTCAGTTTTTAAAACAGGACTGTTTTTAAAACTCTCACTATGGTTGCCGCTTTTGAAATAATTGTTGCACGTTCCTTTATTTGCTATTTTTTCTATTGCTCTATGTTTTTGTGCGACAAACAAGAAATTCAATGTCACCAACGGGATACGCAATGGGATTGAAATTTACTGCACACAATCAAATGTTAGTATATGGGTCGTTCTGTGGACTCAATCGCCTTGGGAGACATAAAAGTAAAAAAATTCTTTATCGGCAAATGTATTAACAGCTATTTTTTTTATCAAACAAAATACTTATCTTTTATCGATACTACTCGTACAGAGAGAATACACAAAGTCGGCATAAATCAATGTTAGTTTTCCACAAAAAAAAAATAAAAAATAAAACTATCGAAAGTTGGAGTGCAATTGGGTGGCTAGGCTAGCCCACCACGAGAAGCATGTCCAAGCTCCGCCCAGCCCATGTGCCCAAGCCCAGCTCGTGGAATCTTGGCAGCCATGATGCAGGCCCATGGTTTGACCATAGGCTGAAGCCCACTTCAGTTGGTGCCTCCTTCCGACTCCAACCTCATATATATAGATAGATAGATGGCTCTCTTCTCTCTTCATCCACAACTAAACCCTAGATAGGGAGCTCCCTGTTTGCATTTCGCCTCTCGTTTTCTGCCTTATTTCATCGGTAAATCCTTCGCCCTTCTTTTCCAAGATTGTCTTTCTATTTACTGTCTGATACTCTGATTAAATTCATAGACTTGATTTGATTGTGCTATCTTAGCCATTAGATCTAATATCTGTTTGGCCGCTGTAACAGTTCGTTATTATATGATTTGAATATGAATTTGAATTGCCTTGATCTAGATCTACGTGATAATTTTTGTTGGAAATCGGTTTTGACAAGATTATTGAATTAGGGTGTTGAGTTATCGGATTGGTTTTACCTTTGCCATCTTTTGTTTGTATCATGGATGTTCCCTTTCTGTTACGCATTATCAGCTGTGTTCCCGTATGCATATCGTTTCCTGTTAGGACTTTGTGGCGTCTATCTTGCCATCTCTCGTGCTCAGACGACCTTTTGCTTTGAGTATGAACATTTGTATGATTCCTTGAGTTGAATTTCAGGCATACTAATGGAATTTTTGGTGGATTTTCTTTTTTGGCCGTCATCTGAATTTTTCGCAGACGAAGTTGTTAGGTGAATTACTAACCAGAAGATAGAGACAAGATGAAGAAGATTTGAATGTCTAACATATAAACATGAAGAGAACATATTTTGTTGTCATGTTAGGAATAGCAAGAGAGTATATTGGATTAGTTATATGCATTTTTACCTTTTCTTTTCTGGATTGTTCTGTGTATATGTTTGGGAATATCCACATATGGGTAGGCTAAGTGGCTGTCGCTTATTCCTGGGATGGTGACATGCTGTAGTGGGATTTCCTTTAAAGTACAAAAAGGAAGAGTTCCGTGCTATGAAGAGTGTGGCTCTTAAGATCGGTGTGATATGCAATTGGCAACTTGTAGAAACTTTCTGTTGAAAGTTTTGTTAGTTATATACTGCAATATAGCCTCCATTGGATGAATGCGTAGTCTGGAAAAAAATATAATTTTTGCTTAACATTATGAGATTTGCAATCGGTAGAAACTTCCTATGGATTTCTTTGCTTTATTATGCTGTGATGAAGGCTCCATTGGTTGAATGCATGTCGTAAATTCTTTTCAAGTTATGGATACATTTATGGGCATTCTTGTCAATTTTTATAATCCAAAGTTGGCATTTGTGTCACAATTCTTATAACCCAAAGTTGGCATTCTTGTTTATGGTGCTTCAGCAATGGCCCTCTGTCACCCCATGGAAGAATTGTGAAATATTGCTGTCAATTTGCCTGTAAAGTCTAACTTTCTACCTTGATGGTTCAGGAAGGTTGCAGGTTTATCTGCTCTCTGCAGATCATTCAAGTGGAAGCGTGTCGAGGTTGAAGCTTCTTTTATGTCCGAACAGGCCATTCTCTATTTAGGAGCCATTGGGTTGCTTGGTGAATACTGCCCTACATCCAGAAAAGACCATCCCCCCTTGTCAGAAAGGTTTAACTGTATGCATCTCGTAACATCTGAAGAACATACAGAGTCTTGTGGTTGCAACTGTGTGCAACCTTGTCTCACTAGAGAGGAAGCATCTTTTCGTGCCCAAGAATTATTTAAACCGACCCTTGTTTGACATCCGCAGCTGGTGTTAGATTCCTGCACTTAAGCAAATATGGCTTTACAGAACATAGGTGCCAGCAACAGTGACGATGCCTTTTACAGGTATAAAATGCCCAGACTGATCACCAAGATTGAGGGCCGAGGAAATGGCATCAAGACAAACATTGTCAACATGGTTGATGTTGCAAAGGCTTTGGCAAGGCCAGCTTCCTACACCACGAAATATTTTGGTTGCGAACTTGGAGCCCAATCTAAGTTCGACGAGAAAACTGGAGTATCACTTGTGAATGGGTCCCATGAGACTGCCAAACTAGCTGGTCTTTTGGAGAACTTCATTAAGAAATATGTGCAGTGCTATGGCTGTGGAAATCCTGAAACAGAGGTCTTAATTACAAAAACTCAGATGGTCCAACTGAAATGTGCTGCCTGCGGTTTTATTTCGGACGTCGATATGAGGGACAAGCTCACGTCTTTCATTCTTAAGAATCCACCTGAGCAGAAGAAGGGATCCAAAGACAAGAAGGCCATGAGAAGGGCTGAGAAGGAGCGACTGAAGGAAGGTGAGGCTGCAGATGAGGAGCTTAAGAAGATGAAAAAAGAGGTGAAGAAAAAGGTTTCCTCAACTTCCAAGGATGGGCACGTGAAAGTGAGCTCTACCAAAAAGAAAGGCGGTGGCGGCTCCGATGAGGATCGCAATTCGCCAGCTACAAGCCAAGCTGACGAGGAGGAAGAGGCTGATGACATTCAGTGGCATACTGACACATCCGTTGAAGCAGCTCAACAACGAATCCAAGAGCAACTGAGTACAGTGACAGCTGACATGGTCATGCTCTCCACAACTGAGATGGAGAAGCCTAAGGTGACTAGTAAAGCGGCGGATGGTATAAAAACTGCTGTTCCACCTGAGGAGAATGTCAAGGCTGTCAATGGCCACACAACCCATGAGAAACTGGTCAAAGAAATCAAAGCGAATCTGAAAAAAGGAGTTACCATGAACCAGTTTCAGTCCTTTTTAGGATCACTTCCCGGGTCCGCCCAGGAAGTGATGAATGCTTTGTATGAGGCACTACTTGGTGGTGTTGAGAAGGGGTTTGAAAAGGAGGTGGCCAAAAAGATGAACTATATTGCTGCTGCTGTTGCTCAGGGTGAGGGGTCACAGTTGCTCTTGCTTCACGCCATTGAGGAGTTCTGTAAAAAGTCTAGCCCCTCTGCAACGAGGGAAGTGCCTCTGGTTTTGAAAGCGTTGTATGATGCTGATGCGTTAGAGGAAGAGTACGTCATCGAGTGGTACAACAAGGGATTGGTGGGAGGCAATAAGGGCTCTGCAATCTGGAAGTATGTTAAACCTTTTGTAGAGTGGCTGCAGAATGCTGAGTCTGAATCTGAGGAGGAATGACCTATTTGGTCCCGGTCGTTATGTTTGTTTCTGTTGTCTAGTACTGCCAATAAGGAGGGGAGCTTGTTTCTCCTTTAGGTAATAGTGCTTTGGCAAAACTTGGCTTCTTTTTCTTGTGTCAGCAGTTTGTTGCATTTGGTTGTGTTTTGGTTACCTGTTTGGTGGAGACTGGAGAAGCTAGTTTGTCTGGTTTGCCTTTTGACATTAAGCTTCTTTTGGAATAAAGTGAGTCCTTTTTCGTGTCAACATATTATTTGCTTTCTGTGAATCAGCTTAACCCATTGGTGATTGGCCACTTATGATTGCAATTAAGAATTTCAGTCATCTTGCTTTCTCCCAACTTTGTTTTGGGAGAAAGCAGGAGCCATTTCATTGTTTTTCAGGAAGAAAGGACATAAATTCGGAATGCTTGGTAGACCTTGCTTGTCCGGAAAAAAATTGAAGACCAGGGTCGAAAGTATGACTGGTTTATATGAAACATGGCATTCTCTGAACAAACTTAGAATTCCTTTTGTCAATCTTGCTTTAGGGATCAAAACCTAGAATAGTGACTGAAGAAATTAACGGCAACCAAGTTGATATCAGTTTGAACAATTTCTCTGGTACTTTTTCCTCAGCTATTCCGTGTAAAGTGGTACTAATATTTACAGTATTATACTTTTAAATTGTACGACTTGGATTCCAAGGATGCATCTTGCTGAATGGTAGGGAGATGGGAGCGTCTTTGGATTCACTTGAATCTCGCTGCACCTTATATGCTCACATCTGTTTTCTGCTTCCATGCTGGGCCTCTCGACCGAGCAACGGCTGTGCAGCAACAACGGCTGTGCAGCAATTACCGTACTTGAATAAGACGCGTCTGGGGCTGCCGCTGCGGCAGCTCATTTTCTTCGTCTGATGTGGCCAGAGGAAATCTACGAGGATCCTGAATAAACAAAAGAATGAAAGCCAATGTCATGAAGCTGATCTAACCATCTACTTGCAGATAGCCCAATTCTCAAATCATTGTAGAGATAACAGCCAATAAAGATGAGCATAACCTGTAAACCACTATAATATTGTCGTTCTAACCCTTGATTCATTGATGAGGCCAGGAGAAAGAATCATCGTGGGATAAAAAAATGAGATCCAAATTGGCACTATTATTGAAGTGTGTGATTGAAAATGGAAAACTATCTTTGGCACGACTCTTGGCATCTTCGGATAAAAGTGATTAAATGAACGCGAAAGTGCACTCTCATATGATTAATTGTCAGCCATATTCCGACAAGTGAAAAATAATAGCAGCAAAAAACTCTGGGATACTATTAGGCCAGCTGGAGTGCGCCCCCTCCAAGTTGGGTGAAAATCAAAAGTTGATGGGAGTGCTTCTAAACGTTATAGAACAGTGAGGGATAATAGAGGGAAGATAGTTTTCCCCCGAGTTGGGGTAGGGGGTTGATCAGTGAACAGTGAACGAGGCAAACACCCAATTCTGGCGATTGCTACATGGCTGGCCCAAAGGAGCTGAACTTTCATAGTCTAGCCGTTGACTTGTACTGGCACCAAGTTCCTCACCTCCTGCAGAGATTTCATCGATGACTGCAACATCTCATGCCAGAATTGGGTGTTTGCCTCGTTCACTGTTCACGTATTGCACTTTTACATTATTGGGCTTGTTGCTAAGTTAAGGATTTACAGGGCAAATGCAAGAGGGAGCAATGCAAGAAAATAATGAAGAGGGAGCAATGCAAGTTCACCTAGATTATAGGCCATAAAATGATACATTGTATACCTGTTGGTGGCGGCGGCGTTGGATAGCAGTAAATGCTTTAACCATTATATAGATAGGCAATAGAATTCCAATGGTTCTTAACATCAGTAACTGCCCAGAGAAACAAGAAGGCAATAGTCAATGATTAACCATCGTCCTAGAGAATGAAAATCAAGGCACCTTTGAAAAATAGAATGTGCCGGCAATTCTCACCATGGATAAAGTAATTGAGTAGTCTCCTGCCCCAGATAAAAGAACTGGTAGAGTATGGCGTAGCACCAGAAGAACCATGAACTGTAAACGCGCATAAAGTGGAGGTAGGTGTTAGATTGGAAAAATTCAATCGTGCTAGCTAGAAAGCTAAGATCTATAATGCACCTAATCTGATAGGCCACCAATGAATAGGTCATTGAATGATTTTAGCGAAAGACCAAATAGTCCTAATATTCTTGAAAAAAAATTCACTGTTACTGTAGTCAGAGGCTGCATATATAGGCTGTTGAGTTACTGCGATAGAGTTAGAATTCAATCATCCAACACTTACCACACCATCCCTTTTTAGGAGACGCTGGTGTCTAAAGACTACTTTTTACTTCCAATGCCGCCCCTCTACTCTTGTCGTGGTTCATGAATCTCCCTTGTGTCATGTAACTAAGAATAGTATGGAATAGCCATCAACAGAAAGCGCTTGGATAATATTGGGCAACAGATTGATTGCATAACACTTCAAAAAATGTTTCAAGAAAATTTCCTGTCTATGCTGGCTATCTACAGTTCAATACATAATAGGTCTTTGACTGCTTAGTTATCATGTAACCTTCAAGACACTAATTCTAAGACCACAATATTTTTCTAAAGAAAAACAGTAAAGCATGTCATGTCGATTTTTTCTTGTTTTAGTTGGCACGTTATTTAGATAAGAATAGACTTCTAAACATAGCACAACTGCGCTGGTCACACTTGGGACATATAGGATGAATGGAAATCCTAAAAGAACATGTTTCAATTCCGTGACGTCATTTCCAAGGTGTATGAATTAGAAAAGGCAAATATGACATGTTAGATTGTTTGACTGATAGTCAAAAGAAGACTTCATAATGGGGCTTGTTGATAGGGGCAGAAGTTTAATGTAACTCTTCCTTCACCGGGGAGCATCCAACAATATCTCAACATAGTAGAAAAGAACAGAGCCTAATGACACTTGATCTTCGATCACCTCATCTTCAGCCCATTATTATCACTCAGGTAGTAGTGCACTTAAAAATATATTTCACATGCACACACTAAGACGGACACGCATGCACATGTGCACAGAGGGGGAGAGAGCATACAATTATAGCAACTATTCGGCAACATATCAAGCTTGTTGAAGAGGGAGCTGAATACTCATCAAAGTCGGGCTCTACAGAGTTGTTATCAGTGGCAACCATTGCAATAAATTGAGAATCGTGCAGGTCCCTTCTGGAGATCTCCCAATTTCCCCTGAGATGGGTGTACATACACATAAGTTGAGGATGAGACAAATACATGGTCCAAGTAATCAGTTTAATGGTTTTCAGAAAAATATATATAGTAAATGGTAAAATATACCTAAAGTTCATTGGAATACCACCATAATGAAACAGGGGAGGTGGTGCGGTATAACCTGGCCTGAATTGCTGAATCACATGCAAAAAGAATCAAGTAAAAGGCTAGAAGCTCTTCCAGCAGGATCCTCCCTAAACCATAGAGCGCAAAGATGTAACAACAAACCTGTAGGCAGATTTCGCAGGTAGTGTTTCCCTTCTCATTGCACCACCTTTGGACACATCTACGGTGGGCATACTGTTAAAACACAAAAAACAGATAGTATTAAATCAGAGTTAGTATTCAAGGTGAAACTATCCACCATTACTAGCATGCTTTAAACTTCAAAGCAGTAAGGAGGAAAAACAAAGGGTATAAAAGGAAAAACCTTAATGTCTCCCTCGAAATCTTGCATAAATTTAACATGATCAAGAAGTTACCTCTAACTTCAAGTGACTACCCTTACAGTCCTACCCAGATCCAGGATTTTTCCTCCAGAAGACAAATGTAAGGAGGGTTATGTCAAGGACTGTGATCTTGCTGCTCATACTCTCAGAAACTATTGTCCTGATCTTTTTTTGTTAGTAACTTATTATCCAAAAAACAGCCAAAAGGGGGCAAAAACCCGGTAAAAATAATCTAGTATATACAGCAAGAAGCTGTCCAAGAAAGCCTCATGGCAATCTTCTTATCCTGAACCTTTTTCAAGTCCTGTAATATGTAGATGCGAGACCTGGCTACCCTGTTTGACCTGCGGTTGATTAGATGCTCCACAATTAGCATTTTGAATTGAACTCTTCTTAGTACCGTGAAATTGCTTATTATGGCCCAAAGTTATTCAAGGAAAAAGCAGGTTCTGCTGCTTGAGAGTATCCAAAAGCAGTGTATTTTAACTTAACAGGCCATAAAAAGTGCCCACATGAAGTCATCAGCACAGCGCCCGTTGATGATGATCACTTCAAGATAACTTACATAAGTAGATTATCTATTGATCCTGTATTTTGATGATAATTGCCACTATGCACGCCTCCTTTTAAGAGCACAAATGTTCAGAGGAATTGGTGTTTAGCATGGTAGACACAAGGTCCACTAGTAGAGGTTGTGAAGCATGGGGATACACCCACATTGGAGAAATGGCAACAACAAAATCTTTGAACATTTTGTCCCATAATAGATAAGTATGTGTAATATAGTACATAGTCATTACTTAACATAGAAAAAAGACCCCTAACTACCTAAAGTGAGGGGGAAAAAAAAAAGGAAAGAGAAAGAGTCTAAATCCCTAAAGAGGGAAGCTAAAACCAAGTTAACAACAAATTACAAACACCACTGACAACTTTAGAAATCATGAGAGGGAACAGGGGAGGGGGTGATAAGGAGAATTATACAGAGCAACAAATAACAAAGAAACTGAGAAGAGATGATATTCAATTACAATAGTCAGAGAATGACTGCTGCATATTGGTCTGGAAGCTCAGCACAAGGGGCCACCTCATGTGCAGGGAAATTTCCCTTACGAACATCTCTTGCAACTAATACTAGATGCATACTTATCACAAAAATGGAGTTTTAAGTCTACTACAGTAGACTCTGACCACCTCAAAGCAACTTTTAAGTAAAACCTGGAGACAAGTTTTTAGTAGCCAACCATCCCCCGGAAGTTGCCAGTTGGTGAACTCCAAGAAATTAAGCATTTCGTGTCATATGAATTTGGGCTTGATAATTTCAACATTGATGAGGTATACAAAGATTTAGTGTAATATATTTTTAGACCATAACACGAGTTGTACATTTTTGGGTCATTCAACCTCCAAAAAAACTCATAGATTTTGCTAGGATCCGCTAATTTTTACGAAGGTTCTCAACTTACTCAAAGTCAGACGATGTGCCCAACCTCGTCCAGCCTCTAGTTTCAGTTTCTCAGACTTCTGGTTGAGAAGAAGGGTTTCTAGCTAAAACGTCACCCACCCAGTACTTCGGACTTAGCACACACAATTCGGCATAAAGCAGACTACTCTAAATTGTAAGCATATCCGACTTGATAATTCACGCATTGCAAAAATGTATACAGATATTTCACATGCCTCACCCCAAGCATTAACACATTTAGAATCAGATTTCTAGTCCACTCTAACCTGGAGTGAGAAATCCGAGGAATAACAGGATACGAACTACCATTACATTAAAATTTCAAATGCCTCGCTTAAAAGAAAGCGGAAGTGTTATTACTTCTATATGTTCAATGTTACACCTCAACTGACCTTCAAGCTGCCACAGCATGAGCATGGTATCTCCATATTCGAGTCTTCATCTTCGTCATGGCAAATCCTACACTCAACCAATTTCCTTGGTGACGACCCAACATCTACATCCATCCTATGAGAAGAAAAGCCAGTCATCATATCTTCCCTTGCAGAGGGTGTCGCCTGCTGTGATCCGTTTTTACTCTCAATAGCAGCCTCAAGGGTGGATTCAGTAAGCAACCGATCCACAAGCAACACAAAATGATCCCCCATTCTCTAAACTACTCGAGCAACTGTTTTCATGAAAAATAAAGCTTGGAAATCGAAAAGAACCTACAATTCTAGCCAACCACTTCTAAAACACCCTCACTCCTTCACTTAAGGCCTCAAAAACAAAATCCCCACAAAGCCACTCTGCATGCACAAATAACATAATTAGTAGCGAGCATTGGGAAGGGCCCTGCTTTAAAGTCGGAAATAGTGATAAATCTTAAGCAGAAATGGAAAAATGAGTATCGAATATGAAATACCCAAAAAAGTCCCGAGTAAAAGGGGATATGAGCATAAGAGGAAAACGCGAACTCCAAAAGATGTAGACCAAAAAAGAAAAAAGGAAACCTCAAAGCAATGAAACTCATAACAGAAGAAAAAGACATTACAACATTGAAAATTAAGAAAAAAAACTCCTAATAAAAATGAAGCTTCAGCAACCAACGAATCATGGGGGATAGTCAATCAATGAATGGGAAATGTGAACTTTAACCGATAAAGACCAGAAAAAGAAAAGGAAAAAGAAAACCTCAAAGCAACGAAATCCAGACAAAAATATTATTTACATTTACCAGTAAAAACAGAAGAAAATGGCATTACAAGTTGCAAATTTTAAAATCAAGAAAAATGACCTACTAGTATATCATAGGGCAAGTCTTTTGATAAAACTAGTACAAGTTTTTCAATATAAAGGAGGTATGGGGAGCATGAGGAAAGATAATTAAAGCTGCATCAAGACCATTGTGGACCGTGCAAAGAAGAAAAGATGCAAAGGCGAGCGAAGAGAAAAAAATGCAAAAGTGAAGATCCCTTTATCCTCTATGGAAAGTTGCAATAATCATGCCCTCAAAACAGAAAACCAAGAAATCCAAACGAATGAAAAGATAGGAGGACGGAGCAAACCAGATCAGAAGTACGACTTTAGGAGCATAAAAGCCAACACCTACCCAGGTTGAGAAAAGAAAAAAAAAAGAGTAATTCAACACCCAGAAATGATTAGGAGGGTCTAAAAATGGAAACCCAGATGGAGATATTTTTCACAAATCAATGAGCACCCACTTAGCAAACATTAGCGAGGCTTAAGATGGATAGAAAGATAGGCAAAGAAAGAAGGAAATCGATTTCTGCAAGACAAGGAATCTATTGTAACCTTTATCATTCTTTTCTCTACCTGGGCATTTCTTCGCAATTACTGGTTATACATGAAGCAAGAGATGGAGTGTGTGTCGCCATTAGCGGTGGCACCCCATCACAAGCCAATCACGATGACAAAAATGTTCTCTACCATTCTCTCTCTCTCTCTCTCTCTTTCTCCATTTTGTGTGGAAAGTGGAAGAGGGAAAGGTGCACACCTGAGAGATTCTAACGGCAAAGCAACCACGATCCCTCTTTCAATCACTTTACCCCCGGTTTTGCAGGGGTTTAAATAATGTGGACTCTTCATTAATTTCTCCCTTCATTAATGCAAAGATTAATGTTATTTAGCAGCATTCATTATTAGTCTTCTGTAATTTTGTTACGAGATTAGCGTCACAAAATTTTGAACAAATTAGTCCTAAATAGTTAAGTGCATTGCATTAGTCGCTGCTGCGCTTACATATGTTTGTTACACTCCTTTTATATCGCTAAAACGTTCATATTTGCTGTTAATACAAGTTTAATACAAAGTTGACAAATATACTTCTTCTTTAGTTAGAGATATATTATGTGAGCAGCAGTTGTACATTAATGACTTCAACGCGAATATACGCAAAAGAAAGCACGGTTCATTTGTTTAGTTTTGAGCTTAGAAGTAATCCAATTCGACCTCCCTCAATTTGGAAATTGATGAACTCGACTGAATTTAAACGGGTTGGCGCTAAGGTGCATGGTGCAACAGGAGGGTCGTTTTCTTAACCATAGTGCAATATGAGGTTCTTGGAAGAGCAGTTACATGTTGACTCTAGACGGAGTACGTAGTGGTGAAGCAAGAAAGATATGTATCCGATGACTTTAGCTTGACCTATAACTAAAACTTTTAAGTCACAATAGTGATTTTTAGTGGCACCGAGCTCTTGTGGTCTCCCTGTAACAGTTGGTTTCAGCAATTCGATGTGGATGATTCAATCTAAGTAGGATATGATTAATTTAACAATCATGCTAGTTCTCAGAAAATGCATCCGATTCAAGTATGAAGCAAGAAAATTTTGACGACCGAAAGAATAATACAAAAGATTCTAAATCCTTAACCTTGATTTAGTGTTAGATTATGTGAATTCCACGTCTTGAAGATAATACTACATGTCTATACTCATGACAAGTTGATTTTGAGTTGAATGTTTATTTGAGCGTGTAGATTTGTCTGTCTAACTATCAAAAATAAAAAAATTAAAAACACTAGAATCGATACACATGTCATGCATTATGGAAGAGGAAGGGAGCACTAACAAACTAAACTGCCTTACTTCTATTCAAGTTTTCTCCAAAGAAATGCATCGTTAACGAGTTGTATGGGGAAACTAAAGACAAACCACCAAAATAAACTCTCTTCTCCCATTAAACAACAAAGTAAATGTCACTACTATCCATTTCAATTTGTCTGGTAAATATTGCATGATCTCCTATCATTGGTCCTGATCATTTAAAACTGTTGGATCAGAGAAATAAAAAAAAGGAGGATGGGCTAAGAAAGGCATAGAGTTACTTTTCTATCTATCTAAGAGTTCTAGATAGTCGAGACAATCGATCCAATATTTTTAACTAACCAATGACCTAAAAAAAAAAAAAAGGGCGTTACAACATACGAAGGCGGTTTATTGAACATTATATAGACCCACATGAGGACGTATAACCTTACATCATAGTGACCACGACTTTGCGGGCTTTTCTACCTGCTTAACGAAAATGGCATTTTCATTCTCAGTTTAGCCAACTGCCAAAGAGTTCAGTGAAACATTATTCGTTGCTGGCTATAAGTCAATTCATCATTTAATATGCAATCAACTTGCGACAACATCACTCGCCTAATCTTCGAAAGGGACTTTGCCTCAGTGGTTAAAGCCGTAAAAGCAACAGATGGAGCTATAAACTGCGCGCCAGAGCATTCATCAATGATGCTCGAATGAAGCTGAAATCCTTTCCTTCATGGTCGATTTGTATCGCTTCAGAGATGGGGATTCACTCGATGAAAATGGTGCTGTTCTACCCTCTTTCATCCCCAGCCATATGTTGTCAATGGAGGAAGATGGGAACAGTGCCTCTCCTGTACCTTCCTTATTTTACTTGAACGATACCTTCCTTGTTCTCCTGTACCCGCAACGGTTGCATATATTGCTATCTGACATCTATCTTTGCTCCGAGCCTTAATAAAGATAGGTTTTTGTGACTACTATACTTTACCAAAGATCCGACGGAACTGCAGAGGCCATTCTCTTTCCGGCTCCGGCTCCGGCTCCGGCGTTCAGGCAAGCTCTCGGATATGGTGGAGATCCCTGATACCACCGCTCCTATTATGTATGACTTTTGCTATATGCTATCAGACTTCCATCAGATCAGCTTTGACAGAGCCACGCCGTCTCAGATTAAGGAATCCAGATCTTTAGCTGCTTTTGCCTGCCATGCACGTGTTACCGTCTTCCAAGACTGGGTGCATGACTTTTTGCCGTAACGAGATCTCTATTTCCATTTTGTATGCGCGTGTCTTTTGCTTTATATTTATTATTCCTAGCTCTGTTTGCAGCCCTTTTAACTTTGATCGAAGTGTAGCTCTATGTTTTCCTTGTCTGTAATCACCATGAGGTGCTAAACTCCTTTCATATAATATGACATTCTACTTTATAACAAAAAAAAAAAAAAAAAACTTGCGACAATACTTGCATCCCTTTTCTTCCATATATTTTATATTTGATATTTAATTTTGTGTTGGGAATTAGTGGTAACATCCACGCCTACTATTTACCTGCTTTTAGGAAATGTAATATTCACCGTATAAAATTGCATCTCAATGGCCTAGTAGGGCTGATTCGTCCAAAGGGCATCAAGCATGCCACATTATTAAGGAGCCAGGATCGGCCAAGAGAGCAAGTATACACTCAATGTCAGCTCGTCCTAGAGCAGGTTGGTGACTGTCAAATTAAAAGTGACAATAGTTAGACGGCACGTACGACAATAACATCAAAACAGGAAAAGAATGCCAGTTGTACTTTTTGTCTAATCATCTAGCGATGATTTTGCCTGAAATGACCTACGTGATAATCTAGTGACATATTTCTGTTTAGTAACAACCATCGCTCCTTAAGTTTTTCATGATAATGCATAGAATTCATATCCAAATAACATTAAAGTATGTTGCAAAACATAAACTGATAAAGAAAACTGACAAACAACTAAACACAAAAAATCAAAAAACATGAGACATCTATTTCACTAAAGGTGAGAAAAAAATTCAGTTCAACTCAATTATTTTTCACCAATTTACATTATATAAATGCCTTTTGCGTGTTTTCTCGCATATATTCTTTTTTGCGCAACATATTCTAGTTTTTTTTTTTTTTTGGTTGGGGGGGGGGGGGGGGGGTGTGGAATCCATAAAACTGTCATTGAGTCCACGTAATGATTGTCACTCATAGTGGTAGGCAGTCAATGCTGTCGTAGTTAAAATTAAGTCTTAATGCAAATAATTATTCAAAAGTTCATTAATTATAGTCTTATTATTCATGTAAATTTAAATAGTTGTAAAGAGAAGGGCTTATTTATTAGTCTTCAGGGCCTCATAAAGAAATTATTTGGCTATATTCCTTAACGTAACTTTTGTAAAATATACATATTACACATGATTTTTTTATTGCACATGTGAAGGTTATATCTTTTCTTAGATATAATAAGGTCAAATGGAATCAATAGCATTGATATTATATTTTCTACTATATGCAATTTTTTTCTAGATCTTATATAAATATAGTGAATTTGTTGATTGTGATCTAATACAAAAAAAAAATGATCTATAATTGGATTAACATAAGGATTGTAAAATTATATGCCATATCGATCAAGAAAAATTTCTAGTAATGATTATGGTGTGTAAATGTAATATATGTGTGTATGTATATACCAAATTTATTAAATCAATTGCAAAGTTAATTTTTTTTCTTATGAATCTCATTTATTATATCTATTTTTTAAAAATATATGAATTTGTATCTTCGTATTAAAGAGTAATTTTAAGTATACAATAGTTAACACTAAAGTCTAGTAAGTTGGTTAGGAATATTTTTAGAATTGTTGGAATCGGTTTTCAAATTCTATAAGGCTTACCAATATAGCCCTGATTAATCTTGTAAACTTAATTAATTTCTAAATAATGTCAATCGTTATTTGGAGATCTTTAGAGCCACTAACATGTTTAGTACACAACTTTCAATCATTTTTAACTATCAACTTTCTAATAAGCTCTATTATTATTTCAAATTTGTCAATAATGAAAATTAGAGCCATTCTATTTTTTATGTCATAAGTTCCCATACGAAAAAAATGACCAATTTTTTGCCTACCAAAAAGGGTGGTAAAAGCTATATACTCTTGTGTACCTATTAAATTGCACTGGTTCTGGTATGTATTTTAAGTAAATAACTTTAATCAATAGTTAAACCTTTTTTTCATCTAAAGCTCATATGCTATTTGCTTATTAGATTCTGAATTTCGAATTAGAGAATGTTTTCAGAGATATAATAGTCAAACATGTCCTAATAGGTTAGTATATTGGTTCGGCAGAGTCTCACAATATGATTAGCTTATAAGTATACAAGGCTTACTGATATAAAAATTACAACTCCTGCTAAATCATTAATTTAAGAAATAAAGATCCTATCCAACATAATACTGAAGACCTTTTGTGACACTTATGTAATAGGTATATAATTTTTATAATCTTATAGTGTTACTCATGATTTGTCGCCAAATAAGCTATCGTTGCATTATTATTGCGATTTTCACTTTGTTTATGCCATGTTTATAGATATTCAAGGCTAAAAAGGTCAGAGGATTAAAAGTTCCTCTTCCTAGTAGAGGCGGGAGTACAATTGCACTCGAGGGTGTCCAAATTCCTTCAGGATTAAGGATACGCAGACGCAGCTATAAATAGATGTTTCTCCATCATCAGATTGATGCCAAGCTCTGGAGAGGTTTTTAGAGAGAGAGAGAGAAAGATACATAGAGAGAGAGCAAACTGGTGAATTTTGGTAGCATTGTCAGAATTGAAGTTGACAATGGGTACACTATGTGAGCAATTCATGGATGATAAGAATTCTGGTGTTGCAAATCCCTCCGGTACGCAGAGTGATCTGGGGCACATCGATGACACTGAAACTCGAATAGCCCGAATGCGAGATCAATACATGGAGAAGTTATTTCTCCTCAAAAAGCTTATCTTGGTTCTTGATTTGGATCACACTCTACTTCACTCCATTGTGAGAACCGAAGAGGAGAACCTAGAGAGCCAAACAGAGACAGACGGCCTCTACTCAGCAGAGTCCATCGTCGTGCTAACGAAGTTGAGGCCCGGTGTTCGTGCCTTTCTGAAAGAAGCAAGCAACATGTTCGAGCTTTACATATTCACAAAGGCTTGTCGTCCCTATGCACTGGAGATGGCAAAGCTACTTGACCCTGAAGGCGTGTACTTCGATCCTAGTAAAGTGTTCTCACGGGAGCATTGTGACCAGGAAGCTTTAAAGCACCTTGATTGGGTGCCAGGGAGAGAAAGTGGCATTCTGATTCTTGATGACACGGAAAGGGTTTGGGGCAGATTCAAGAAGAATTTGGTACCGATAGAGAAATACTGGTTCTTTGCTTCTCAGCGAGATGGCGATACTGGCAAATCACTTGCTGAGCTAAACGCGGACGAGAGTGATACCGAAGGACCTCTTGCTGCTGTTCTCCAGGACCTCAAGCGCATACACAGTCGGTTCTTTGATCCAAGAATCTCGGACAGACTTGTAGACAGAGATGTAAAGCTAGTCAAAAAGATGGTCTTGGATAGGGAAACTGAATAGGCGATATGGAATTCACAATGATCAGGAAAAACTCAACTGCAAAGATCGAAACATCAGGGTGGCATTGAGCCCAAGCAAGTGTAATAGCCTTTGAATTAATATGCTTTCCTTAAGATAATTCATGTTCATGTTTGTGAAAAGGATATCAGAGTAACTGTTATTTTGGCCAATACGGCATCCATAATGTTCTCTTCGTTTATGTGAATATCAGTTCAATATATGTGGATTCGTCTATATTAAGCCTCTATCTTTATTAAGCTATTATTATGATGTGATGAAGTGTATATATTTAATGAACATTCTTATTTGGCTTTTACAAATAGCAACCTCAATGCAATAGGGGATTTTGCAAGAGCAATAATATTGATTGAAAAGACAAACCCCCCTTTTCATCTCCCTTCGCCAGCTACATGGTACAACGATCCTGAGGCATGTCTCCACCAGCTACAAGAATCAGACGAAAAACATTCATGAAGCCCTAAACACACGAGCGCGTTAAATACAGGACACAAATGCTGCTAGATAGTCACGAGGCATTGCAAACAGCTATTAGCAGTACTATTGTCAAATTTGACAAGATATTTATAAAAAAGACCTGGTGTTTTGTGCTTACTATGTGTGGTAAAGAAAGTAACTGCATTCTGCCTTCCTTTAAAGTATAGGGGTGGAAATTCTAGTACAAAAGGATGCACGCACAGTAATACAACTCAAAGACAGCATAATTTTCAATGAGCTCCCTTGGAGCCTCCTCAATAGTATTTCCAATATATCCAGTAGTGAGAACTCTACCATGGACAAGGAAGCCAATTCATACTTATCAACAATCTTCAATCTTTCTTTGAATGTAGCTTGACCAAGTTGGATGATCAAATCACTCTCCCTCCCTCCCTCCCCGAACACGCACGCCCCACAATGGTAGGGGTACAGGACATAGGTTAGCTCTCCTGCTGCCCATAACCTCCCAATAATGAAACCAGCTTTTTATAGCTTAGATAGTCTTTTTAAGTAGTCATTTTTCGCCTTCGACATTAATGCCACTTCGAAATATATTAACCAGGATTCATCATAGGCTGGTTGCACTCAACAAAGTAACCAGAAGTAAAGGTTCAGCAATACGCCAAAGTGGGGGGCAAAAATGATCTTTCCAAGCTACTACTTTAATTTTTTGAATAAACTGCAGCTACTACTTTAATTTTTTGAATAAACTGCGATGCAATAAGAAGATACACCCTTATAATGTCAGACCATGACTAGCGCATGGTAATCACATTTGCAATATAGTAAGCAGAAGGGTTTGACGCAAACCTTAGACATATGAAAGAAGCAGTTTGAAA
This sequence comes from Escallonia rubra, assembly GCA_033065855.1. Classification (NCBI taxonomy): domain Eukaryota; kingdom Viridiplantae; phylum Streptophyta; class Magnoliopsida; order Escalloniales; family Escalloniaceae; genus Escallonia; species Escallonia rubra. Next base: position 720,089 of record JAVXUO010001034.1, on the reverse strand, counting down.
TAGATAATTGTATACACTGAAACAGAGAACACAGCAAACACATGCTGCCAGAACAGGAGTGCTGAAGCTTCGCTAACTGCATAACCCCTCAAGCTAGCAATTGCCCCCAACAAGATGGCACTTGGTGTAGTATATTGCAACAAAAGCACAAACCGGAACATTTGATCCCCAGGAATCAGAAAATTCAATTTATCAGCCAAAAAGACAACTCCAATCCCAACCAAAGGAAGTACCAAAAGTCTTGTGAATATGATGCCAATTGTAGTTCGAATCCCGAGCCTAGACTCATTCGGACCTTCAGCAAGCATGCCTCCAAGAATTAGCATTACAGAGGGCACCATAGCTCCAGCCAAAATATCTAAACTGTCCGTGATAAATGAAAGTGGAGCATCAAAACCGTACACAAAAGATTTGAAAGGAGGGACCATTCCTATCACAAAAGCCAATAGGGTAGCAATTGTTGGGGGCTGAAGGATTTGACGAATTGGCGTTTGCTCAGCAACAATTCTTATTCTTCTAACCATCCGGGGCTCTGCCAAACACCTAATAGATTTGGGACTTCTAAGACCGCCCTCCTCCAGAGAATCAGGATCCGGAATAGATGTTTGTGAGATGTTAGACACACTAGTAAAGATCCTCGCAATAAACGGCATCTTGCAATTTTCAGTCTCCTTCTCTTCCATACCAGGCCACTCAGCTTCCACAATAAGCGGCTTACTGAGATTGGTCACCTGTAATTGTTCCTCAATCTCAGGATGCCCACCATTTTCCTCAACAACCTCATAATACTCCAAGGGCGGTTCCATCATGTGGTAAACAAGAGTATAAACAAGTAGCACCGCAACCCATTGTGCAAAAGACACATAAGCAACACCAGTCCTATGGCATTCTGGACCAAACGGGTTCTTTGCGCTATGGCAAACGGACCCAACAATAGCCAGGGGCAGATTACCCGTGTTCCCAAATGCCGTCACAATCACAGTAAACCTAGTAAACTCGGGTGGCGGACGGCATATTTTGGCCACAAGGAATCCTAAAAGACAACCGATGGCCGTACTTATGATTACGTTTACGGGTATAAACCACCAGAGGGTGAAATTCTTGAGAGTAATGGATTCCCCCAGGTGAATAAAAATCAAACAAGGCAAGAACAGGGCAAAAACAAGCTTGCTGAGAAGCTTGAAAGTAGCTTTTGGGACAATTTGGGTTTTTGGGTGGGCAAGGATTAGGCCAATTAGTGTGAGAGAAAGGAGCTTCAACAATGGCAGAACCGCACTTAGAAGATTTTCTTTCGTGGATCGCATGTCTGTTCGATAAGGGGCAGAGAGAAAATCCATTATGGACAGTGGCAAATTTGAACCCCTAATCTGCAAACCAAGAGACTGAAAACCCAGTTCCAAATTTGAAAATTTCCAACTTGGTATCAGAGGAATAACGATTTCTACACCTTGATAGAGGAATTGGTAAAGGGTGTCACTACTTAACAGGTTTCTTTCATGATAGAATAGTTGAGGTGTAATTCCTGGAAATACAAACACAAAGAAACCAAGAAAAATGATGTTATTGTTATCCCTAGAATAAATCAGTTTACATGGAGATTATGGAATTGCAGACCAACTGTTCGACGGAACATCATAACGAACAAATAACAATAGAAAAATCTCCGATGGAAAACACAAAAGATAGAGAGCCTTACCGAGGTTGGGAAAGGAGAGCAGAGAAAAATCAGAGGTGAGATTAGCAGGTGATCGATGCCATAATACTTTTTTATCTACAACAGGGATTGTTCTATATTTCGATAATTCGGGAGAGACTAATCATTGGTTCCATATTGTTTGTTCTTGCATCTACCTCGATATAATTGAGCCGTGACGATCACAGGACGTGACATGGGTGGTCAGCTCGGCCATGAATTTTGTTGGCCCCTCCGAAAATTATGGTGGTTAAAATTCTGTCTTTTTGGTAAGTGGTCACATGAATTATTTTTGTGAAGTGTGACATTTTAGGTTGATTTTAAGTTTTGGAAAAATTTAGCGGCCATTTTAATTTTCAAAGGGGTACTGACATGGGTGATAGATGTTCTAATTTCATTTTTTATTACTTGTAGTTGTAGACCGTTTGTGGAATTTTGGATTATTATTTACTTGGAGGCCTCATGGCTTAGAAAGTTTAAAAATTTCTCTTGGTTCCGGTCTACTGGATGATCCACTTGTTGCGGCATTTGAAGACTAGGAGAAGCTGCAAGAGTGATACAAGCATGAAAAACACAATTAGGAACATGCACCTCAAAGGAAGATTGTTGCCAAGCAAGTGAGTTCAAGTATACCTGGAGGTTTCACAAATCAAGCGTAGTCCAAGTCCGAATGTCAAGTACGAAGGGAATGAAGGTATCAAAGCTACTTGGGCGGATGATGAGTTGTCATATCCCTGTCATTTTTATGTATAGCGACTAAAGTAGCTTGTCTTCTTGACATTCAAACGCACCTGAGTGTGACGCCTTACTGAGGGTGCGTCATATGCTGGTATAATATATGGAGTATGCCCTCGATTCAACAGTCCAACATCCTTGCAAAATTCGACATGGTGCGTCAAGAAACGCAGAAGAACCTAACAATGGTTGGGAAGCCTGTGACCGATATGTTAGACAAACCAGGCATGATGCCCTCTTAAGATATGCTTTCATTGGAAATGGCCCTAAAACCACCATCCTTAGAAGCGTTGATGAGAATCAATATTGTGGGTATGAGCGAGTTTTGCTGCCCAAGCATCCTTAGCAATATGTTATTCACTTTAAACGGAGATAGTGTCCCAAATGAGTTTTTATCCCAAAGAGAGAAGTCCTAGTGACGGGGCACTACAAGCAAACTCATGGACACAACATATAGGCACGACATGTGGCTTGATCATGGAGTGTCCAAGAACTAAATTGTTTCAAACCAACAGTTAGGCAAGGGTGGTGAGGATGGCTGCATAAACAGAGACGACGTTGTTCCTGAAGAAAGAGCAGTGCCTAGAGGACCCTAGCTTGGTGATCGTCGACAGAGTCTGGGCACTCCCTCGTACACTTTTCATGCCTTTGCCACTTTTATGATATTTTACGGTTGCATGCACAGTGGATGGCACGCTTTGATTTAATCGGGCTGACTAGTTGACTGCTTTGACCATCGAATTTGTGAATCGGTCATGAAAAGTAATTTTTGAGCACGATTATGTCTGCATAGATAAAAATGAACTAGCAACAAAGACCAAAAAGTCCGAATATGAAAACCTATGGAAGACTTGGAAAAGTGTTATCAACCAAAGCAACCTGGTATCATTGTTAAAAAAATGATAAAAATTGTTAGGTCTATTCTCTAATAGGTTCTAGCTTTTAGAGGAACTAATAACTTAACATGATATCAGAACTCTAGTTTGACAAGGTCTTGAGTTTGATTCTTCTTAGTTATATATTTGGTCGCCCGAGTTTGATTCTTCTCGCTTGCATAATTAGTCGCCATTTATTATAGTGCAATTTGCACTCTCTTTGTATGTGTATTTGTTGGTGGTTTTAAAGCAATTAGTAACGTAATCTAGGGTTAATTACACTCATGTCTTCGAGGTTTAGGTGAAATTACACGCGTGTCCATAAGTTTGAAAAATAGGCACTTATATCCTTTGACCTAACGAAAATACTAAAATACATAACGGGTTAGATGCAATGACCAAAATTCCATTGTACTGTATATCTTTCAATTTGGTTCAAACCCTAATTAAAATTAGTGTTTGGAATCCTAATGTCCTTGAAACTTAGGGTTTTCAAAGCTTAATTAATGGTTTTCAAAGCCTAATTTAAGATTTAGGTTTTCAAATTGGGGTTTCAAACAGCCACACACCCCTACCCCGCGCCGCCCCCTCCCTCCCCCACCTTGCACGGAGTTCAGTTTGCAAGATTTGATTCAGGCAGCCCCGTTCACGTCACGGCGCCGCAACGGCCCTGTTTACAACACCAGCCCCACGCTTACCCACTCACACTTATTGTGAGCCATTACCGAGATCGCCAAAGTCATCTTTGCACCAAACGACCCACCACCGTGTCCAATTCACCCACTGCCATCGGACAACCCACCATCGCCTCAAATCGACCCTTACAACCCATAATTGCTAAAGTTTCAGATATATGATTTGATGGCTTTGATATGTTCACGTTTGATGGCTCGTGTACAAGGCTATTGACAAGGGCGACAGTGGGGTGGAGGAAGGGTGGGGGCGGGGACGGGGTAAGAGAAGGGTGGGGAAACCCCAATTTGGAATGAGGATTTTTTAAATTCTTATGTGGTACATACTTTGCATATACAAAATGATGGTAGTATTGTCATTTAAAAAATACGTACTGATGACATAAACAAATACGTATTTTTTTTAAGGATCAGTGACGGAAGGACACAGCTATCACCTTTTGAAATATTGTATCCTTGACTATAATATCATCTATACCTCAGGAATATGGGTGTTATTAACCTCGTAACTTATTACAAAGAAACTATAAACATCACCATGCTAACCAAAAAGCAAAGATTGGTGGCGACACATCACATATTATTGGCATTACTACACAAAGGAACCTACCAATAGGACGAAACTTGGCAATCGCTCGCACTTATGGTTTAAGGGTTGAAATGTGTTATTATGTGATTTGTGTCCATAAACGAATTCGTAAATTGGGTTTCATGACGTGAAGGATAATCTTGTGTATGTGTACCATAAAATATAATGTGCGACTTATTGAGTGGCTTATAGGGATGGCAATTTAAATCGATGATAGTTAGGAGCGGGTTTTTTTGACTTTGACCGGGTTACGGGATGGGTATGGTATTTAAACTTTTAACCCGCAGCGGGTACGGGTCGGATATGGTATTTAGTGTAGCCCGCCCCGCCTCGCCCATAAGTATATATCTACCCCTAATTCTCTAGTTAAATCACAGCCGTCCATCTTAGGTATAAGATGTCTCAAAAAACCCTACACCTTCATCCCCTTCATGCGCCTCACAGCCGTCCTCCTTTCTCTTCTTCTTTCAAATTCTTCTCTTCTCCAAACTGAACCTCTTCTTTTTGGCTTTTGTCCCCCACATCTTCATCCTCTTGATGCATTGCCCCACCACCGTCCACCATTCTTTGGCTGCCCATCATCCACCGCCTACCATCAAATAGCGACTCAGCGAGCACCATTAGAGCAAGCGCTACGAAGCACTTGCTCATACCAGTATTTGGCACGCACGGTCTGAACAAGGAGTCCGTGCCTTTGCTGCCGCCATCCATCGCCCTTCACGGTAGCGCTATCAGCATCCATAGATCGCGAAGGAGATGCTGTTGAAGGAGTTGACCAGGATTGGGACACTTGACCTGTAAATTGTATATTGTGTTGTGCATCAGGGGGGATCAGGGAGAATTCCGGCAGCTTTACGACAACAAAAAAAAGGTCGGGGCGGGTTCGGGTTTTTTAGGAGTATGTAGGATCGGGGATGGTATTTCTATCCTTTGCCCCGATGGCGGGGCGGGGCGGGGCGGAGTTGTTTGTTAGGACTACCGGGGCGGGTGCGGATTTCATCAAATTCGCATCCGACCCGCCCCATTGCCATCCCTAGTGGCTTAATTGGATGCTTGGTGCACCTTCACGAATACGGATGATTGTTTTCATCACGTATGCATGTTTAACTTAGCAATTCGGTAGTTTTACTAAGACTCCATGTTGGTTGGCGACTCGATGTTGATTTGCGAGGAAGAGTGAATCCGAGGACCTTGTTAGCCGCAAATGCAAGATCGAGTCGTCATTTAAGAGCCTTCGTGTTGAAGCTGGGGCGCTCTCGGCGGAGCTGAAATCATTTTTAGTCCGTATTTGGCAGTGACGAGAGTCTTTATGCCTCTGGTCTGGATTGTGTCAGCACCAATCGGGTCCATAATTTGGTTCCTACTGTCATTTGGTGAGAGCTTTTTATTCTCACTCCTTTGGAAGACGGAGTCGTCATCTGCACTTGGCCCAATGAACATAAATTTTGGCTTTTTATGGGCCATTTTTATGTTATTGATTAAAAAGTTACAACACTGCAAACTCTTCGTTATTTGCGAGTGTATATATGTGGTCAACACTTTGTTGTTTGCGAGTATATATCTGGTTAATGTTATAAAGTTTTTTGCAATGGAAACTGTTACCCCATGATAGATTAAAATGATTATCCACGTGACAGAGAAAAGAATGATCAAGACATAAACGAAGTGATCAAGCATCAGGTGGTGTTCTGGTAGGGGAAGACTAGAAATATAGTTGTGTACTGGTGTTTGTGTGTGAATAGTTGTCTGCATGTTTGTTTGTGTGCCCCCCTTTACATAGGTGTCAAATGTTAATAGAATTATAGTGACAATTGATCATTTGGCTTGATCTTTGGGATCACGTCAGAGTCCTTTCAAAACTCTAATTCATCCAAAAAAGCAACTACTAATTTCACAAGTGACAAAATTTAACAAAAAAATGTCAGGTGTCATTCAATAATTGAGAGTTTATTTTTAGGTATATCATAGTATTACATAAACTCTTCGTTGGTTTATGTGAGTATATGGATCTTGGTCAAAGCCATTTCACCCCAATCTTATTTATTTTTTGTTGGAAACGTATTTTGCTTAAATTACCAACTAAAGTTTTATTTCTTAACCAACATGCTCCTTGTGTAACCCCATCAAGACAAGCCAAGCCCATGATGGGTAAATAGCAATATCAAACTAATAACTAGAAACGGAAATCAAATGTGAAGTTTCTTTAACTTCACTGCTCCACCACATGCAAACCACACCCAAGTTGTCCGCCCACGACAGAAATCACTGTCACTGGCCAGCAGCAAATGCCTCAACCGGAAAGGTCTTGGTGATTCCGGCAAGGCTCTTGAACTGGATTTTCCCGGTGGGTGGGTTCTCGACGATGATTTCGCTGACCGGAGGCCATAGCATGAACTCCTTGGCCTTAACTCCCTTGAGTTTCTTGATCCTCTTCTTCTCAACAAAGCCAGTGATACTCGTGTCATAACTAACAAGCTTGCTGATCATCTTGAAGCTGTGCTCCACCTTCTTCTTCTGGACAATCCACATGTAACCGGTGCTCTTCACGAACCCTACTTCGACAACATCTGCAAGAGGAAGAAGCCCCAATGGCAGTCCATACTCTTCAAGAAGGGTAGTTGCCATTTTTAGCCCTTCTTCGTGACCTTTCTTCACAACCCCTCCTTCCTTTGGATCTGCCATGACTCAGTAGGATTCTTGTTTAGGCTTTGGAGCGGTGTTATTCTTGTTACTTTGGTCTGACAGAAGATTTATAAGAAGGGGTACCATGCATGAGACAATTTGAATGGAGAAACCAAAATGAGTAGCATTGTATTGATCACCAATATTTCTGTTTACTTACTTCGATCCGGCCTCCCATCTCTGTCAAAAGACCCATATGCGCATAATCACCCTGTTGAATAATGTGGCTATATATATTCCTGGTAACTTGGCATTATTCCAGTACTTTCCAAAGATAAATTGACAAGCAATCCGCTGTCATCCGTGAAATCATTTATCGACTTTTATTTTCATTTTACTTCCTCGTCTTAAATCCTTTCAAATATTGTTATAGTTAACTTCTCAGAACCTTGAAGCAAACACAATTAAGGTGTTGATACCAGGTGTCGAGAAAAAAATCACTACAAAAGAACAGTAAACTTGGTAAGCATGTTAATAATTTTATTAAAACCAATTGGAAAATTACATATATAAATCTACCCATTACTTTCATTGTTCGATGTTACCGCTCGTGATGCCTGACACGCCTCAACGCTGTCTGCGAGACACGCCCCTCCGCCGATGCTCAACTGCGACCGTAGTTGTACCCCTACATCTGAAGCCCGGCGATGCCCAATAATCACATTGACTCATAGGTGGTGCGCGAAGTAGCTCGAACCACCTGCTCATTACATTCATTGTTCAGTGACGAAGCCATCGACACACCCGCAAAAAGACACATCAAGATTTTTGTAAGTATGGCACAGGAGGTGTGCATGCGCTACACGTCTCGATTGCTCCTCTTCGCATACCGCATGCAAGGGGCATATGTTGCTAGCACATCCTAACTATGTGCCTTTCACTACTCTTAGGTCCCGCCTTTGCGCTATGTGAGCAAATATTCAATGGTCAAAGTTCAACACTATTAATCTGGTCAACTCGAAGCACACACCCAAGTCATGTGTCGCTCCTCCATCACCCAAATATATTCAAAGTGTTGGTTTTAGCGCACTCCTCCTTTTGGAAAAGGAGTCGATGGCGCGCCGCCCGACTAAAGGGTCAGTCTAAGCACTCTTTAGGGTTGCCTAAGCCCCCCCCCCCATTGCGCCCTCTTCAGGGGTCGGCCTGAGACCCTTAGAGGCTTTTATTTTATTTTCCTCACCTTCCACCCTTGGGGACTCACCGTCATTTGTCTCTCCTCTCCTGAGGGGCTCATTGCCTCTCATTCGGTCTCTCCTCGCTTGGGAGCTCCATGCTCTATGACCTCCGTCGCCACACCCGATCTCGCGACTCTCGACCACACCAGAGTGTCTCTGCATCTTTTGCCCCTGGCACAACATTGTCATCCCCACACTCAAGCACATTCGAGCGTCATATCCGCATCATATGCCTCCCTCGTGAAATGCCCGAGCGTCGCCTCCTTCTATACGTGGCCCCCGACACTTTTTCCCTTTATCACACCAATACTCTGTCACTGTGTGATGTGCTCGGGCACAACACTTAGTGATCGCACCCCTTATAATCTCTATTGAGCGTGCCCCCGACACCACACATATCATGTTGTTCATGTGCACCGCACAAGTTATACAGTCAAACTCCCTGGCAGCCTGTCACACTACCACACCCTGATGTTGGCCCACCTTTTTACCACCCATGCGCACCTTGCATTGGTCATGGAACATGCTTCGACCCACTCTCTGGAGTATGTCTCATATATCCCTCAAGATAGGCGACTTCTCTAGAACACTATCTTAGAGAGCTCCGAGTGCTCGGGCATGAGGATTCCCCTCTCTCCAGGTTGGTGACTCCTTTAGGATACTACCTTGACCAATCTGGTAGGCGACTCTCATGAACACTACCTTGGGACATTCTGAGTTCTCCGGCAGAAGGACTCGTCGCGAGGATAGGCGACTCCTCCGGGACATTCTAAGTGAGCTCCAAGTGCTCTGGCATGAGAGCTCCCCTCACTCCAGGTAGACGACTCCTCTGTGACACTACTTTGGCCCGTTGGTTAGACAACTTTTTCGGGGTACTATGTTGGTGCGCTCCAAGTGCTTCGGCATAAGGATGAATCCTTAAGTACACTATCTTCACCAGGGAGCTCCAGTGCTTCAGTATGAGGATTCTCTTTTCGCTAAGTAGCCTACTCCTCCGGGACACTATTTCAGCATGTCGGGTAAGCGACTCATTCGGAACACTACCTCGGCCTGTTAGGTATGCAATTTTTCTCGGACACTACTTAAACTCATTCCGGGTGTTTATGTACAAGGACTCACCCACAGGATAGGCGACTTCTTCAAGACATCATCTTCACCAGCGTGTCTGCATGACTAGTCTACGTGCTCTCATCGTCGGCACCCCTTAGTTTTTAAAGATAGGAAAGGTCACTAGAGGGCATTGCCCTTAGTTCTCTTGACAGTTGAGCATCGGGCCTTCCCAACTATTGCCAAGTTCTTTGTGTCGCTTGACATTCCTACTGAACTTAGCAATTAAGGGCTTTGGAGTGGTGGCTAAATCAAGGGATTTTTTGGCCACAACAACGCTGTCTGAGCCCGTCTTTCCAGTCAGACAGAGCAAAGCTCTATGGGGCAAGTTAGGTGAATATGCAATCCAATAGTCTATGGAGCACCAGAAATTGTGGCCTCTTTGTGATGTGTCACTCTCAGATAGCACCACATGTCATTTGGTGACATCATCATCTCAACCATAGGTATATGGTACTGGAGAATTCAGTTTCAAAGAGAAGAACATAATTCATATCACATTTGATTTTCTCACTGTAGAATCCTAAAGTTAGAGAATTTTACAGAGAGAAAAACATAGGACGTATCAAAAATCTATCAAACGCACTTTTAAGAGAGTGAACATCACGTCCCGTTAATTTGGATGAATTTTCTAACAGTTGCAAAAAAAATTGACACAACAGGCGGTCATTTACAACTTTTGTAACTATGAGGGTTTTTTTGCAATAGGCACAAACCACAAATGTATTTTATGCAATTATCCCTTCCTATTATAACATGGGCCCTTATTATTTATGACTTCTATTATATAGTAGCAGACTTGCATCGTTAGTACGGTATCAACAGGTCACGTCTATCTCAGCTAAAGGAAGATAAATTTCTAGCATCTTTTGCAGGAAACACATCGGTTGATGTGGCCATAAGAATTACTTGCCGGGGCAGATGAAGTAAAAAAAAAAGTTCAAAAATGTGATGTTCTCAAAATTAAACGTGTCTTAAAGAGTTTTTTTGCTTCTTTCTTTTGAAACATTTCTTTTGCAGGTGTGATGACGCCAAGAATTTTACTTGTTGTGGACGAAAAGTTATGAAATGATCTTTTCACATGGATTAGGCCAAATAATTTAAGTTATGCCGTTATCATTTTGCAATTATTAACCTATACTAATAATTAATTAAAAAGGCAAGGAAAGATAGAAACTTCATCATCAATCATCATGTAATAAATTAAAAGAATAGAAGTGTAAGTATATACATAATTAATAATGCCAACACCATTCACCATATCAACTAAGATGAATGGCCGAGAAGGCCGCACCGGCCGCCTCCGTCAAATGGGAGGCGACCATGACCACCGACGCCGGCACGCTCATCGTGATGAGTGCTAACATCCCAAGAGCAAAACTGGGCCTTGTATTCATCAACGCCAACTGCAGTAATCCCACCAGTTCACAGATGTTCTCGTCGTAACGCGCGAAATACTGCTTCTCCCACTCCATCCAGTCTCGAGGAGGCTCGTAGTTTCGCTCCATCACCTTCATCTCGTGAATCCGCTTCCTTAGAACGATCATGCTTTCGTCCACACGCCGTCCTCCATAGTAGGATTCTCTTCCGGTGGCGACAACCTTGGCATTGTGCCTTTTCAAGCAAGGAAACCTTCTTTTCTGGGGCTGCGTTGAAGCTGCTGGTGGTGGAAGTATTGAAGAACAAAGAGAAGTGGCTTCCATAGCTAAGTGGATGACCAAATGTTTCAGCTTGGTTCTCTATATATAGACCACAGAATACTTAGATCTAAATCTAGAGCTAGACTAGTTTATATAAAAAAGAATGGTACGTGGACATTTTTACGCGTACAGATAGATTAATTAATATTCTAACTTTGGGTGGTTTGTGATTTGCCTTTTGTGCCGTGAGAAGCTGGCCTGCGACAATGGTCGGCTCTCTTTGAATTAAGTATTCCTCCTTTTGAGGTTCTTTCATGTTCGTTATCTTAAAGTAAGGTGGATACTTCCCCCCTGTTACGTTAAAAATTTGGTCGAGAAGGCCATTTGTCAATGGAGTAGGTTTTAATACTCTTTTTTTCCGGCGACTTATACGGGCCCTAGCTAGTCCTAACCTGAGCATATTAAAGTGAGAAATTGCCACAAATGTGCTCCGAGGCATCTGTTAGAGGCTACATGCCACTCTGTAGTTCAGGCTCTCAATATATAGTGGTAAATGAGACTCGAGTCAAAAAGGAATTTCTATGCTTAAGGTGATGCACTTTTCCACGACTGTATTTCCGGTCGATCGTGTGCTGAGGTCGGAAGGCTCATCCCACAACCAGAGCCACGAATAAGGTAGTAAATGGGTAGAAGAAGACGGCATAACATGAGAAAAGCAGATGCTACATATATGAGATTACGGTTATGTTGCATCTATTCATTTTTGGAGAATGCAAAACGGTAATGTAGGAATCGAAGATACATGTAAATCTTGATTCACCGAAAGTAGCCATGATCCTGAGCAATAGATCAGTCATCATAGGAAGAATGAGGAGCAGCAGTGCAACCGGGGTCAAAGGGATCTTCAGACCCACAGCAATGCCAGTATTGGAAAACTTTACCAGAGTCGGGGCTGTTCATGGTGCCTCCAGTGTACACACTCTCAAACTTTCTCTTCGTTTCTCCTGCAAAAATTGACAGTGGAAAGAAATACAAACATCAGTTCAAGAATTATATTCCTGTCAAACCATATGCATTACAACAGCCAGGACATGACCTTGTGAATGAAAAAGAGAATTTGAAGTTCAGAAGTTAAGCTGAATATCAAACACCTTTAGTGCCTGCCTTCGATAGATATGTAAAATCATCAGCTCAGGAACTTCTGTATGCAAAATGATGCTAGCACCCAAGGGGTGGCACAGACTAAGCTCCTGTTTTTTCAAAAGAACTCTGGACAATGGCTGATTGATGTTCGGAGGAAACAACTCTATCGGCAGCCACAACTACTTCGATTGCTCTGTTGAAGACACGAATGATGAACAATGAAAAGTACAAACTATACAAATTGAACAACTCATACAAGCACCTCTTCTAACGGTGAATGACTTGAATAAAAGGACACCAAAGGAGATACAACCCAACTATGGGTCCAGACCTAAAAGGTACAAGCAAGGATTATCCTTCTCAAAAAGAGAAAGAACGAAGATAAAAAGGTTACAAGGAAAGGCAGGCTTGAGGCTGACAAGAAACCCACTTGAAGAAAGCTGTTGCCCCACCTAAACCAGCAATGCACCAGCACAGACCTTGCAATAAGCTCTTGAAGAGGCATGAGTGTGTTGCACCAGTCCCCATCTAGCCCCATAGAGCAACTCAACATGGACTTGCTGACAACAACTGCATCCTCGTCTCACTACTCTGTCAAAGTGACGTGTGTCACCACCAACCTCGTCATTCACACCACCACAACTAGCACCAGAAGAAACTACTGACATGCCTCACGTCTAATGAACTACAAGGTCCACAACAGAGACCGACAATGCTTCAACCCTTCCGCTGTCTCTACTGTTTTACATTTACCGGAAGTCAACAGCCTTCACCATTGCAAACCTGTCTCTGGCCACCTGAACAGCCTAAACCAGATGCCACTGGCTTGCACCATGACATTCCACACTTGCCACTATACCATCAAAGCATGGGAACCTTGTAGACATATGACCCAACCCAAATACACAAACAACGACAATTACAGTCTACCCTGACATGCCACAACTGATGTCTACTGGTGACAGATAATGAGTAAACCAAGAGGGTTGAGAAGGAGACAAAATAGTCCAGCCGACACCCTATCCCTACTCCCAGAGCCCAAGAGGACCCTTAAGAGGAAGTGGTGAAAAATCCGAGGGAATAGAGACAGAAAAGGTGAGAAGCCTGGAGATGAGAGTCCAAAGCAAGCAGCGGCAGTTAGCGTTTCTAGATAGAAGCAACCAGCAGCAGCTCGGGTTTGTGAAATCTGCATGTAAAGGGTTTAAACAACTGATATTCAAGTGTTCATTTCTTCCCCTAATAAACTACTATCCACTAAGGACTAACTTACATCAATCTAAGCCCCGGTAAATGGTGACAATAGCTCTAACTGTCATAAGGTAGCAAAAGTCCTTGTTGCATAAGTAGCCTAGGTATTCTATTAAGAACTTGATTAGAACATTAGGTTGCTGGGAGGTGCTTGCAACAGTAATATATTCTCGCCTCATTGACGCCATTTTATTGTACAAGGACCATCATGGTCCACCTCTTAAAAACCCGTGTTATTTCAGCTTCACAAGTATGATCAGATTCACTAAAAAGGGAGCACTAAATACTTTGACTGTAAACAACATGAAAAACGTATACATGGTGACATGGCTTCCTCACCCAGGTATGTCTTCTACTGTGTTTATAATTGCCATAGCAGTAATTGCCTCATGTCAATATTACTGGCAGCATGATTATGTCAACTTCAAACAGAAATTGCACGTTTTGCTAATAGAAAAGAAGATCATGGTGCAGATTTAGGTACCCAGAGCTAGACAATAACAAAAGCTCCAAACAAGAAGTCCAAGATTATTTAATCTATGACCATTCTGCCCATTCCCTTTGAATACATTGGCTTGCCCGTTTTTTGAAATACCCTGTCACAACCCCAGCAATTAATGACTTGAACATGGAGCAGGCAGCTGAGCAGGGAACAGGTCAAGCTATGGCTGCTGCGGGAATGTTGCCAGACCAGCTCGCCACCATCAATTACAGGCCCTTGAAGATCAAGATTAAGAGGAAGAAAGCAACTGACATCAACGCCCACCAAGGATTGGGAGGAGGGATTCCCATGTCAGAAAGCACAATCGTTTGATTGCATTTTCAAAATTTAGTCTTTAGCAACACCTTCGGCTTATTTTCAGTTTACCACTCAAACATATATTGTCTTTCGAATTATCAACTTGTGACCACCTCACTATATGAGGCGTGAATTTGTGAAGAGAAGGCATGTGTAATGAGATTCAAGCAATTCCCTCCCATATTACAGAATTCTCTCTCTATATCTCTCTCCCTCTTTTCTTCCCCAAAATCCTCTGTTACCGTTTTAAGTCCACACAACTGCATAACCAAACTCTCTGAAGTCAGCCATGGCTAATAGCATCTCTTCACCAATGTGCTATATCTGGTATCAGAGACTCGTCCTTGAGGCCTGAACTGGTAGTTAATTCCTCGAAGTTCAAAACAAATTTCCCTCATTACGTCTCAACCAGCTCTGATCGGCCATGCCTAAATCGACCAAGAACAGCTCGAACTCAGAGGCCGATCAGCACGGCTGCAAGAAGGAATTGAAAATAGATTTCCGATGCATGACATCAGGTTGAGTTCAGAGGATGCTGCTATTGGAGATCTTCAAAGAAATCAGTTCAGCTCTGTGTCAAAGCTTCTCAGATTTGAGTTGATGAAGTCCTTGGCAAAAATTAATGCCAAGCTGGAAACGCCATCGCAACACTCTGTAGACAGAGGCGTGTCCAGCCACAGCCAGTTCCAGTGTGAGCCTCGCCCGAAAACTCCAGTATTCAGAACTTCCATCAGTAAGCAACAGGTAGCCTCCCGCCAAGATTTCCAAAATTAACTTTCCCTAGGTTCTCGGGTGAAAACCTAGGCGATGGGTGAGGAAGAGACAGCAATACTTTGAGTTTCTCCCTATGCATGAGGATTTTAAAGTAGCTTATGCCTCAATATATTTTGATGCACAAGCTGAATTTTGGTATGCTGCTTACATTATATACCCTTGGCGGGATCTTGTTTCATAAGTAGCCTAGATATTTATTAAGGACTTGATTAGAACAGTAGGTTGCTGGGAGGTTCTTGAAACCCTACAACACTCGCGCCTCATCGATACCATATTATTTTACAAGGACTATCATGGTCCAACTTCATGCAAAATCTCTGAAGTCTCCTTTTTCTATCAGTTTTGAAACTTGAAATCCCTATGATTCCTCAATGTTGTTCCCCTCTAGCAGTATTAGAGTAAAACAATATCGGCTCCACAAGTGTAATGTGATTAGATTCACTACAAAGATAGCGATCCATACTCTGACGAATAGGTAGAACATGAAAACATATACACATGACGTGGCTTCCTCATCGAGGTATATCTTCTACTGAGTTGTATCATCATAGCAGTAATTACCTCATGTTTAAATTTACTGGCAGAAGAGATTCTTGTTTGCTTCTGGAGAGCAGGACTTACTGTTCCAAATCATTCGATCAGAGCTAGACGATCGTGAAAGCTCTATATAATAAGTCTAAGATTCTTTTATCAAAACTATTCTTCCCATTCCCTTCAAATACTTTGGTTTCCCTTTGTTGTCGAATTCCCACAAATACTATGATCTTCAAAATAGCAGCCATAGTTTCTGACAGAATGCAAAATTTTAGGGCCAGTTGGGTTGTCCCTCAAACTTGAAGTTTCTCATCCACATTTCTGGTAGTATTTTACTTCAAATGGCTTACTTGGATTAAGCTCATCAACTGCGTTCGAAGTGTATCATTCAACTTTGGATTTTTTTCTTTAAATAAGGAAGTCCAAGAATCTTAGCCCTAGCTACATATGAGAGGATCTCAACTGGGCCATCCAAGACTAACAGTTGTAAGCTAAAAAAGGAAAACAAAAAGCGAGTGCACCAAATAGAAACTGAGGACCAACCAACATGCCCTCGTATAGGAACCAAAAGCTACAACATTTTTTAAAGTGAAAATGAGAGTTGTATGGAATTGGGTACCTCCATAGTGAGCAGTGTGGTGGCGGCAAGCACGGGGGTGATTGAGCGAAGGGTCGAACTGCGTCTTGCAGTTCTTGCAGGTTCTTAATGCTTCTGCCGGTTTCGCTAAGCATCGAATTGCTAAGGTTCCGATATGCGATTCAAGATTTTGGGTCTGCACAGGAAAGAGCTTAATCTGAAGATCTTTACTCGGATTTCGATGGCTGAGCCAAGAACGTGTTGATGGTAACGACAAATTAGTACAGATTTGGGTCGTCATTCACAACTCTGTTGAAGAAATTAAAAACTGGCTAGGGTTACAACTTTCAGAGAACTTTTTATTCGTTTTAAGTGGGAGAACTGCATTAACTTTCAGAGCTTTGCCGGACAGGAATAGAGAAGCGAAAGAGTAATCGGTTAGCAAGCCGTTGAAAACCGTTGAAGTAATTTTCTTTTTTGAATATTTTGTTCCACTTAATAAACTTACTTTTTATTTCTTTTTTGGCTACACTCCTGCCACTTTATTTATTGCATCATTTTCTCAATTTCTTATTTTCAAAATTATACAATAAATTGATGATACCCACCATTATATTCGGTTACTCGGTGGAGAGTTGCATGTCGTATGTCAAACATTCAGCATCATATATTTTAATTAAGCTTAGTGATTACTTAAGAATATAAAATGCAAAATACGTTAAAGTTATCCTAAAAACTTTAGTCAACTTGTTTTTATAAAAATTCTAACACATATTTTATTTGATAAAGGTGCTACTTTTTTCCGCTTTCTAACCCTCTTAAAGTGATGACATAATACGCAATTTAATTTGCTATACTATTTCAAACAAAGATCTGATAATTCTTTTTAAAATGGAGCCGACTTATCAAAAATTGTTTCATACGTTCTTGTAAGATCTTTTTCAATGAAAAACTTAAGATAAAATCATTTAATTCTTTCCACTAGGTTCATTGGCCTTCATGACTTCAACTACAATTAAAAAATTAAAATCATGTATTTTTAAAAGCAAATAAAAGCACAATAAAATGCCCAAAAAAAATAGAGCACGTTGGTGACATTGAGCTCACGTTAGATCTTTTCCCAAAGGACAAAACTACCCTCAGCTAAAGCTCCAATTTCCCATATCATCTGTCTTTCAATCTTGCTACCCAAAAACTGCTCTAGGGTTTGGATTTACCAAGCAGAGGGCATGGCGAACAGCAGCAACAAGAAGGATGAACCGAACACGGCGCCGCAGCCGGATCGGTGGTACAACCTAACCCTAGGCTCCTCCTTCAAAGACCATCATCCTTCCTCCAAATTCTGCACTCTTCGCTGTTAGTACACGTCCGTTGTTTGACTTATTAAAGTTTATGTTTTTTATGTTTCAGCCGCTAAGGAAACAGAAACTTGGTTAATTTATAACGTTATATGTAATTTGGGTGCTTCAAGTATGTCAATTTGGATGCAAGAACTTATTAAAATGTTTGAAAGATGTGAAATTGAACTTTAGTTTGTTTGCCTGGTGTTGTTCTCAGCTACTCGTTTGGTATTGGTAACGTTACTAACTTAAATGGTTTTCGTTTTGGTTGCTACTGTACTAGGATAACTTTAGGAAATTGGTTTTCAAAGTTCTTAATAATTTACTTCCTCGCTCTCATAATTTTGCCCTTTCACTTTATCTGAATTCCCGGAAATCAATCTGAAAATGTAAGCATTGATTTTGCTCATTGGTTATGCCTTGCTTTGACTTGTCAAGAACTGTTTTATTGTAATTCAATGTTTAGACTTTAGATGTTCAAAAGCGATTCTAGATTTCTGCAGAATTCAAAGGGCACAAAGATTATGAAATGAAGGAGTAAATTTAATGATGTTGATGACTTTTTTCAGCAATTTGTCACTGGGACGATAAACAGTGGTTCTTGGTTTGTTATGGTGCTCGTGTCCTTTGACTGCTTTATTTTGCCTTTGGTTTGTCAGCAATGACATCGGGAAGATACATGACATGCAAAAGCTAGTAACTCTTTTTTGTAAATTTTCAGATGAATTTAAACCAGCTTCAATTGATAAGAACCAACCTGGGACATTGCATAAGAACAAGGAAAACAGGGTCACTGTTGAATTTAGCAACAACCAACACGGGAAACCGAAAGTGAGTTTTGAAGGTAGTAGTGAGGATTACAAGGAAAATGACGCAGTTCTGTTCTTTGATGGAGAGACCTTTCGCTTAGAGAGGTTGCACCGAGCTGTGAAGCGGCTAAGGCATGTTCGGCTACCTGGTGAGTCAGCAGCTGCAGCTGCATCTACATCAGTTGGACAGCCCGGGGAGGCTAGTTCACCACCAATCGGAAAAGCTGCTAAGTCACAGTCATTGAATAAGGGCATACTTCCTGTGCCGGTGAGCTTAAGTACTAAATTTTCAACTCTTTTTTTAAACAAGCATGACTAGGTTGATTTTATTCATTTCTTCTGTGTTAAATATGCCTGCATTAGCTAAACTTTGGAGCATACTCGTTTCAACTTATTGGGCCTCTTTACTTTGTTTTATGGTGCTTGAGCAGAAAATGAGGCACAATTGTTTAGTTTGGCTGTGAAGTTGATTTACAGAATTTATTGTACTACACGACTCAGGGTTCAATTTGTATAGTATTACATTGTGATGAGGATCCCCAACCAGTGATGAGGATCCTTCTTGTTTTAGTACTAATGTGTATATCAAATAATCAAACAAGTGAGCTTTTGCTCTTGCCTACCTGAAACAAGGGGCTATACCAACGGAAACTAAATAGGACTAGCTTTCGTTGGATGTATCAATTTGAGTCTTGGCTTCTTGTTTTAGTCCTTGCAATTGCATTTCACACTACATCTTTCTGGTTAAAAAACTGGACTGGACAGGATTCTACAGGAGGTATTCTCTCATCCATAAATTACCTGTTGAAGATCATTTCACACCTCTTGATTTTTTTCCCCTGATGCGAAGATTATTTTTCTCCTTTTTTTTTTTTTGGTGGAACTGTTATTGTTTTCTAGCTAAGATATGTAGCTTATATAAGAAAATTCAAGTAGTCTAATTGTGTGTCTGTGCCGTTTCTTTCCCTTTTTTGCCTCATTAAAGAGCTAAAAAGGGAAGTATATTTTAAAATGTTCTGTTTGTTGGAACTGTCTAGGTTGAAGTGGAACAAATTGAAATTGGCGACTTCAAAAGCTCAGGTATGTTTTGTTACAATTTGCACTATGATTTAGTCTTTATTGTTACCTATTTGGTTGATCATAAGGACATGTATAGATAAATGAAATAGCAGTGAAAGCATTCTTTCATTGTGCCTTCTATAAGGAGGCGTATGTCAAGTAATATCGTGAACTGCTAGCAGACTATGCCTGACTCACCAGCTTCGACCTTCTCAGAAAAGAGAAGTCATAGGAAGATACAGCTTTTTTTGACACGTCACATTCATATTTAACACTTCCACTGGCTACCTGGACTTGGCTCTATGCTTGACTCTTCCAGTTGTTTATGCTGGGGATCTTTGTGATGATTTGCTAACAATATAAAATTTTACTGTATAATGATGTTCGGTAGCTCCTTGGCGTACAAGTACATCAGTGAACATAACAGTCAGTTCAGAGTAAGCTTTCTTATTAATGGCCTTTCCCCAGAAATTCCATCAAAGATCAGTCATCTTCCCTTTTCTAGACCAAATGAGAAATTACGTAACTAATTAATTTTCTTACAGCAAGTTAGTGTTAGTGGAAGCAGTGCTTTCTAGTGGAGTATGTCGCCTTCTCATGTGTAACATATATTACCACCATCTCCACACACCCCACCCCCCCCCCCCGCCCGGGGCGTTCCTCTTTCAGTCCAAGATTCGTATATGATTTGGGCGGGTGACGTAGATATTTATCATTTTTTTATTACCTAGTAAAATGTTTATTTATAAAAGAATGCCTCGGAAGGGAACAAATTCGATTACAGATTTATACATTGTCATCTCTATATACCCAGAAAGAGGTGTCCGGAAGCTCTACAAAGGCCTCTTCCTCGCCCCAACAAAATAGAGTAGACAAAGAAAGTGCCTGATGAGATTATTCAGTTGGCAATTTTGTCCATCGTTATTTCGAGGGGAAAGACTCATGTAAATGGAGCATTCACATTATTTCATTTACTTCGCTTAACATCTTGACATGTTACAAGTTCTTGCAAACTGATGCATGATTTCATTCCCTTTGGTGCATTCAGAGTTTTACTAGAGTACGTTTTTAGTTAGTCACCACTTGACAATATTGTTCTTCATGTTAGGATACAATGCCCTAAGGGTTTCAGGTGTTGCGTGAAGATTGCAAAGCGTTTAGCTAATATATTCCAAGTTATAATTACAGTTGCCTGATAGTCTCTGACTCTCATCTTCCTGTCCCAGATGCAAAACCTAGAAATGGGAAGGTTGTTGGTCATCCATCTGCCTATCCAAATTCATTCAACGCATCACCAGATCTTAAGAATACACCGATCAGGTCACCGGATCTTAAGAATACATCCATCTCATCACCTGATCTTAAAATGGACGACCTGGAAGAACAATTGGATATACTCAATGATGACGATGATGCAACTCCAGCAGCTAATGGTGAGAATGTTGCTGAAAGAGAGTTTCGGACTGGTATTGACATTAACATACCACATCCAAATGATACAGATGATGAGATTGCTGATGTAGATGCCAGTGATGATGAAGTGGACAAGGGGCCGAATGCTGCAGAAGCCCTTCGAGCGCAGGTGAATGCAGCAGAAAAAGATGGACAAAGTTCAAGTTCGAGCAGTAGTAGCGGGAGCGATAGCAGTGGGAGCGGGAGCGCAAGTGGGAGCGGGAGCGGGAGCAGCAGCAGTGACAGTGATAGCAGTGATGGTGACTCGGTCACCTCAATCTGAAAGACATTGCGTGCGAGTCATTGTCAGCATGTGCTAAACATGGAGAATACTGTCTTGACAAAATGCTGTTTGTCACTGTTTAACTATGAAGTGCAGACTCCTACCTGGGAAAGAGTTGCTTTGCATGCACAGGTCACACCACGTTCGGGTTTGTGTTCAAGGATTGTATATATTCCAACTAAGTTTTGTCCCTCCTTTTACTCACAAGGATAGGTGGCTTAAACTGCACCCTGGATGATTGCTCGTGATTTCTTGTGTAAAAGCATCAAAAGAAAACCTCATGCATATATGATTTTAATCAATTTTCAAGTTTCATCTGACTATCGTGTAGCAATGCTGTAAAATGATGTAAAAAGTAAGATCCCCATCATTCTTATCTCATCTAGTTACTCGACAATGATCCAGGTAACAGCTGATGGACCCTTTGTGCAAATATATGATTCTCCGATGTAGTGTATTCAGCCTGGCAAATATTAGTTGCGACTTTTATTCCATTGAGCTCTTCTAGTCAGGGGTTTGATTTGAGGACTGTTCTCGTAAATCCTGGTAACTTGAGCAACGAGCATTTGTAAGTTGCACAGGACTATTTTTTAATTTTACATCAAGCAAGACTGCAGGAGGATGGATTGTGTCTTCAAGTACTTAGGAATGCAATAAGGTGTACGAAACACAGGAAATGCTAACTGGTCAAAGAGGCGATTTCTCGAAGGACATCGGAAATATCTGGTCCCTGCATGCGGCGGGGAGATGCTAAAATTTTTCCACTTTAGTTCTACATTACCAAGGGAGAGCGTCTATCACGGGCCAAAGATCTTCCATAAAAATGAAGCAAAGAGAATTTAAGAATTGACCACACCAAACAAGTCCTGTGCAGTCCATGGTTCATCAGAAATACGGAATGCAAAAGGCACCGCTAGAGAAGTATGAACTATGATTAATTAGATTGCCAACACAAGGGAAGAATTTTCCACGGGGTAAAAAGATGTGTAATTTGTCATACAATATTAGGCCTCATCCTTGCGTCCAGAGACTATCACCGTCTAATGTAACTTGTGAGGCACTACCCAGAACTTCCCACGAGTAGAAATCCACCACTTTGCACCTTTGAGATTAATCTTCACATGCAGGAAATGATCAAGCAACTCTACGTTGCACATTTGCACCAACTAATAATCTTCCATACGGATGTGAGTAGGGCATACAGCATCATGCCTCACACTGGAGATGGCGCTTCCTCTTTTTGTTGTGTCCCCTCATCACTTCCTTGACCACCCATGCGTCCATTTTGTAATATATTTGCCTCCGAGGGCATATTCTTCCTTGCTTTCTTGCTCCCCTCGACTTTCCATAGATCCCATACCCGAGTTTTGGGTGGAGGTGTTGCATCTCCAATGGGTGCAATTAATCCTGGCTTGCCATCATCAATAACGGCATCCACCAACCCGTATTCCATTGCCTCCCAAGGATTCATGAAATTATCGCGGTCAGTGTCCACTTCAATCTGCAGACAAATCAAATTATAAGATGACAATAGTGTATATTTCGACGTGATGTACGAGAGGATGCTTGTAGGGAGAGTAAACGACATGAAGACATGGTTTTTGGATGGCCAACCTGCTGTTCAGGCTTCCCTGTAACTCTTGATAGTATTTTGTTCAGCTTAATCTTGTGGTACACCATTTCCCTTATTCGAATACTCATTTCTGTTGCCTGGAACCACGTGCAGTAGTTAATGAAACTATGCTAGCTGTAAATAAATAAGCTGAGGGCCTTTCTGTGTGTAAAGCATGTCAAAAAAAATCCATCTTACTACGAAGTCTAAATAACACGGTCTGTCATTTTCATTGTGTTTTTCATCTGCTCTTGATCCTGGAATCTTCAACAAATAACTTTTGCCTACAAACTCTTTTTCTCCTTTTTCTCTCTTTTTTTTTCAGAGGGTGTGGGAAGAAATTTTTCTTGTTCTTCTACTGCAGTAATCACTATCACTTCGCATATAAAATAAGCAAATTCAGATTTAATCATAAGAACCGGTCTATATGTGGAAGTGCTTCGATTAATTGCCTAAGAAAGACCGAGAAAACTAGCAATAGTTCCAAAGCTAATGAAATATGACCCTCTCCAGTCTCCTCTGTGCGTAACAATCTAGACAGGTCATGCAAAAAAGGTAAAATGTTACATTTTAAAGCAGATCGGTACAACTGGAAATTCAATGTTCCAAAAAAAGATTCTTGAATAGACTTCACTCGGCCTATGTAGCACTCTTAGCCATGCTAATAGCACCTTCGCGAAGGATGATAACAAGATACTCAAACCAACTCATCTAAGCTTGGGAAATTCAAAGCGATGGCTAGTTGGGAATTATAACGTATACTTAGACTTGTAAGGAGTTTTCTCAACACACCTTCCTCAAAATTTCGAAGTCCTATAATTCAGATGGTGTTACAAGTTCAAATGCAACACTAGGGAGGGCTTTGGACTTTAAAGATGTGGTCTTGGTTTCTGGATGTTTATTCAGGATCCAGATCGCCTGCTGTAACTAGGGTTACAGCAGGCATGCTGTAACTCTAGTTACAGCCGTCGGATCGATTTCAAGGGGTCAGATCGTGCCATGTCATCGAACCAGCATACGGGACAAAACTGTGTCGTTTGGAGACTTCACGGACGGCACTATTCCGTTAGCCAGATCTGGCAGCCTACTTCCATCTCCTCTTCGAACAAAAATCTGCCGGCGACTACCCTCACAGGCCGTCTCCTCTCTTCGATCTATTTTCCGGTGAGGACCCGGTTTCCTTCCAGCGACGACATAGGCGGATGCCACCGTATCTCGTCTGCCTCTCACGCCCACGACCACGGCCCCATGTCGCAACCACCGTGCCGGCATCGATCTACACACGACCACCCTCACATAGCCATGTTACAACCACCGTGCCGGCCACCGATCTACACAAATCCACTGCCGTTCACCCATATCCATAGCTGCCGATCTACAATAACGACCTGCCAAGCAACCATCGATCCAAAACAATAGCCACGATCTACACAGCAACCACCATTACACTCTCCCTCGCTCCGATTACAAGTATCGAGCACCACCCACCATCGTCCCTCACCCATCTGCCGAAGTTACGACCACCCACAGGAACGGCTGAGGTAAAGAGGAGCAGATTTCAGATGTAAATTTCTAGAGAGAGAGAGAGAAAAGGGGTTTCTGGAGAGAGGGAGGCAGAGAGAAGAATGTTGGACGGAAGAGTGGACGGTCGTCAACTCCAAAACGCAGAGTTTGGATTTTTTTTTAGGAGTTGGTGACGTGGCACGATCTGACCCCTTGAAATCGATCCAACAGCTGTAACTAGAGTTACAGCATGCCTGCTGTAACCCTAGTTACAGCAGGTGATCTGGATCCGTTTATTCAATTACAAAAAAGAAAATAAGAGCGGGAGGTAAGGTACTGAAGGCATACAAGGTAAAGGGACCCCATTTTGGGTAATGAAGCAGTAAGAGGGAATGAATGGTGAGCATATACAGTGTCAGATGAAAATTAGGATCTGGACCTTTTTGCAAGATACAAAAGATGAGTAGTTGGTTTCAGTATAATTAACCTAAGGTGGTATCCTCCGACAGAGTTCTTTGCAAGCCCTACCAAAGCTTCATGCACGCTATCAACCTGGGTTTGTTGTCTTCTTTGTTTTTTGTTTTGATACTTCTCCAATATCAAAATGCAACTAAATGCAAAGTAGAAAGAGAGCAAAATAATCTAATATATCCACTAAAAGTAGTTGATAACGGCAGTGTTGTGTAGCACATCCGAATTCATCCATACCTTGTTGATCTGCATCTCATATTCCATACAAGTTTCAAGGGGGAAAAAAAACCTTAAAAGGCACCATTGCCATACATGATAACAAACAAAAACCAAATACTTACCTTGCCCCCAGAAGTTCCAAGTGGCTGATGAATCATAACCCTCGCGTTAGGCATGCAATACCTCTTCCCTTTAGTACCCGTAGCTAGGAGAAATGCACCCATGGATGCGGCCAATCCCAGGCAGATGGTAGAAACATCTGCCTTGCACAATTTCATAGCATCATAAATTCCCATTCCTGCATCCAGTAGTAAACAAGTTGAGAAATTCTTCAATCATCAAAAAAATTCCATAAAAGATGAACAAATCCAATAGATACTGCATGGTTTATAAGACTGTATAGAGAAAGTCGTCAAGTATATATGATGAATTACTTACCCACGCTCAACCGAATCAGGAAACAAACGCAACTAATGGAAGGAATAACTAGTGACTCCATATGAACAGAACAGTGCCAAGATAAAGTATCAGAAGAACGGACTTGCACAGGATATAGTCTAAGATTCTGAAATCATGGCTTATTCATTATTGTAGCCAAATAAACCA
This sequence comes from Escallonia rubra, assembly GCA_033065855.1. NCBI lineage: Eukaryota > Viridiplantae > Streptophyta > Magnoliopsida > Escalloniales > Escalloniaceae > Escallonia > Escallonia rubra. Next base: position 694,472 of record JAVXUO010001034.1, on the reverse strand, counting down.
GCCAAGTGTTTTATTGTGCTTGTGATGAATGGTAGTTGATTCAAAATATCCAACCGCCACCTATCCTCAATGTAAACATCGAGAAAAGACTGTCTGAGTTGATACAGGAGTAAATGTGCCGTATCGCCATGAGAAGCAATGTAAAATATCCAAAATCAACTGCATTAAAATAAAAAAGTTACAGCTTCAAGTTACTTAAGATACTTGGGTTTTATATCGAGAAACAACTCAATTTCCAATAACAAAATTCACTGACTGTTTATGGACAAATTGGATTGAACAGTGGTGTTGACTTTTGAAGCAAGGTTTCCTCCTATGTATATATATTTACAGACTACACTTCCAATCAGGCCACATAGAAAAGGTTCCATATTTATAACACCAGAAGCTCACGGTATAGGCCCAGAAGCTCTACTCTATGAACCTTACAATATATAAGCTTGAAGTCAGTAATAAACTACAGTTCTGCACTGAAAACCTGAAAAACAATCAACAAGGATATGTGGGACTGCTCTGCATTCTTGGGGGAGCTTTTTCATTCAAATACCATCGGAGGGGTAAAGCACCTTTGGATCACAGGTTCATAGTCTTTCTTCTTTTGCTCTCCCATATCTGTTCTGATTGATATAATCTACAAGCTTTGGCAGCTCAAAATTGTTTCTGATCCCACTTGCACAAACTGCAAGTTTTGTGTGCTTATATTCTACCTTGACTGTGCACTTGGATCCAATGGGAAAGTGATCACAACTTATTAAAAGTTCTATTTGCCTCACAGGGAGAGGTCGATGCAACGATAACCCATTGAAAATACTACTGACATTTGTGCCCAAAGAGCAAGGAGAACATCCGCTTAGCTGATAGCATCTAAAGATTCGATGGGTTATGTCATGCAACACCTATTCTTGGTTCTGCATGGGACATGACACGAAAAGCATTATATTAATGCAGATCCAGCAGTGGACCTCCATTAGATGTCAACAAACATGAGCATTTATGGTTTTCTGTATTTAGTAACCATGAGGCAATATCTGAAGCCACAATGAGGACTGTTCTATGTCAAACTAATCTTGTTATTGCTGTTTCTATTGTTGCCTCAGTTTGTGATAAGCAATTTAAGTTAATCAGAAGGGAAGTCTGCATAGTTAAAAACAATTCTTGTTCGAAATGTATTCGCATATTCGTTCTGTTGAAACTTCCTTTGTATGCAAGTACCAACATATCACTTTAAAATAGCTCCGATATATTCCCAGGAGCAAAAGGAATATGCAAATAAAGTCCCAAAAAGAATTTTTATAAGAAAGTGAAAGTAAAGACAGACCAGCTGTAACAGAACCACCAGGTGAATTGATGAACATCTTGATATCTTTTTTCGGGTCTTCAGCATCAAGAAATAAGAGCTGACTGATGATGAAATCGGCTGAAACATCATCGACCTGCACATCACCAGTACAAGCAATAGAAACAGTCTTAGTGTAGACCAAAATAAGTTAAATCTATTCAAAACTATAGAAACTAAACAACGTCATTTTCAAACTTTAAGGCCCAAAACCTCCCCCCAGGTTTTTTCATGAACACCGGTGAGCTTAAGGTTAGAATGGGTAATCCAATGAAGCTTCTAATGCCAATGAAAGGCATGAGATGCTGGATATTTCTGAAGGAAAGCCTAGTGATAAATATGAAAAGATGTCAGGTAAAGCAGTAAGGAACAGTCTATGAGGACAAGGGTATGAAAAGGCAAGAATAGTAACCCTTTTGCATCTACCAATTGTCACAGTGAATTTGCTATTCATGATGGAGTGTCTGGTGATGAACAATCGTGAAACTTTATATTATTGCTGAAATAAGAATGTTGCAAATCTGAGAAAAACTACGCAATCTGCTCTAGAGGAATCCGGACGTGCGAAGGTAATTAAACACAAGTTAACATCAAGCAAACAATTTCCATCTCTTTGTGCATGATGGATATTAGGTGATGGATGATAATAGAATTCCAGATTAAGCTAAATTAGAATCTCAAACATGTAATGAGGATCCACATTTGAATATTGGTATTGCTCACCACAAAGTGATGTAAGTGTAAAAAATAAGAATCAATAGTAGGTCCACAGCAACTAAACATAGGTGACAAGGAAATGATGCCTGTGCTGGAAATTGAGTGCATTCTAGGGCATAACGACAATTACAAAAGAAGGTCGTGGATTATCTAATTCAATATTCTGCAACCAGATGAACTGCTTTGGGTGCAAAATTGCAAACTGCTGCAGATGGTAGTGATGTAACTGTCGACAACCAGCGGTAACACGAACACAAAGCTGTGACAACTGCTTCAGGCCGCAATAGAAGGCCAAATTGCCCAAGCAAAAGATCATATAGGTTACACCAAGCAGGCAATGAACCAGTGCAGAGATCTTAGTTGTCTTCACTGGATGGGATGCCAACTGCGAGATAAAACAAGGGTATGACCCACATAAAGGGAATTGTTTTTCTCCTACCAGCGGCGACACATCCAATCAGAAAACTAGGGCTAAAATCTTGAGCTATGCGTGAACTTGGTGAGTTGTCCCAACTAGAAAAGAAGAAGCGAGGTTCACTACACACAAAGAAATCAAAGATAAAAGACAAAGAGGAAAAAGTGGTGGTGGCATATGTTATGGGTCCCACTTGACGAGCAATTATACTGAAAGTAAATAGAGACCATTTCACTTTGATCTTCTCCCTGCATTGGAACTGCATTTATGGTCTCCTCACATTTTGAACCATAGAGCCAGCAAAAAGGGAACCCTGGCTTTGACCGGTAAGAGAATTGTTCCTTAATTTGGTATGAATAGTACTCCTCTATCTGGCATAAAATGGTGTTGGATAGCATATCATTCCCTGAGGTAATTAGCATAAGATGACTGTTTTTCCTGGCTCTGTCCCATAATCTTCTTTCAGTCCATGTTTAGAGTGAGTACCACACCAAATCCTCGAGGAACTGAAAATGAAAACTCAGTTCTATGTAGCAGTGGACTGAAGAGTTATGATACTTTGATTTCTAGTTTCTATTGATTCTGTGTAACTCTCAAGTTGTTCTAAAGTTACGCAACAGGATCCTGTAGGCCTATAACCAGAAGAGTTAATTACGTGGTTGACCACTGTACTATAACCCAAATTTCACTTTGACCACTGAACTTCGATTTGTGTCAAAGTGACCATTGGACTCTTTAATTGATCTCAATTGGGTTATTCCGTCAATTTTGGCCCGTTAACTGCCCATGTGCGAGGCACGTGGAGCTTAAATTAGGGGCAAAATCGTCAAAACATAGAGAATATTGGTTTTCTTTTACTTTTCTAATTTTCTTTCTCTTCATCTCTTCTTTCTCCTCCGATCCCCACTACCCACCAAAACTACCCAACCTCTAGCAGCCATCACCGTCTAGCAGTCCCCCCTCCCCCGCCGCCGGCAGCCTCCCTCGCCCCCACCACGCCGGCAGCCTCTTCCCACACCACCCCACCATACCAGTAAGCCCGTCGCCCACCCACACCGCCGGCAATCTCTTCGCAAACCCACGCCGCCGGCAATCCCTTCGCAAATCCACGCCGCCGGAGAGAGATCGGAGATATGGCAAGGTTCTCAGTTGGGCAAGAAGACGGGAAGGACCCAGCAGCTCTAGGCCCAAACGAAGGCCACGAAGAAGAAGAGGAAGAGCAGCCGACGACCAAAACGACGACCTGGATAATGAATCTGAAATTCATCGCGTACGGGTTATTGGTGGAAATGAAGTGGAACGACAGCAGCGGGACGGCAAAGATTGCGACGAAGCGGTTGATGCCGGAGCACTGGTCCGGCGAGAATATTTTCCACCACCGGACGGAGCCGTAGGCAAGGATCATAGCCACGTAGAGGGTATCCCTGTGGCATGGAGATTGCTACCACTGCGGTGATGATGCGATGAGCATGGAAGCTCAGAAGAATGCCACCCTCTTTTTCAGCATTATGAAATGACATATTTACCCCTGGATAAAGTCACTTAACGGACTTAGGGCTAACGGAGCCTAACAGAGTGGCTTGATTGAACTAATTAACAAATTCAGTGGTCACTTTGACACAAATCGAAGTTCAGTGGTCAAAGTGAAATTTGCCTAATAGTTCGATGGTCAACCGCGTAATTAACTCTAACCAGAATCAGGTAGTCAGTAAGTTCTTTTCTCGACAATGTCAGAAAAGAACTCTTGGCTACTTCTGTGTACTGCATTTCAAATGAAAGAAACAAGCCCATCTTTCAAAGGAAATTAAAAACCATTATGTATACTGAAGATATGTGAGACACATTTAGTAAACACTATGCAGTGGTCTGATATGATTAGTTCCATGAAAACTGGACAGTTAGTATGCGATGCTGCTTACACAGGAAAATTGTCAGTTTGCCACCTGCTAGAAACTTTAAACTAGTTGTTTTGAACCAAAATATGTAGTTGGGGGACCTGGATGCACATCAATACACTGTTGACCAATCCAACCACGTACACCCTCAAAGTTCCAGAATTTGAGTTTCCTCAGTTAAGCAAATTTATAGGTTAGAATATGAACACCTACCACTAGGTTGAACTCAAATTGTAATTATGAAGTAACTAACATCATTTGTTAAGTGAAACCAGAGTAAAAGTAACAAGTTAGATCAATGTTTAGGTGTTCACAAAGCAACGAGTAAGGTCATTGTTTAGGTAGGTGCTCACGAAGAAACGAGTAAGGTCAGTGTTTAGGTGTTAACATTTTAGCCTAGGAAAGGTCAAAGGGACCCAAACTTTGGGTAGAATATCTAAAGCCATACATTTGAAATCTTTTCGGTCAATGTCAGTGGCATAGCCAGAAACGTTGCACAAGGGGGGCACTTAAGAGAGAAAAAAACTAAACTTGAATAATGAAAATGTAATTGCTCACTAGACTCCCCAAATGGGTATGGTCAAATGGGCACAGGTGGAATGTTTTTGCAATGTTATTGGTAGCGATTTCATAGAACCGTTCCGAGCCCGCAGCTGAATCCTCAATTTTTTAGGTCAATTTATTTTCCCATCATTCCCACTTTTCACAAAAAAAAATCGACAGATAAGTTAAATTACTTACAGAAAAAGCAACACATTTTATTTTTAGTGTATTGGACACTTCCAAGGCTACTAAGAAGTAAGAATTCACAAACTAAAAAATGTCAAATTACTACTATTAATAAAGACAAAACGGGTCAATTTGATTACATGAAGATTAGGCTCTTCTCTGTTACTACCCCAATTCTATCCGAAACACCATTATATCCAATGGACCAGTATATAAATCACAAATGGTTAAAACACGTTATAAAGATCCAAAAAAATTCAGGACTCTTTACCATGGTTAATTCTATTATAAACATTGGCACCAAAGTCAATTTGACAATGAAACAAACAACAGGGCCGGTAACCCATCTATCTCTATTTGGATCTTTGTTCTATGTTATCTCCCCTTTCCGAGATCTATATCTGGAAAAGCTGAAAAACTAAGAAAGGTGAAGAGAAGGAAAACATAGGTGGATAAAGAAGAGATGGGATAATGGGTTGAGATGACTGATATAGAGATATCAAATTGGAGTATGCCAGCAGATGATGATGTATTGAGCAGTGGGGTGGGCAGCAGTTCAAATATCCTAGCTTCTCTTTTTACTAGCTAGGTGATACTTGGTTGTTCAAGGAAATCCTTGTCGCTACTCCAAGTAGTTTCCTGAGTGTGTTGATTTCCTAACCAAGGACAGGTGACTCCAGATCTGAGGTTGTACTAGACTAAATTCAAGGGAGCCTGTGTCTACAAAGACCTTCAGATGTATTTGATTAAGAGATTACTCAATTGAGCTGTGTGCATAGTTCTTCCTGTGTTAATCCAGCATCTATGGAAGGAAAGGTGGTATTTGGTCTCCTGCCATGGTCTTCTACCCTGTACAGGCACTGTGTTGCAAAGCTGAAAAGTGAAAAGGTAAGGAGGTGAAGACTTAGACAGCAGCAGGTGGGCAAGTGCCCCCCTGTGCCCCCTGCTGCCTCTGCTTCTGGTCAATGTTCAGTGTTCAAGTTCTAACCTCGAAATTCCATTAATTTTTAACATCAGTCACTCTTCAATCACTCTTCGAATTAGAGTGTCATTAACCTCATTCAACCTTTAACCAAAGATCTACAATCTTTTCGGTAAATGTTCAGTTTTCACATTCTAACCTCGTTAAATTCCATTAAAATGTCAAGGGGGCTCAAATTTAGGAACTGAGGTGGTTTAAGTATACAAAAGGGGTCATCCTGTTGAAATCCAAAAACACATATCACAAGGACTGCCCAAAGCAATTTAGAGTGCCAGTAATATCATCCCAACACTTCAATAAAATCCACAGCCCAGAAATCACCCACCAAAAATGCCATGGCAATCAACTTCTAAGCAATACCCATCTCAAATAAACATAATTCGTGTCAAGAAAGGGAGAGTTAAAAGACCTGGGAACCCAAGAAGATGATCCTCTGACGAAGGAGCATGTTGGTGGTGTCAAGCTCTTCCGATTTGGGCAGCCGTGACGGCGGCGCCGAGTAACCGGCCACATCCCAGTTGCTAGATAGGGTGTCCTTTATAGTACTACTAGTCGAGAAGCTATTGTTCAAAGCTTTAATGGATAAGGGTCTTCTTGTTCTACTGTGACTACAAGTGTGCGTGGTCCAAGTGGTCGATATTGGATGGTGGTGGTGGTTAATTTTCAAGACGACGGCGGCGCCACCGTAGTTGAAGAAGCCCGTGGGTCTCGACGGTGGTGGCGCTGTTGTGAACGTCAGACAACCCCTTTCCATTTTTCCCTCTTCGCCTGGTAATCTACAGATTTGGGTATTAGCTACAAATTGAGGCTTTAGCTCAAATTGGTAATAGTTTCGTCTATCTTTTTTTTATTTGGTTGGAATACTTTCGCCTGTCATCGGTTCAGTGCAGACAGGTGAGGTGGGCATAATTGTCACTAAAGGTAAAAGTATCCTGAACGATGAGGCGGCATTTATTTTCACACGTTATTGTAGAAATGCTTTAACGAAACTATTTATTTCTCATACATTAATTTGAATCCTTTTTCGGTAAAAAGTTGTGCGAAAAGTATTTCCTTCTTTTTTTTTCAGTTTAACGATAAGATAGTATCAAGAAACTTGCGTGTATCCTATTTTTTTTACGTTTCGGTTAGGTCAAAAATAGATCATTTAACTTCAAGAGATTGGGCTGACAGTCAAAGAGGTTCGCTTCGTCCCTTTAACTTCCTTGATTCAAACATTAAGACCAGTATATGGAAACAAAATACTCTTCTAAATATATCAAATCAATGTAAGGGGTGCGCTTTTAAGATCGCTCGAAAAGGAGACTTAGTCTGAGTTGACGCTAAATTTGGCTCACGAATACTCCTTACCATCCAAAAAAAAAAAAAAACACATCATCTACATCTAACCTAAATGATTCACACTAAATTAATTTCTCCTATTCTTTTACTTAGTATTGACCTATGTGTACAGAGAAAACTACAAGCACACTAGTTGATGTCGACATGGTCGTAACCTTAGTAAAACCAGGCAAACTTGCTAACTCACAAGGGTATGGAACTCAATTAGAAGATTACGATATGATTGAAGAAGCTTCAAATCCAGCTTTTCAAGCCGCTGCTGAGGTTATGTGATGATCGAAAAGTTTCTTGTCTTTCTTTGAGTGTAGTGTCTGCTCAATTTTTCTGATGTCCCACTTTTGAGAATACGAAAGGGAAGGTCGACCTATCTTCAATTCATGACTTCGTAATTGTATCTGGAAATGCTTTCAGCAAATCAAGACTGCCAGTAAGGCCACCCCTCTTCTTCTCATCAAACTATCAGTAAGATGCCATAGTTCTCAAGGTTCGCTGGAAACATTGTTTCAGTTTGGTTTCTTTTTCCGAGGCTCTGTAAACTCAAGCTCAGCTTGAAGGAAACGTTTTATAAAAAGCCACTATTATTTTGCATCATCTTGTAAGCGTTGCTCTTTAGGGTCAATGTCGCTTTTATCCTTGAGTTTATGGATATAATATAATTAAAACTCTTCAATTTTTTACAACATAAACACTCATTTTCAAAGGACGAATAAAGTGTATCGAAATTTATAAAAGTTGGGGTTCCGTGGCAATAACTAACGGTTTTGACTTATGTGACAATTTTATGTCTTAAAAATGTCAATACTACCATTAACTCTTCAAATACGTATTGTTTGCAGTCTCGCATTCATTTCGCTTTCTTCCGCTCTTTCACACACACACACGTACCTACATATGCACGAATATGTAGAAACACACACTCATGCACACACACATTAGATCTTTTTGTTGTCTGATGTGTGTGTGCGCATGTGTGAAAGTGTGCGCAGATCTCTGCGTGAGCAAGTGTGTGTTTATTTGTGGGACTTAGATTGTGAAAGGAAGGATATGCACATTGAGTTCAGCTGCCTTGCTTATGGTAGCTTTGGTGTTCAATCACTTTTTGTGTGCATGTATGCGTTTATGTGCATATTTGTGTGAGTACGCGAGTCTGTGCATATCTTTGTATGCAAGAATGTGTGTGCTTGTGTGCGCGAGTTTGTGCATATCTCTCTCTGCGTGAGAGTGTGTGCGTATTTTTTGTGGTGGTTTTGGAGTTCAAAGATGCAAATCTAGAGAGCGATGAGGTAGTTTGTGGTGTTTGTGGTTGTGAGTGCTCGAGGATGCGTTGATGTGATCTGAGAAAAAAGACAAGAACAAAGAGAGTGAAGATTGGAAGGACAATTTGGCTTCTCCATAGAAAAAGTGTACTCTGCTTAGATTTCATCTGTCCAACGGATATAGGTGATAATATGTCATAACTGAGTTTTTTTTCCCTTTAATAAGACCCTAAACTAAAAGATAAAAATAACATTATTCCTTATTAGTTACTCAGTGTATGTAGTACTTTGTTATTCAAAGAGAAGTCATTTAAGGTACTTATTTTTTTAGTCAACAAAAATATTTAGATTCAAATCTTGAGTGAAAGAGGGAGACAGAGAGACTAGTTACCATTTTTTCTATGTTTCAAGTTAATGATCTAACTTTTTTTGTTTGCTTGTCATTTTCAGATTAAGTTTTTAAAAAGTAATAAATTCGATAACTATTCATCAACTCTTGCATATATTTTTTAGAACTCCTCCCACTAATTTTGATTTATGAAATTAATAGAAGATGATATTCAGACAACATTGAAGAGTTTTAGAAAAAAATTATGTGACGTTTAGTTAGTCAATGTTATCTTATGCTACACGTTCTCAACAAGCCTTAGACTACATGAGAAAAAACATAAAATAGCATATGTTTACACGAGTTTACTAGCAAAAAATATGAGTTTCGGCGATTGCAACACAAATCAAACAAACTTTCTTTTGAAGTCTAATTGTTTAAGTTCACTATGGACAGTTACCAAGTATCTAAGGCTCTAATGCATTTGTAATTATAAAAAACTTCTTTGTAAAAAAAAAATATCATTGCACTCCTTTAATTTATTGACAGAAGTTTGTTTTGACAATATATTTTTTTATTTTGTGTATGCCGGGGGTTTTTGTGCAAGGGAGTTCTGTGTGTAGACAGTGGGATTTGTGCAAAGATGAATAGGTGATTATTTCTTAGTGATAACTAAATGTAATTTTATTTGAATGTTAAACTCAAACTTATCAATTAAGTACCTAAAATTATACTTTCTTCGTCTCAAAATAATTGATCGGAATTTTGTCAATAGTCTTAAGTAGCGTTTGAAATTACTTTAAGTTTTTTTTCTCAAAAACGTGTTTGGCACACAGTTTTTTTTTTTTAGTTTTTAAATCATGACTATTTTTGAAAACTCTCATTTTGAAGTTTTGAGTTTCCAGTTTTGATTTTATTTTTAAGACCACCACTGCCACCCGCACCACGGCCACCTGCCATCCCACCATTGCCACCTGCCACCCCCACCACCAAAGAAAAAAGTCAAAATAAAAATTGAGTAATCAAACACCTAAAAGAAAAAAACTCAAAATAAAAACTGTGTAATCAAATACTCATTTATTTTTGTAAAAAATAAAAACTAAACTGATTTTGATTTTTGTTTTTTCGGAAACTGAAAACCAAAACTATAGTGATTTCAAACAGTCCCTTTAGTTTTTCATTTTTACCCTTTGTTTTTAAGTTCAAGGACCCACTTTGTTCCCATATCTCTTTTATCTTCGGGAAAACTAAGTAGAGGTGTTGTTTCCTTATTGTTAATTCTTTTTTTTTTCCTTACTCATCCCCCATCTTCTCCAATTCTCCTCCATTTTCCTAACGTTATGTCAAGATCAGACCAGTTAACACAACCAGATCCATAGAATTTTCGGATCTCCCATATTCTTTTCCTGAAGACACATCAATCCATTGAAGAACCCAATAAGCTACCAAATTCACAACAACAACACTAAAATTTGCAGAGAGCCTTATTCGTGAGAAAAGAGAGAAAGAAGTATCGAGACGATACCTTTAATTGACTTAGAGAGAGAAAGAAATGTCAAACCAAAGCCTTTAACTAACTTGGGTAACGTGGCTGCTTGTAGGGCGTAAGATTAAATTGGACGGTGGATATGGGATTACATCACCTCTGTTGTAATCATGGTCACAACAGAGAATCTGTATCTTTAAAGATAAGATTTAGCCTAGTCATTTGCCTAGGGCGCCTTGTCATTCACTTGGGAGTTTCGCCTAGGCACACCTCATCATTTGTCTAGGAACACCCTCAGCTTTTGCCTAGGCAGTAGGCTTCTCACCTTACTACCCTTTTTTTCCTTCGACCACTAGAGCCACCTTCTTTTGACCACCATGGCCGCCTTAAACCACCGCTTACATCAATCAACAACATCATCAGGGTTCTCTCAAGCACTACTACTAATTCTTTTTAAAACCAAAATCTACATTAATTATGTTGCCCGTTGGAGGTAATAGTGATGTTTGAGAGGCTGTGACTTTTACTAGAATAATGGAGAGAGACAATAGAGTGAAGTGGAGAGGAGAGAGGGGCGAAATGGGTCAGCGGAGAGAAGAAAGAAAGTGGGTCAGGGGTAAATGAAGAGAGAGAAAGAGAATAAAATTAGACAAAGGGAAAAATTGGAAAAGTATTTACAAAATATTTCCTAATCTGAAAACTAAGCAATATTTTTTAACAGAAAAATTGAGCGATTTACAAAGAGGTATAATTATATATTATTGAAATTAAACATTTTGAACAAATTAAAAAATACCTAAAACTAAAACCTTTTCAATAAAATATTTAAACGAGTGCAACGGATTTACTAACTAAAAAATAAACGAATTTAGTAACTAAAAATAAAGCATTTATTTTTACAAAGATTAAGAAAACTATATACAAGCAAACAGAAATAGACAACGAGAATGGTAAGTTAAACCAAGAAACCTGGTTATTATCGCCGGAAGAGAAATTGTGAGCGGCAGAGAGGTAGAGAGATAGGAGATATGGCAAGGTTCTCAGTTGGGCGAGAAGACGATGTGGAAGGACCCAGCAGCCCTAGGCCCAAACGAATCAGGACCAACGTAACTCTTATCAGGCGACGACTGAACCCACACCTACACTACCAACGCTCCATCAACGCAGCCCCAACAGACGACGAATTAGTCGAAGAATTGGAGGAGGTACACTCCGAAGAAGAAGAGGAAGAGCAGTACGATGACCAAAACGACGACGGACAAGGAGAAGAGGAAGAGGAATTAGAAGAAGAGGAGCAAGCATCCGACCATCAGGACGAAGAAGTAGATTTTGATCGCGAGGATGAGGAACTGGTGGGCGAGCACCTGGTTGACGGTCAGAATGGAGGGATCGGGGAGGAACGTGGATCGGACGGTCGCGATTCGTCGAGATCTAGTGTGGACGGCTCCATCTCCGTAACCCTAACCGATCCGGATGTCTTGGATTGCCCCATCTGTCTCGAAGCCTTGTCCATCCCCGTTTTTCAGGTATGTTTGTGCATGCTGTTGATTATTGTCGATGAATTGCATTGTTTTGCGCGGAAATTGTTTGGGGCCATTTCGCTGTGGTCCACTAGGGTTCAAGCACAATCTTTTTGGTACGAGAATGGGTGATCGAAATGGTTACCTAGGTAAGGCGCGTAGTGCACTAGAAGTTGGACGCCTGTGGTGAGAACAAACTTAAACGATTACCTATGTGAGGGTCACCTGATCGACAGTGGAAGCTTCTTATTAGGAGTTACTTGCTATAATGGTGTTAAGTCATGATACTTAGTGACTAAAAGCTTGGTTTTTTTAGGCAATAGTCCCTTGTTGTTGAGTTATTAGTCAAGGTTTGAGTCCAGCCCTATTATGACACTGCAGGTTGTTTGGTAGTATATAGTGCTTTTTATTTATTTGAAAAGTTGGTCTTATTTTGGGATGGTGTTGTCAGCATCGATCAGACAAAATTTGTTACTCATATGAGTCTCCCTGCACCTTCCAAATGTGATGCTAATAATTTGTCATCATCAGCAAGATTGGAAAGAGCATGCCAAAACTTATTTAGAGCACACTTTAGCAAAAAACTACAAACAGGAAGAAGGAGAGGGAGATTCAGAAAAGATGGGGTGTGTGTGTGTGTGTGTGAGAGAGAGAGAGAGAGAGAGATTCATCCCTACTTCTATGGAAACACAATTTCCAATTACAACCCATGCTCACAAGGTCACGATGGAGGAATCTTATAGGTGTAAAAGCTTGCCCTTAAACATCATTTGGATTGATACAGTCTGAATGACCCAAAAAGTGAACTACCATGCTCCCCTTTCTCAACTTTGCATATAGGTTCTATCCGGCAACTCCCTTCTCAATTAGTTGACAGGACAAATTCTCAAAAATAAACATGAACGTTAAGGATGATAACATCGTTGGCCCCATTCTCTAACAACTTAAGCTTTTAGAGCATATCTTAACATGGTATCGAAGCTCGTAAGATCTTGGATTTAATTCTTCCGGCTTGCATATTTGGTTCCCTCTTTTATAATAGTGCAATGTGCACTCCGTTTATTTGTGCACTTGGTGAAGGTGCACCATGACTTATTTCTGGTTGATTTGTCTCTCTACATGCAATCGTGGGCTTGCACACGAAGGAGAGTGTTAAGCATATTAACATTGTTGGCTTCATTCTCTAACAGCTTAAGCTTTTAGAGCAAATGGTAACTTAACAGTGAAATACCCCTCTAGACTATGGCACAGTACATGCAAGAGCACGAAACAATCTCAAGGATAGAAAACAAATAACTGTTTTGGCAAAGCAATGGAGTCGATTAAATTTGTCTTAAATAGTACAATCCTAATTATTGCTGGTGAATATGTTAACTTTACTTCTCCACGAAGGGTAAAGAAAAAAGGAAATATACCGTGAATTCGTGGTACCACTTGAGAAGTTATAATACTCGGCTAATAAATTTTATATTTAGATCATAACTGAAAAGATCCAACTTCATTCAACAAGGAAAAACCAGTGGTCATATCTAACTGCAAGCATGAAGCGACTAATCATCTATCCAATCTGCTAAATTGAAAAGGTGAATTTACTCCACAATGGTAGCTTGTGAATAGACACAGAACCTGGATATAGCAGTTTATGCTACATTATTAGATATCAACAGTGACTGAATATGGATATTTGGCTAACAGAGTTGTTACAAGTGAATCGAGCAGTTTATATAAGACTGGATCAACATCCCACCACATTAAAGTTAGCGGTAACATAATTTGTTGGTTGTCCTGTGCACCACCACCATGTTACCGTAGTTAGATGTCCCAATATGCGTTAGATAACACCCTCACATCCTTCACTTCGTTGCAAGCCTGAAAAATACTTTGGATACCCCCTTGACCCACGGAGCTCATGAGATTAACTTTGCAATTCTTTCGTACAAAGTGGATGAGTGGGGAATTTCACTCGTGGCAGTCATGATACGGAGATTCTGCTGCAGCGTTCACCTTGATGGCTTTTAATCTAGAATCATCATTCGCCTTCCAGATAGCTATGGCCCCCTAGGTAGCCTTCTACTTGACACTCCCATCAGCTCAAGTCTTTCAATTAGGTCAAATCAAGTCTTTCTCTTGGCTAGAATAGAAGTAATAGCACGAGATGTTATTGGTTCTTGACAGTATCCCAGTCATCGTACTTCTGTTGTAGCTTATTGCAATTTCCTTGTGGTTTCTTCTTCCCTAGTTATGTATGTTCAAAACAGCCCAATGCATAGTGTTCCATACATTTGACTTCTAAGCGTTGTTATTAGGATTGAGCTGGTATATATTCTTGGTTTGTTGGTTCAACTTCAACCGATTTAACTTGTTATGAGGCTAAGTTAACGAAAATGCATTAAATGTATCTATTAAAGAACGGTCGATGCAATTATTGCTCACTGGTATACATCTAGATATTTCTCAAGAATTACGAACTCTTCGAAAGTTGAAAGTACAGATCTCTTTAGTAGGTGCATATATTCAGGTGACACAATATATATATTAATGTTCTAAAGTTTATGAAACCTTAACTTTGTAGTTTTAAAGGACTAAGTTGTCTAAATCAACCTAATCACACCCCTGTTGTAAATGAATATCCAAAAGAACAAAGCAAACTGGTCAAATATGAACATTACATATATGATGCTGTTATGTAAACACAAACATGCTGCTGCTGCAGCAATGTGTTTGTTTGTTGTTCCAAAACGTCAAGGGTTTGAATTCCTCCTTTTCTGAAATTGTGAGTGAAGGGTCTTGCGGGTCCAACTGTCTGGTTTCTAGGCAGTTGACATATGGGTCATCAGGTTTATGCAGTTTTATCAAGTTTACTTACATGTCTGATCCAAAAGGAAACTGAATTGGCGGAGAGGCTGGTTCAACTGGTTCAACTGACTGGTCTTGATAACCATCCTTCTGAGTTATTTGGAGTGGGGCAGCTTTGTTGTTGCGCTAAGGCTTGTCCTCTGTTGTCGGATGTGGGCTTTTATATAGGTGCTTGGTTTGCGCTGTCTGTTGGTCTTATCACGCACGAGCACCTTTTTCAAAAGCACAGATTATTGTAGTTCGTAGATACTGATATCCAGCGGAACCTCAAATGTTTAGGATGTTGAGGAGCTTTAATTTTTAATAGATATTCTGGCAATAATTGAGCAACTGGCCTGCTTTTTACCATGACAGTTGTTAGCATATCCTTTGACGCATATGCACTTGCTGTCGGTCGTAAATTGACAATCGCCTTGTATTTGTTTGTTTACTTTTCTGTTTTGTATTGGATATGAAACAATCAGGTACCTAGTGTTTATAGTTATCCATGACTAGTTGTAGCTTATTGCTTATACACAAAGTTATAGCTAATTAGACGACGACATCAACTGACTGGTCTTGATAACCATCCTTCTGAGTTATTTGGAGTGGGGCAGCTTTGTTGTTGCGCTAAGGCTTGTCCTCTGTTGTCGGATGTGGGCTTTTATATAGGTGCTTGGTTTGCGCTGTCTGTTGGTCTTATCACGCACGAGCACCTTTTTCAAAAGCACAGATTATTGTAGTTCGTAGATACTGATATCCAGCGGAACCTCAAATGTTTAGGATGTTGAGGAGCTTTAATTTTTAATAGATATTCTGGCAATAATTGAGCAACTGGCCTGCTTTTTACCATGACAGTTGTTAGCATATCCTTTGACGCATATGCACTTGCTGTCGGTCGTAAATTGACAATCGCCTTGTATTTGTTTGTTTACTTTTCTGTTTTGTATTGGATATGAAACAATCAGGTACCTAGTGTTTATAGTTATCCATGACTAGTTGTAGCTTATTGCTTATACACAAAGTTATAGCTAATTAGACGACGACATCAAAAAAGCTTAGGCGTTTCAATATTTTCACGACTTTCAAATCAGCATGACAATTGGGCCTATTCACACAATGCATCTTTAGTAGTATGAAGTAGACATGAGAAGTACTTCTTTGGAGTTTTTTGATGTTTCTGCTGTTAGAGAAGAACTTATCATCTTGGTACTTGCATTGAATGATAGATGATGCTTTAGAGAACTCAATTCTTAGCTGACATGCATCTTAAATGTTGCTTTGACCTCTTCCATTTTTGCTGGTGACTATGTAGTGCGAGAATGGGCATACAGCGTGCTCCCCTTGCTGCCGCAAGCTTAAACATAAGTGCCCCTCTTGCTCTTTGCCAATTGGCTATAACCGTTGCCGGGCCATTGAAAAGGTTCTTGAATCAGTGCGAATATCATGCCGGAACATGAAGCATGGATGCAAAGAGACGATGAGTTACAGTAAAAAACATGACCATGAACAGACGTGCATCCATGCATCTTGTTCGTGTCCTCTTTCTGGCTGCAGCTTCGTTGGCTCTTCCAAGCAATTGTACAAGCACTTCAGCAACAAGCATCCGAATTCTGCAACAAGCTTTTCGTATGATGATTACTTTTCCGTTTCCTTAGGAATCAATCAGAAGCACATAATTCTTCGAGAACGGACTGAAGGGATGATATTTATACTCAACAAAGGTATCGAATGTCTTGGAAATGTGGTCAATATCAATTGTATTGGGCCGAGCTCATCAAAGATAGAATGTTCATACGATCTTATAGCAAGAGATGGGGCCAGCTATGTTATATTACAATGTTCTGCAAAGAACATAGCAAGATGGTTCGAACATCTTCCTCCAAGGGCATTTCTCCTACTTCCAAAGGATTTGATTGGTTCTCATGGACAGATCAAGTTCCAGATACGCATAAAGAGGCCCGTTATAGATTAAAGTTAGGGCTTGTTTGATAAAACTAAAATTTAAGTGTTGAAAATTTAAGCGCTGAATTTGTAAAATAAAAAACTTTGAGCAACTGAATTTTCCCTACTGAAAAATAAGTTAGCATGTTGGCAAACTAGTGTCTGATAATTGTGCAATTTTATAAACTTATTTATCAGTTTTATTTGAATTATAGTTGTAAGTATTTTATAAATTTTTTTTTATTGTTTTTGACCGTGTTGGTTGTATTGGCGGCGGCGGGGGGGGGGGGGGGGAGAGAGAGAAGGTGTTGATAAGGTGTTGGTGGAGGTGCGTAAATATGTGGTGTTGGAAATATTGGCGGTGGTGGCAAGTTGCGGTTATGATGATGGCTGCAGTGTATAGCGGATGTAGAGATGGTTTTGGCAAACTTGCCAGAGGTGATGGTGGTGGTGGCGGCAGCAATGGTTTGGTGGTGAGGCCGTTGGTGGTAGCCATGGTGTGGTGGTGGTAGTCTAGTGGCGGCTAGGCCTGGGTAATTATGGTGGTGGTGGAGAAAGGAACATACGAGTTGTGGTGGTTGCTCTAGAGCGATGTAGGTGGCGGTGTTAGCAAATTGATTGTGACGATATTGTGGTGGTAATTATTATTTTACGTAAAGTTTTGTTCAATAAATGTTGAACATCTATTGCACTTAAATTTAAGTGATAAGTGTTAAGTAATAGTTTAACATGGCTTAAAGTTTTGCTCTATTTTTGAAAAGAATTTTCAAGTGTTACACGAACAAGCATTATTAAACGCACTAAGGTAAAAATCAAAATCGTTGGAAATTTTAAGTTTTAAGCGCTTAATTGTATTATCACACTCACCTTTAGTCAAATTAGCTACTTATTATCTCATCCGGGAATCAAATCAAATAAAGGTAATAGGATTCCAAATTTGCAGATGGAACTTGCTTCTCTCTTTTGTGAAATTTGGTATTGTGCTGCTGCTTATTGGTCTAAATAGCAGTACTATCCATCTTTGCATTTTCGGTCTGGACTCTAATGTCTAATGAGAGAGTCTGCTGTGTTGTTTGAGTTGAGCGCACACACCAGAAGGGAAATTAAAGGCTTTCAGTTGGACCAAAGCTTGAGTGACTCTTGGCTGGCGGTGAAACCACATAACAGCAATTGCAGAATGAAGAAGTGTCATGAGTCCCCCAAATGCATTTCAGCTTGCCCTTGTTATGCCCATTAAAAAGCTTCTACTCCTCCATTGTGAAGCTATCTTAATTATACAGTTTTATGGTAGGAACTAGGAACCATGGTGAAGTTGAATATATGTTTGTGAGACCAATTCCTACTCGAATCAGATGCATAAAAGCGCTGTCTAGATAAAATTCAAAGAGCGTTCACTGTTACTTTGAACAGTTTACTAATATATTTTGTACTTCTTATTATTAACATTACATAATACTATAACTATTATAATATATATACATATAGACCCACACACACTAGTAAGGATCACGTGTTTTGCACGTTATATATTGATTTGAAATAAAAATATTGTAAATCTTGATAAATTTTCTTTTTATCAATATAACTATTATAATTAAATTATAATAAAAAATCAGCTGTTAACAGCTAATCAAAGACTTGAAGTATGAAAAGTTTATTGCACAAAACATGATCTTACTTTCAAACCCAAAATTTTCACGACAATTATCACAAATATTTTGCACTATTTATCATACTTATTTCTTTTGTCATATCAAGTTGCCGCTAAAGAGAATCCTGACTGTTTTATATTATATTTTGTTATCAAAGGTACACTGACATTGTAATTAGTCTCAAGCATCTTTCACAAAATATGTAACTCTTAAGAAACACTACAAGTTTGACTGTAATGATATTAACGAAAGTTCAAAAATTAACGGGAAAACGATTGTCGAAAGTAAAGTGTCTAACCAGAAAAAATTATGATTTATAAATGTATAACAAAGTTTGTAAGACGAAATAAGTTAGGAGCTTAAATGTTGTATCTTTAAAACTAAAAATCAAGCGAACTCAGGAGATCTAACAAAACACATATAGAAAACTGAACTGCATAGGCAACAAGTTTAATAGCCTTACCTTTTAATGATCTTTCCAAAGTATTTCTATCGTTCACTTTTAGAGTTTTAGCATCTTTACCTGCAAGCATCACCACCAAAGTTCAAAATATCATCACTTAGGATTTTCACTGTCATTCATTATCTATCTTGTTTCTTTCTGTACAATGATGATCATTTCTTGTAACGATGATTATTGGGGGTCAAAATATTTCCTGAAATTGATCATATTTCCTTTTTAAGTTGTTCCAAAAAAATTGATCATCTTTTAAATTAAGAAAGATTTTGTACTTGTTTTTACATGTTTACCATTTGTATATATTTTTTAATTCTACTTCTTTTTCCACATTTTATCCTCAGCCACCCCATTTTTCTCGACTAAACCACTTTCCTCCTCACCCTCTTTCTCTCTCTCTTTCTCTCGAGATAGAATGAGAAACTCTTAAAATAAGACTCATATACTAAATAATGGTTCAGTCAAATATGATTAGATAATTTGGAATTAAGGGAGTATAATTTTCATGTATCTCTTATTTTAAGATTAAAGTATAAAACAAGTATTTTTTTTTAACTTTTTCTATATTAAGCTCCAACGTTCGCCTCGCTTAATCTTAATTATACCTTTTTTTTTACTTTTCAATTAATTTATTTCTCTTGATAGTGCACTTAAACCTCTCTTTTATTTTTATCTAACACGATCTTGTGCATTTTAGTAGTACAATAAGGCTATTAATCTAGTTGTGCATGTAATTTAGCATATATTTGCTATAAGACTTTTATTTTTAACACAGATTTATATATGATACTAGTTTGATCTCGTGTGTTGTGCACGTGAGCAACAACTATCAAAATACTTATTAAGAGATCTCGTATTTATATGCCTAATAGCAATTACAAAATTGATAGTGATAATAAGATAATTAAAAAATTATTTTTACCTTTTTTAAGGAGTTTTCCTACCAATTTTTATCGTAAAAAAATGAACTTGAGTAATAATTATTAGTGATAAATGAAGATGTAAAATAGTGTATGAAGAGAAGAACTGATGAAGAATATTGTGTTTCCTTAAATAATAAAAACGATTTAAGATTAAAAGGGAATATATAGAGAATTACTTTTGTCAAAATTTAGGAATTAATGGAATTATAAAGATATAAATATCAAGATCACCAAGAAAACAGTAACAGTACATAATAAATGATTGAAAAAAATGAGTGTGTAAACTATAAATGAAACTTGTAATGAAATAAAAGGAAGGAGATTATGGTAGTTTAAGAGAAAAGCTGATGGAGAATATTGTGTTTCCCTAAACAATAAAAAAAATTATGATTAAAAAAGAATATATAGAGAATTACTTTTATCAAAATCTAGGAATTAATGGATTGTAAGAATATAAATAAATTTTTTGAGTGGAGCATGTTGACATATAAGAAAGAGAAATGTAAAATATATATAATTGGTTGAATTTCAAATGAAAATAAGGAATTCAAATAAAATTGTGTATGTATTAGAGAGAGAGAGATAGAGATAGAGAGAAAGTCCAAATCATTATTAAAAAGTAAGTAAAATTAGAATATTTTAAAATTTTCAAGATAGGAAAGTCCACGTGGTAAATTAAGAGAGTGTCCAAGTAAGCAATAACTGGACAACATTCTCTCAACTTCGGCTTTCATATATATATATAGGGAGCTGATCCCTTGACAGCGCTGGCAAAATATGAGATCTTGCCAGCGCGATCTGGCCGTCCATCCCGAAGGGATGGACGGCCCAGATCACTTTTTTTTGCGGCGCTGTCAGTCGTCTGCTACACTGTGTAGCGGACGGATCTTTTTACCATCTTGCCCTCGCTCACCCGTCCGCTAGACTGTGTAGCGGACGACATTCTTGGGCCCACATCGTCCGACAAAAAGTAGTCCGCTACACTGTCTAGCGGATAACTGTGACAACTATGTAATTCTGACACAATTGTGACTTGTCTGACACAATTGTGACTTATTGTCGGCAATTCTGTCTGCTACACAGTATAGCGGATAGTATTGCCCAACCCCAAAACCTACTCAATTTTCTTTCAGCACAATTTTCTTCTCCTTCGGAGTCGCTTCCATTTTCAGCTGCCTTCAAGCCTACTCAATTTTCTTTCAGCACAATTTTCTTCTCCTTCGGACTCGCTTCCATTTTCAGCTGCCTTCAAGCTTCGAGTAACACTTGCTTCAAGCTTCGCTCAAGCAAGGTAAGTTTGCTTCAAGTTTTCTTGATGTTCTAGAAATTTGTCACTGTATTCATCAATTTGTGATTTTATACTCTAGATTTTTTGTGATGTTCTAGACATGATGTTCATCAAAAAGGTATAATTTGTTAACTTTATATTTAATTCATTATAGTTTAATTCGATTTTTTGGCATGATGAATTCATCTATTTATCTTACTAATTTAAATTTGTTATGTTCAATAAATTAATAATTGTTAATTTGGAGACACTTTTGAGATTATGCATACCGTATGTTTGTCATCCTAAATTGGTCTATTCGCCAAGGTAATTTTTAGGTAATATTTTCAGTTAGAAATGCCATTTGATTGTTAAGCGTAGTCTATTTCTACACAGCTCTTGTTTCACAATGTCTGATTTCGTGTCAAGCTCCAACGTCCCCGTAGATGCTAGTGATCCGTATCTAGGACGAACATTTGCTACGTTGGAAGAAGCTGAAGAATGTTTTCGAGCGTATTCATTGAGGGTTGGTTTTGGCATTAGAATAAAGACTTCAAGAACAAGCACCATAACGAGAAAGATATGCTCTCGCTTATACGAGTGCCATAGGAGCAGAAACCCAGTGCAAAATGAGACACGCGTAGGCAATGATGACAGTGATGACGAAATAGGATATCCGCGTAGAAGACGGGACTGTTTTGAGCGCACAAATTGCCAGGTCAAGATGTTTGTAAGCTACAAACCCAAACACGACCATTTACTTATTACCAGCCTGGAACTGGCACACAATCACCCGTTAGTAACCCCTTCTAAGGTGAGTCAGATGCATCAACACAAGAAGATGGGTAAGGTCATAAGGAGCCTGATTCAGACAATGAGCAATGCGCGACTAGGACCTACCGACACGCTTAATGTTAGTGCTGAACCGGCTGGGAGAACTCAAAGTTTGACCTTTAACACGACAGACGTTCGTAACGCGGTCCGAACCCATAGACGAGCCGCATATGACCTCAATGATGCTCAAGCCACAATGAGCCTATTGAAACGGATGCAGATGGAGGACCCGCAGTTGACCTTCGATTATAAACTTGACGACGAGCATCGAGTTAGCACAATTTTTTGGGTCGACGGTCGTTCGAGGCTTGCTTATAAGCATTTTGGGGATGTCGTGACGTTCGACACCACATACCGTACCAACAAGTACTCGATGCCGTTCGCCCCTTTCACGGGGGTCAATCATCATTATCACTCCATCCTGTTCGGGTTCGCCTTGTTAAGGGACGAGACCGAGAGTTCTTTTGAATGGTTGTTTAGGACGTGGCTGGAAGCAATGAACTTCAAAGCACCCAAAGTGATCATCACCGATCAAGATTTGGCAATGAAGAAGGCTATTGCGACCGTCTTCCCAGACACTCGGCACAACTTGTGCACCTGGCACATAAGCAACAAATACCCGGAACGGCTGCATCACGTGTACGCAAAGTATCCAGACTTTAAACAGGATTTTGACAAGTGCTTCGTTGTTCGTAAAAGAAAGGGCTGCCGACTTTGCAACAACGTACAAACAAAGGAGAACGTTGCTCGAGACCCCGCTGGAGCTGAACGGTGCCAAAGTCTATACGAAGGAGATCTTCTTGCTATACCAAGTAGAGCTGCGAAAATCCGGACGATACAGTATAAACAAGGTGGCAGAAATGTCTACGCGTGAGTACAAGGTTTATTCGCTCGTGAATGACCTCGTCCCTGAGAAGCTGCGCAGAATGTATACGGTGAGCCACGACACATTGACGGACTCGGTGACATGTGTTTGCAAGAAGTTTGAGTTCCATGGCATCCTGTGTAGACACGTTCTGCGGTTTTTCACCCAGAAGAATATCAGGACAATCCCCGATAAATACGTCTTGCCACGGTGGACGAAAGGTGCAAACAGGTTGCACGGTACCATTTCCTTTCCGGAGCACCCGTATACTGACTTTGAAGAATCAGAGACGTTGCGGTATAATCATCTGGTGACGATGTTCACCCGTTTGTCCGTAAAGGGTGCTGCTACAATGGTCGGTTATAAACATCTCCTCGAGGTAGCTCAGCAATAAGAGCCCATCGTCGACCAGTTGGAAGCAGCTTCAGTCACCAATGCGATTGACACCGAGCCTACGACGGGGGTATCAGAAGATGACGAGCCGGAGGAGGAAGACGACATTGATATTTGTTTGTTGGATCCAATTATATCGCAAACGAAAGGCCGCAAGAGATCTACGCGGATGAAAAGCTCTATTGAAACGGCAACTCAACCTAAAAAGCTGCGAAGGTGTGCATTGTGCAACAAAATGACCGACCACGACAAGCGGAACCATTACAAGGCACTGGGGATAAGTTCAGGGGGTTTGCAAGACGGGGAAGAAGGTGACGCCGAAGATGAGGACGAACAAGCTGCAGTGGACCTTTAATTTTTTGTACAACTTTATGACATTTGTAATAATTTTCGGAGGGATAATTTTTCGACCGAATACTGGAATTTTTTAAAAATGGACCTATGAGAGGCCATCGAATCAAATCTAAAGTCTTTATTTCAAAAAAAAAAAATTTGTTTTTTGTAAGCCCCGTCCGCTATACAATGTAGCGGACTTCATCGACTTTTGGTCTTTTACGTCCGCTATATTGTATAGTGGAGAGGTGGCACCGAAGTAAAACTTTTGTTCTTTTACGTCCGCTATACAATGTAGCGGACGTCATAACAGACAAACTTTTGGTCTTCTTTAATGTCCGCTATATAATATAGCGGACGTCATCGCAGTAAAACTTTTGGTCTTCTTTTACGTCCGCTATACAATGTAGCGGATAACTCTACCCTATGATATATATTAATCATATCGGGCAATCGGCTGTTATCAGACCTATCTGGAGGGCACTCTCTCTGTCTCGAACATCTAGCCCAGGCCACTACTCCATCTCCGGCGACCCACATCTCCGGTGACCCACAACTCCGGCGATAAACCGTCCCCCCCTCAACGCCGACCTCGATGGCTTCTGGATCGGAGACCACCTACGATTTTATTGGCAACTTGCACCTGGCAGGCAAACACTTTTTCAAAGTCATGATGCCGGGGTTTGAGAATGAACTTGTATGCCATCCCTCTTTCTCTGTATTTTCGTGTGTTAAAGGTTTGATCTTTTGGTTAAAAACTAACCTATTTTTTGTGTATTGTGTTTGTTAGGACATACCGGAAGCCTTGACCAATCAATTTACAACAATTCATGAGAGTGCAAGATTATATAGCCGCAAGGGGGCATGGCAGGTTGAAATCAAGCTGAAGCCCAGCCGACCCCAAAAAAAGCAATTCGCAGAGGGTTGGAACGTCTTCGTGCGCCAGCATGGCCTCGAACTCGGGGACTTTGTAGTGTTTGAACACCTTGGGTGGTGGGATTTTCAAGTTGTAATCTTTGATCGGAGCACTTGTGAAAAAATTTCTTTCCCCCAATGTGAACCCTAATTTATTATTAATAAAATAATTTGTGTTCTTGTTGATTGTGTTTCGAAATTTTTCCTCGCTTAATTGTGTCGTTTGAGATTCCCTCGATATATTGAGATCGTTGATTGTGAATCGTACGATTTTACGTCCGCCATACAATGTAGCGGACGGCATAGCAGAAACTGATTTTACGTCCGCTATACAATGTAGCGGACGGCGCAGCAGAAACTCCACCCATCAACACTTAGAAAAATTTGGTCTTCATTTTACGTCCGCCATACAATGTAGCGGACGGCGCAGCAGAAACTCCACCCATCAACACTTAGAAAAATTTGGTCTTCATTTTACGTCCGCTATACAATGTAGCGGACGGCGCAGCAGAAACTCCACCCATCAACACTTAGAAAACTTCGGTCTTCATTTTACGTCCGCTATACAATGTAGCGGACGGCGCAGCAGAAACTTTTGGTCTTCATTTTACGTCCGCCATACAATGTAGCGGACGGCGCAGCAGAAACTCCACCCATCAACACTTAGAAAAATTTGGTCTTCATTTTACGTCCGCCATACAATGTAGCGGACGGCGCAACAGAGACTACACCCATCAACACTTAGAAAATTTGGTCTTCATTTTACGTCCGCTATACAATGTAGCGGTCGTCGCAGCAGAAACTCCACCGATCAACACNTAGAAAATTTGGTCTTCATTTTACGTCCGCCATACAATGTAGCGGACGACGCAGCAGAAACTACACCCATCAACACTTAGAAAATTTGGTCTTCATTTTACGTCCGCCATACAATGTAGCGGACGGCGCAGCAGAAACTACCCCCATCAACACTTAAAAAATTTGGTCTTCATTTTACGTCCGCCATACAATGTAGCGGACGGCGCAGCAGAAACTCCGCCCATCAACACTTAGAAAAATTTGGTCTTCATTTTACGTCCGCCATACAATGTAGCGGACGGCGCAGCAGAAACTACACCCATCAACACTTAGAAAATTTGGTCTTCATTTTACGTCCGCTATACAATGTAGCGGACGGCGCAGCAGAAACTGGTCTTCATTTTACGTCCGACATACAATGTAGCGGACGGCGCAGCAGAAACTCCACCCATCAACCGCCATACAATGTAGCGGACGGCGCAACAGAGACTACACCCATCAACACTTAGAAAATTTGGTCTTCATTTTACGTCCGCTATACAATGTAGCGGACGGCACAGTAGAAACTACACCCATCAACACTTAGAAAATTTGGTCTTCATTTTACGTCCGCTATACAATGTAGCGGACGGCACAGTAGAGACTACACCCATCAACACTTAGAAAATTTGGTCTTCATTTTACGTCTGCCATACAATGTAGCGGACGGCGCAGCAGAAACTCCACCCATCAACACTTAGAAAAATTTGGTCGTCATTTTACGTCCGCCATACAATGTAGCGGACGGCGCAACAGAGACTACACCCATCAACACTTAGAAAATTTGGTCTTCATTTTACGTCCGCTATACAATGTAGCGGACGGCGCAGCAGAAACTGTCCTTCATTCCACTTCGGACAGACAATGTAGCGGACGGCGCAGCAGAAACTCCACCCATCAACACTTAGAAAATTTTGGTCTTCATTTTACGTCCGCCAGACAATGTAGCGGACGGCGCAGCAGAAACTACACCCATCAACACTTAGAAAATTTGGTCTTCATTTTACGTCCGCCATACAATGTAGCGGACGGCGCAGCAGAAACTCCACCCATCAACACTTAGAAAAATTTGGTCTTCATTTTACGTCCGCTATACAATGTAGCGGACGGCGCAACAGAACTTAAGAAATTTGGTCTTCATTTTACGTCCGCCATCCAATGTAGCGGACGGCATAGCAGAAACTTTGGTCTTTATTTTACGTCCGCTATACAATGTAGCGGACGGAATAGCAGAAACTTTTTGTCTTCATTTATGTCCGCTATACTATATAGCGGACGGCGCAGCAGAAAGCTCCACCCATCAACACTTAGAAAAATTCTCTACCTACATTTGTCCGCTACATTGTATAGCGGACGGCACAGCAGAAAGACTAAACTTCACTACTTAGAAAATTTTTGCACCATTTCGTTTTCCACATTTCAATCATTCCCAATGAGGCCAAAAAACCAACAACTGAAATCAATCAATCAGTAATCGACAGCACAAATCAACACAAATCAAATCACACTAATGAATCACGGTTTATGTAAAAAATACTGTTATGATACAAATCAAATCACACCAATGAATCACGGATTCTCGTCATAAGCCGGATTTTCTATAAACCTAACCGCTCTAGGCCGGCCTTTCATAATTTGCCAAGCTATTCTATATCTATAGGCTTCAACTTCTGCTTGGCTCCAGACGGCCGCCTTGAGGCTCTCAGAGCGACAAATGAAATCCATGTACATGCAAAGGAAGACGCCGCAGTCCGAAGTGTTACGTTGCTTGGGCCTCCTCTTCTTCAATCGCCTATCGAGATTTGGCCGCGCCGGTACGGGGTCACCACGGACACGATTGACCATTGCACAAAAAATATTCTGCGAGAAACAGAAAATGGCGTAAGACACGAGTTAAAATTTATGGCAAGATAGAATCAGAGCATTATACAGCGATCGTAATATTACCAATGCGTCCAACTGGGCTCTGTACATCTGCAGCACAGGCATACCGAGAGTATCGTCGTGGAGACTGTCGATCACCGATACGACTTTACTTGTTGGGGCGTAGCAAACCAAGTACCAGTGGTTTTATCCTATAAATAGGATTATAAACACATCGGCAACACTTGTGCTCACAGGACTATCCCTATTAAGATACGCTCGTAGGTTAGTGGACGGTCTCCAATGGGCCAACTTTTTCTTCCCCCTATGTTCAACCCACTCCCGCCATTCAGACACTAGGATGCTATGAAAAAAGGCATCCACCAAAAAAACGGCCGGATAGGTCGGCTGCTGCCGACACCTTTCCTTCAGAATCTCCACGTAGGTGGAGACGACACCGTTGTCTAACCACCTCCCCGGACCCAGGGAGGCCATAGCTCACAACGAGCAACTGTAATCCATGCCCTCCGGATGATCCACACTATACGACGCGTTGTCATGCCGGTAGCCGCTAAAATAACGCTCTCTGATTATCTGGCATTTATGCGACGTTAGGGGCTTCAACGGATGCCCTTTGCGATATTGCCCTCGGGGGTCGACCGGGGGATATTGCACTCCTTTGGGGGGGTCGACCGGGGGATATTGCACTCCTTCGGGGGGGTCAACGGGGGGGTATTGCCCGCCTTCGGCAATAGATGGTCCTTTCCACGGGACAATGGGCAATGTCTCGGACAGATTGATGTTTCTGAAACCCCAGTCTTGCGTGACTTGACACTGAGAGAGGGGTTGGGGTTCCGAATCCAATAGCAAAGAGAAGGAGGGCGCACTGTAATCTTCCAACGGCGCTTGAGCCTGGCCCATGGTGTTTGGCGGTCGCCAATAAACACCGATTTCCGGGACAGAGGGAAAACCATATCCCTGGCTCACTCCCAAAGTCTGTCCCGCCTCGGGAACAAACGGCCGCTGCCACCCCGGATAACCCATTCCCGGGGTGACGCCCGAAGGCCGTCCCGATGCTTGCCGCAAAAAATTCCCGCAGCCATACGCCAACGCTTCAGCCTGTTGGCGAAGCTCCTCGCCCATGACATCCACCAAATCCTTCCGCTCGCTCAACTTCTGGAAGAAGGCGAACGAGGCATTAACCTACATCCAGAGAGATAATAAATAAGTAACTTCGTACACACTTAGAATGATCAAGTTCAATTAGAAGCACTGGTTGGGCAACTTACCAGATTGTATGCCATTTGCTCATCGATCTGACCCCTAGGGTGGTACTTCTCCCCGCGTTCAAACCTTACTGGAGCTACTCTCCTCCGGGTGATGCGGTAGTACCACTCATTGTACTGTTCGATGCTGATGACGGGGTCAGGCTCCGACATAATGGTCGCCAGCGTGTCCTGCCAGGAATTCCAGACCTCAATTTCACGCGCGCACAAGTCGTGCGCATTCGCCCTGCCAAACAGTCCGACACCCGGTGGGTTCCTGTTAAGCCTCATATCTGGCGCGCCGGCTGGCAACCCCTGCATGCAGTCAAAATGGCGCATAGCGCGATCTGGCAGCTGCCACTCTGCGACCTCGAAGTGGATCAGGGGTGTGCGTTGCAACCCGGAGAGCGTGAAGACGAACGACTCTCCCACCCGTCGCGCCAAATGTTTGTACGGTGCCCATCGCATCTGGCCAGGAGATAACGAGTCGAGCTCCCCCCGATAGTATGAAATGTTGTGATGGGGATCGTCTCTCCTCTCGTAGTGGGTTTCCTTCCGGCTGTACTCCCAGGCGCACAACCAAGGCCACACATTATCTGTTCCGTCCCTACGCCTGGGTGCGCCGGTAGCAAGGTGTTCATAAGACCACACCTGAGAGCAAAGACATTAAATAAAGTATCGTCAACATTTATTGTCCATTCAACAAAAAAAAAACAACAAAGAGCACGTAATGAAGAATTGTATGATATACCTGCAATAGCGAGAGACATGCACATATCGCTTTGGAGTCGAGCCTCGTTGCCTTGTGCAATGCTCGGTACAGGTATGCAAGAGTTGCTGCACCCCAGGCATAATCCCCAACCTCAGCCAGGTTACGCAAAAACGGTAAATATTTGACGCTGACCGTGTTCTTCGACGTCGTTGGGAATAATATTGCCCCCATCACCCACCAGAGGAAGGCTTGTGTGTCCAGCACAAGGTCATGGCCCGTATAGTTTTCTGGCAAAACCCCGTAGGTATCTACCAACCACTTAAACTTGATACCACCACTGCTAAATCCATCCTGGGGTATCGAAGTGAAGAAGTCCCTAGCGGTCCTCTTATTCGTTGCTTCGGACGGATGAGCTATTACCGGCCGCCCCGTCACCGGTAACCCTAAGATGAACCCTACATCTTCTAGGGTAATTGTCATCTCTCCGAGAGGGAAGTGAAACGTATTCGTTTCACTTCTCCACCTTTCAACAAGGGCACCTATTAAGTGCCGGTCAAGTTGTTGAAAGATCTGCCCATGCGTGAAAATCCCAAACCCAATCCCACGCAATAATCTTTTCTGGGTTCTGTTCAATTTCCAGGCGTTGAAATTATCGCTTACTTCTACCGTGTTGACAAGTGCTCTTTCCTACGAATTAATAAATATTATTTAAGCAAAATAAACGATATACAACGTTCGCAACTGAAATACGTAAGCAAAATAAACGATATAAACGATAAAATAAGTATCTTACTCCACCATCCCATATGAGCGTACTGATATGGTTCACTTGGTCGTATAATACGGACGAATCTTCTGGTCCAGGGTTGAAATCCATTTTTTGCAACTGAAATAATGGAAAGAGGGCAAGGTTGGAAGCGTAAACATTCCCAAACATACAGCGCTAGCATGTGATCAGATAATACGCAATACACATATATAATATATATGTATATACATTGACAAACGCTAGCATAGTGCCAATCTACTTGCCAACGCCGCAAGATGAACTCTATGAACTCTAGATTATGAACAAAGAAAGGATTAGTTTGTGAACTTACGTGATTGATGAGACGATTAAAGGATTTCTTGCAAAGAAATTGCGCCGATCTACTTGCCAACGCCGCTGGTTTGATCGTGAGAAGAAGGAATAGTTTGATTGTGAGAAGAAGGAATGAATAGAAGTTTAGTAGGTTTCGAATTCTTGCCAACGTCCGCTACACTGTGTTGCGGACGGGGGAAGTAACAGTCGTGCATCGACTGATGTGACAAAGTAACAGTCGTGCATCGACTGATGTGACAACTGTCAGGGGGAAGTGGGTGGTTTGACGGAAACAGTCGTCCGCTAGACAGTGTAGCGGACTACTTTTTGTCGGACGATGTGGGCCCAAGAATGTCGTCCGCTACACAGTCTAGCGGACGGGTGAGCGAGGGCAAGATGGTAAAAAGATCCGTCCGCTACACAGTGTAGCGGACGACTGACAGCGCCGCAAAAAAAAGTGATCTGGGCCGTCCATCCCTTCGGGATGGACGGCCAGATCGCGCTGGCAAGATCTCCTATTTTGCCAGCGCTGTCAAGGGATCAGCTCCCATATATATATATATATTACCACACCTTTTTATCGAAAAAGTCTACATACACGTGTGTCTGTCGATGTCTTTTTTGAATCTGTACTACGAAATAAATGTGTGAAGTTGATACCAGATAATGACAATGAACTAAGTAAGTTTATTAATGTTCTCAAACCTGTGTTTTTAACCCTATGTTTATACATACGCATTACAGTTTTAATATAAATACAAATACAAATCCAACAAAAGTTTATAAAGAATAATTTATAACTCAGATTATTCATCAAATAAAGACCTGTATCATCAAAATAAAAAAGGGAAAAAAATATTACCTATGGCATAAGGTTTTGAGAGTTAAAAAAAATTTATAGGGTTAATTATACCCATGAACTTGGGGTTAGGATAAAATTACAGGCGTGTCCATTAGTTGGAACAAATAGCACTTATATCTGTTGACCGAAATGAAAATACTGAAAGGATGAAAAGACCAGAATGCCTATCAATTAGGAATTTAATTCTTTAAATGTCATTCCTCATCCCTTCATCTCACCATATCACGCCTTTACACTTCTTCAGTTTTAACACACACACACCCACAACTGGTCACAACCACAGCCACAATCGTATCCCACCACCATCGTGTTCTTTAGCTTTCTCCAGCCTTCTTACCCAATCAATTCTCACAACTTTCTCACTCTAATCACTTGCAACAAACCATCGCGATTCAACAAACCAAATGAACAAAAACGAAAATTTGAATTTGGGGTTTAAAATCTGAAAGAAGATGTATAAGATTTCTTGTTTGCGTCAAACTACTACCCAACACCACGGTAACACCGCCATTAACCACTACAAGAGCAGCCTTTTATGACCACTAATCAGCCCACCACTGCGTCCAATCAGCCCACCACATGTCCAATTCAACAACTGCCACCAAACGACCCACCACCGCCTTAAATCGACCCTCCACAAACCATAATCGTCATTAATCATCCTTCTACGACCCACCACACCTCTAGTTAACATGCCTACACACACACACTCAACTAATGTTACAGATTTATGCTTGATTTGGCGGTTTGAAAATTTCAAGTTTTGTTGCTATCGAGGACGTTTACGGTAGTGGAGGCGGTCGGACGGGGTGAGATAACGTGGAGGCCGGCGTTCCCTGGCGCCCGTATGAGGCCAGTGAGGCTGGGCCAGTTTGCTGACTTTCAGGTTGAGTGCTTGTCGATGAGGGTGCGGCAGCGGGGTGGGTGGAGAATTTGGATTAAAACCCTAATATGGAAAATTAGGATTTGTAAGTTTTTATATTATATATACCTTGTAGATACAAAATAAGGGCAATATTGAAGTTTAAAAAATACTTATTGATGACATAAGCAAAAAAAATAAAAAAATCTAATGGATCAATATGGCTTTACCTTTTGAAACTTATTGTCATTGACAGTAATTTCACCCTAATCTCGAGACATGGGTCTTAACATCATAACAACTAGCTATTTTACCAAACACATAAATTTTAATAGATTCAAGTCTAGTTACCGGTGCATAAGTTTCATCAAAATCAATTCCTTCCTCTTGGTTATAACCTTGGGCCACTAATCTAGCCTTGTTTCTAACCACGACTCCGGATTCATCAAGTTTGTTTCTAAAAATCCATTTTGTACCTATAATCCTAAAGTTTTGAGGTTTAGGCACAATGGTCCAAACTTGATTTCTTTCAAATTGAACTAGCTCTTCTTGCATAGCAAGCATCCAAGATTCATGATGTAGAGTTTCGGAGAAGTTCTTCAGTTCAATTTGGGAAAGAAACGCTATATTAACATGTTGTTGAAGAGAGCGTCGAGTTCTTACCCCACTCGAAGGATTACCTAAGATTTGATCGCTTGGATGATCTTTTTCGTAAGTCCAATCTTTTGGTAATGCTTGAGAGTTGTCCAAGTTTGAGGCATCATTGATTTCTTCCTCGTTTCCCCCTTGAGAACTTGATTGTTGCTCCCCTAGATCAATTTCTTTGGGGTTGCCTTGTAGTGTTTCACTTATGTCCAAAGTTCTCAAGTCAAAGTCCATGTCATCTACATTAATAATGTTAGTCCTCCGAAGAAACTCATCAAAAGTAACATTAATGGATTCTTCTACAACCAAAGTACTTTTATTATAAACTCTATATGCCATACTATTATAAGAGTAACAAAAAAAAAATTCCCTCATAAGTTTTGGAATCAAATTTGCTAAGGCGATCCTTGGTATTTAAAACAAATCATTTGCATCCAAAAACTCTAAAAAATCTCACCTTAGGTTTCTTATCATTAAAAAGCTCATAAGGGGTTTTTAACAAAAAATTTCGCAAGATAACTCTATTAAGAACAAAACAAGCACAATTGACCACTTCCACCCAAAAGTACTTAGGTAAATCATATTCATTAAGCATTGTTCTTGCCGCTTCTTGTAAAGACATATTCTTTCTTTCGGCAACACCATTTTGCTGAGGAGTTCTAGGAGCCGAAAAATTATGTGATATCCCAAAGTCATCACACAAGGCTCCTATTTTTTAATTTTCAAATTCTCTACCATGA
Organism: Escallonia rubra; assembly: GCA_033065855.1. Lineage (NCBI taxonomy): Eukaryota > Viridiplantae > Streptophyta > Magnoliopsida > Escalloniales > Escalloniaceae > Escallonia > Escallonia rubra. The sequence goes on along the minus strand of JAVXUO010001034.1, from coordinate 661,182 downwards.
TCACTTCGAATGTTGGTTATCAAATAACCTTTTTGATTTTGAACACGTTTTGCAAATGAAGTGAACACATTTAGAGATTCATCTTTGGTAGCCAAAAAGAAAGTCCAAGTATAGCGAGAATAGTCATCAACAATAACAAAACAATATGATTTACCACCAAGACTAGTAGTAGGGATTGGTCCAAACAAATCCATGTGAAGTAATTGCAAGGATCTAGAAGTAGATAGCATTTTCTTCGGTTTGTGAGAGACTTTCTTTTGCTTACCCATTTGACAAGCATCACATACTTTATCTTTCTCAAACTTGATCTTCGGGAGACCCCTCACAAGTTCTTTGCTTGAAATATCATTCAAGTGCTCCATGTGCATGTGACCAAGTCTTCGATGCCAAAGCCAAGATGTTTCACTAATAGCACTAAGACACTTGACATCTTGGTTAGCTAAATCATTTAATTGAATGGAGTAAACATTATTATCTCTACTACCTACCAAAATAGTTTCATTGTTCTTCAAGGATAGTATAGTGCAATGAGAAGCCTCAAAGATAACTTTAAAACATTTATCACTAAAACCTTTATCACTAAATTGACTAATACTTAGCAAGTTATGCTTCAATCCTTCAACATATAACACATTCTCAATTGAATGTGGTTCCTTACCAATAGTTCCTTTACCTTTGATTTTTCCTTGAGAATTGTCACCAAAGGTCACATTTCCTCCTTCTTTAAGATCAATCGAGGTGAAAAGAGATATGTTGCCGGTCATATGTCTTGAGCATCCACTATCAAGAATCCACTTCTTGCTACTAGATTTTACTTTGAGACATACCTATAAACACAAATCAAGTAATGACTTTTGGTACCCAAATTTTCTTGGGTCCTTGGGCGTTAGTCTTGCATTTGTATTCTTGACCTTTCACAATCCACATTTTCTTTCTACCTCTAACAAAAACAATTCTACAAGGACAATGATTAGTCATATGACCTTTCTTGTTGCACCAACCGCAATGTGTAAAAGGTGTGCAATAGTTCTTTGGTCGTTTTGTATGAATATTCAACCTAGCTTGTTGTTGCAAAATTTTAGGAGGCATGGCGATGGGATCTATTCCAAGACCACCTTTGTTTAGGCCAATTCTTTGGCGTCCAAGCATGACATCCAAATTGTTTTGACCATCAACAAATTTTTCAAGACATTTTTTCAAATCACAAATCTCAACTTTTAAATCTTCATTTTGTTTTTCTAAAGCCAATGTTTTGGAAGATATTTGCTTTGAGCTAGGAGTGTTAACAAATAATTCAACCAAATCATTATTCACATATTTCACATATAAATGGTTGGAGATGCATTCATTCTTGGCATGCAACTTATTATTTTTCATTATCAACTTCTTAATTTGCTTATTAGCTTCAAGGAATTTCTTAGACAAAATAATATTTTTCTTGAAAATTTTCTTAGATTCCTCATATAAGCTATCGTAAGCATCTTCAAAGCTTTCATTATCACTATCACTACCGGAAGAAGAACTTACCTCATCATTTGCCATTCCCATACATCTCTTCTTTCCTTCTTCTCCCTTTTGTAGATAGGACAATCCATCTTCATGTGTCCCGGCTTGTGGCAGTTGTAGCAAAGCTTTTCTTCGTTGCCAGCATTTTGTTGCCTTCTCCCATCATTCCTTCTAAATCTTAAGAACTTCTTGAAATTCTTTACAACCATTGCAATATCCTCTTCATCAAATTCTTCATCATCATCACTTGACTCAAGGTTTGAAGATGAAGTTTTAAGAGCAATTGATGTAGGCTTCTTCTTGACGTCCTCTTGATCAAAGGTCTTAAGTTGCATTTCGTACGTCATAAGTGAGCACATCAATTCATCAAGAGGAAAGATATTGAGATTCTTCGATTCTTGGATGGCGGTGATCTTTGCATCCCAAGCTCTTGGTAAGGACCTAATCACCTTTCTTACAAGATCACCATTAGTGAATTCCTTGCCCAATTGCTTCAAAGGGTTTACAATGTTAGTGAAATGAGTATTCATATCCGTAATGGATTCATTTGGAAGCATATGGAATAATTCATAATTTCTAAACAATAAGTTCATCTTGGAATCTCTAAGAAGAGAAGTCCCTTCATGAGTGACTTGAAGAGTATCACAAATACTCTTAACGGAATTACACATAATGACTCTATTGAGTTCATTAGTGTCTAAAGCACACACAAGACAATTTTTTGCTCTAGCATTCATACAAATCATCTTCTTGTCATGATCACTATACTTAGATTTGGATTTAGGCTCTTCAACCTTGTCAATCACCTTTATCGGAACGAATGGGCTATTCTCAACAATATCCCACATCTCATAGTCTTGAGATTCTAAGTAGATTTTCATCTTAACTTTTCACACACTATAATTGGTCCCATTAAACAATGGAGGCCTAGTGGTAGAACTACCCTCCATACTCCCAGCGTAAGCCATGGTCGATTAACTCTCTTGGCGTTACCCAATAAAACAAGAGCCGAGGCTCTGATACCACTTGAAACAAAAAAGATAACCCTAGAGAGGGGGGGGGGGGGGTGAATAGGGTTTTAAGATTACTTTAAAAATTAACAAACAACAAACCTCAATCTCAATAGCTTAAATAAGCAAACAACCAATCTCAACACAAATGTAAAACGATAATGTAAAGAGAGAAGGGTTTAGAGATACTTGACAAGGAGATTTAAATGGTTCGTCTTGATATACCCTCAAGCCTACGTCCACCCCTTCAAGGAAGTCCCTTGAAAGGCCCTAGAATCCACTAGTATGATCTTCCTTACGGGTCAGGATCGAACCTCTTACAATCCTTTGATACTATGCCCACACCAAGAACAAGCTTTAACAAACCCAAAGCTCCAAAGCTTGACAACCCCAAGCTTTGATACAAGAAACTTTAGATGAAGAAATGTGTACAAGATTTCACTCTCAATAAGTAGATGAGTACAAGTTTAAGCACTAGAACAAGAGAGATGAGTGTATGATGACTTTATGAAAGTGTATATCTCTCAAGTGTAAGCTCACAATAAATGCTCTCTTGAAACGGATGGAAAATCAATGAAAAACAAGAGAGATTGAACAATTGCTTTGATCTTTGAGTATATGAAAGATAAGAGAGCTTTGAATGCAATTGATAAATCAAAACAATGCCCAAGATGAGTATTTATAGGGTTGGGAATTAATATGACCGTTTGAAGTTAGGTGGAGCATTAAATGCGCCAAACGGTAAATGCAGTCAACTGCAATGTCCCATTGTAAATATTCTGACTTTGTCCTATGTTAATCAATTTAAATTTGCATTCATGTGCAAAAGTTAGTAGAGGCAATAGCTGGTGCACCTTAAAAATATAAAAAATGAACATGATAGCACCTGAACTTAGGAACGGTTTTTTAAGGAGTAGCGAAAGTTAAGGTGCTCATTTTTTTCGATTTTGATGTTGATAAGTTTTAAGGTTATGTTTTGATAGGGTTTTCTTTAAAGATGAACAGAGACTTAGTATCATATCAATACAATTGGGCTAGATCAACTCCCACATTTTTGTCACTTAAAGATGCATTAATGAACTTTTGATCTCTTTAGCAACAAATTCGTTATGTTTAATAAAAAATATTGTAGTTTAGGCTCACCTTCTTAAGAATAAAAAACACACTTAATTTTGTAAATATTTTATTTCTAAAAAGGGTATTTTAATGACAAAATGTTTAGTCATTTTAGTGACTTGAGATTATTTTATATGTTGGGGCCAGATCCTTACTCGACCGGTTTGGTTATATTTAAAGACTTTTGTCACTAAAAGATGCATTAGTGAACCTTTTTAGCGTTAAAATGTTTAAAGTTAGCCAAAATGGTAGTAATTTAGCCTCACCTTTTGAAAAGTCAAAATATTTAGAAAAATTTTAAACTTAAAAAGAATGTTTTAAGAAAAAAATACTTAGTTCTTTAACCCATTGCGAATCAAAACTTGAGAGTTTACAAGCTCAAAACAAATTATTAACCATTTGAGCCGAAATACATTGAAGTCTTTATCAATTGGGTTTCATTTAATTATATCACTTATAAGAGTAAAATATACAAAGAGAATAGCCATATGAAAAATATTTTATCATATAAATATATGATATCTCGAAATACGGTAGATTATAGAAAGGCAATAACCATGGATATGATGTCATGCAAATAAGGGTATTTCATTAATTCTAATGCGAATATAGGATTATATACTTGCCACGAACACAAATTATAATTAGGAACAAAATTGTATGATCTGACGATTCTTATGTATCTAAAATTTCTAAAAAATTCTAATTTTTATGATAGCTTTCTTACACCAATATGACCGTAATTGAATCTAGAATTAAACTTCATTTTTATGGTAGTTTCAACGTACGAATATACATTGAAGTATATATACATGCACAATGATTGAAATTTGTAGCATATACATCAACATACAAATATGAAATACAAAAAAATGATTAAGTTTCTGACAAAATATTCAATTTAGTTTAGGTAAATTATGTTTATTCTTAAAGGTTATAGAAAACAATGTTATCTACAAGTTTAGCTATTCTTTTTTTTTTTTACTAAAAGACAAAACAACCATTAACTCTATCCAAAACATATATTCCTGTAAGGGTATTATAAGGAAAGATGCTTGATATATTAAGAGAAGCCAAATACATCCTTAATTGTTTAATAACACTCTAATTCAAAATGGGTATTTGATGGGAAAAAATGTTTTAAGTAAAAAACATCCATAATCAATACTAATTTTGTATGAAGACTTCAGTTTAAAAGAGCATCTGAAGGCAGAAATGATTAGTCATTTAACTCCAGTCAGGATTACATAAGCATTTAAAAAATCCTAAAAAGTTCTAATTTTAGGATAATGTCCGTATTCAAAATTTAGAATTAAACTTCAGGTTTCCGATACTTTAAATGTACTAATATGTTTGTATTGGAATCTATATACATGCAGAATAATTCAAATCTTTAACTTACGCGTCAACATACAAATATGAAATACAAAATTAAAAATGATTGAATTTCTGACAAAATATTCAACTTAGTTTAGGCATATTACATTTCTCGAAAAATGTTATATAAAACTCTGTTATCTACAAGTTATTTTCTTTGATTGAATATAATGGCGAAGATGTATTAATTTTGAAGTAGTTTAGTTTTAACGTGAATGGAGGCGATAGGGTTTGATAGGAATTTTTTCATTAATTAGAGAATATGTAGGAGTTCAAGGGTGATTTTACAGGACTTTCATATGATTTTTTCTCCTTTTTTTCAATAAAAGTGAAAACAACTCTTTACTCTAAGAAAAACATATATTCCAATAAAGATATTTTAATAAAAGAAGCTTGATATCATATGAGAAGTTAAAAATACCCTTATTTTTTTTTAATAACACTCTTATTAAATATAGGTATTTGATGAAAAATAAAGTTTTAAGTGAAAATTCAAAACAATCCTTAACTCTAACAAAAACATATATCCCAATAAGACTTTTTATTTTAAGGAAAGGGTATTCTAAGAAAAACATATATTCCAATAAAGATATTTTAATGAAAGAAGCTGGATATCATATGAGAAGTTGCTCTTATTTTTTAATAACACTCTTATTAAGTATAGGTATTTAATGAAAACATAAAGTCAAAAGTCAAAAGTCAAAACAATCCTTAACTATAACAAAAACATATATCCCAATATAGGTATTTTAAGGAAAGAGGTTTGTTATCCTATGAGAAGTCAAAAACACCCTTACTTTTAAATAATACTCTAATTTAAAAAGGGTACTTAATGGAAAAGAAATGTTATAATTCAAAAACACCCTTACTCACCCTCAACTTTTTATGAAAAAATCAATTAGAAAAATGATATTTTAAGGAACAAAAAGATTAGCCATTTAAGCTCATACGTGTTTTTATATATGTATAGATAAGTATTGATGACATCACAAAAAATACACTTTTTGGACGGATACCTGACGGATGGGCACAAGTGTTACATTTTTAACGTTTGTGGTCACGATCTGTTACCTTTTGAAATTCAGTATCCTTGACTGTAATTTCACACTAACCTTAGGGATATGGATGTAATTAACTCTAACATTTTTCTTGGGGAAAGAATTTCAACATCATCTAATCATTGGTATGACTCTACTTGTGCTTCTCATTACTCTTTCCTTATTCCTATTTTTGGTGTTGATAGTTGAATCTTAAGCGTATCCTTTGCTTCCTTTCATAACTTTAAGTTTGAGTCTATTTGACTTGTCTATTTTCTATCATGGACTTGTTTTTAAAGAGTTTGCATTGGCTCACTTGTTGTACAATGCTTGGACTAAAAAAAGAAAGAAAGTAGAATATATAATGAAGGGAACATCACAAATCTAAATAAAGGAAAGGAAAAATAACAAATGACTTCTCTCATGTATTTCTGGTTTGCCGGTCGACCCTCTTGGATATTAATTTGGCAATCAACACCTCTTATCTATCAACTTTGGTGTAATTGAGTATAATTGATCAATTTCGGACAATTAATTGTTGAATAGGAATGAAAAAAGACAAAACTGTCTCTTCATTCGATAATCCTCATTCCTTATCTCTTTTCCTCAATTTTTCATTACCATCTCAAGCACCACCGCCACCGTGAAAACACCCACAACCACCCCCAACTCATCCACAACAACTCCCAACTCATACACAACCACCGCCAACCGTTATTATACCCACAATAATTTCACTCAACAATCCCTAACTCATGCAAAACTACCACCATACACGAACTACAGCCATAAAATCCGTCAGTACCACCACCAACCCTAAGCACCAAGCCGCCATATCTCAAACTGTTGCCATAAACCTATCAGGACCACCACCAACCACAACCATACTGCAACCGTCACCAAACTAGCAGCACTGTAGGCACAACTATCCTTCAACACCACCACCACGATACCTATATATTAGTAATCTACCAAACCCACCACCGCACGCCACCACTATAACCAATCACCATAAAATAGTTTACAAACACCAAAGCCACCACTGCACACTGCCACCGCAACAAATCACCACAAAAACTTGCCCACATCTCAAACCAGAGCCACCAAAGCCTAGATCGGCGGCGTGAGATGGGAAATGAGGGAAATGATGGTCAATGATGGCGGCGCAGGGGGAAAGGTGGGTGTCGGTTGTTGATTCCGGTAGCGAGGTGGCGTGGGGCGTAAGTCGTTGATTCTGGCGGTGTGGTGTGCAGGGGTGGGAACGCGGGGGTGGAACGGAAAGGTGGTGGCCGTAAGTCTATTGACAGCATCGACGAGTGTGGGGGGATGAGCGTTGAGGGTCAGGGCTGGTTCAGTTAGGTTTTTATATGGCCTTTTTTTTCTTTTCATTTCACAGATATACTCTGGCATTTTATTGAAAGTTAGGGATATTTTTGGAGTTCTATGTCAAAACTTAGCCTGGGTAATTATTGATAGATGATGAAGGAATTGTCAAAATTGATACACAAACTCGAAATATGTGAGTGAATCATTTGTCATTTTTCCTAAAGGAAGCGTCGTACTTTGAGTTTCGTACAACTAATGGGTCACTTTGGGTACATTGCTGGGTGCATTTCCTTCACTTTTGGTTCATAAAAAAGTCATTAAACCGTCAATCACAACATGAATTTGAGTCGCTCTAATAAAATTCAAAAACAGGGTTAGACTCGCATATTCCGAGTGCAGTAGTCAGTCGTGCATGAGGGCTTTTTGTTATCAAAATAATAGGATGCAAAATATTATGTAATCGTGCATGGGGGCTTTTTATTGTCAAAATAGTAGGCTAATAACATAAAGAAATTGCAAAATAGTTTAGACAAAAGAGATGATGAAGATCTTCAGGCAATCCTATTAAATTGCTGGGATTTACTGCTCAGTCTACTTAATTATTTATGTTGCACATTCCAACTGCAACCGGCAAAGTACAGGGGGTAAACTGCAAGTTACCCAAGTGCAAAAGGTACAACCCAATTCAACACAGAAAGAACTCCGATTGGCCAAAGAAAGAAAAGCTCAATGCTTTCTTCTTTACGATTTGCCCAATTGACGCGCAATTTAAAAACCCCAGATTACATCCTGCCTGAAACCCTACGTCTGATTTCGCTGGAGTGTATCCATTTGCTCTGAAGCAAAAGCTCCAGTCTGACTATCAATGGTTTGGCTTTTCAAATCCTTGCAATTTCTTTGAAGTTCGTGCGTTCTTTATAAATTCCTATATATATATATATTCTTATATAAAGTAGTAATCTTTACAAAAACTAGCATTACGTTCTTGTTTGATCCAAGCCCTATACATGTTTATGTGAATGTCTGTGTTACTAGACGTTGGAATTGAAATGGTGTTTGATGATTTAGTTTATAAAATTGAGTTAGGAGTATTTTGGGAGTTTTATGGTGTGCCACTCTAATATGGCATTGGGGGGGGGGGGGGGACTTAGTACTACCCGTAGGAAGGCTTCATCTTTATTTGACATGGCAATGCGTAGCTTGGAAGAGTTTAATTTTGCAGTTCAATGAGATTTTTTTTCGTAATTGTGAATCCGGTACATTAAGATTGAGCGGGCATTCGATAACTTCTGAAGATGAATCCATCAAGATAAGCGGAGTGTATGACTTGTGTACCTCGTATGTTGGAAAAGCTTGAGGCTTTGGTAGGATATCATGAGATCTTCGTGAAAAATCTAGGTTATGTCTTCCTTATAATTTCTTTCTCATATGGTTTGAAGCAATCTCCAAAGTTGAGCTTGGAATGGGCAAATGTCACAGTTCAGTAGGAAGCTTCAAGGGTTTTGACCCCAGAAGAGGAGTGTAGCTTGAATAAATACCATATTGGAGACAGTGAGGATTGAGGCATCTCTATTGAGCTTTATAGGTAAGAAATGGTAATAATTACCTTGGGCTCATCTCTCTCTCTTTTCGACTGTATTCTTCTGTCTTACTTTTTTGAATGCATAGTGATGTTCTCCGGGAAAAATTAAGGTTCGATGGTGACGAGCAGTGGGTGGTCATCCTGATTCGATGATGAAGGCTTTGCATAAACATGGGTAAAAGCAAAACTAGCTTAGTAATAGTAGCGGACATTTGATTACAAGTAAGAGGTGTTTGGAATAAGTCACCATCCGCTGCAAAATAAGCAGTCATACAAAAATACGCATTTGTCCGTGATGGACCCTTAGAGATGTGTTCGTGAGGTTATGATGTCTATTTTATTTCCAAGTCTATGGGTTCATGTTTGAAGAAAAGAATTAAATTCAAATTTGTTTATGTTTTTCAACTATGACATTCGTTTTCATTCCCGTAAATTATTTAATTTGCTGATGTTACGTAAACAATGACCTTCAAATTAAAGGTACCAAGTGAAGAAGAAGGTCCCTTGATGGGAAAGAGAAAGGAACCAGAGCAAGTTGAGTCTGAAGGTAGTAGGAAAAGGAAGAAAAAGAATCCAGCATCCACACCTCGTCCTGCTTGCTCCTGGGTGCATTTTAGGTAATCGTTTGGTTTATTAATATGGTCCCACAGATGCATATTCAGACTGTTGTTCTAATGTTTGACCATACTTTTGCAGCCGTGAATTTATCAAGGAATATAGTGCTTCCCATCCTGAATCCTCTGGCTTGAAAGCTGTAAGCATTCTAGGTTACTTTAGGATATTTGTGGGAAAGGTTTCTTTTTCTTGCTGAAGATTCGCTCCTTTTAACCATTTTTATTATGTTTCATGCAGGCCACGAAGGCAGCCTCAGATGCTTGGAAGCTAATGAGTCTCGAAGAGAAAGGAAAATACACGAAGCGCGCCCGTGAAGTGTGGGATGACTATTTGAGCTCTACTCCTGCTCGTGAGCCTAAGCCAAGGAAACAGGTAAATAGAAGATTTTCAATTATTTATAGTTTTCATTGTGGCGGAAATCTTATGGCCTGTGTATTGTAGACCAAATTAGTTACGAGGTGCTCCCCTGGTCGTTTATTCAACGTTTTAAAAAGCCTCACATCTGAACAAAAGGATGCGGTGAAGAGCATGGGATTTGGTAGCCTTCTTGGTCTTAGATGTCGAACTCTGCGCCGCAGTTTATGCCTTTGGCTCTTGGAGAGGTTTAATAGTGTGCGACACAGCTTGGAAATATGTGGTGAACGCATACCTTTATCTCCATGGGATGTGGAGCTTGTGATGGGGTTAGCATCTAGCGGGAAGGATGTGGTGACTTCAGGGCCTGATGAGTTAATTGCAGAATTGCGTAATAAGTACAATGCTACAAATCGCGGGATATCTGTACGCCTTTTGGAGGAGCGTTTGGCGGTTCCTGAAGCTGGTGAGGACTTTAAGAGATCCTTTCTCCTATATATATTAGGTACTTTGTTGTGTCCTACAGCAAGGTTGGATGTAAGCCCTTCGTTCCTTCACCTTTTGACAAATATGGATGTTGTCCATGAGTACAACTGGGGGAAATTCTTGCTCGACCGCCTAGTTCGGGAGGTATCTCGCTTTCGCCAAGGTAAACAACGTGCAGTTGGTGGGTGTCTCCTGTTTCTCCAGGTGCAGTGAATGTTACAAACTACTTTGTTGTCCCTTTATGTTCCATGCGCCCAACTGATATTTTACCTGTTAAATGTTTGCAGCTTTTTTATTATGAGGGTGTTGCTGTTAGAGGACCCTTTGACACCACCCCTGCTGTCGTTCCATGTCTGTCCTTGTGGGGTGAAGAAGAAATTAGTGAGAGAGAAAAACAAGAAAAAGAGCTTGGTGGTTACGGATTTGGGGAGGTACATTACAGTTGCGATACATGGCGCATTTTTATATCCACAGGTATGTAAAGATTCCTGATCTTGCGCAGGTGATTTGTAAAGAGAGGTGCCTTGGGATGGGGATTTCGAGTGGCAAGGCCGAAGTTGATCGTCTACCGGCAAGAAAGGTACCCATTCGTGTTAAGCATAGTCCTACGCCTGCTCAGCAGGGAGACCAGGTAGCTCTCATATTGCCTTTCTTTGCTCATATTAGGACCTGTATACCCTTTGTCGTAACCTTCAGATGGTGGCCTTTTATGCAAAGATTTTTAGCATTGAACAAAATATTAAGGTACTTGCAGACTTGGTTGACATCGGCCCTTTGTCAGACCATGATAAGTAACACTTTAGATTTGTGCCATAGTGGAACATCTGACATCTGCATTCCTCTTCGTTCCATTCCTGGCTGCACCTGCACATTCATTTATTACTTAGATGCAGGATTTCAGATTCTTCCATAGGCTGAATCATTTGACAATAGTGTTTCGTCCAACAACCTCTTAATTTTCTGTGTCCGTGTATCCAAAGCAGGCTGAAATTAGCCAACCTTATTTCTAATAAACTTGAACATGGTTTCCTCTTTTTTATTTCAGAATTGCCTATACTGAACGGATGAAATAGAAGTCATTTCTTGATACTAGTTCTGAGTGCATTCTGATTTAATGATCAAAGTCGATTGTTTGTCTGGACAGAATGCTGGTTTGCCTTATTCAACCTTGCCCTCTCATTATGCCTAAAAATAATACGAGACTTTCAATATCAAAAGAACCATAAGACTGACAGAGTCCTTTTTGTAGACTTACTTTTCTAAACATATGTAATGTGTTAGATTTCTAGCCTATGGATCGCAACTGACGAAATGGAGCTCAATGTTTAATCATCCTATGATTTTTATTTGAACTCGGAATGCTTGTTAAGTTTTTTGTAATATGTCTGCTTTAGACTTGGTACTGTGTCCAAGGGTAGAGGGCTTCGAGATAAATGAAATTATAAACTTTGTAGAAAAGCACATTATAAGCCGGTAGCCAATTCGCATTCTTTCTAAGAGTGTGTTTGGATGAAGAATTTCAAAGTACCTTGCATTTTAAAATCCATTCATTTTAGAAATACGTTGATTTACAAATTTATGGAATTGCAAATTTAGTGCTTGGGCGATTTTGTAGAATCGAGTATTTTATATGTAGATTCACATTTGAAAATTTGAACCTAGATCATTTGATGGTGCGTGGATATAAACTAATGAGACTTTCCTTTTTTTTTTTTGGGAAGAAGTTAGCTAAAATAATGGAGACAAAAAAGAGTCACTTTCTCTTAAAATGCAGCTACATTTGTGAAGGGATTTGACAAAAAATTATTCTGGACTAATTTTTTCTAGAGGGGATTTTAGCATGCCAAATTTCCTTTTCAAATCCATCCTAGAATTTGGTAAATCCATCTTATTACAATCCAGAAAAGAGAATTTATGCAATATATTTTCAAATTCTCTTTAGAGGTGAAGAAATTCCCAGTTCAATTACCTTATCCAAGCACACTAAGTATTTCTTTGAGCAGTGATTTTTTTTTACTTCCTGGAGAGTAACAGTAGAACTTGTCACTGCTTGTTTGTACTAGACGTATTTATGCATAGTATTTCCATTTAAGTTATCAATGTGAAGTGACAAGGTTGACGTGTTTCTGTCAGCAAATTAAGGCGTTAACTTTCAAGAAAGGGGATGTGGTGCCTGGTGAGATTGAGATGGCTGCTGATCCGCTCAGAGCATCATGCCGAAACAAAGAATATGGATGCGTGGAAACGGTCGATTACGTAGAGAGAAATGGCCACGAAGAGACATGCACCTTTGCGCCATGTGCATGCCCTCTTCGAGACTGCAACTTTGTTGGCACACCTGAACAGTTATCGGAACATTTCAGCAGCAAACACTGGGATTCTGGAAGGCGTTTCCGGTATAATTGCCCTACCTCTGTATCCTTGGGCATAGACGAAACTTTCCTTGTTCTTCAAGCGGAGGAAGATGGCCTCCTCTTTCTACTCAACAAGGGGACTGAAAATATAGGCCACACGGTTATGATAACATGCATTGGCCCTAGCTGGTCGAAGGAGAATTTCTTGTACGATGTTGTATCAGACCATGGAACCAGCTCTCTCAAATTGAAGTCACATACACAAAATTTTCCAGGGCGGGCTGAAGGTTTCCCCCCAGTGGATTTTCTTCTGATTCCATTTGCGTATCTTTCTTCATCTGGGCAGCTGAGTTTGGAGATTTGTATATGGAATTGAACACAGAGCTTGGCCCTGATTGACCTTGCTAGTTTTTCACAGTGGACAATACAGAGAGCTAATTCCCCAGTTATCCGGGTACAGGAAACGTGTCTAGGAAAGTATACCGAAAATGAAAGACTCTGCTAGTATTGATGCAACATATTTTTTGCTATGCTGTGTACATATGATAGCATCTGGTTAACTGCGAAAGCATGACACAGATTAGATGTGAGAACGGTATGCCATCTTTTAATCTTTGCTATTAAGCTGCAAATCGATCTCAGGTAACCGTGTACTTGTGTTCGTCGACCCAGTTATTTTTTTCCCGATGATGTAGGAGTGTCTATTTTGAAATTTAGAAACCACCGAGACAAAAGGGTGATCTTTGAATATGTAAAAGAGTAAATTGCAATATTCCAAATGAAAATTGTTGCAAAGTCCGCTCTGCTTCAGGTTGTAAGTAAAAGTGCAGATTTCGGAGCGTCTAACGGAAGCCTGCAGTGATGGAGCCAGAAATTATTATGTAAAGCCGGCGAGCATTGTGCAATCTTAGAACCAATCAAAGTAACACTTTAAACTATCAACTAGTATTAACTTTTGACAACACGAGAAAATTTACATATAATCGGCTAGTATTGTGCAATCTTAAAACTAAGCTGAGAAGCATCATGAAACCTTACAATTGATCCTTACTTTAAATTATCAACTAGTATCAACTTTTAACGATATCTTTGACCATGCCGTCGGAAAAATAAAAAATGAAAAAATGTGAAGAAATACATTGAGCCGCTGACATGTCAGCATCAACTGCATTGAAGTTACTCTTTCCAAGAGGCGGCCATCTACCAAAGATGGATTTTGATGGATAAAAAAACCATATAGAAGAGACTTTTTTTTAGGACGACGAAAAAGAAATGCATTCGTCAATGTCACTGATGCTTCGACGCTTTTGTACTCTAGGCGCCGCCGCCGCCTCTTTGCCTATCAGGAAGAAGCAACTCGTCTTCCTGGGTCCCCTCAGGTGTAGCCACAAATCTCTCTCTTTGTAAATTTTCTCTCTTTTCAAGTATGTATTTTTGTATACCCATATAAATAACAATGGTTACACCAAGTGTTGTGGTATTTTTGCAATGTAGATGTCTGCTTCTATTCTTGACACACTTTTCAATGCATCTTCCGCCCCAGACTCCTTATTCGAGGTACTACTGAAATTGCACAATGCTTTATTTTTGTTCTTTAATATGTTTAGTTAGTCTCTCTTGAATTCGAAATTTTGGGAGACAGGCACACAAAGGGTTTTGCTCTGATTTTCTATGAATTTGGGTGTTAATGAGTTTACTTCTGCAAAAGGTTAAATGGAAATGACGAAGAGAAGAAGAAAGAAGGAACACCAGAAAATGGCCAAGGAATATATTTTTCTCTCTGCTCATTAAGATTGTGATCTTCGCTTAAATATTGGGAAGTTGGTTAAAACCACTTGACCCAACTAGTTAATGTCCTTCATTTACTCTCAGCTGTCTCGGACATATATTCTGAATCTGAGACCCAACTAATTACACCTCTTAATGACATTTTATTCCCAGCATATCCTTCTAAAAATCTGGTCTTGTTGTAACTATTCTCATTTCCCAAAGCAAGCTTCACACGTTAGTGCAACAATCCAATGCATGTTGCACGCGCCTCCTTACACGTGTCTTCAGCTGGCATTTGAGTGACACGCGCCCATCCCCTTTGTGGCGGTCTCAGGTTGTTGATGTTTTTTTATCTTTATTTTCAAAGGTTGCCTCTGGTTTTGGGTGGTGTCCATGACATTCCCACCCCCTTTAAAACCCTCTTCCTCTCTGGCAATGAAATCTGGAAACCTTGCCTTCATGAAATCCCAATCTTCCCAAGTTGCTCCCTCCACTGGAACATTTGACCAGCCTATCAATAGTTGTGGTGCATATGTTGCCCCCTTCTATCTAAGATATGAACTTGTTCGATCAGGAATTGGCCCTCTGGTGAGATGGGAGGTAATTCTGTGGAAGCCTTAATCTGTTCACCCACTGTAATCTTCAATAAAGACACATGAAACACAGGGTGTATCTGAGAGTGGGGTGGAAGTGCTAATTTATATGCCACCTTTCCAATCTTGGCCACAACTTGATAGGGGCCATAGTACTCTGGGGAGAGCTTAAGGTTGTTTCTCAGAGCTAAGCTCTGTTGTCTGTAAGGCTGCAATTTTAAATAGACCATGTCTCCCACCCACCTCAAAAGACCTCTCAATTCTATGTTTATCAGTATAAGTTTTCATCCTGTCTTGAGCCAACACCAGATTACCTTTCAATAGTCCCAGAACTCTACTCCCATCTGCTAGATATGAGTCAACTGTAGTAATATGTGTAGATTCCAGGTTGTTGAGGTTAATGGGTCTAGGGGTATAGCCATAGAGAGCTTGGAATTGAGTCATTTGAAGTGATGTGTGATATGTGGTGTTGTACCAATACTCTGCCAGTGTAAGCCACTTGCTCCAGGTTCAGGGCTTTCCTCCACATAAGCATCTAAGATAAGTATCAAGACATTGGTTTACCCTATCAGTTTGACCATCAGTCTGTGGATGATAGGTAATGCTCATGTTCAACTGAGTCCCCAACAGTGAGAACAACATTTGCCAGAATTGGCTAAGGAAAATGTTACCCATATCACTTATTATAGTGTCTGGTGTGCCATGTAGTTTGAAGATGTTGTCAAAATAAACTTGAGCAACATCAGGGGCTGAGTAAGGGTGTTTTAGTGCTATGAAGTGGGGAAATTTGCTGAGCCTATCAACCACTACCAATATGGAATCATTATGATCAGACTTGGGCAATCCCTCTATAAAATCCAAGGACACACTGCTCCATAACTGAGTAGGAGGGTAAGGCACATGTTCACTTTTATTTCTCTGGCAGACATCACATTGTCTGACCCATGACTTCACATCGGCTCTCATGCAAGGCCAAAAGAATATGGATACCTGAATGTCCTCCTAAGCCAGAAGAATGCAATGTCTGTAGTATGTGTTCTCTCAAGTCTCCTGTACTGCCAACACAAATTTTGCCTCTATGCCTCAATGTCCCATTGTCAAATGTGAATTCTGAGTTAGCATATGGTTCCAGCAGCAACTGTTGTTGTCGATGTTGCATGCATGAATCAGTTGCATAATTGTGTTGAAGTTCTGTGACCCAAACAGGTGTTGTCTGGGATATAGTCTGGCAATAACCTTCTACCTGTGTGCCTGCATACAATCTAGAGAGAGTCAGTAGCCCCATTCTCTTCACCAACCTTGTAGTGAATGGTGAAATCAAACCCCAGTAATTTCGACAAGCATTTCTGTTGGAGCATAGAGGTCACCCTTTATCCCAATAAGTATTTTAAGCTACATTGATTTGTCATTACAACAAAGGGCTGTAGACTTAGATAAGAGTGACAATGCATAATGGCTTGAACCAGAGCCATTATCTATTTTTCATATGTGGACATATAGAGAGCTTTGGGGCCAAAAGCTTTACTGTAGAAGGCCATCTGCCTGTTTGCATTAACACAGCTCCCATACCAAGGTCACTGGCATCAACTTCTAGCACAAAATGTTTAGAAAAATCTGGCATTGCTAACACATGTATACTCACCATAGCATCCTTCAATTAATTGAAAGCTATAGTTGCTTCCTCATTCCAATGAAAGTTATCCTTTTGCAACAACCTTGTGAGGGGTTTACTTAAAATGCTATAGTGGGGAATAAATTTTCGATAGTAACCAGTTAACCCCAGAAAATCCCCTCAACTGCTTAATGGTCTTAGGACAAGGCCATTGTACCATTGCTTCAAAAATTTTAGGGTCTGCAGCCACTCCATGACCAGATATTATGTGCCCCAAGTATTCCACTTCCTTTGTAGCAAATGAACACTTAGATTGCTTGACATATAGCTGATGCTCCCTTAGGGTTTGGAAGACTATGGACAGATGACGCATGTGTTCTTCATAAAACTTGCTATAGATTAGGATGTCATCAAAAAATACCAACACAAATCTTCTAAGGTAGGCTTGGAAAATGGTATTTATTATAAACTGGAATGTAGCAAGGGTATTGGTGAGTCCAAAGGGCATCACCTTAAATTCGAAGTGGCCAAAATGGGTGGTGAATGCAGTCTTGGGCACATCTGCAGGGTGGACTCTTACTTGATGATATTCACTCCTTAGGTCAAGTTTTGCAAAAATCTTAGCCCCATTAAGTTCATCAAGGAGATCATCTACTATTGGAATATGGAACTTATTTTTTATGGTAAGTTTGTTTAAGCCCCTATAATCCACACAAAGCCTCCAAGAACCATCATTCTTTTTTACTAACAACACAGGTGAGCCAAAAGGTGAGGTACTGGGTTAGATGGCATCATCTCTAGCATTTCATGCACTATTTTTTCCACCTCTGTTTTTTGAGCATATGGTCGTCTATAGGGCCTAATGCTGATAGGTTGTGCATATCCACCTAAAAAACCCATCTTATACAATGAAAATGTAATAAAGATCCCGAGACAAATAGGTAATCCACATCATACTAAAATTATGTCTATCATCGGACTAATACATAACAAGCTACCAAATATCTACCCCATATTTATATACATTGACTATTGCAGGATACATAATATGTTATTCATCTTGGTTATAGAGAAAGATATTGATTGAACCAACGTGATTGAAGCTTGATTTATTCTTTTAGTATTATAAAAAAGTTGCAGAATATCTTGTATACTCTCAGAAAAATAATGTACAGTAGAACTTGTTATTATATATATATATTATAAATAGTCTCTATGGGCTTGATCATAATATATATATATATATATATATATATATATATATATATATATATATATATATATCCACTTGTTTTGGCATATTTTTGAGCTGTTAATACCGATCTAACTAATCAAATAGCCAACCGTTTTCTCTTTGACTTCTTAAATTTTGATAATTTTAACCCCCAAGGCCACACTAACCCCTTATTTATCTCCCTAACACTTAATTATCACCCACATAATGTTACTTAATAAAAACAGCCCCCTTAATTAATCTAATTCTTGGTTAGATTAATTAATTAGCATTTTTCAAGATATCACAATCTCAAACTCAAAACTACAAAGTTGAAATAGACTTTTTGAGGTTTCAGAAAGACATTAATCGCTAAAAATCAATTAATAATGAATATTTTATAACAAATCGAAGTGACTGACAGAAACAACACATCTTGACTAGTTTTGTTCAATAGTTATTTTGAAACAGAATTATAACGAAATCTCAGAAAACTTAAAATTACAAAGTCAAAGTAGAATTTATGAGGTTTCTAGAAATATAGAATCACTAAAATCTAGTAAGTAATGAAGATTTTATAGTAATTCGAAGTGGATGCCCGAAACAGAAAAAATTCTAGATTTTCACAAGAATAATAAGGTCATTTTTCAAATGAAGAACTGAGATTCTGAGGAAACTTAAAAGTGAAAAGTTGAAGTAGACGTAACAAAGTTTTCGAAAGTGTAAGAACACATCAATCAAATAAGTAAGGAATGAGAAATTGACAGTTAAAGCTTACCACACAATCGCGGGAATTCGGTGTCTCTCTCTCTCTCTATATATATATATATAGAGAGAGAGAGAGAGATTTATCCCAAAAGTGGGACGACTGATCCCAAAAGTGGCCCACCGTTAACTGCCTTCACGTGACTTACACCAATATTAGAAGATTTATCCCAACAAAAATGAGCCTTGGGGCTAAAATGATGAACAAAATAAAAAGGAGCAACAAGAAAAAGAGAAGGGCGGTTGGAAGAAAAAGACCCATTTAAATCAAACCCCAACCCATCAAATTATGCAAACACCCCCGAACTTAAGCTACTTATTCAAAATGCATCACAACTTTTCTAATATTACGAAATGACACAAACTTATTTATTTAGTTATTCATTTTAAAGAGATAAAAAATGGTTAAAATAATGGGGGGTTACAATCATAGTAAGTTAAATGTAAATAATCTCAAGTAGACCTTTTTCAACACAGACACAGTACTAGCTTGAAAATCGTCAAGATAAATCATATCATATTTGCATACTACAATGTACTAGATGATTGTTCAGTTCCATTTAACATTGTGAACAATTGTTTAACTTTATCGTGAACATTATTTATCTGTGTATGCACTGAAAAAGGGATATCATGATCTATCTCATATACCATGATCATAAATACATTTTTATTATAAAGTATAAAACTATCAATAATAAATAGGGAAGTAAATGCTAAAATGATGAATGAATGAAAACCATATTTATGTTAAATAGATAAATGTGTCAGTGAGATTGGTGCTAGCCTGCTAGGCTCATTCCCAAAACACGACACTCTGACCCAGAGTGCATACACCAAGGAAGGAGGCGCTGAACATCCACCCGTCTCAGATACGTGGGGTGATGATGGAGAGGGTGGAAATGATTGAAGGCCTTAGCATGTCGCAATTGGGAATAAGTGCAACCGCATAACAGTTTGGATTTTGAGGACGGCGAAAAAGAAATGCATTCGTCAACGTCACTGATGCTTCGGCGCTTTTGTACTCTCGGCGCCGGCGGCGCAGCCCCTTCTCCTATCAAGAAGAAGCAACTCGTCTTCTTGGGTTCCCCTCAGGTGTAGCCACAAATCTCTCTCTTTGTAAATTTTCTCTCTTTTCAAGTATGTCTTTTTGTATACCCATATAAATAACAATTGTTACACCAAGTGTTGTGGTTGTTTTGCAATGTAGGTGTCTGCTTCTGTTCTTGACACACTTTTCAATGCATCTTCCGCCCCAGACTCCTTATTCGAGGTACTACTGAAATTGCACAATGCTTTAGTTAGTCTTTCTTGAACTTTCAGGATCTTTATTACATTTTTGTTGTAAAGATATGAGTTTTTTAGGAGACTTCATTTGGCTTTATTTGATATTTTTCTAAAGTAATTTGGGGTTGCATCTGGTGCTTATTGCTGGGAAATAGCTGTAAAACTATTTATTTCAGTAATTTACATACGGCCTTGACGAACTCTAGATGTGTCTGGACAACATTGTTTGGATTGAATGGTCAAAGCAAGTGATAATTCATTCTGTTTTTTTTTTTTTTTTGTGTGGAAATTGAGTCAACCTCTCTAGGCGTGAAAATTTGCTTGAAAATTCCACGGATTGCATGATATGTTAGGCGGACACCTGAGAAGACTTAAATCCCCAGGTTTTTTTTATGCATATTGCTCCCTTAAAAAGTTATATATCTTCACATTTGCCCATATACGTTGATTGAGGGTGGTGGTTTCTCAATGTTGTTAGGTTTGCAGCATTTTTAGGATACTCAATATTAGGTAGTGGGGAAAGAAGGTGCTATTTAGGGCATTTAATTAGCTGTGAGTAAGTTTGATCTTGGTTTCTAAGTGCTGTAAGAAAAGGGAGGATGTGATCTTGATAGCTAATCTATGTCATTTAGGTTGCAGCGGTGGTGACTCAGCCGCCTTCTGGAAGAGATAGGGGAAGAAAGGTGATGCGTTCTCCTGTTGCACAGCATTCCCTTGACAGGGGCTTCCCTTCTGATCTAATTTTCATACCTGTAAGGGGTGGTGAGGTAATTGTTTCTATGGGTTATATGGATGCTCAAGCGTTCTAATTTTTTATTTTTGTATGAGTTTGCTCGACCTGTACAGTTCCTTAATTGAGCATCACTTTGTTGGATTTGTGGTTCCATTCTTATTGTTTAGAAGCAATCTTTCTTAGATTGGTTCAATATATTTGGTGCAAATAGGTTCTTGTGTTTCACATACTGTAAGGGCATTGTGTTAGTCTGTCATGCAGTAATATTACCACATTGCACAAATATTGTGCTTCGCAGGTATTACGGAATTGGATTATTGAGCTTTACTAACCAGAGAAAAGGTATACCAGTGAAACCAAGAGGGGCATACCCCTGCAACAATTGAATTTCAAAATGAAACAGGAACTGGACCAGCATCTCAGCTGGGGAGTGTTTTTTTTTTTTTGGGGGGGGGGGGGGGGTGGTTGAAGGTGACAACTGACTGATAACACAATAACTAAGTATTGATCTTCTGCGGTATTTGCCAAGTTTAGCAAGAAATGATGAACCTTTTTTCCTTGGCCTAAACCATCTAAGAATTTTACCAGATCAGCCAGGTTAGCATTCTAGCAGAGTATGAAAGGATATACCTCGAGTCCACGAATATGAGTAACAGCCCAATAGGTTTTTTACGACCAGGCCAGGGGGCCTCTTTGGATACTACATAGCATGATTGTGGAATAAGCACAATTGAACCTTAATGAAAGCAGCCACATAACGTGCATCCAGCGCCAGAATTAACACCCCAAGGCCAGACTCTGCTTAAGTTCACTTCTAAATGCTAACTACATAACGAAAGAACGGTTTAGGATATCATGTGAGGACAAACATGTGGTCTTGAGTAACCTTAGACAATATGAGCCTGGGAGATCCCAAGCTGATTTAGCAAAGTAAAACCCATAAAGGTGTATGCTTCTAGACTTTATGCTGCTCTATGCAACATGCATAAAGGTACAGGTTTTTGTAATGCCTTAGTATGAACTTCTGTTGAAGTAATAAAGTTCCTAGAAGGTAATTTTTTTTGTTTCACACGGAAAGGTTCTTTTTATCTGTTCCTCATTTGAAATATTTCGTCTTTTTATGGTGTTAATCAACCACTAAGTTCCATTAGAGTAGAACTTTTCTAAGGACCCTGCTTAAGAAAAGGACAACCTAATATCATGTTGGTGTCATGCAGGAAGCATTCCTGTCCGAATTAAGATCTCTGGAGCCAGAACTTTGCATTACTGCAGCTTATGGGAATATCTTACCGAGCAAGTTTCTAAAGATTCCGCCACTAGGTTAGTCAAATATATCTTTTCTCATGTGAATCAAGATTAACATTCTTAGTCTCTGTATATAAGCCAAACTAGCGAAGTGTTGAGGCCCGTTTCATTTGGCTTGTTTTAGATTGCTCCAGAAAGAGGTTGTGGTTGTCAGTTATTGATCTCAACTCTAGATCATCCTTTCTGCACTTCTAAAAAGCATACAGCCTAATTTGTAAAACTCTTATCGATTTTATCACCCCCATCCCCATCATAACCACCACCTTATCTACCACCATAATCCCCAAACTGGCACCACCTGTACCACGGACCCTAGTCAAGTCTTCAGCAATAAATGACAGCGCCACCACCCATAGATCTAACCATGTCTTCTAGCCATAACCACAAGCGTCACCACGCCAACCACCACCCTTAATCGACCGACCAGAATCACTTTCTATCTCAATCAACATTAGCTCAACAGCGTACTTAGCCGAAGTCGCCGCCAGGCATTTGCATTGCGTTCACATTGATCTGAGGGTGGGGTGGAGTTTTAGGGCCTGGAAAAGGGCGGGAATGAGATGCCAGATAAACGGTGGTGATGCCTGATGGATTTGAGGTGGTGGTGGTTGGGTGGGGTGGGGGTGGTTAGGGGGCGGCGGCATGAAGGCTGAGAACAAAAGAATACAGGTCATAGACATAAACTAAAGGGGAGCAGAGAAAACCAGAGGTGACAAGTTGAGTCAAACATTACTAAGTTTTCTGTAAAACTAAGTGAAAAAAAGCTTGGGGTTTTTTGGGCCACACTGCTTAGGTGAATTGAATTTTTTTTTTTTGTGTGTGTGGAGACTTTGACAAATGAAGTTATGAAATGTTTCTTCATTTATTAGTACTTCCTTTAACGTCATAGAAGTTTTAGTTTGAATTAATATTGCAGTTTGTTCAAGATTTTCGACAATGGAGCTATTACGTCAGTTTCGCACATGTTTGTGTTAATTTGTTTCTACCTCCTGGCTCTCCCAATTTAGAATTTTGTTTCGTCAATCTAGGGGGTCATGACTTGTTTGGGAATGCCAGTTTGAGTCAAGAGCAACCACTTTGCGCAAAAGAAATTAACAACTATCATTGGCTTGGAGCTCCATGCTCAAATCCAAGGGACAGAAGAGATTAACTGTTGAGGGATCAGGGACACAGCTTCTGTTTGAGCTGGTTACTGCTTGGTTCTCTCAAACTAGAAATTCTGACTCTGAAGAATATCATCTTTCAATGTACTCTCGCAGGGACGGTGAATATACACCCGAGCTTGTTGCCGTTGTACCGTGGTGCAGCCCCTGTTCAAAGAGCATTGCAGGTAATGCTTGCTTGCATATTAGCTTTGCAAGTTCGACAATGACACTCCTGAAATATTTACCAGGATGGTGTGAAAGAAACAGGAGTATCATTGGCATTCACTGTCCGTGCACTAGATGCTGGACCTATCATTGCTCGCGAAACAATCAAAGTTGATGATCATATTAAGGTATGCACGGGAAAAAGAGCAATAACCACGATTATCCTTCAATAAAGAACCTAAAACTTACCTAATAAACCCATCAACTCTCACTCTGTGTGTGTGTCCCTCTCTCTCTCCCCCTCCATCCCCCTGAAATTATCTCAGACCCAGATTTAGTCGTGGCCATTTTTCTTATGCATAGCCTTTTATGGTATGTGTTTGTCTCCATCCTCAAAAAAAAAAAAAAAAACTCATGACTAGATTTAATCATGGCCTGCACATTTTACTTGTGAATTGCCTATTAGATACATATTTTTACCCTCATTTTCACAGCATTACTGCTTTGCAAGCAAATACATCTGACTAATCTTGAGTGATCTGCACGCAGGCACCAGAGTTACTTGACTTGCTATTTGGTTTAGGTGAGCTCTCTTTTTTTTTTTTTTCTTCTTCTTCCTGTTTTCTTATCTTTACAAGAAGCTCTACTTTTCTTCTTTCTCCTTCTTATCTGCTTCTTTTTATGCATCTGCACCTGTATTATTCTTCTGGCTTAATGCTTCTAGTTTGTACTGATTACCTTGAGTTGTAAAAGGCTCCAGATACCCTGCTTTAAGGATCTCTAACTCACGAACGGAGAGAGTTTAGGCTCTTTTTGCTAGCATAGGATCCATACACTTGCGTATCTTTCTCTCCTCTTGAGGGGGCAGACCGGCAGAGTGACCAATTGGGCCAGGAAAGAAATCTCCCATTTGAGGGGCATGTTAATCGACTCTGCCTGTGTATTTGCATCGTTAATAGGCTATTGCAATCATGAGACTGATTGGAGTCAAAGATAGTGTCGACAAAACAAGGGAATTGATTAATGTGACTCCCACCTCGTAAAATACCTTTTCAAGAAAGAGTGCTGTAGAATAGGTGTGCTATCCATCTTCTACCAACAAGTGATGTCTGCAAAAGTCACTCAAGACTTCGACAAAAGGTCACAAAAACAGTCGGAGACATTTAAGGTCACTATAGTAATTATGGCAGCCCTGCTGTAAATTTTGCTACAGAAGGGGATCCTTATCCATTGTAGTAAACATATTTGCTTATGTCTTCACTATTTAACGACTCCGTCAGGTGAGGTAACTTGGTATTAGGTACATCTTCACTCATTGCTCTTAGCTCCAAGGGTGCTGTTATATGCTGTCTTCTTCTTTCCACCCATGCCTGAGACGTTCAGCTAGTTACTACTTGTTTAACCTGATAGTTTCGTCAACCTGAGTTGGAAGTTACACGCTTTTCTTCTTGTAAGATTACGGTGGAATGATTATCTCTTTCCTTGTCTTCAGGCTGCCGTGGTTTATGAGCTCCATGAAATATGGAGTTTCTTTCAATTATATTTGAAAGAAGACTCCCACAAGACTCTGCATATACGTATACATAAATGTATATGTGTTATGTATATGTCTGTTTTTGTGTGTGTGTGCGTGTTCCTCAGATGATGTTTGGCATTGTGTTTAGGATTGCCGGTATTGTTGACCCAGTTGTCAGTGGATTCTTGATTCAGTTGTAACTAATCAATACCTACCATTTTCGAATTGAAGTCCTTTCATTGATTCCTCCTAAATATGTTTTGATGGTGTTCCCCTTCTCTCATTTTGATTTACTGAATGATGTTTTAGATGCTAAAGCTTTTCATTGCTATTTAGGATCTAAACTTCTGATCCGGGAGTTGCCTTCCATAATTGATGGCTCGGCAAGGTCCAAATCAGAAACCCAGGACGACTCTAAAGCTTCTTTGGCTCCAAAGGTACCGCTTTTCGCCTTCTTGTTACGGCTTCAAGAAGTTTTGAGTAATATAGCGATGGCACTAAAGTTATCTCTCATTCTCAAGCATCATATTGCACATAATTCATTTACTTCTTTATGTTCTTTTTGCGTTCGTCAATTTATTGTCACAATAAGAATATTCTAGTTTCGTAATCTCTTCCGCCATTGCCTAGCTACCATTTTGGACCCAGTTTGTATTTGAGGTCTAGTGGCCTTCATTGCATAGTTTAGTACCAAAAGTTTTTTAAATTAGTTTATTAGTTAAGAATAACGTAATATTTACCTACATGTCCATGGATTCATACTCATTTTTTGTCCTTTCTTCTTTTCCTTTTGGGGACCAACACTTTCCTGCCTGTAGTATAGGTCGTTGGCGCTTTGGCACCTAATCCTTGAATAGTTTCACTTAACCCCAATTGATGATGCATCTAAGTTGGACGAATCTGTGTAGGTCCGTTTCAACTAACCCGACGTGTAGTTTTCCACATTGGGATAGAAATCTTTACCTCCTCCTCATAGGCCCCTGCCTCTTGCCACCATTAATGCCACCAACCTACCACCTCATCACCACCTGTTACCTTAACACCACCACTTGATACTCAAAACATTACCACATGGCCGCCACTTTAACCATCTGATCAATATACAAGGCGCAATAAATCCCCAACACCAAAACCAAATTCAGAAGCGAGTCCAGAAAGCAAAGGGTGTTGAGAGTTCCCGCCAAGAGCAGATAATGCTAATAACTACGAAATTCAAAGTGTTATAAGCTTCTTAGAACAAGAACATTCCCACCCTAAAATAGAAGAGACTTTGAAAACAAAACACATTATGCATGCATAGACTTGTATGGATAGGAACTTGCGTGGGTTTATATGTTAATGCGTAATATGGATTCAAGTAATTTGTTGCAGAGAAATATTATCTGTCTAATAAAACCTCCAACCTTTTAGGAATATTATTTTCTAGTGGGTGGTATGTGACTTTTTTTAGACCAGTTATACTTTTAACTTTGCCTCCTTTTACTACTCCCTCTTTTCCACAATAATTGCTCATATTTCCTACTTGGGCTGTCCAAAATACCTGCTCAGTTTCTAAATTAAGAAACCTTTTTGTGTGTTTGTCCTTATATGCCCTTTCCATGTTTTCCTTATTCTCCTTCTCTCTCCTCTTTTAGTCTCTCTATTCCCTGTATCTCTCTCCTCTCTCTCCATCAGCAAGCTCCTTCCACCGTGCCAGTTCTTTTTCTTCTCCTCTCCACTCAATTTTCCTTTTTTTTTGTTGCTTCACAGATTACAACCTACCACAGTGACAAACACCTCCATAACTCAGGCTACTGTGCTGGCGCACGTGCAGTGGCCTTCTTCGACCACCACCACCACCGCTGCCACCTTCTTACACCACCACCGCGACAACCGCCTTCATCTTCCACCACCACCACCACTACCGCTGTCTTCTTCGAGTTCTACCACCATCGCCTCCTTCAAGAACAACCAATGCTGCCGCCTCCTTTGATCTCATTAGCGACTATTTCATTTAGGTCTAGGTCTCAGATCCGGTTTCAAACAAATTTTTTAGATTTTAGATTTTAATTTTTTTTAACATCTAAATATAATTTTTGAATTTGGTTCCCTAGAGAGGTCTTTTGATTTCTGATTGAAGTTGTGAATTTGGTGATTTTATTGTTAGATTTGATTCCATTAAAAAAGTTGATTTGAGACAAGAACTATAAATTGGGGTTTGATCGAAGTCATCGTCTTGTTTCACTGTAAATGGACCTTCCTGAACATTTGAGAAGAAATGGGTCTTTGTGGATGAAAACCAATTTACAGAATCACCAGAAACTGTGGAAGGCTCTTTTGAAAGCCAAATGCACACCCCCTTTGGATGATTGTGGCACAACCAAACCAAATTGTTCCTTCAACCAAAGCCCAGCCTTTACCTAACCTTCGGTTTTGTCATGATGAGGAATATTATGATTCGGAAATACGTTTTTTACTGCATCATAATATGAAAATAGAAAGTAACCCAAGCTATGTTTATACCATTCATGTGGTATACAAGATCTTGAGTTGGACCTACTGTTTATTATGTGAACAATGGACCAATAAAAATTGGCTGATTCATGCAGATAAATCCTGAGGAGTCATGGTTATCCTTTGATCAAGAAGCTTCAGTCCTGCATAATAAGGTATCTAATAACCTTTCTCAAAGTAACCATGTCGTCCTGACTTACAATCTTTTAGGTTCGGGCATTTGCAGGGTGGCCGGGAACCCGAGCTAGAGTTGCAGCCTTAGATAAGAAAAGTGGCCAGCAGAATGTCCTTGAGCTCAAAGTTATCACCTCTAGAGTTTGTGGCAGTGACAATAGTCTGGGCAGTGAAGCTGACAATGTGATATTTTCTAAAGGTTCACTAGTATTCCCATGTGGTGGGAGCACAGCGCTTGAGGTGAGTTTTTATTTTGCTTTACTATAGTTAGTTCGATTTTTCCTGAAGGTTTTGCTGTAGTTTTATTATCATCATTTCATGTTTTATATTTTTCTTCTAATGTAATAAAGCATGAGGTCTTTACGAGCCTATATATACCTTGACCTAGGTGTTACACAATGAAACTGAGACAGACAGATGGGTGAAATCAAGGGTTTGTATAAAGAGCTTATAAAAAATGTGTTGCGTCATAGTTTAATTCCTCAACCTATCTCTTCTAGAGGTGAAGGAAATGGCCAATGTCAAAGTTGTTGGGCCCATCCGCTAATGTCTTGAGCTTGTATGATTCAGCACCTTTGTGGCTACTGTATCAGAGCTTTGATTTCAAGGTCTTAACTTCAAATCTAACCGCTTGCATATGGCCCTCTTTTTATAGTAGTATCATGTCACTCTGTTATGTTTTGCTCTGGTGTGCACCTTTGGTTTGTCTCTCCACATGCGAGGACTTGCACGTGATAGGTAATGTTGAAGCATGATATACATTGTTGTATGCATTCCAACAGCTTAAGCTCTCAGAGCAATTGGTAAGTTGACAGTCATAAAACACTCTCAAGCCCGAGGTTAATTGCCAAACTGTATTAAAGTAGTTTTGAGTGATCTGCCCTCTTTCACTTTGTTCCTTTCTATTATCTTATGCTACAGTTTTGTTTGCATGCGTTTTTACTTCAGCCAAACAAAGTTGAGAACACATTCTTGATGTGAAGATACTTGTCTGCTTCTACATGTTTTTATTACGATTACTAATGTCTGCGCTTTGGCAAAACTATTAGGTACTGGAAGTTCAACTTCCAGGTAAAAAGGTGGTTAGTGCGGCTGCATTTTGGAATGGCTTGCGAGGTCAACAGCTGAAGAAGCTAGCATGATGGAGAGAGTTCATTTCAGAGTGTTTATAGGTGTTTATTAAAAGATTGGTACTCTCTCTATCTCTCTCTCTCTGTGAGTATAAATTTGTCTAATCAAATACGTAGTATCTTTATTTGGTTGGCTCATAGTCTGCCATATCATTTGAGAGTCAAAGTTTGGGAAGACTGGCAATAATTCGTCAATAAATTGCATGTTCAGCAGATAGAAACAATCAATTACAAAGCACTAAATGTACTTCCAAAGTCGATGTTGAAGATGTAAGATTAGTAATAGAAGTGTAGAGTTGTTGATTCAAGTTTTTGACCAGAACAGTGCAAAGTTAGCTCTAGATTGAAAATAAAAGGAGCACATCGAGAATGTGTCATAAACAAGCGATATTTCTCTTAGTGTACCCATCGCAAATTTGACCAGAGCAGACTGAACTGATGCAAAGTTTGCTCTACAATGAAAATGAAAGGAGCACATTGATAATGTGTCAAACAAAAGCAAGTATTTTCCTTACTATGTGATTGCCAGTACGAATATGATTTTACAGCTTAATCCTCACGTTGCTCTATCAAAGTCGGAGAAGCTTTAATAAGATCAATTACACAAAGATGCATCACTGTGTGGTTCTTCCCTGACTTGGGGTAATTTTTAACAACAGTTATAGGGATTGACCCCGCCTCTTGCCTCTCCATTTATAATTTTCTCACCATTGTGTCCTTTTATACAGGTGAGATTAAAGAGAACCTTGAGTGTGAAAGTTGCTTGATCGACTCTTGTGAACTCAATTCGGCTAATGTCTTACGGAAGATCACAAAGGGTGATGCCATTTTCCTATAGTTCCATCCAATTCCGCATCCACTCCTGTAGAAGAAGTAACATTAATGAGTTTCTAATGAAGGGTGTGTCCATTCATGGTCGCCTTTGATGTCTTTAAGGTGAATTTAAGAAAATTGATTCCGTGTTCATCATTTGGTCGTATCTTTGAAAACTTTCAGTGACTACACAAAAGGAGTAACTTATGTTATTGTTACTCTGCAGAACTGGGCTATGAGTTGAGAGAATGTGTGGTCATGCAGTCGTATGGTTTTGGTGGCATTGCAGAGTGAAGTTTTAATGTGCTATGCCCATCTCTTCACCTGCTATTTGCCCTCTCCATTCTCTTGCTAAATTGACGCCTCTCTTGTCGCTAAAAATGCGTAACACTCTTAAGCCCTATAGTGACCAATGACCATTGATCAGGATTTATAGTAATAATGATTCAACACTGATTGTGATCCAATACAAATACTAGACTCCACCAATGTGGCCCTACCATAAGCAGAACCTGGGGGGCTTAAAAAATATGGCCGATGAATGGACGGTCGAAAAGGTATTCCTGGTCACCAAGTCAACAAAGAAGTAGGGATATTGGGCATTTCCCTGCTTATACTCTCCGTAATGCATGAGATTTGTTCTGTTTATGTCCCTAACAAACCTTTTACATCTAAAGGTGATGGAATTGGCATTTCAAAACCAACCACTGAAACTTCTTTCTCTTCAACTTTTGAATACGTCGCGATTTGGTGTGTAGATTTCAAAATTCTTAAATCATTGCTTATAAGCATATATACCACCACCAAATACCAATGACAAAAGGAAGAAAAGAAGACGACGTGGAGCATGTTCGGTGATCCAGAAGCGCTTCAGAGCTGCAACTTTCGTTGCTAAGCGGACCTTTGAAATCGACCCATCAACTTATAGACTCCTCGTTTTGAAGTCTTTTTCGTGGACGAAATATTGTTTATGAATCTACCATGAGTCGTGATTATTGATGATTTAGAAACTTTTGTTTCAAGTAGCTTAACTTAAGAAAGCAAACATATTGGGTTGAGACAGCGAAGACTTATAAAACTCGACCTAGCTCTCAAAGCAGAAATTTCGTTTTCTATTTGGCAAGTTGAGACAAGAAAAAACAAATTGAACCCCCCAAAAAGTTGGAAGGGGTGAAACTTGAAGAAATTATCCTTCAGACTTCTAACAAAAGGTCTCTTTTGAAGGGATGAAAGAATAATGTACAAAATTCGTTGAGCACTGCGTATATTACATTAAACAACACGCAAAAATGAATTTACAAATCTCATAAATCTTCATAATTCGGGATAGAATCAAGCTACAGAAATAAGCCATTATTGTGGAATCAATATATTATTTGATGGAAAAGCAAAGGCACACCCATCGAACGAAAACGAAAGCAAACACAAAAGCACTTTACAACAATTTCTCATCAAACATACCAACTTTAACAATTCAGCAAATGTAAAAGCATTGTTGCCCACTCATGATTTCTAGGCACATTGCCATGTTTTGCGGGCAATTCTTTTCCCCCATTTGTTCTATTCAAATATTTTCATTAGGCGGTGGGATCACATACAATACCTTATTGTACCATCCAATTACCTAAATGCATCTGATACATAATCGAATTCACTGTATAGCAAGAACCTTTGCCTCCTTGCATTGCTTTAGTCCCGCTTTCCAGAATACACCTCTTATATAAACACCAGGTCTTGCTTTGTATCTCATAGACCAGAAACTAATCAAGGTTACTCATCTCTCTCTCTGTCTCTGTGTGTGTGTGTGTGTGTCTTCCGTGTATGTGTAAGGGCGTTTGAACCACGAGCGCGGGTGAAGCAGAATATGGGTGCTCTTGACTACCTCTCCAACTTTTGCACTGTCACCAGCACAAGAGGCAAACGGAAAGCAATGCAGGTACTTCTGCTGTATTCACCATGAGTATGTATGTGTGTGTGTGTGTGGTCATCATGTGTTGAACTTTGTTAATCGTAGATAGGTTGTCTAACTTGCAGACAGTTGAGATCAAAGTCAAAATGGACTGTGATGGATGTGAAAGAAGGGTCAAGAACGCTGTTAAAACCATGAAAGGTTACTAAATATGCTCTCTTTCGTTTGATTCTTCTGTTCTGATCGATGAAAGTTGAAAACATAAATGGTTTGAAAACGAAACAACTTCATACGACTTCATTCTTGCAAAATGTGCAACTTGTCGCTCTCTCTTCTCACTCTCTGTCTAACAACTTTCTAGGTGTGAAGACTGTGGAGGTAGTTCGAAAGCAAAGCCGGGTAACAGTGAGTGGCTATGTAGATGCAAACAAAGTCTTGAAGAGAGTAAAGAGCACGGGGAAGAGAGCTGAATTCTGGCCTTATATCCCTTACAATCTGGTCTCTTATCCCTACGCCACTCAAGTCTACGACAAGAGGGCACCGGCTGGCTATGTTCGAAATGTTACACAGGCCATTCCTGCTCCAAATGCAACCGACGAGAGAATCACCCATCTCTTCAGCGACGACAACCCTAATGCCTGTTCCATCATGTGAGTGGGACTGCATTTTTTTTTAATTTGTGAATCAACTTTCTTTCTTGAACGGGAAGCGATGATATGGTTCTTTTGCCAAGAACCTTATAATAATGTAGTTGTCGCAAATGTAAGGTTAGTGAATGAGAATGTGTACTTGGAGACATAAATGAGTTAAATGGCTCTAACTTGAGAGTGTTCATATTGTTAACGTTCTGTTCGAAATCTCTTCTCCTTCTTTGTTCTGGTCAGGGATCTCTCTGATTCAAATCTACAGTAATGTGACCTTATAAAAGCTAAAAGTTGCAAACAACTTTCTGTTTGAAGGCAAAGGAGGTGAATCGAAGGGTCAGGAGAGGTCAAAACAGAATCAATATATATAGGAAGAGAAAGATTAAAAGGGAGACATGACATTGAAAGATTGTGGTGGTAGAATGAGATTCTTGTTGTTACTCCATCTTGATGTGAAGGAGTCGATTATTCTTTATCACTTTTTACTGTACGAAGTACTGCTTAGTACCGACTACATAGAACAAACTTTTGCTCTTACTCGGATTGTATGAATCTTCCTCCAATCCCGTGTATAGTGACAATTAACGGTCACTAAATATTTTTAGTAACTTTTCTTCTAACACTTTCAGCGACAATTATTAGTAACATTTTTTTAGCGACACTAAATAAAAGCCACTATAAACATTTAGAGACGATTGATTGTCGCTATATAAGGGGTAGGAGGAAGATATCTCTAACTGGGTAGCAGCCAAATTTTTTCCGATTACATATATAGGCACTTTCTACAGTTTTAACTGTACAAAATGCTTCATGCTAATTTCATATCTTGCTTTATATGTATCATTTTAGCAGGTTCATTATATACCCGTAGATTCATACACGTGTAGAACCAAAGCTCAGATATCATGTTAACCTAGTACGGAATATTATATTGTAGAAACATAAAATGTTTATGGGACGAGCCCAAAATTTTGTTCTTGAATTAGATTACGAACCAAACCTTTACTTATATCCTTGCGAATTCCTCTAAAGTTCGGCAACTCAAGTTCTTTAATCTGGCTTAAACTTAAAACGGCTGATCTACCTTTTTTTTATGGTGTTAAGATGGAGATCGTAGAGCAAATCTGATTTTGGATGTGAGATCTTATCCTAATCTTTGGTTGTTATCCCAATAGCTTAGCAAACAGCCTTTCTACTTCAAACTTTTGATGCATTTCTTAACATATGCTTCGCAATTCTAAAGCTGTGCCGCATGCCAATCTTATAAGATTAGGTTCAATAAAGTGACACCCAGTGTTTGCTGCCTAACAATCTTCTCAAGGTAGGTCCTCAAAAAGAGAAAACAATTTACAATAAAAAAAAAAAAAATGGGGGAAAGAAAGTGAATAGGATGGTGTAGTACAATCATCCCTATATTATTGTTGCTTGATTGAGCTTGGAAGAAAAGGAGAAATAAAGAGAAAACCATGATATTGTTTTAGAAGCGAAAAGAAAGACATCCAATCACGAGAGGAAGGCGTTGCTGCCCTCCCATATCTAGACAAAGAATATGATTAACCGAGGAAGGAACAAAAAATTACGTGATCGATGCCTTTCTAGCGATCTTATGCATATCAACATCGTTCCAGAGATAATAAAAAAAAAGTTGTATAAGCCCCAAACCAAAGTACTAAAGTTAGAATTGCTTGGTCCCAATCCATATGTAAGCAAAATAGATCATAGAAGTGGGAGGAGAAATGATTATAGGAAGCACCATCCCTGCTTTCTGCAGTATAATTGGGGTCTCATGGAACGAACTTATGACTTCTGGGGCCTTTTCTCATTTAATTAAGGCAAAGAGATGAAAGCTCCAGCCAACTACTCAATATTTGAATCAATTAGGTTACAATTTACTAATCCCCAACACTCTAATCGAGCCTGTTCCTCTTTTTCCATCTTTCTTTTAAAGAATTCCTTCTTTGTTTAATAGTACTAGGGCCAGTGTGCGTAACAAAATGCGAATTTCTCACTTTAAACTACATAATATTGGGTTAAGTTATGGTGCATGGTCTAAAATGATCCGTACAATCCTAGTAAAAGTTGGTATCGAATGAGCAATAGTTACCATCAAATGACACTATCAATCAATTGATCATACAGTAATTCAAAACCAGAAATGTTTTGCAAATTTGTGGGTGCAAAAAAAGACACTGTTTGACCCATCACTGATCATATTAGTAGTAATTTTTGCATATTTTATAGCAATTTTTGCTCATTTCGTAATGAAACAGAATGTATTGCGCATTCCAAACCACTAAGAATGCACCATAGCAATTTGCGAGTAGTGTTACATTTTCCTTATCTTATATAAGACTCTCGGGTTCTCGATCGCAAGAGGCCGACCTTTACATTTCTTACCTGGATATCCATAATGAATTTTGTAAGTTACATAGTTAGCGTAGCTTTACATGGAGCTCTTTGCTCAGAGTCTAAGTTTGGTGTTGTGTTATAAAACATGAAAATAGCAACTTTATGCCATTGTTCTGGAGGCAGAACTTCATGGATTCCTTAAGGACTACAATCTATCAAGAATAAGGGCTTCAAGGATGCAGTGGCGGAGCCAGACACAATATCTGCAAAAGAGCTTCTGGCACAAGAGTTCACTTGTTTTCATCCCCTGTCCAACCTCATCACTGGTTGCAGATTCATGTTGGGGGCAACCGAGTTCTCAATCATGCAAGTCCTGGGAACTAATGTGTCGATGAGATCAGAGCAGCCAACCTCGAATGACCACTTGAAGGTTCAGGACCAGTTCAGCAGTTCTTATAGCGGATGCAGATGGTGTAGCACATACGAGAATGTAATTGTAAAAATTGACTACCAACTATTATTCGGTTTTTTCCGTTGCACCAAAAAAAAAATATTTTTCGGTTTTTATTAAACGCGTGATAATTCACTTGGAACGCCATCCTTAAAGTGAAAATTAACTCCAAACTGACCTTTGAAGTTTAAACACCAAAAAGCAAATTTTGATCGGCTTCTCTCCGCTAGACTGGTGCATGTTTTTGTTTCCAATTTTGTGGATAGAATAAATTTTAGCTCCCACCTGGGTTGTAGAAATCTTCCTCCAACCCTATGTATAGTGACAATTAATAGTCGCTATATGTTTCTAATGATTTTTCTTCTAACACTTTCAACGACAATTGTTAGTAGCATTTTTTTAGCGTCATTAAATAAAAGCCACTAGAAATATTTAGATACGATTGATTGCCGTTATATAGGGGGTAGGAGGAAAATTCCTCTAACCGGAGTAGCAACCAAAAATTTTCCCTGTGGATAAGGGCTTCGCTCAAATGTTTGCTCTTAGCGCGTTGTCCGTGGCTGCCCGGACACCCTGCACAATAGGCTTGAGTTGCCATGCCTCATAGCAACTATTTAGTTATTAAACTTGTAAAGAGAGGCATGAAACAAGTATAATTTCTTCAGGATGTTTGCACCCTTTTCAACTTTGTACTTTCTAGCGATGAATGTGATACAAAAATATCAAGAAGGATGAGATGAGACCATTGTATATGTTAAGATTTCGCCAGCATACTTTCGAGATTACAAGGTGAAAGGCATTGTGTCGCGTTTAAAGAAAGAACACTCAACAGACTACTTGGACTGTAGATGTATGGCCTCACGAGATTGAATCGTATTCTAGCTACCTAAAGATTTCCAAACTAGTAAACAGATGTTGGGCAAGCTAATGGTCACCAAAATGGTTACTTTGGGGAGTTGAGTATTGAGGGGCTCGAAAATGCCTGAAAATCAGTGGAAGCCAAGAATTCCAACTTGAAGAGGGGACAAGATTCTTACTTCTGGAGCTTCTCTTCAAGGGACAATGAGTAAGTGACGTCTTCCCAAAAACTCCTGCAGAGAGGTCCTTAGAGTAGATCAAGCTGGAAAAAGTAGGTATCAAGGTTTACATTTTTCCAAATTGGTCTTAATTTAGATGCCATCAACTATCTGAACGTTGCTGTCTCTCCAGTATTTGGATGGCTCATTGAAGAAATGGGATTCATCCCCGGTATCATCAAGGATAGAATATGGTGGGAATCTAGTCAATATCCGAGGGATCCCACATATGACGGCTTAAGATGAATTGTGAGTTGCCGTCGCCTGACCTCCTTCCCTATGAAGTCAAAGACCTCGAGTCCATAGCGGCTTTTGCTGTACAAGATTGTCACAGTTTCATGCCCTCTTTTGAGAATGGATTGGAACGCTTGTCCTCCCTTAGATCGCTAAGGTTCTTTATATTTCTGGGCATGTTTTTGTACCTCCCTCTGTTAATCTTGATATATATTTCTACTCTTCAATCAAAAAGGAAAAAAACCAGCTATGGAGAGCTTGAAAATTACTGAGTTACCCTCATTTGATCTCCTTGCCAGGTTGCTTTACGCCCTTCATAGACGATAAAGACAGGTGGGATATACAGGCAAAAGAGAGGATTGGGAAAGGTTTAGACTTATTGCAATCATGGGTCAAGAGGGTGATGGACATTGTTCGCTATACGCGGTAGAAAGCTTAGCAAAAGAAAGAAAGAAAGATGTGGATCGAGTAACACTAGTGTCAGTGAAGTGCCAAAAATGGCGAGCGAAAGAGATTATTATACAACCCTCTCATAATTACGAAAGGACATTCCATAGTGAGCGAGTCATAGCTTTCTTGTACAATGACTACTTCAAGGGTTTGCATTTAGAAGAGCAAATCCTATACAGGGCGATGAAATTTTCTCTATCTAACACTCTTCTTTGGGAACTCGTGGCATGTATCGTAATTTTCAGGACGTATTTTAGCACCCAAACCGCCAAGACGAAACTTATACCAAATCTAATCAAAGTCCTAAAAAACTACTCAATAGAGCTTACAAAGTTTGCGAATTCCCTCTCTTGAACTTTATACCGCATATAAATAGCCACAGAACATAAGATCCACAATTACTAAAAAATTTACTTAACAGTAGCCCATTAGTAGTTCCCATTAAAACAAAGAAAAAAGAGAAAAAAAACAGGGGAAGATAGGAAACTAAGGATGTAAAATGTTCAGAAATATTTAGTTACTTCAAACCATCCAACAAAATCAATGTCGTTGATGGAACCAAATGGTTAATTGTACTGCCCAAACCAAACCCATCACGAGAAACTAGTTAGCAGCATGGCAAGAACTGGCACATGAAGTATGTCTGTCAAGTGTCAACTTTCAAGTCACATCTTCCCAACCTTTCTCTCTCGCTCTCTCCCTTTCTCTGGTTTTCATGTTCGGCATTTATAGCGCATGTACCCCTTTTTAGTTCCTTCATTCATCAGTTGTTTCTCAAAAGAAGCCCAAATATAGGAAGAGTCCTGGAGGAACTGTTCTTCATCTACCGTAAAGATTGAAAATGTCTACGGATAAATTTGAGCTCCTAAAGGTATGTTTAACCAACTCTCCGTCATCGTCTTGAATGCCTTCTTTGTCGTTCACTTCAATTGCTATGCTCAGCTCTAACCACTTCAGCACCTTTCCTTCTTTCTCTATGTTGGTTTTGTTTCATATGCAACGGGTTTCCAGACGTGTGTACTTAAGGTACACATTCACTGCGATGGATGCAAGCAGAAAGTGAGGAAGCTTCTCCGAAAAATTGAAGGTACCTACTTGCAAGAAAACTGATCCTCTGTATTTGACTAATGGTGTTCCTTTTAAGTTTTTAACGATTCAGAATTCGTTTTTATATAAAGTGAATACAGAGTTCTTGTCAATCTTAATAAGCACCAGCTCAAGCAACCAATTTCAGCTCTAAAAAAAACGAGCCAAGCACGAACTCAATCCCTGCTAAAAAAAGCCGAAACATAGTTTAGGCCCCTTATAAAAGTATTAACAGTGGAATGCAAATGCCGCTCTTATAGAAGCTCCACAGAGATCGTATGGAGCGAGTCTAAATGAAAATACTGCTCTTATAAAAGCTCCATCGAGATCGTATGGAGCTGGTCTTACCTGTAAATCATTAATGTCTTTATATTTGTAAGCGCCAAAAAAATAAAGACAACAAAAAAAGGGAAAACAAGCAACAAATACTCATTTTCTGCAATGTCACCCAAAACACCAAGGAAAAAGGGAAAGAAGCAGCGTGTTCTCTAACCTCATGGTTGATTGGAGAAAGACATCTTTACTTCGTTGGTGGCACTAACAAGTCCAGTGCATTGAAGTTTTTGTTTTTCGAGTAAAGCAACTTTACCTTCAGCATACGTACTATCAAGAAGTGGTCATAGTGTTCGTGGCCATGTAGATTGTCAATTATAAACGGCATTCTTTAATGCATTGGACCTCGCTGGTGCAGTGGTGCACCCCAGTATTAGTGAAACGAACTTAGTTTGCATTAAAGTGTTTCAGGTTCTGGTCTCTTATAGCTATAGTATTCGTGCTTAATTTTTCTTCCTTTCCTGGGTACCACACTCTGCTTCTCCATTTCTTCATCTTACTTATACAAAGTTTTACTTGAGAGTAAACTGTTTTCTCTATTTGACTGAGTATGATATGCTTCTTCATTGTCATCTCTTAACTGTTGTGTTGTGTTGTTAGGAGTATACAAAATAGACATAGATGCAGAACAACAGATGGTGACAGTGTCAGGAAGTGTAGATTCAGCTATATTAATTAAAAAATTGGTCAAATCTGGAAAATATGCAGAACTTTGGTCTCCAAGCCCCAAACAGAACCAAAACCAAGAAGTAGACAATCGGATCAATAATGACGACTACCAGAAGGAAATGCAGTTTGCGGCAGACAACCTTAAAGCTCCCAAACGCCAGTCTATATTAGCCCCTTTACAAGACGGAGACCTTGAAGATCAGTGGGAATTTGGAAGGTATTTGGGAACTGAATCTCTGGCAAGTGAAACAAGCCAGAACATTGCAGAAACTAGAGATCTGGACAATATGCATATGCATTGGGATGAAAGTATGGCAGCTGACACAGAGGTGGAAGATAACATGAACTTCATGATGGGTGATCAGGGTTTTAAAGGTGACTATAGTTTTGTTGGGTTAGAAGGCAATGGATTCTCTGTTCCTCGAAATTTTCATCCAGGGTTCCCAGCTTATGATAACTACCATATGCATCCATCATGCATTATGCTGACCAACGTGCCGCGATACTACTATAGCCGTGCTTCTCCAATGATGTTGAACACAGAGATGCAGTGCACAAATGCCACTAACAACACGACAACACTCGGAAACATGCACATACATCAACCCCTGATGAGGATGGATCCTCGTACAGTTTCAGTTCCGTTCCACGCCCTCAAATTGGACCAGAAAGGAATACTTTAACATGGTTTAAATTATACGGCTGAGAATAATTTATAATTGGCTAAACATGGTTATGGGTGTTGAATATAAGTTATTTCTTCCGAGCGTCAATGTCGTCGTTGATATGACCTGCCTGTCTTGACACATCAAGTTACCAAAGTATTATATTCTCTTCATACTATGGAAACTCGAAGAGTCTGCTAACTAGTCTTTTGGTTTAAGTTAATTGTATTGGCTATGTAGCCCTTTATGCATTAACACCTCAAATTCCCAAAGTACTATACTTTCTTCTTACATCCATTCTGCATTTCTAATTTTTTGACAGCCTCTAAAAAAACAAAAACACAAACGGAAAAAGCATTTCGGACAGAAAACACGATAAGCATTGAAGCTCATTGCCTAGACCCCTTAGTTAATTTAGAGAGCTAATATTGTCTTGAGCCCAATTAGTGTTGTTATAGTGGAAGCATGTAATTACTTCTCTCCTTAAACTGGTAGGCAAGCAAAACTAAACAGGATACTAAAAAATTATCAGAAAAAACTTAAGCAAATAGACAAATCTCTGGTTACAAACTATGACAATGCAGACCAACAAAGAAGCTGTGAGGAAAAAGTCATAAACCAACCCTGAGCGCTTAAATTGTTTTTCTGAGAAGGAAACTTACCAGAAACTAGTTTGATATGGTTGCTATTATATGGAAAATTATTCACGGCAAACATATCAGAGGTGTAACATCATAACTCAGGATAGCGTACAATTTACGTTGATGGGGACCTTTTCCTATTATCAGCAATATCAGATATCGGATT
This sequence comes from Escallonia rubra, assembly GCA_033065855.1. NCBI lineage: Eukaryota > Viridiplantae > Streptophyta > Magnoliopsida > Escalloniales > Escalloniaceae > Escallonia > Escallonia rubra. The sequence continues at coordinate 621,032 of JAVXUO010001034.1, read as the reverse complement.
CCTTTCAGTTTCTGTACAACATATGAAGCCATGATGCAATGACAATTCTGCACAACTATATTGCTGCATGGAAAAAGTAATACACCACATAGATACACGGAAAGACAATCACGTTAGGGAAGTTCTATATCAGAGAGCAGAAGGTAAAGGATGTACAGATCAGATAAAGAAAAAGGTAACACCTTAGCGCTTCTGTGCCTTCCTGCGTCTAGACTGTGCCTTCTGCCATTTCTTTCTAGGGACCAGCTTGCTTTTTGGTTTTAACTTTAATTCAGGTGAAAACTTGTAGTTTGGATCTCTCATACGTGCTTGTATATCCTTGAAAAACTGCATATTTAATTTTTTAGGCCCTCCCTGTCGAAGCTCAGTATATTCTGGTCCTGAAACAATGTTCTCAAATGCTCCTATAAGAATGTCCAAATCACTCATGACCTCCCACACATTGGTGTAACGCCCATCTGGCCCCTTCTTCAGCTTTTTCAGGGCATTCTCAACCGCTATTTTTCTAGCTTGCTTTCCTGGGGATAATTCTTCTGGTTCCTGCTCAGCTTTCAGCAGTTCTGAGATTGTCCGATACTTCGGTTTTTCGTCAAACTCGAACAGTTTATCTAGATATGCATCACTACTCTCATTCGGGTACGCTTCTGTAGGAATATCATCATCATCATCACCTTCACTACCAGTCCACAGCGTCTTCTCCTCGTCACTTCCAGACCATACACTCCTCAATTCATCACTGTCATCACCGTCAATAAGATCAGAGTGCTCCTTTGCCTTCTTCTTTACCTTCCTGATCTCTTTTTCCAGAGCACTTCCACCTTTCTCACTATCACTGTCATCTTCACTTCCTGTCCAAAGACACCTTTCTTCATCCAACTCTTTTGCCCAGGCTTTCCTGAATTCCTTATCCCCGGGTTTTCCATTGCCAAACAGATCATAATGTGATCGTCCACCCCGTGCGTAGGAGCGTGAAGCTGCAAACCATGTATGACAGAACAAATGAAGTGACACGAAATTAAAGAAACAGTGCACTTGATCAAATCTTGTTCCAAGCACAACATAGAAGAGAAGAAAGACAGGAGATAGATATCATTTGTAGCTGATATCAATATGCCCTTTTTGTCACAAATCATGACAAAGGTTGATATCACTAAAACTAAACTTACATCTGACCAGTATGACATTTGACCAAGTTGAGCTAATACAACTTAGAACCCGTTTGGGATTGATTCTAAAAAGCAGAATTCTGCTTAAATCTTAATCAGTTTTCAAAATCAGATTTAATCTACTTTAAGCAGAATCACTTTACTGTTTGGCAAAAGTAGTGTTAAACTAGCTTAAAGCTATAAAAGTGTTTGGATGAAAAGTGCTTAAATCAATTCCACTATGACAAAATGACCATAGAGGACACTTGATAAATAAATTTCTTATATCCATTTAGAAATGTGATGTTAAGATAACTTTCATTTGTAAATAACTATATTACACAAATAGATTATCAAAAAGTTATTTTCATCTACCTACAAAAGTTAAATTGAAAACATCCACAATCTCACATTAGTGCTGTAGTACAATATTTTCGCAAATTAGTTAAATGGATATGAGATGTCCTTTTGTGAGAAATATGAAGATAGTATAGTAAATTAGAATGTCAAACCTGATTATGAGAAAATTAATTATTTCATAATCCTCACTTTCCAGAATTATGGATTTAATCAGTTTTGAGCTTTTTGAGGTAGAATAAATCTATTAATATGTTTTGCCAAACACCCACAAACCTGATTTAATCTAGATTAAATCAAGTTTAACCATCTCAAAATCAATCTCAAACACCCTATTAGTGGCAGTGCTCGGAAGAGGCAGGGGAAAGCAATTGCATGGGGTGAATTGAGGCATTGAGTGTTCTCCTGTGCGTATAGAGGGATTGGGGACAAAAATTTAAATCTTTTCAATCCCACACTCCTTTGCAAGTGGTAATAAGATTTCTGGGTGATAGAAAGGCTCTTTGAAGTATAGTCTTGGTTCCAAAGAGAGATATGGAGTACTTGTGGTACCAGTCCTTGGATAGGTATCAGCAAGGGATGGAGGGATTTTTCATAACACCTTTGCTTCTGAAGTGGGTGATGGGACTTGCTTTCATTTTTCACATGATCATTGTGTGGAGAGGAGGAGCTTTGAAAATTTGAATCTTCTGTCCAGGAGAAACTTTCAAAATTGGGAGGTGGAATCAGTTACAACTTTTTGTAGCCATCTTTACCCTTAGGTAGTGCAATCTGGGAAGGACGAGGTTTCAAGGAAGGGAGATGTTGAGGGCCCGTTCACGGTCGAATCTTTTTGTGCTATCTTTTTCCTCGAGAGAAGCTGCATGTTTTTCATGGATGTAGAAATCATGCCTCGGATCCAGTTGCCTGTATGTCTTTGCTTGGAAAGCTGCTAGACAAGCTATTCTGACAGGTGAAAACCAGCAAAAAAGAAGAATCATTTTTCTCAACTGGTGCTTTATTTTATAGCTGATGGCAAGTTAGTGAACCACCTTCTACTGCACTGTCAAGTGGTTAAGGAACTCTTAAACATGGTATTCTGTCTCTTGGGCATTTATTAGGTGATGCCCATGCTCCATTTCAGATTTTCTTCCGAACCGGTCGTTCTTCAAGGGGAGGAGAGAGACTGCTAAGCTTTGAAGAATTATTCCCCCTTGCCTGTTCTGGTGCACGTGGATATGAAAGAAACAGGAGGGTGTCTTAGGGGGTAGAGATGTCAGCAGCTAAGCTTAAAGGTTTGTTCTTCCCGACTCTTTTTTCTTGGGTGCAGGGAAACAGCCTCCTTAGACTTTTTGGGCAGTTTCTTGCTATGCATAGTTGCCCTAATTCCTTCTTGTATAGGGTTTGCCCTCTGGTGAATTTCTGCGAAAAATGCTTTACCTATCGAAAAAAGCCAAATACCGCTTTATATATTGGCTCAGCCACCAGAATCCTAGGTGATAAATGATTTTGTTTCTACATTGCCTCCTTCTCAATCAGCTCAACAGGCGCATATATCCCCCAAGATTGCCTACCACTGACAATACTTATAATCATGTTGTTATTACAGAAAACAAAAACAAAAAGAAGGTGTTTTTTACAGGATAATAAAATGCATATGCATCAGTCGGCAACCCGTCCACTACGCATGAGAAACCAATGCAAACACAACTATCACATGAACAAAATTTCAGAACGAGCACTAAATACATATGCTTGCACTTAAAATCGTCATTCCTGTTACCTAAAAGAAACAAAGCGTGCATGTTTCAACAATATTCAGCATACGAGCACAATTAATTGCTACACATTCTGCAACCAAAGCCGTGGCACCTACTGGAGTACACAGAATCTGAGGCCAATTAGTTGCTAGACATTCAAATTGAGTTTTATTAACCAGTTTACAATGCTTCAAACCAAGATTTCATTTTTTTCCGACATGCAAGTTCTTTTTGAGGGTTAGTTCAAAACAAACAGGTGATATCTTCGTTGAGGACTTTCCACAAACAGCTAGGTTACATAACACAGTCTACATGCAGGAGGCTCACGCAACAAGTAAACGAATGGACCGAGCAATGACTGAGTTCCGTGCGAGAAAGAAGAGAAACTTGAAGATGATACGATAGAGTTTAGCCATAAAAGCTAAGTGGGTAGAAATTTTTACCTTGTAAGTTGTGGCAAGACCAGGCATTTGTTAGTGGGTTTGATGAACCGAGAACAAACGAATCAGAGAGCTTTGGCAGTGTCGAGGGTGATTTAAGTGGTTGAATTCGGCTTCTTGTGATTCTGAAGAGCGAGGGGAGTAGAGAGAGACGGGAACGAAGCCTTGGGGCCATTTTCTCTGGCACTAGGACTAGGACGATGGTTCCGACAACTGAAGTACAGTGTCCGGAACAAGTGCCTTCATGTACGATTAGGATCACTTCTTCTGCTGTCACAAACACAAAGGTGGTTATAGATGAATTTATGCTGAAGTTACTGGTGATTTCACAAAAAAATTTGCAGATGAATTTACATTTGATAATGTTGTTGCGGGAAGGGTGTATTTGCGTTCAAATACAAGCATCTAATGAAGTTGAATACAAAATTACATTCAAATCAAAGTGCAAAGTTTATAATGTATTCTTTTAGGGTATTCTTTAAAATAAAAAACGAAAGTAGTTAATTAGATTTCAAATTAAAATTATAGATTTTGCCGTAAAATTGAAAGTAAAGATTGTGCCTACATAAAGTTTGACTGGATTAACAAGAACAAAGTATATTGATTCAAGTCAAATGCCTGAAGGCTGAAACCAAAGCTCTACAAATTGATTGCAAAAGATTAGTACGAAGAAGAAATAATAAAGTCATATTTTTTTTTCTTCTGTATATGATCTTTGGATGTAACCGACTGCAATTGCTGATTATCATAGACTAAGGTGTAACTAGCCAAAATTGTCGATTGACTCACTCTCAATAGACACCTGTAGTAGCCGCTCTCACGTTCCCTGCAATCGAGCTCCACGTCTTTCAATACATAATTTCTATTAACTGTCGCTTATAATTAATAAGCACACATCATTAATTGACATTAAAGCCACAACTTTGCTCTTCAGTCAATCAATTAGATGAACAATGAATTTTGTGGCACGTGTATATGTCTTAAACACTCTAATATGTCCACGTGTCTAATTATCATTGGGTCAACACTAAAATTTATGTTTTACATGCCAACTCCATTGTTTTATTGAGTTCCTAGTGAAGTATTATTTTCATCTTTATTACTCTGTTGCCGATGCTGTCATGAATTTCAACACAAGCAATGTCGCCTTGGTTCAACTTAGGGAAATCCAAAGGAGTATTGTATATATTTGGTTTTTGTTTTTCCTAGGGCATATGGCTACTTGAATTCGCAAGTGAGCAAGCCATGAAATGATCTAAATCACATCAATTGCTCCTACAAATGTGGCATATAGTACGGAGCATGACTTTAGTCCTGTGTTTGAAGAAGTGAGAAACTTGAATGTGTAGGTAAACATGCTTTGTTTATGTATGCATGTAATTGTCCCTTAAGCTAATGATGTCAAGGCATTGAGACCATTATTAACGGTCAGATTGGGACGGATAAAATTCTTCTCATGTACAACATATATTTTGTAATAGTTTTAATGAGCCACTGAAAGTGTATTATCGTTGTTAAAAATTACAGTGACGATCTTTCGTCGTTAAAATACATTTAACAATATTTTTTTGTTACAATAAAGATATTGTACAACAAAAGATCGTAATCCGACTGAAACCATTATCAATTACTAATCGGGGTCATTGAAAACTAATGTTCGTGTCAAGTATGCTTCAGAGAAGGGTGGTTGAGGTAAGCGTCAAAATTATTAGGAGGCAATTACTATGTAATAGCCAAAAGATGGTAAATTCTATTTATAACACCTTGCGAGCACAGCCATTTAAGATGATTTGTTAGCTTGTGCATCACTCAATGAAAAGATAAAAAGGAATGCAACGCCAAAAGTCTGTATGAGCACCGGTCATGGACGAAGACGTACGAGAAACAAAGATCGATTTACGATCCTTGGAAACAAGTTAGCCCCTTTCACATTTGACTTGCTCGTCAAGAGGTGCAAATGTAGCCCAAACTTCCTTTCTTCTTCGAAAACACTAAATGCAAGGGATCACTATGCAGAAGGCCTAGAAACAGTTTGCCTTAGAACCCAAGTTGATTTTGCTTTTTCTGGTCCCTGAATCATATTTACTGATGCATCCGATAGAAGCTAGTATCTAAGATCAAGAAAACTATACAAAACCACCTCAAATATACACTTCGATTACAACATTTTTCTCACTTTCTGTGCTAAACGCTGAAAGAAAATCCTGAAGATGCCAGAGAACCACATCAGTTTATGCTAATTCGCTACTTGGTGAAACAGGATTGGGTCGTGTCCTCTTACTGACCAGGGTCCAGCATCTCAACCACCGGAGCAAACTGCAAGATTGGATGAGACTTGAGAGAGATTGTGTGTGTGTGTGAGAGAGAGATAGAGAGAGAGAGAGAGAGAGAGAGAGAGAGGGAGGAGGGAGAGAGAGAGAGAGAGAGAGAGATGAAAAAGCTTAACCAGACCACAATTAGACTAACCTCGTCACCTTCGTCGAAGTCTATCCCATCTACTGTGCTGTTCTGCTGGAAGTGCCATCCTAGTGAGTCCTCAAGCAGCTGCTTGAACTTTCTTGTCTAGGAAAAAAGGTAGAATGAATTTAGTCATATAATCTAATGTATCGATAGCTGACTTGAATGTAAAGGAATGAAATTAAAGTTAATAACTGAAAAACTGCACAGTCCCCATAGACGACAAAAAATTATGCATGGCATTATCCCATTGCACATAGTTTCAAGCATTTTGGGGCAGAAAGAAAAAGCGCAAATCATATGAGCTCTTGGCATGGCAATCTATTTATGCATGCCACTGACATGCCAAGGCAATCTAAGTCAAAAATGTCATGAACATATGATAGTATTGGAGAACCAAGGAATCTGATTTATATATTGTGGAGCACCTCAATTGCCTATGATCCCATATTAAAAGCATGATGATATGTATAGCACAATGAGCAAGCAGAAAAAGGTATTGTGGCTCATCATCAAATACGAGGTTCATGAGCGAAAGACCACACTATGAACTTAACTAACATTAGCACCTTTTCCGTAAAACACAAATGAAATGATTACTCCCCAATTCTAACTTGCAACTTACCACCCAAATTCTATTAAATTGCCCTTCATACAAGTTACCACGTAGTAAGTAGTGCTCTACCATAGTTTGTACAACTCCAAGCAGTTTAGCGAAGTAAAGACATGGAACTTCCGTCATTTGCAGAAGTGCAGTTTTTTACTAAAGCTATCAATAAGATCCCATTCTTGCTAGTTTGTGTTATAAAAGTTTGGTTTCCTATCCATATATTGATAACAATTCATCCAAAAAAGAACCAAACTGATATTTGATCTTAAAGGGAAACCCCCCACAACCCCACTTTTGCTTCCACAATATGGGTCCTCAGGCATGAAGCAGCTTAAACGCTCTTGAAGTGAATATAGAACTTGTTAATTCCTGCTATTTGCAATACAACATTCAGGTCAAGTAAAAGTCCAGTAAACATACCCAAGAGAGAAGATCGCCATCAACAACTGGAGCTTCAAGCACCAATAAGAAGAAATCCTGCAATAAAAAGATCCTCGATTGGTCACTCACCGAGAGTTGTTTGATCAACCATAATTTAATATTTGATCACTCATACAAGGGAATGTCTAAATTCCCACCCTCATTAACTTATTTACTCCTCACTTCTCGCTAGAAGTTCAAATTATGTCGCTAATTTTATTTTTAGCGAGAAAAGAGGCATGAAAAGGCAAAATAAGGTGTGGAGTTAGACTTTAAACTTAAACCTGCAAGCAGTTTCTGAGCACCAAAGACTGATGGAACTATAAGCTTTATCTTGCATGTGTTTCCCTACCTTGCAAAGATGGTGCAGAAAGCTATCAGCAGACAAAGATGTCTCGTCTAACAATGTAAACACCCCCTTCGCTGCAGTACCAGTATCACTTGGATCTTGACGGAATCCATACTTCAGCTGATAATATATAACTTTGATAAACTGCAAACAGTAGCCAAAGTTAGATACAGGAGGAATAGCCATATACACAAGGATATTCTTCCGAAACCACACAAAAAAGTTAGACTAAATAAGGTGAATAAACATATCCAGGATCTCAATCAACACCACCAAACTAGGAAACAACTAATCCTACTGCCTAGAAAAGGACGTAAAAGCTTGCTCAGATGCTTATGGTCAAGGACAACCAAATTGCATAAAGCAAGAAAGGAAGAAATGATTAAGTTACAGCAATATCTTGGCAAGTCAAGAATAAAAAGATTATGCATCTATGACATACCCCTCGCATCGCAGAAAGGCCGCAAGGGGGGGGGGGGGGTTTGGGGTTATTAACAACAAGGAGCGTATAAACATTTAAGACCACAAAAAAGTAAGCTATATAAATAACCCATATTTTTCAGATAATAATAAGGGGATTGTCGGATCACAATTGGCTGAGAGAAATTTATAGATAGGATGTTTACCAAGTTAAGTTTTAGAATAAACTATGAAGCAACATCAAGTGATTATTTTTTAGCTGAAACCATGGAAACCCAAACTGCATTTAGTTGGTCGCGTTGCTTCAGTCCATGTTGCATTTACATTTCCACTAGCCATCTCAGCAAAAATCACAAAAACATACACACAGATAACATGAAATATGCTTTCAGAAACTACCTTGGTGAATAGCTGACTTCTTGTGTGGAGAGGCTGCAACAGAAAAATGTACAAAAAAGTCAAAACACAAGCTAAATACAATCTGCTTCAACAACAATTACAGGAAAGTTCCAAGTAGACTTGCACAAGAAGTCCGCGCCTCACTACCCTGCAACTCACGTAAAGCCACTCAAGCAAGGAACAGAAATTGCATATCTCACAAGATTAACGAGTCACAATTCACCGACATCATTAAAGTAAGCTGCAATGGTAAAGTATAGACAAACGTATTTAGGTCACAATGACTGGATCCGATAGGACCAATAAAACTAAGCTTCCACTAACATAAAAGGTCCTATCAACAAGCTTTTAAGGAGTTCCAAGCAATGAAGTTTAAGTGGAAGAAACAATTTCAATTAAGCAGAGCGTGAGTCCATGAATTGAGGGTTGGCATGCCTGCTTTTGAGATTCATTTCAAGTGGCCGTGATAATAACTGAGCTTATACATGCACATTGGCCAATATGTTCAAAGTTTAAACTGCCACATGTCAGATGATTACAGCAGAACTGCCTCTGCAGGCAGAAAACCAAACAAAGGCTCACCTTTTCAATTCAGGAGCTATATAGGCACAGGCCAATATAAATATTGGTTGGACCCCGTGCCTCGGTGATAGAACTTGAAAATAACCAACAAACAGGGTAGATAGTCAACTAACTTTGAGGGCATGTGAGCTCACGATACCATGCAGCCTCCGCTAAGGATTAACTTCGCAGTCTCTATGCAGGACACTTATACCTGATCCCAGTGGCGACCTAACCCTGTCAACTAGAACAATTATGGCCTGGATGCCCAAGAGGTCTCATGTGGTTACAAGCTATCAAGCCTAAACATGCCACGCTGGCTGTCCAATAGGGGGCACTGGCAGGGGCCCAATCACGAAACCTACAATTATGAGATCCCAGCTTCTTAGACTACAGTGTTTTGAAATATATATAACTTTCTTGAACAATTCTTACCCATAAATATACTTACATTGAAGTAATTCAACATTTGAGAGAACTTATTATAATCATGATCAATGACAGATCACAACTATAAGAAAAACAATGAATATAATGGCAAACCAATCAATCACTAAATACATGCTGGGCAAACTAACTGCGAATGCTATGGAAGTGTGTTCCTCCCACTACACTAGTCTACTAATGATTTCTTATCCCTTATTAGTCAACAATGATAACCCATGATCAATTTACAATATGCTAACCTAACCAATAAGCAATTTGATGTTATGTTGACTGAGCTAGGTATTGATGTACTTTTTCCATTTACACGTATTTGTGAAACAAATCGGAGACGAGTATCATGACACAATAAGCAACTTGACAGTGACCATCTAAAGATAATAATGATATGCTTACAGCTTGTGTACAGCCCAACAAGAGGCTAACCAAACTTTTCCACTGCAGAAATGCTTCGAGTGACTGACCCATCTGCAAAACTAAAACACATGATAAAGATCCCAGACCTCCCTTGAACATGTCACCATTTTATCAGAAAAAACAAAACAGTTTGGAGATGAAAAACTTGTTGGCATCTTGTATTGCTATGTTCATACCAGAAATGCAACAAACGCAAATTGCAACTCTGCGAGCATCAAGTCTTCAGAACCTCCATATTCTTTCGCCAATAAACTTTCTAGTAGTTGTGTCTACCCAATTGTATGTAACCAAAACAAGACAAATGTCATAATAAAAATAGGTCAACTTCGATTCTTGTTTTGTAGAACCCTCTAGTTCATGGGCATACCTTGTCCAGATTCAAAGAAGTAAGCTCTTCTCCAGAAAGTCCTTTGTGCTTAATAACACGGGGGATTGATGTATAGTAGCAACTCTTTTTTTGAGGCTTATCAGCGGGCCCTGATAACTTACTATTCTTCAACTGCTCAGCTAAAGCTTTCTCAGTGCTAGTTCCTGAAAATTTTCCAATCATCTCAGGCTCACATGCAACTGTTATATCTCCTCCAATGGGCTCTGCAAGTTGAACAACTACCGAACATGAGAAGATGTGAAGAAAAAAGTGGCTATGCAAACTTAAAACCTATTTAGACAGGCCTGAAGCTTGTTATGTCTAATGGATGCAAATGGGAGCCATAATATAAGCCAAAGCAAGCCGATTAATCGAGATATCACAAGTCATACAATACCTGAGTAGCTCGCTTAAAGTGTTTCCTGTTAGAGCACTGGATACAGGACTCTGAAGTACTGGACGTAAACATATCTAAGAACCTACTCCAAGAGGCCTACTTCAAGCTAGTTTACTCTGGTACAGACATCATTTGGAAAACAGATGACTAGAAAGTCTAGACCAGACCGGTGGAGACTACACTCTGAAATACACAGGAACTTGCTAAATTTTACACACAACAATAACATTCATCTATCTTCAATCTATCATGGTTTGGAAACTAAAATGGTAACAACAAACAAACTAGTCACGTTCACACACACATGCAAAAACCCTGACATGTGACTTTCACAGCTTAACTTTTATTTAGTATAACAAGAGACCTCCTCAAATAAACAACTTTGCCATCCTTCTCCACACGACGTAAAAATGCACTCCAGACTTCACTGAAGATCAAATGCTATCTTCCCTATGTAACATGGTGCTGTGCTGGATTGCCTTGACAAACTCAAAAGTAAGGTGGGAGTAATTGTAACCTGATATGCTTCATAAATGATATCCAAAACCTTTATAACAACGCTAACTTTTATAATTAAAATGAGTGGACTAGTTCCTAAATGAAGCTTTTCAGTATCAGAAGCAGAGGTAAAACTGGTACAAGAACGAAAGAGTAGATAATATGCTATCAGAAAAAGAAGGATAAGGGTTCCTGCAGCCTTGGCAGGTCTGATCGCCAATGTGGCATCAGTCACCAATTACATTGAACTTCACAGCCACAGAAAGATTTCTGCACGTCAATCCTACCTGAGTATATGCAGAATGTGCAAACTGAACCCTAGTTGAAAGGGAATCTTTACATTAGTGTATGGAAATCCTTAGTTTTCTTTACATTGCTAAGTTGCTCCCATGCTGCAAGTTATATATTCAACTGCCTAGCCACAGATCAAACCCTACTAAAAGTTTGTATATAATATCGTACGAGTTCCAGCCATTCTAGTAAAAGCATATACAGGAACTATTATATCAAGATGCAGAAGGAATAGGCGATGTTTTTCTAGAAGTAAAGCGAAACTAGACAGCACCAAAGAAGATATATGAGCGAGTAAGCGAGAACTGGCCTTGTAATGCTCACCAATGCTTTTGATGACACTCTCAGTAATGTAGCTTGATAACCGTTTCCAATCCTGGAACTGACTTAGTGTATAAGGACCAAGTTGTCTGTCAAACTCCAAACTTTTTACTGCTTGAGAGTATCTCTCTTCCTTTAACAGAAGAAAAATAAAAGTTATCACATGGCTAAACATGACATTCCAGCCCACTAGTCAGTAATGCTCCACAAGATGCAATACGTTATACCTTGACAGGAATAAACTGAAATTCGTTTTACGGTCCCAAGGACTGAGGCAAATGAATTCCAATTGCGGTAAGGATGTTTATGTTTGAAACTACAAATTATAGCGAAAATGCATGTGATTAACCTGATTGCACTAACAAGTTTCACTAAAACATGCAAATGTTGACTTCAGTGATCTATGAGAGACGTACAACACGAGAATTTTCCCTCTGCACATAAGCTTGTACCTTAGTTATCCTTGGATGGGTCGGTGAGTATGAAGGAACAAAATCATATTTAATTCAGACTTTAAGTTTGGTTGGTTCTTACATGTCATCTGAGTTTGCCTCCTTTTAAATTTTGCTATGCTTAAAAAGACTCTGAAGTCGTGCATGCAACAGTTGGTGCATCCAAGACATGCTATCTGCGATTGAAAGAAAAAACCTAACGTGTAAGAAACCAAGAGAAATTTACAATGCCTTGAAAGTCAAGGCTCCAAGACATGCTGTCTGAAGAGTGGAGGAGTGCACAATTCCATCTTCTTCTTTTTTTCTTTGTCTTCGCATAGGAGGAGGCGAGCTGTTACGGAAAAGTCAATTTCTCTACGCCATGCTCCGGCTCTTGTTCCTTCTCTGATCCTAAAGTCCAATACGGAAAAGGAAAGAAGGGTGGTCGTAGATCAGCTTTAGCCTTGCAACAAGCTAACACAACTGAACTGCCGAAACAGAAGGTAATGGAATGCGCGACTAAGCTAGGTGAGCTGTCACCAAACAAGGTTCATAAGGCTAAAAGTCAATCCCTTACGTCTAGACCATGCTCTGGCTCTTGCATGTGGGCAGTGATTAAAGAAGGAAGGTTAGCCAATGACACGACACTATGCTTATCTTACAACAGTGGAACTTACACCCAATTTTAACATTCACCGCATGACACTGCTATTCTAAATTTCGTTCAAAATGGACGCGCAAGAAAGCAAGTAACTAGAAATAGTCTCAAAGTAGGTTACCAAGATTAAAGTCTCAACAATAACGACATGAGACCAAAGGCATGAATGAGAGGTTTTATATAGTCAGATGGTCTGTAAATGAGGTCGGAGATGTTGACCTATCTTACTCTAGATTGACAAGCTTGGATGCTTTAGGCAACAAAAAGAAGGAAAATACTACCTTTTGTTAGGTCGATTTGATTAGGGTTTGGCCTAAAAGTTCATTTCTAAAAAACTCCAGATTTATCCCTCAAATAAAGTTGAAACATTGTATCATACAACAATTCTTCAAGAGGTGTCCGACACGGTGTCCAGTAATTAGAAAATAAATAAATAAATTTGGACACTGCTAAGAGGTGTCGGACACGTGTCAGGAGGTGTCGGTGAGGTGTCGAGGTGTCGGTAAGTGTCAGACACCATACCTCGTCCTATAAGAGGTGTCGGTGCTTCCTAACAGTGGAACTTACACCCTAACATTCAATTCTATTCACAGCTCAAAAGTACCCTTTATTATACTCGATCTATTTTAGGTCTGGTTCTCTTAGAAGAGGCATTATCTAACTTTTCAGGCTTAGAGCACAAATCGCAATCCATTAGGACATTATGTAATTTATTTGAGGTATTCTAGTCATAACCTGTCAAATATGCAAATTTCCATTATGTATCAAAAAGAAAAAGACTGCAGACCTCTTCTTCTGATAGTCTGACCAATCGCTCCTCTTGCTGATCCCATTTTCGTACAATAACCTGCGACATAGCATAACATCTAAGCCAGAACATGCAAGCACTTCCACATAGGAAGAACCAACTTAAGGTTTTATAAAGCTGTTTTAACATAATTATGTAATTAACAAGTGGACAGTCGGTGACCTTAAGAAAGGTTGTTCATAGGATCCACTTTAGTATAGCAACTGTATTTCTCTACCTTATCCACAGTTGACAAATTAGGATTACAGATAGACCATAATTTTCCAGTCTGGCTAGATACTAACACCGTTAAACTTGTCATATTTGTTAAGCATCGACAAAGTAAAAATGCAGAATCACTTTCTACCAAAATAGATATCTTACATTTTGCTTCTTTTTAGTTACAAGAGTAAAACTTACTTTTAACCCTCATACTGATGCAAATAGCTCATCTGCTAAGGTCTTACAAATGTCATATACTGGTTCCCAACTAACTCAGAAAAAGAATGTGTTCATGGATTCATCTAAATATATATCCGGGTATACATTGCCAATTAATTATTATAGAGCTCAACTCAGAACAAGACAAAGTCACACACACAAACACCCACACATGCGCATATGTGGTCTAAAAGCTTAATTTGTTATAGAATGGGCCGACTTGTATATCATGCTTAACACTCCTCCTTACATGCAAGCCCTGACTGTCAGAAGAAAATCAAGGTGCAACTACAAAGTGCACAAATAAGCCGGATGGGTGACTAAACACAACCTAGGACACTTGAACCCAAGACCTTGTCAAACCAGAGCTTTGATACCATGGTAAGATACCATCTGCTATACAAGCTTAGATTGATTGAGAATGGGGCCAACGTGCATATCATGCTTAACAGATACCAATCATGGTTGATAAAGTAAGCTCTCTATTCTTGCATAATGCTCTCACACAAGTTTAGTCTCATGCATCCATATGACATAACATGTCCAGCATATGAATTTCTTGGTGAGCTATAAGAGGATAGTATTTTCCTAAGGTTCCTGAGAAAGATAATTAAATATACCTAGGATGGGAATATATTTAAATCATGTTGGTCCATGTAACACGCTAAGATGGAAGAAACAACTATTCACTCAAACCTCAGCGGGGCTTGCGTAAATGAAGAAGCCAATAACCGGCGAGAACTCGTTGCCAACTCTGCAAATTGAAGGAGTCAAAGTTTATCACCAATAAGATGAAAGCTAACTAGCAAAAAAATCGAAGAAACTGGACTACGGACGGAACATATGCCTAAAGGGCACTAACACAGACGCCAAAATGGTAAAGCAACTAGCATGTCAGCATGCTTAAATTAGTACATATAGTTACATACCAAAATAGTTGAACCAAAATCCTTGTTGTAATGAAAACACAAAAGCTGAAAATTTACTAGCCAAAGAAATCATTTTCGTTAATATCTCCATATGCACTGTTCCGTCAAGAGAAATATGATTTGTTGGATGAGATGGTTCTACAATCTACAGAAATCAACAACTTTCTTCATTGCGGAAGATAGTGGCGACTTCCAAAGATAGGTGACAGTGATGCAGAACCTTAATAGTCAAACATCTTTGCCATTTAGATACGTACGAACGTTAAAGAGATAAACAACGAAAAAATTGTATGCTGAGAAATTTGAGAAACTAAAAGTACACAAGCACATAGCTCTAAGCTCTTCATTCTCTTCTAGTCTTAAACACAACCGTTACCCATCGAGTCTGCAAGGAAATGCTCATCTGAAGTAAGTGTTATGTTTCATCTGAATTGATGGCAAATAGCAGGTTGATAATTTCATCAGCAATTGATCCACAAAAACCCAAAAATGCAAAATATCATGGATTTGACAAGAAAGGCAAAAGGAAATACATGTTAAGCAATTACACAAGTGAATACACGTGCACGATAGAACAATAAGGAACAGGGGTCTTTTTGCTAGCAGACAGTACAAATGTCATAGTGTCTCTCCAAAAAGAATATAACAGGAAATAAGGAAACTAGAAAACAATGTTTAGTTAAAACAATGCAGATAATAATGGCTCCATTTATCAGAAGACAAACCTTAAATTTGACAAATATTATAAAGGGCAAAGATATGAGATTCAGAGTGATTAACGAGCAGTATACTAACCTGCTTGACGAACTGTAATAGATAAAATGAGGACCTGGAGGAATCATCTTTATCCCCTTAAAAGCAGGGCCCACAGTGAACATCTGAAATAGTACATGAATAATTAGAAGTTTGGAAATAATAATAACGATAGACTCTTCAAGATGTACTCCTATTTTAAGGATTATTCTTTACACCTTAGCCGTGGTGCAAGATAAGGATGGAGGAAAGTCATAGAGCCTCTCTCTAAAGAGTTCGCGATGGGCTCAAACTCCACGAAAGAGTGATTTGAAAGCATAGGTCCCTACTCTCACACTACCAGCCTTTTTGACCCATGTTCAAGAGCATTCCAAGACCTAGCTTCACGAAATCACCATGGCCAAAGGTGGTGTAATTAGGCTTATGTTCAACATCATGCTTTTAAATCACGTTATGTTCATACATGCTTGTACGAAGTACGTTAATACTAATGTGCCATCAACGTTCATAGAAGTACATGTATATACCTAATACAAGCAAGAATGTGGAACTACATGACTTCTACAGACACTAAAGTGTGAGCGGAATGTAGTAGCAGCATAACAACCTACACAAAAGACAGGTGCTGGTATAAACAAATCTCGATTTTTAGACAAGCTTACGTTGTGACCAGAAGAGACTCCAACACTTATCTGCACGACATTTCTCTTAATTAACACAAGACTAGTCGGATGCTCAGGTTCAATAGCCGTAGTTTACTCAGAAAGTGTAATCCAAACAAAGCGCAGATGAGACATATAATTACAGCAATCACATTATTTTGTAAATTCAACCGTAATTATGAAGTCAAGTGTAGCATTTCTATGCCAATCAGTTGTACCAAGCTCAAGCATCCCTTTGTTCGACAAATTTTCCGGAAGAAACAGTTCTGTGCAAGAGAAGAGTACCTGAGTATCGATGCCAATAAGAGTGTATTGAGGAACATCGAGTTGAAGGAGAGTGGCGCCTTGCTTTACCAACTCTAGCGCCGCTTCTGGATCCATTACCGTTGTTGCTTTGTGCGTATGAATGTATCCTTTGGCAGGCCTGTTTGCTCACGGTTTTGGGTTCTCAGAGGAACACTTTGTTCGAGTCTCTTCCGAACAAATTGAAGTTCTTCGCCTTGCCTCCAGACGCTTCTTATATACAGCGCGCATTCTTTTGCCTGACAAAATTTTTAAACGTGCTCTTAACCTCTACTTTTATTTTTACTACTTTTACTGTTACGTGACTCTTAACTTTGATCGCTCGATCATGAGAATAAGTGAAGTGGTAAAGATTTCTCGAGTTTAAATTCTCATAACGAAGGATCATATAAATTATAATTAGAAAAAACTTTAGTCCATCTGGTACTCTCACTTTCGTCCTAATTTGTGCTCTAGCTTGAAAATATGATGAGATGTTAGCGATAAATTAATTATAGAGAATCTATGTATAGGGCGGAAGGTAATTTTAGTGAAAATCATTGATTTGGACTAAAAAACTGCATTTGTGAATCCTTTGCAATGCAATGCACCAAAGTGATGCCAATCATATTCGAATACGGTGCTACATGTCAAGATTAGTATCACACAGCTGACATTGTTTTCCGTTAAAACTTTATGCCGAACATTACTTCCGATATAGTTCAGGTTGAAAAATCAAGGTCACTTACCATCTTCGTCTAATATGAGCCAAACACAAAGTACGCAGCTAAACTGGGTGATTATAATTTAAATCATTCGGTGCTACGATGAGCAAGTCCTACATTGCTAGTAATCTAAAATTGGCAGACTTCATAGTTCGTCATGGATAGTTCGTCATGGTACTGCATTGTCAAGCAAAGAGATTTCACCTCTAATTCCTTTATTCTAAGGTATCCTGTAACGACCCGGTCCACCACAGAGCAATGCCTCCCTCAAAAGGACTATTCAAGTAGATACTTATGAATTTATGGGCAAGATCTTCTAAACTAATCACAAATCATCCCGCATGCGACGTGAGATATCACAATCTCCCCCTTTACCATTCTCTTGATGTGGGATATACTCGGACTTGCCTTCATTTTCCCAACACCGAGAGGAGGTGTTTACATTGCTCAGATAATTTCAAAATGAATCGGCCTCAGCTTTTTCACAATTTTCACCTTTACGAAAGCCTAGTTGGCAACTTCAATGTGACGTCCAGATGGGGTTGTATAAAACTTGTACATATCACAACAGAGGAGCTCATCTTTGGGAAAACAAAAGCTGTGAAGTCTATCTTTTATAGTTGGAACAGAACCCAGTTGAATGAGATCCAATAATTTTTTATAGAATCTATAATTTGTATTGGTTCAATGCCAGCTTTCATTCAGTTCAATCTCTCAGCCTTGAATTTAACTTCCGGATTACGTAAGTCATCCTGACTCTGAATCAATCGAATCTCCAAACTACTTGATTGGGGATCATATCCAACCCTTTCATAGTCCTTCAATGTCCTCGCCAGAAGTGCCTGCAAAGATTAAAGCAGTTCGAACACCATATCAACAACCTTTCAAAAATGAGGTCCAAAATTGGAGAAGAAAACCAAAGAACTATAATTGAAAAACAAATGCAGATAACCAGACTATTTTCCCTTCGAGTTTCCCCTTTAAAAGCAAGTTTCTTCTCTTTGGAATCTCTTGGAAAAAGCATATACAACAAATGCGCATAACCAAATAGGATAGAGCAACCAAACAAATGGCCAGTAAATTTTATTAATACAATAAAGCTTGTTCACTCGGGCAATAATAGTCAAGGAAACAAAGTGCATTTCTTCTAATAAATTAGAAACAGTTGCCATTATTTTGCTTTGCTTGAACCATGGAAACAGTTTTGAATATTCCCAAACCACTGCATGACAGCATGAGCCTAACCAACATATTTATCCAAATGAATAAATAACACTCTTCTACTTTATTAGTTCGGACATCTTTACTTAATATGAGATTAAAAACCCTTTCCTCCTTCACCAAGAAAGAAATTGAAATAACCCAAGAAAATTGAATCAGATAAGTCACTTAGACCACAGAGTCCATGGAGTGCTGTCATAATCTTCAGGCTCTTGATAATTGCTTGCCAACTTTGATCATCAATTTTCAACGTCATCCAAGTCCTTTTCCCCTCGGTTGTTTCATTTGCTTTAGGATCCTCGTCAATGAGAAGTCAGACTAGGACAGTATTTTCAAAAAGCATGACTGGATATTTACAGCAAGCACTAATGCAATATAATCACTTGTAAACAGAACCAAAAAATCTCACTGGAAATTTTTTCTAACTTGAATAGTGGCATCTTTAAGGTTGACAACATACTCAAATTTTATCTACATTTTGAAATGGTTCCTATAAAGCTCCCACTTGCAAACACTATATCATAAACATGAAAATGTGGCCTAGAAAGTCAAATCAAATCCCAGCTGACAAACAAATCATCATGCCAACAAATTAGCCACTTGCATACTGCATCCTGAGAATTCTTAGTAACAGTCAAGAGCTCCAGGGAAAGAAACACTTGCGGTCTCAACGATAACACAGAAAACAATTTTTTACATACTGCCTCCTGATAACTCCTCGTATCACTTAACGGTTAAGAAAATTGTGATCTCAACAAGCCCAAAGTTCATAAGGATATGCTGCTAAGTACCTAAACATCAAGATTTGGGGCTAAATTTGCACAAACGTTCTCTAATCAAGTAAAACGGACAGAACAACAGGAAATTAGATATAAAGTCTGGATGTCGGTATCATAGCACAAGCGTTTAGTGGCATGTAAACAATTCACTAAACCTTTCTGAAGGTTATGTAGCTAAGCCATGTAACCACAAATCAGGACGATTAAGTACCTGCAAGCTTGAAACAGCAAGCTCTGCTGCTTTGTCAAGGTCGTCAGGATATTTCTGAAAACGAGAAAGGTAAAATATTTTCAAGCAAAAGTATTATGAGCAGAACGGCTCATTTGTAAATGTAAGGTAGCAAGTGGTTAGTGGATGCATTACATTGCTCCATCCAAGTAATAATGCAGTCATCAGATCTCCCGTTCCCTGCACAACAACATATCAATTATACGAAGGAAAAATTCCATCATAACTGTCTCTCAAAAATGCACACAAGCTATAATACACACTGGTATAAACTGTCAATGATTATCCACTAGGAGCATTATCACAATGAATATGCTGAAAGAAAAATGGTCACCTAAGAAGAAATAACCTTTTTGTATTTGTATTGCTGGTCAGAATAAGTAAAGATGTTAAAGACATAACAGTATAAGCTTTGACTGTGAGAAGAAAAAGTCATAGTCTCAAACAACAAAAGGGTAAACAGATATACAGTAGCGCCAGATTAGCAAGAGCATGAGATAAACTCTACGCTCCAAGAATATAGTAACAGACCAAAACTTCTCATTTATGTAACCAAAGCAAAAGGAGAAAATTGTACAAAATTGATTGTAGTGCAGAAAAGGCTTTAACAAGATTTATAGTGAAGGCAGAAAACATAAAATTTGCTAGAAGACAATTGAAGGGATTAAAACTTTCTCTGCATTCTATAGATCCCACTTAAGAGAGGGGGTGTACTTGCATTGGAAAACATGGAGGCAATTCGTTAATTAAAGCTAAAGACAAAATTGAAAAGTCCAAAGGAGTTCAGTGCCAGAAAAATATTTGACCAAACACGAATGTTTCCAAACATATGCAATTTCGATATGGATCATCGAACAAGGTGCAGTAAACACTTGCAGTCCACAAAACAATTCCTGAAATCTTGTGAAAATAGACAGCCAGCAGGAATGCAGGCGAGTCTTAAGGACTATAAATACAAGCAATATACTTAAAGCTGCTTTCATACCAATAAGATAAGAATAGCTACACTCCTACTAAATTGAAACTGAATAGAATGATCCAGTGGTTAAACAAAATGAGTCACAAGGATGGTGAGTGCAAACACTAGGAAAGCAACAAAGACTTAAAATTATCAGGTAAACCATGACATAGCCTTTGACAATCATAACTTCGTTAAAGAAACGGTACATGCTGTACAATCAATAAAACTAAACATCACCGGGTAACCTTGTGAAAGATATTGATTTGTTGTCAGTGTCGGTGCTATAATTAAGTTCATCAATCATTATCACATGCAATCTTAGCACCTCAAAATAAACCATAAACAGTCTAGAAGGATACAGAAGAACATACCGTAAAATATGCAGGAATTTTGGGTATCACAATCCTGAATTGCGAAGAAGACTGACCCTACCACATGTAAGTGACAAGCGTAAACTATTCCGAAGAGAATGTGCTAATATTCAATCTGGAGGATATTGAAACTAAAAGCAATAATCGGCACCGATTGATATAGAATCTACCAGAGTCATAAAGCATGCATAAAATAAGAACCGAAATAGTATTAGTCAATCGTTAATAACAAGCTTAGATTTAACACTGAGATTTCTTTCATTTTCTTGCCCTTCAACCAGGGTCACAATTTTGAGGCAGACATAGATATCTGAGCCTGGGATTGGCAGCATAATACCAAAAGCACAATAACTTCCACTAGTATTCGTCACTAAGAAAATGCCACCTAGATGCTAGTAAGAGATGGCAGTGTAAAACTGCATGTTGGGCTTAGGTCCCTTAGGAGCTCTCAAGTAGCTCCTCACCTGCTAACCCAAACTATGTTGAATATATAAATAAGTAGCTTGAAATCATTCTGACCATATATATGTTATTTGAAGCACGCTAAACAATTATCAAGAAGACATTAAAAAAAGTATGTCATTGCAGATATCACAAATGCTCATACAGATCTTCAAGGATAATGCCCTAGTTTTCTTGACTAAAGTTTTACTTTGTCAATGTATTCCCCAGCAACTCCAAACAGTAAATCCTTATTCCCTATATACCAATCCGCGAAAAAATGGGGGCAAAATGAATTAAATAAAGAGCCTCAGAAACAAGAACTCTATCGAAATACAGAGATTGATACACCCAGTCATGATCTAGATTTGAACTATAAAATCTTTGAAGTAATACCTTTCCTTTCTGGTGACTGCCAATAAGGAAAAGATTGTTGTCAATATTGATGCTTGTAATCACAACCTGATAAAAATGTTGAAATTAATCATAATAACGGATGCATACATTACAGAACACACTCTTGCAAAAGGCTACAGCAACAACTTCTGATTGGATTAAACAACAACGTTTTACTACATGTACTACATAAACACCCTTTGACTAAGCGTTGGGTTCAAGTCATGTTGCGGCGTCGTGCCGTCTAAAGAAACTCGCATGTTGATTAATTGTTGAGAGCAATCTAGACAAATGAAGATTTTGCAAAAAGTAGAACCTGGCCTATCTAATATACTAGTACGTAATAGAACCTTTGACGGTCCAGCAGCATGAATAATATTGCAAGCTTCCCTGCCATCTTGTTCCGAAACAATCCTGTGACAAAGAAACTTGTTTAAGAGTAAGATTCCAAAAGTTACATTATGATTACACAAGCTACCCTGAATTATTTAAAATGTGGAGACTCCCATTAAGAGAGGTCAGCGTCATTCTCAGGATATCAGGATCACTATATATTCGCCCCTAACGAAGAACATGACAAGCTTTAGCTGGAGTACCTGAACCCAGTCAACTGTTCAGCTTCAAACTGATTAGGAGTCAACATTGAAGCAACAGGGACAACCTAGCAGATGAAATTCCTAAAGGTTAAGGTACCATCAGAAAAGATCATAAGATTGTGAAGAAAGATAAGTACACATGAGTAATTACTACGTGCGACCAGATGATTTATGATGCTCTTAACAAGCGGGTAATAAACGATATGTCCACACCTGTAACAACCTCGATTTATGGTACATAGATCTGGCCAGTGGAAATTTAATGTCACCATTTTATCCTCAATTCAAATCCTAGCATGTTTGATTCTAATTAAAAATACATCGTTCCCAAGTCAAAACAACAACCAAATAGGAATTTTTAAAATTTCACTAAGTAGTAGAAACAAAACTTGGATTAATCACTATTCCTAATTTCACACAAAATTTACAACTGAAACCCAAATAGGTGAAATACTTATAATGCAACTAAAGGAGTACTTGGCCCTTAGATTTATTAACCAATAAGTCAGTTCTCTTAGCTTAATCAGATGCTAAAAAGCATGATCTGTAAAGTATAAACATGTAGTTGCTAGTCTAAAGCAGCCACATTATGAGAATATAGGCAAAAAGAAACGTCTATATTCAATCTACTAACAAGCGCAGCAGTATGACATCGCAAACAATCTAAATTGCCACTATAAGAAAAATTGAGAGGCTACCTTCTCACGGTATACTGATACAAGTTCTGGAGGGACATAAAGCTTTCCTTCATCTCCCATCACTGGATCACAAACTGGAAAAAAGAATCTGTTACATACAAAACAGAAATAGACAACTATATACATAGCAAGTTGAGAAAGCCCCTCTACTTAGTATCTCATAAAAGGACTGGGATTAGAATGTTTTTGCCACCATAAATATGAACTTCATTAATCCAATCTTCTATTGAAGCATATCCCCATCATATGTAACAACAGTAAATTCCCATTTTTTTTACTATAAAGCATCTAACGATTAAGGAAGTAAACACTAGGTAGAACTAGTTCCTCTTTGGTCAGTGGAAGTAAAATATGAATGACTTCAAAGTGAAAGGTATTCAGGGCTGAAGATCGAGGACACAAATTACCCTATCTCTTAGTCCTTTACTTTGAGCCACCAAGCCAAAAATTACAGAAATGTGGGCGGAAACAGCCAAAGCCCTTTGTTCCCTCATCTTTCAACTACTTTAATACTTTCTCTAACTGAAACACAACCTTGCTGGAGAAATAACAACGCTAAACACTTGCAAAAAAAGCTCGAAGCAGTGCCAGACATTCCACTCACCATATTTAAGTTCCGGATTGATTGAACGAAGCTTTTTGACTACTTTTAATACAGTCTCCAGAAATGAAACAGAACCAATATATCCTACAAAGGAAAAGCCCAATTAATAAAATTGGCAAAGTCCAAACTAATACCAAAGAAGAGTAAAAAAATAAGCAACCAAAAAGGCAGTTTAGATTTCATAATGCACAGAACTAAATTATCAAAGCTTCTGATAACTAATGAAAAATACATTTTGAGTGAAAACATACTTAGATCTCTCCAAACATGGAAATAAGCTCACTTTGAGGACATAGAGCATCTTGCACGTCTTTATTTCTCTAAGGATCCTAACTTTTTATATCTTAATTCCACTGAAGGACGTCAGCCTGTTTATGGCCAACAGACCGATAAAGAGGTTTTGAGACCTACGTGATACAATTCATGTTTTTGAAAAGTGTTGACGAACTGGATAGGCGACAAGGGGAATCAGATGCGAAATCTGGTCAAATTCGCGGATTGCGATAGTCAAAGCCGTGTCTTGTTGGGCAAACTCAATTCTGACGAATGACAAATTGCCACATACGCCAGCTTTCATAAACCTAAGCTGGCTGCACAGGATCACCACTTCCAAATATCCTCCAAAAACAATTTAGAGCAGATTTGAACCATCGACCTCATGCGTTTCTAAAGAGTGCGGCTACTCCACTGGGGCACTTCAAGTACTTGTGACAAAATTTAAATCCATTACTTATGTGTGTAAGTTATGCACCATAAACGTTAACAATTTGGCCGACTAAATGTCAAAAAACTATACTCGGATGTATAGAACATTATCTATATAATATTCATTTATTTACACATAGATGCTCCGGAAGCGCACCCACACACGTGAATCTCTTCAAATCAACGCATTCTCGCACCCGGTTACACACCGCAAATTTGTCACCCACATTAGACTACTAGAATACCGCAGATGTCATGTCTGTTGCCACAATGGAAAGAAAGAAGCTAAACGAGACAAGGAAAAGTATAATAGCACTAGAGATACCGAGGTTTCTAATAAAGCGAAGTTGAGGAAAAAAATCGTGCATGATGAACTGATTTAAAAATTTTGACTTGTAAAGTGAAATGTAATCCTCCCTAATCTGGTCTGCAGATTGAGAACATATTCCTCCCTCACCACCAACATACAGCTGTTGACTATTTGCTGTACTTACAAACCATACTCTTTGGAAGATGGAATTTCAAATAATAAAGGCATCAAAGCAAATTGCCAATCATGTTGTTATACTAAAACAGTACAGGATCCCTCAAGTTTATCTTCCTTTTTCCTCTTTTTTTACAAAAATGGATTGACTCTTAACATAGCCTGCAAAGGCAGACTTCATATATAAAAATGCTGAGATTCGCACATTTAGCAGTCTTTTTTCACTTGTAAGTTACAGCAGCAACAATAAACTTGAAGGGTAGCAACGATTAAAAAAACAAGTGGTGGAAGAGCATTAGTAATATAAAATGGAGGAGTGTAATTATTGAAAGATAGAATGAGAAAAAAATGGTTAATTGAAAGCTGTGCTGCACCTTCAACATAACTCCACTGAAGCAATTGCATAAAAACTGGCCCAAAATCCACAAATTCTACAGGGTATAAAAACACCATTTCTTAAATTTCGCAGTTAAGAGTTACTTTTTAGACGGATTCCCCCGCCCCTGAAACCTTCTAGAGTAGGAGGAAGCCCTCCCAAACAGTCCCTAAGTTGTGTCACAAATAGGGATCAATTATCTACAGTAAGTCATGTTTCAAGAAGAGCACATTCATATCCGAAGTGGAGGTTGTGTTGCAAGGTTGAGCGTTTTTGCTGATTACTTGGACGGAGCAAAGCATACAACTCCAGATGCTTAAGTAGGAGAAGAGTGGAAGGTCTTTGAGCTAGGAGCCCTACTCTGCAAAATGAGCTGATGATTGTATTGAGTATTGACCAAGCAAGGAGAGCCAAAGACAAGCTAGTGCAATTACGAAAACAGATATACCATGAAAGGAAGAAGCTATGACTGGAGGAATCAGAACCACTATAGTTAATTGTCTTATAGAGATTAAGAGGAGGAATATTAGTAGAGGATAACCAATGATCTATGTTATAGCTATGTATAAAAGTACGAAAGGACATCTTTAAATGTTTTTCACTCTTGGTATTTATTCCAAGTATATGTGCACATATCTAGGTGCCATGGGAAGCCTTTTTTAGGCATCTCCGTTCCAGACCGCCATTTCTCTAAAACGTCAAGTAACTCATCCAGATCACATGTCAAAACAGATGCCTAGGGATAAACCATGAATTAAGTACTTCTATTAAAATACCTGTCAATAAGTGAGTGTAGTATAATAAATCATTTGCTCCAAGTCCTTCTACCAGTTCCCACAGTTGTTGTCCATTCAGAACCTGGCCCTTAAAAGTTGGGTATCCTGCATAATTCCCAGTTTAGCAGTTGAAAAGGATTCGATGCAGAACTTAAACAGAGATATGGATGATCTCGCACCATATGTCAGGCGTCAGATTGAATGAAGTGATAAGCTGCTTGCCTGTGTGGTTTGAGAACTGTACTGAATTGATTGGGTCCACATCATAGCCCAGTAATTGAAGAGGAAAGACAGCAGATTTGTTGCCGACATAGCCCTAAAGAGAAACAGATAACAACCTATTTCAGAAAGTACATTATCAGCATATATAGCAAATTGACTCCATGAAAGGATTAGGTACTTATTCAAGAAGCAAAAATGGAATCAGGTCATCATGAGCATAGAAGTTTTAGGTAAGGAAAAAGGAGGCTAAATAAGATAAGAAAAAAGGCAAATGCAAACAACTATAACAAGAAGTCCATGGATATTTGAACATCTTTATTCTTTTGTATATTTGTGGTGAGGTGGGGAAAGAGATTTGCGTTTAGTATGGAACTGTGACAGGAGTTTAATGCCCATGGTATCAAAACAGCCTGATAAAATAACTACTCATTTTCTCATATTGCGAAACCTTGAAGCAGTAGGAGACAAAGATGCAAATTACGAAATTGATTACTCAAGCGACAATAAATGGGTGCACATGGATGCATCATTAGTACGCAAGAAAAAACGAAGATAGAATTGTTTGGTTCGAAATCCTGACAATGATAAACTCGTGTTCGATTGAATAGATTCAAAACAGAATTACAATGACAGCAGTTCAAATCCACACCTCAACAAAGAAAAAAAGATAGCACCAAAAAATGCATCTCCTAAAGGATACACTACCCCTACAATATCCACACCTCTACAAAGAAAGAAAGAAAGAAAGCACCAAAAAATGCATCTCCTAAAGGACACACTACCCCTGCAATATTGACGGGTATCTGACTGACTATATCTCTTGCGTTGGCTCCCACCATCAATGGAGTTACCTTCACACCCGTGGAGTCTAAGCGGCCCACAAACTCCATTCATCCTTTGATTTCTAATGGAGTCTAAGCGGCCCACAAACTCCATCCATCCTTTGATTTCTAGTGGAGTCTAAGCGGCCCACAAACTCCATATATGATTCATGTCAAATTAGTGCATTAACATGTACTCATTCATGTCGTTAAACGGAACAGATGACGACAACGGCATTATTAGAAGTGGTACA
The DNA here is from genome assembly GCA_033065855.1 of Escallonia rubra. Taxonomy (NCBI): domain Eukaryota; kingdom Viridiplantae; phylum Streptophyta; class Magnoliopsida; order Escalloniales; family Escalloniaceae; genus Escallonia; species Escallonia rubra. The sequence continues at coordinate 593,798 of JAVXUO010001034.1, read as the reverse complement.
TTCTCCCCCACGGTTTGGAATTAATATACCTCGCAAGAAGACATAAGCATACTGCCGTTGTTTTCCAAAATCAACACATACTACACAAAGTCTTATCGCCCATCCCTAAACTCATCACGCTATTCGTACTTAAATGCTGACAAATCTTTGATCACAAAAACAGTCTCAAAAGCCACAATGATTACGAAATTCGGAGGGAACGCATAAAAGAAGTATGAAGTCATCATATGAGAATAAGCAAGACATATACCTGAACAGTGTGAGACTGAATACTGAGAACTCGACCGGTTTCAGAAGGAAGAGCTAACGAAAGGATGGGAGGCACCATTACTGCCGATTCCTTCGAGCTTCTCACCCTACATTTATTAGATTAAACAAAACAGCAATTAAAAGTCATACGTACACGCATTCAAATCCTAGTATATGCACAAACTGATAGATAACAAAGCTTCACCTGAAAATGGAGAAGCCTCGGAACGCTTTAGATTCTGGACCAGTAATGAGCGGCGTCCTTAACATGTATCAATCAGCCCTAATTGCACACAGAAAAAGCCTTCAAATCTTGGCACTCTGCGATACGTATAATCGTTTGGCGTTGTAATCACGGGAGTTGACTGTTGGGGAGTGACCGGTCAAAGGGTAGATTGGTGATTTTGATTGGTTGATTGGGTAAAAGGGATGGCATCATTTGATGACGAGTCTTTTTGAAGATTATTATGAAACTGTCGAGCCGAAAAAGGCCAAAAATAAAATAGGGTTTCCAAATTCCAAGTACTTGCACGTGGTGGCGTTAAAATCCCGGCGTCACGTGGAAGTGGGACGCACGTGAGTTTGCTAAAACTGGGTTTCCAAGTAAGATTGGGTTACGATTGAAAATTATGTTGTGAGCCATCATGCCGTAGTAAAATTAAAATCTAGGCAAAGAAAGATTATGCTTTCGCTACAAGAAAAATAACGCATTCTGCCTTTTGGCGGGATTAAGTTATTATGACTTTACTTTTTATTCACCATTACCCATTTAGATAATCTCGAATTAGATACTACATAAATAGGCAGTTCTATGTGTTTGTAATCAGAAATTAACTTTTAAATAATACAAATTCTTCTCTATACCACTCTTAATATTACCGGAAGGAGAAGAGAATGAATTAATTTGATTTCAGTAGTACGAGTCATTTCTTTTTTCTACCTATTTGTTTTATCTTTTGGTGTTGTGTTGTTCTATAATCAAAGTTATATATCTACCACCATATCAGCAAATGACTAAATGATTTATATTTGCCCGTAACAAGTAACAAGGTCGGTTAAAAAATATGACTAAAGCAATTCTAAACATACGGTAACAAGATTGGAATCGACTGAGCATGATTGTTATTTAGTCTGCAGCACTTAATCCTTTTTCATTAACAAAGAAATCACTAATAACAATATTAATTCTAGAAAGTGGTCGTGTATTCACAAATAGATATGCATTTTTTATGTTTAGTGGGTTAGAAATTAGAGTTAACTACTCGGTTGACCACTGTACTATTCAGCAAATTCAACTTTGGTCACTGGACATTGATTTTTGTCAAACTGACCAATAAACTTTGAAATTTGTTTCAATCAGGCCACTCCGTCAAATTAAGCTTCGCGTCATTAGGTTACTCAAGGCTATATTGGTCTTTTTATGAAGAACCCTAATCTGCTCAATCACTTTGGGCTAGTTCAAAATATACAATATATTCAAATATGAAGAACCCTAACGTTGAGAAATTTGCAGATTGGAACTAATTAGATCTGCTCAATCACTTCACCAAATTTCATTTGAGTAGATTGAATCTGTTCAAATATGAAGAACCCTAATGCTGAAATTTGCTACTTCATAAGATCCAATCTGTTCAAATATTGAGAAAGTTGGTCTTTGCAGGTTACTTTAGATTCAATCACCACATCCCAATCTGCTCAATCACTTCATAATCTTCCATTTTTTACTTTGCTTCTCCTTCATCTGCCTCCATGACATGCAAAGACCATATTTCAACAAATGCGCAAGTTCAATTTTTATGAGAAAGATCCAATGTTCTTGTTAACTGAATTTTGGGTGCGTTAAATCAACCTTTGGGTTGGTTAACGAAGAAGAGTTTTGTGGCATAATTACCTAAAAAACAACCAAGAAGCTCAAAATGGGTTCTTATTTACACACAAGAGCCAAGAATTGCAAGCAACCAGAAATGGATTCTTGAAAATTTTGAAGTTTATAGCTCTTTAGTTTAGAGGCCTAACACCCGCACAATGATGGTATCAAGCTACTGCGTGTGTGCGCGCGCCTGAAGAAGAAGCAAGAAGGTGAACAGTGAATTGACAATTTTACCTCTAAATAAATGGATTAAAATTAACTTAATTTGACGGGGTGCTGTAATTAAAACAAATTTTGAAGTTTAATGGTCATTTTGACACAAATCGATGTTCAGTGACCAAAGTTGAATTTGTCTAATAGTACAGTGGTCAATCGAGTAGTTAATTCTAGAAATTACTAGCCTTTCATTGCAGCCATTTATACAAGGTAAATGTGTAGATTATGATCTTATATTAACATCTTTCTCGAATTAAATATGAAAATATTTTATATAACAAGGTAAGTAAGGATGATTGTGATGTATTCACAAAAATTATTGTGTTTATCAAATTGGACTATAAAATAATTATAAATACAAGAAACGGGTAGAAAATGGTTGAAAGCTAAAGTAAAAAAACCACGGCTATATGGATGCTGTCATGAAGATAAACATTATTTTGCCGATTGTTAAACCTTTTAGTTTAAACTAAATGTATTGATTGAAAATAAGAATATGGTACAAAACCCTTGCTTCGTGAAAGGATCGGGCAGTTTTACTGTTTCGCCCATTTACTCCTACTCTACTAAAGGAATTGTTTTACTTCAAAAGAATAGTCGATAAGACCGTGATAGGGAGATGAGCCATCATTGGCATCTAATCGACGTACACTTTTTTTACTTTTTATGCGAGATGAAGGCGGTTGAGAGAATATTAACATTCGTTAGATGAACTCATAACGTTTTTATAGCAATCCTTATGCATATACATCTCAATTTAAACTTGCACTCTTGACTTCAATTAAATTAGCATGCATACTTGACCTACAAAAAATTAATTTTCACACTTTAGAGAGTACATAGAGTTATGACTTTTCTGTAACATAATGTTATTTTGTCACATCCTAATGCTCACGTGAATTGCACGTGCGTCATCCTGGTCCTTTTACAGTGCCAATTATGTGTCATTTTGTCCATAAAAAATCCTTTAGCAGCGAGCAACATTCGTGCAAGATCCTCTTCCTCGAGGATCTACCTCTGTTTTTGCCTATTAACTTCTCTTTGGAAAATCCTTAAAGAAATTTGTTTTTGCCCATTAGCTCTTTGCTTTGATAATATTCTAGTCCATCTTATGAAGTCTTCACTAGCAAAAAATTTCGTTTGACAATTCTTCTTCGACATTAGTCCACCATCTAAGTTCTTAAGGTAAGGAATAAAACAAAATGGGCTATTGTGATATCTCATATCGCATGTGAAGTAATAAAAATGGCTTTATAAGACTATAAATCTGTTTGGTATGGCTTTCAGTTTTTAGTTTTTTTTCTTAAAAAAAAAAGAGAAGAGCTTTGGTTTTTTTTTCACCAGTTTAAAAAATTGGTGGCTGTTTGACAGAGTTTATTTTTTCAAAAAACAGAAAAGAGCAAGCGTTTGACTGTGTCCAATTTTTTATCCCTGCCTGTCTCTCTGTGTCCAATTTCCATCTCCTCTCTCTCCCACTACGCTACTCTCTCACTCTTACCCAAACGGCCTGACACCACTCATCGACGACGATGGGGACAGGCAACAACGGACGGCGACCCAAAAGCAGAGCTCTCTCTCTGGCCTCATCTCAATCTCTCTCTCATTTACTTCAATACAGCCAAGAGATTGGAGAGAAGATCGCCGACCGACCTTCTTATTCCAGATCTGACAAAAGACCGGCGATGGCAAGGCGGGCGAGTGACAGGCGACAATGACTCCACTGGCCAACATCCTCTACTGGCGACGACGATGAGGACACTGGACTTCACCGGTGACCCATGACCGTCTCATATATTTTCAGTTCTCACTCTTGAGCAAGTCTGCGTGAATGCTATGTGTATTATCGGAAAGAATCCGCCATCGACGAGCTTGAGAAGCTTCGTCAGCCCCTCTCTGCTGTCGTCGCCGACGAAACCCAGCTCGCCCTCGAACGCCACACCCTCACCCAAAACCCACCAACCCCAACAAGCCGATGATGACGTGATTGAGGATCTGTTGAACCCAGCTCGCAGACGATCGCCGACCATGTTTAATGTCAAGCCGGAGGGGGAGATAGAGAGAATAAAGAGAGATGAAAGAAGTCCATAAAAGTGGCTTTTATACCCAGCTCGAAAAATTGCATTTTTTGTTGCTAGTGAGGCTCGAATGGGGGACCTCATTAATGAGCATGAATGCTCCGCGTGAAAAGAGAAGAAGAAAAGAGCTTTGAGCTCTTTTTAAAAATGGCCAGCTCTTTTTAATCTCTTGGGCTTTTTTTAAAAAGAGAAGTCAACCAAACATCCCACTTTTATGGGCTTTTGCAAAAAAAAAAAGAAGAGGGTCAAAAAAGAGCAAAAAAAAAAGGCCTGTCAAACGACCCCTATGTCTATGGAGATAATAGCGGATACTCTCTCAAAAGTTCAAGCTGGAATATCCGATATTATCGATGGTTGGGAAAAACAACTACAAGTCCGGGTATATCTCACATGTGAGGGGGTATATCCTACATTTGTGCACACACCAGATCTATTCGACAAGCCTTCAAATCCCCTTTTCACACCCGCCGTAAACCTCCACCCATTTACTTCGTCGCGGTATGAAATCCACCACCATTATATCTTCGCAAAATCTCTTTCCCTTAGTATATATCTCGACTAACGAACCCAAACACCCATCACTACACCACCTCAAAATCACCACCACACTACTGCAGCTACCCTCACACAATCCATTGTCAGCTTTGGGTCCTTTTTGTCGCAAGGGAAATAGTAGGAAGATTAAAGTTGAAAGGTTTGATTAATCAATTTGTTTGATTCATCAATTATAATATTGACGGTCATGGTGATTTTGGGGAGATGAAGGCTAGAAAATGGAAATGGGTTGAAGATAGTAGACTTCATTTATATTACTGAGGGCATATTAGTCATTCTCCCAAAATAATAATGTACTTTAGGATTTAGAGTGATATCACTAAGCTCCTTGAGTTACGGATATTTTGTAGCCAAAGGGTTGTGCTTTGCCATAACATCACGTGTGTCCGTTGACCGCACAAAACGATGATGGTGTTAAATTTTTGTAAAATAACATAACTGTCCTCCAATGCTTTTTATCTTCTTTATCTCTCATACTAGATAACCATCACTATATCTCTTGTGGACCAGCCCCATTCAACTCCAATCACCAACCACCACCACAACACTGCAACAACACCACTAACCACAACCATGGCACCACCCTAACACTACCAACCACAACCAATGCACCACCGCAATACCACAAAACCATGTCCACCAAAGACCGATAAAGGGCTCCCGTACCTGTAGAATACATAAGTGGTATGTAACGACAATATTTTTATTATTGGAACGGTGGTGATAACTATACTGACAAAGTCACCATAAGTCGCAGACTATTTATGACTCACCAATGTGATAAATCTTTTGGCGAATGTAACTTGTGGATTGGTTACATATAAATAGGAGAGTGTATCACTGTAGATGATCTTGATCTGAGGAACAATGACTGTGGTGGTCGACAAGTAAGGTTATGCGAAAACAACAAGAAGGAAGACGAGTGGCAATTTGATCCATGCCTAAATCGAATAGTCAAAGCCAAAAATAATTCAAGATCGCATAGTAATGCATATTTGAGTAGGACGCCGTTTGCATACTTTCTCTACCGGTTATAATAACGAAATATATAAACGTGTAAAAATTGTAGTAGCATTTAAGTACCATAGTAAAAGCAGTTGCTCTAATTATTGCTATTTGCTGCAGTAAGCAGCGAGAGATTATATAAGTACCCCTTAATTCTATCGCTAAAAGTCTACAAAAATATATTTTTAGCGATAATAAAGAGGTAGAGCAGGAGTTAGCAAGAAATTCGAGTTTTTGTCCTTAATAATCTAATTTCAATACTTAATTACTTTTTAATCCCATTTTGAACTTTATTTACCTATCTGCCCTATTTTTGGAAATCGTGACTTCAAACAGAAATTTTAAGGAAAGAAAACGTGGTTTAAAACAGAGATTTCTTTTGAAATCTTGCTTCCTAACAGAGATTTCATACGTTTTCAAAAGAAATTTCTGTTTCAAACCACATTTTCTTCTCTTGAAATCTCTGTTTGAAACCACGATTTTTAAAAGTAGGTTAAATAGGTAAATAAAGTTCAAAATGGAGTAAATAAGTAATAAAGTATTAAAAATAGATTATTGGGATAAAAAACTCCAAGAAATTCATCCAAAAACAATTGATAACCGAAGTGTGGGACCCAACAAAGATTGCACATGTGGCAGTACATGTATGGCTCCCCGAGAATCGCCGTTCTTGTTCTGTTCCCCTCCTCCTCCGAGTTCGACGATCTCCGCTTCCATCTCCACCTCCCTATATTCTCTCTCGAATCAAACTCAATCCCCACCGCACATGAAGCGCAAAAAATGGTCCGAACTAGAAGAACAGACCCTTCTCTCAAAGTACTCACACCTACAAACCACGGGCGCCCTGTCGAAGCTCAAGACCCGGGAGAAAAAGTTCAGGCCCATCGCCGACCACGTCAACTCCCTGCACCACCTCCACGACCCAATCAGGTTTCCCTTCAGGTGGTCCTGGCGCGACGTCTCCATCAAGGTCCAGAACATGCGCCACCAGTATCTGGGCGTCAAGCAGAAGATCAGGGCTTGTAACGGGGAGTTCAATTGGAAGGATGGGGAGGATCACTGGGAGAATTTCTTGAGGTACAAGGAAGTGTTTGGCGATGTTGAGCTCGAACCGAAGGACAAGAAGGCCGGTGACGGTAACGAGGGTGTTGATTTTTTGGGGGGTGATGAGAATGGGGGTGATGATGTGTTGAATTTAGGGTTTGACATTTATAGCGGTGATGACGATGATGTGGTGGCGAGTGAGGAAATTGAGGATGAGGGTTTTGAACGTGGTAGGAAATTTAGAAAAGGGTTGGTGGGGGCTCGGATTTTGGAGCTGAGGGATGTTGTGATGAGGAGGGAGGAGGGGAGAGGGGAGAGGGAGTGGAGTAGGGAGGAGGGTGTCTTGGAAGGCGAAGAGAGGAGGAGGGATAGGGACTTGAGGAGGGATAAGCGGCGGATTGAGAAGGACGGGGAGGTGGATGCAAGGGAGTTGCAGTTGGAGGAGAGGCAGATGGCGTGGGCGAGGAGGGAGTACGATATGAGGTTGAGGTTGGAGATGGGATTCGATGAGGAGCGGAGGCGGAGGATGAAGATGGAGGAGAGGTGGGAGGAGGAGGAGATGGAGTGGAGGGAGAGGATGGTCAATGCTCAAATCGAGCACGAGAAGCGGATGATGCAGATGCACACTGATGCTTGCCAGAACCAAATGCAGATTCTTGGAGTCATGGCTCGGCTTGTTTGTCAATTCTTTGGGTCTGCAAGTGATGCACTGGGTGGCGGGTTGGGTCCTTTGCCCCCTTCGGTTTTGCAGAATTTGCAGCATCCGGGAGGATTGGGCGACGGCGGGAAGCCAGATGCTAGTTCGCCTTCAGAATTTTTGTAACTGTAACTTCATACCTTCCTATATTATTTATATACACGTAATTGTTGTTGAAGATCAAAATGTAATGCTACGTTAGTAGATATTTGCTGTATGAGTACTCCTGTAATAATAGCTATATGATTGGTCCATTAATAAAAATTTTCTGTGAATCTCGATCTTGTCATCCTGTTACTCTTCCGAAATATGAATTAGGGGAGTATTGAAATTTCCAACATAAAGGCAAGCGGGTGAAATGGATTATGATATGTGTAATACGGTAGAGATAAAATTACATGTTGAGCTTTTCCATATGTCAGCATCCAGCTGTGGATGGTGTTCTCCTGTAATTATAGCATCGCTAGATTATTGTAAAACCAGCAGTGAGGATGTCATGGTATACAATGGAAATGAGGTGCCTGTACACGTAATTATGGAGATATGCAGTTGTAATGGGTAGTTTGAGGAGTGTTATTTGGGTGGTTTATGACTGGATAGGGAGGCTGGTCCTTGGGCAGCGTACTTGTAGGTAGGCGTAAGAATAGGGATTATAAGTTGATCAGATAAGTTTAATATTTGTGGGTTAGTGGGAGAGAATTTAAGCCTGGCATTCAACATGATGTTGAGGGTGACTCTGTGTGGTTATCCAGATTGGCCGTGTATGAAGATGTGATCGCAGCTTATCATGTGCATGTGTCTGGAGGAGGGGCGGCGTAACTCTAGCTTAGTAGGGAATTGCATGATTGGGTGTTAGAGGCAGTGGTTTGATTTCAGAGTTTCTTTATGGCAAAGATGGTTGGAATCAGACATGTTTTAGTTGGTGCTTCATGCGTTTTAGGCTGAAGAGAATCCCAATAAATTTGCTTTTGCATTGCCAGAATGCTTGAGAGTTCTGACGTCTTTTATTGGTACTTCTTTTTGCAGTGGTGCTTTAGGGGATTTAATGACTTATTCCACTGTTGAGTAGAGGGTGACTAGGAGGGTGGGGAAGAGAGCGGGAGATTTCGATGTGGTGCATTTGATGGGCGCAGAAAGATAAATTCTCGAGGGCTTTCAGCTTCCTTTGTATTGATTGAGAGGAGTGACTTTGAGCAAGTTAGATTTTGGGAGAGCTTGGGCCTTTTTTGCGGTCTTTGAGCTATTTCGACTATTGGCCACAGATATAGGACGTGTTAACATAAAGAAGAACAGTAGTTTTTATAGAAAGCATGATCTCTTTTATGCTCTTGTGTATACTTGGTTTCATACGTGTGAAAAAGAAGAGAGGAGTTCACAAAGAGTGTGTGGGAAGAATGGTCCAGAATAATTCCAAATAAGTAATTTCCTACACAATTGGGAAGTACCCTGTCTCACAAACGAAGCTGCACATGACCTGTGAGATATACTTGATGAGAGAGTCCTGTGCTATCCTTCTAAGGCTCTTAGCTCTACAGCCGTACTAAATTGTTTTTATTTGTTCGACCTTTTTGCATGGTGCCATTTAGATTTAATAATTTTGGTGAAACTGGAGCTAGAACTATGGCAAATCAATGCGAATGTCGTGTAGATGTAATCCCCATATGTACTTTGACATTGTGCTGTAATTTAAAAAGATATCCGAAGATATTGGCCATAATTCTATTGTTGTAGTCCTGCAGGTGGAACCAAATATAGTAACCAAGAGGAAGCCCCTATTGTTTCTATTACTTGCATGCTTCGGATAGCAAAGTTTTGCTCCATCGTGTCTGGATTCCCTGAAGTTTTCAAGATTTGAGAAGCGGAAAAGATGATATAAATTCCTTATTTTTCTTTAAGGAATTGCAGGTAAAGTGTAACTTCTTCGAATTGTTTCTTGCAACAATTTATGTCTGGTCTCTCATTTTTCCCCTAGGCAATGCTAGATTTTACCTTGCCCTGAAAGTAATAGTACCATAGGAACTTTTACACTTGTAGTTCCATAAATCATTCCCCAAAGTGACTTCTAGATTGTCATTATGAGTACAATATGCAGCTATTAAAGTGGCAACCGTATAAATTTTTAGACAAATAACGCTCACTAAAGAAAGAAGACTTGATCTAGGAAAAGCTATTAAAGTGGCAACCGTATAAATTTTTAGACAAATAACGCTCACTAAAGAAAGAAGACTTGATCTAGGATTATGTACGCAAGTAACCATGAATAAAGGAAGTGAATGGATGCCTAGTTTCTTGAGCACTGTTCACTTAGTAAGTTTAGTCAATCAACCACCACCGTGGCGTTGCCTGCAATATGATTTAAAAAGATTCTGTCTTGTGCTTGAAGGCTGTTTGGATATAGTTTATGTCCCAGTTGCCTATTTTAGGTGCATATCCAAAACAATGTCAACATTGTACAATGTTAAAGCATTTGAAATGTTTTGACTATTTAAAACATGTCTTAATAGAGTTGGTTATATGGCGATGAACAAAGAATGGCTGGTAGTTGAGTTCGTACTGTGTACTGGCCAAGTATTTTCACTGTGTTGTAAGTTTGGATTGGAGGTGGTGATGCCTTATCTAGTGTAAGGGGTGGCTCAGTAGTTTTTGGTTTTATAGATGGTGTGGCAGCAGCATGGTTGCCGCATATATTACCAGTTTTACAAATATTTCACTTTACCTTTACAAGGACTCAAGGAGAAGGTAGTTGCTTTTGAAATTTTGCAAAAGCAAAGATCATGGTTTGTAACAATGTAGACCTTTCCTCTAGGGTTCTGAGTACAGAAAACATGTCCAGTAGGGTTGGTAATATGCCGATGAATGCATAGGTAGTGCTGGTAGTTGGGGTTATGCCATCATGTGTTGATGGTATGATTTTTTTCCTCTGGTAGTTGCGTGGAGCATGGACTGTATGGTGGAAGGGGGTTGGAGCTGGTATTTTTTTCGTCATCAAAAGAACTTGCATGCGGTAGGAAGGCTGCATATTCAACAAAAGGGGCAATTCCACCTCATGTCCTTCGAGGAGAAAAGAAACTTAATAACTAAAAATGCATTTTTCCAATTAATGGTTAGTATTGTACTTTGCCCCTCTAATTTCGCAACCAAACTTACACTTCTCACCTTATGTCATAAAGTTTGAGTCCTTTTGACCACTTGGCTTAATTCTGTGATAGAATTTAGCACAAAAGTTCTATTCATCCTTTTCATTCTTGCTGATCTGGCAAGAATGATTGATTTTTTTTCACTGCATTTTTGCTATATTTCATCTTTAAAATATTGTCAAAGCAGCTCATATTAAAGTCATTCTTTCCAAAATGTATTAATTTTGTGACTAGTGTATTATTAGCTACAAGTGAGATATGCACAAGCATTAGAAGTCTTTTTTTAGGCTTGTCGATCAAATGTAGCATATGGGGCCCCTGCTTGTGTGGTGGTTCACTGGTTTTTTGTCCATTGGTGGTTCTGGGGCTGCTGGCGATATCATCATTGAATAGAAACATGTCATTGATGTAATTTTCTCTTGAGCTTTGGACTCTGTTATGAGGAATGGATGCTTTAGAGCATTTAGGAGCGGGAAGATTCATGCAGAATAATCTCAACTGTTCTCTTCTACTTTACATTGTGAAACCTGGCAAGGCATGATTGCATCATTTAAGAGTATTTCAGTGTCTCTCTTAGATTGAGCTCTGTGGCCCATTCGGTAGGAACTGATAGTTATTAGTATATATATGGGGATGCTTTTGCATCACTTGTCCAGATGGAAATTGACTTTCTTTTTGTTTTAGTTTTCCGTTTTGCATAATATATATTGATACTATGTTTGAGACTCTTCAGCTTTTGTGCTCTACGCGAACGCATGCATCAAACTGGTTGGCAGCCACCTGCTAGTCAGAATGAGGCTGTTTACTGCTTATTGTGTTTTTATAGCTCAAGTTGCTTTTTCTCCGCTCTTCGCTCTGAATCACAATAAATCTTGTTTTCGCGCAATGTTTATATTGTCAAGTTTCTTGTGTCACAGGTGTAGGGGTGGGGATCACATCTTTAATGAATGATCAAGCATTGTCACATTTGAGACTGATTTCTCAACACGCAACAATGTCCGACTTCCTTTCTCAATCTGCAATGAAATTCTGGAAGGATGACTGTTAGATTGTGCAGGTGAAGGACCTAACAGTCCAATCTGAGCAAGTGCTGCCGCCTTAGCCTCATAACTAGTCACCCATTTTGCTCGTTTATGTTCTTATTCCGGAAGTCAAACGTTAAATTATAGAAGGGTGAAAAGGAAACTGGGAAGTCAATAGAATCAGAAACGCTGATGATCCATGTTGGCAGGATGGAATGTGCTTTGATTCTCCTAGAATGAAAAGCATATGATGCTGGTTAATCTTGCACTTGAGTTGAATAATCTGTGTATGGCTAAGCCTCTGTTTCCATTGGCCACCAGATAACTTTCAGGGCTATGTTTCTAAAACATATGCATCCATTTCTTGTTTTGTTAGGTAAAGTCAGTCGGAAAGGGGCAGAATACTTGGAAAAGGAATCTATAACTGGATTGGGTACCAAATGTTGTATTGGTAGGTGAACATTATAGTAGGTTTATTGAGGTGCTTGTATTTCCTAGGACTGAAGTATTACTTAGTGCATCTCTGCAGGCAAATAAATACTATAATATGGTTAGCCAACCACAAGTCTTCATCTAATTTGCAGATTCCATACAACAAGAATGGAGACTATCTTGACTGGGTAATCACTTCTCGATTACCTAGTTTTCGTTGAGAGGCTATTCCCAAAGATCTCTCTTGTTGCTAAAACACAATAATTGTCACCATAATGTTCTAGAGAGAATATTGGATAGGATCTGAGGGATTGAAATAACATTTTCCTTTTAATTTCAAAGACGCGTTTTAGTATTTTACGTGCTTCCTTTTTTGACTCTTTCTTTTTCTTTTCTTGATGTGGTATTCTTTGTGTTATTACCTTGTCAACAAATTTAAAGGATTGGAATTAATTTTTTAAATTCCTTTTGGATTCAATTACAATTGCGGTATTGGTGTATAGTGTAAATTCCTTAATGGCAAAAGTAACCGATGCTGAGAAATATCGAATTCGACTCTCCAAAATTAATGTGTTGTACATATTAACGAAAGCGAGAGTGTGAGAAATTTCTTAGTTAGATTGGGACCCCAAAATGTGTGGTACAAAATTATGAAACGACGACATTTTGAGTTAGGTGTTGGAGTTATGTGTGAGAGTTTATCTCAATTACTCCCATCCACGAGTGAAGCAGTTTTTGGGTGTATCATTACTACTCCGTACTATAGAAAGCTTTAGTTTATCGATGCCTAGAGTTTGAACTTCAGTTTCATATGCGTACTACTCTCCTCGATGGTGGATGTATTGAAAATCTGTACTGAATATGTTCACTACATTTGAGGAATCTGGAGTCTTAATCAACCACCTTTTGCTTAAACAACAAGCACAGTTTTGAAGAAAGGGACGTCTACTTAACATTAAACCACCAAACAAACAGTAACCCGGAACCGAAAGACCTTATCTTCAACTTCGCATTTTCCAATATGCTCAAAAGCAGTTCTGTTCTGTGACCGGTGTGCGTGACGACCCCATCTGTGTGCCCAAAACTGCCAGTCCAAGTCAACCGTCCGGTCCTCCCTTCCCAAAGCATGTTATATTGTAGCCCCTTCCTCTGCGCCAGTCCCTCCCTTCCTCAACCATCTCACATTCTTGTCTCTCTGTCCTGCGCTGGTTGGTTTTTGAGGTGTTCATGAGGAGGACTGCAATGAGGAAACCTTGCTGTGAGAAACAAGACACCAACAAAGGAGCTTGGACAAAGCAAGAAGACCAGAAGCTCGTTGATTACATTCGAACTCACGGCGAGGGTTGTTGGCGCACGCTCCCAAAGGCTGCAGGTTAACTTGCGAACCTGACTACCTCCTCTTCCTCTTATTTTTGGCGATGATGTGCATATGATCTACCACCCTCTTTCTCTCTTGGTGCCATGTTGCTGTTTATCTGACAATATGTGTTGTTTCATGTGTTTTAGGGTTACATCGATGTGGCAAAAGTTGCAGGCTGCGATGGATAAACTACCTAAGGCCAGATATCAAGCGAGGCAACTTCTCTCCTGATGAAGAGGACCTCATCATTAAGCTCCATGCCCTCCTTGGCAACCGGTATACTCTCTCTCTCTCTCTCTATATATATATATATGTCGCCCTTTGTGAGCGCGCTGAGCAGTCTCCACCGCACGTCAACCCTACCAAGTTGTGTTGCAATCAATATCAGCCCACGTCCGAGTTCTAGGGGTACAAAAATAGGAGACTCGTGTCAATTTTGGTTCTATAAGGTGCGAACAATCAACCACGGAACCGCCTTTCAGGTCCTAGGGTGACTTGCCGGCGGTATCACTAATTGGTGCTTACCATCACTTGCATGGGTGGTATGGTGGAGACTCCCCATCCAGAAAGTACGCACTTCTCACGTGTGTCCTAAATGTATTTTCCATAACAGGAAATAGCACGAAGGTAGTAGCTTATGTTTACCAGTTGGTCATTTGTTAACGAATGCTTTTTGAACCGTTAGGTGGTCACTGATAGCCGGGAGGTTGCCGGGACGGACAGACAATGAGGTGAAGAACTACTGGAATTCCCATGTAAAGAAGAAGCTGATAAGAATGGGGATCGATCCGAACAACCATCGGTTGAACCAAACTCTTCCTTCTCCACGAAACCCTTGCTGCTTTTCCACCGTCATCACATCCTCTGGATCATCGGATGCATCCAAGCCACCCAAAACCTTGTTTGCTGATAATGACCGTTCGGAATCGGATACTGCAAGTTGTCTCGAGGACAAAACAATAGGTTCCCGCGAATTGAACCTTGACCTTACCGTCGCCGTTCCTTCTCTTTCGCCTTCAAACGCAGATAACAAGCGGCATACTACCGAGCTGAAAGTAACTGAAGAACTAGAAAGTGAACGGTGTCCTACCCTCCTCCTATTTAGATGATAGATGACTATATATAGTACTGGTTACGATTATATAGCTCACTAACTGATTAAGGAATGGGGTTAACTACCAAAAGCTATACACATTCGAAGATCAATGCACGTGGTGACTGGCAAATGAAGGAGCACAATTGAGGGTTGCTGCTTTGATCAAGAAAGGAGAAAACCAAAGATCCACCAAGAAGGTGTCCTGATATGTATTGATCTGGATGTACTTAGCTTGAAGGGTAGCAAATGCACGGGAACTGCCTCGAGACAAACAGCAAAGACTCGGAGTCGAAGAAGTGACAAGAGAGCATGTTCGGAGTACTGCCCATTCCACGACCTATTTTATCCTTTGGCTTGATTGTGTAAACTATGGAAGGAATATATGCAAATATGTAGCAAGTCGTTTAGGTCTGAAGGCTTATTACAACGCCTCTGGATATCATTTTCATTTGACACTGTAGAGATTCTCAGATCAGTAGTGAAAGAATAAATCTTCAGAAATGATACAGATGTATGGCTGTATTTCTTTCCGGTTAAAAATGTTTGGAATAGTTTAACAAATTAACAAGTTATGGTTATATGGTATTTACTTGTATGTAAATCGTGAAATGAGTTATAAATGCAATTATGAGTATTATTGATAAGTCATATTGATTTATGGAATAAACTATTTGACGTTTTTGAGGATTGTTATCATATTATGTGACCCAATAAATAGATTGTGACTCGCCTTGCATAAAGGACCACAAGGTGTGACACTATAGACGGGTACTTGAAGTTACTAAATTTTTGAACTTAGTGTTTCCACTCTAGTACCATACTCGTTCACTATTATTTACTTGCACAATGTACTTCCGTATATGTCTATTTTATATATTTGATACTTGGGCAACGTAATCGTGGCCTAGTTTATTTCATCTTCTTGTGGATGTGCACATGGAGTAGACATATTTACGTCAATGAGTTTCATCTTGAAGATTTGATTTGCCGTCAACACTTGCACGTAGGAAGATAATTAATGACGTCTTAGGACATCAACTTTATCGTGATTCTCACGGACCAACTACCTATAATCCTTTTACCACCTTAAACTACACAAATTTATCTAGACTTCATACTGAATTGCTTTCAATTATTTGTTATCATGTTATTATGCTTCATTACTCACTATTGCTCATATTTTTTTGTAGGAAGTACAAATCAAGGAAACTGCCTTTGTTTTTGGCTTTTGAATTGTATATCACTCAGATGGATTTTTTCTAATAAAAAGAATCTGCTTTTGTTTTTGCATGAATAAAAAGACAAAAGAAGAAAAAAAACAAGATTTAATAAGGTTGATTGAAATGCAACAAATCCTAAGGAGATGATATGCCTTTTTTTTTCTTTTTCTAAACAAGTCATTGCAAAGAGGGGAAACTTACAGAAACATGAACACTGGTCCCTTGCTCATCCGAAGACAAAATGAGGTGAATGGATGAGTTAGGGACCATGCCAAAAATTACAACCAGCTGCCCATTTAGCTTGATTATGAGCATGTCTATTTACAGTCCTACTGACTTTCACAATAGTCCAGCACTTAAGATTCTTCAAAATGGCTCTTGCTTCTTCACAGATCATATGGCATCTCCAGTTGATGCTGCTTTCAAGATTGTTCATCCACTTTATAATCTCCTGGGCATCTCCCTCAAAAATCACATGAGTGTGTTTGTTCTTCATTGCCATTTCAATTGCCAGCAAAGCTGCATGTGCTTCTGCTACTTCCGGATCCACCTCTTGGATTTCTTGAGTTTTTGCATTGATGATATTACCTCTGTGGTCCCATACAATTGCAGCTTGGATTGATTTCAAATCTCTCACTGCTGCATCAAATTGAATTTTGAACCAGAAGGTTGGGGTTTGGTATCCTCCATGGGTTATGTCATTTTGTGCTTTTGGAGTCAGCATGAGGTTCCTCAAAGTTTCGTACGTGTGTTGAACTCGTTTAGCACTTTCAGGGAGATTTATTGAGATATTTTGGAACAACTTTTGATTTCTAGGAGATGAAATGCCTTTAGTATTATCCCTCTTGCTATGATAGTACTTTGTTGAAAACATTCTACCTTATTGTAGGTATCTAGTAGGCGGTTCGGGAAATAAAAATGGTAATGGGTGTGTGCATATGTTATCGTTTATAGACTACATGTAAGAAAAGGGCCTTCTAACCTTTTTTTTCAATTATGTAGCTAAATAAAACGATGGAGGTAAAAAGAATTCGAGAATTAGAAGATGCTAAGGTCATATAGTGGCACTTGATGCAAAAGATTACTTTTACGCAGTATGGAAACTAATACTATAAACTTAAAATCTGTAAGCGACCTCAAGGTAAGCTTCTGATTTGTAACGTCTATGTTGCATATCCAGACATAGATGTAATTCGAATAGTTATTATAGTGGACACAATGCTTGGATCTATTTCTAAATGTGTTACATATTACTCAGCCTTCTAGCAATTTTATTTCTGATTTCTTCCGTTTCTTGAATGTTTAAAAGTTTGCGTGATGGCTTAAGTCTTATATTGCTTTAGAATTGTTCTTCGCATTCGGTATGCATAAGAACAAAAGCTAGCGAAACAAAAGAATAGGTTAAAACAAAACCTCGATCATTAACCAATTCATTTTTTAATTAGATTATAAACTATTCTAATGGAAACTTGTTTTTCTTTCACTAGGTTTAGTTTTATCTTTTGGAATTTTTTTTAAAAACATAAATAAGAGGCTTATAGTGAAACTGATTTTGTTTCGATAGATTCATTTAACGAATATGTTATATACAACAAGATGATTTAACTTTGGTATTTGCTGATATCAATTAAAGTGCTAACCCAAGTATTTTAATTATGGGTGCGTTTGACAAAGCTTTTGTTTTGAGTTTCAAAAAGTCAAAAACCAAAACTGGTTGTGATTTTTATTTTGGACAAAAACTTATAGATGTTTGACAGAAAGTGTCAAAATCAGTTTTCACTTTTTTTCTTTCTTTCTTTGATACATCCTATTACCATCCCAACACACAGATCACCACCCATTGCCACCAACCACCATCCATTGCCAGCACCTGCCATAACCACCCAACACCACCACTCAACCACACTTGATATCACCACCACTCAACCACACCTGATATCACCACCACTCAAAACCACTAACTAACCGAACTCCACGATGTCACCCCAGATGACAGATCCATCGCGTTGCACAGATCCACCGTGTTTTTTTGCAGATCTAGCAAAATTGGGGAGGGATTTGTTGAAGAGAGAGAAATGACATTTGGTGCAATGTTGTTGGATTTTGGAAATTGGTGTTGGTGTTTTGGGTGATGGTGATATCGCGGTGCGATGGTAGGGAGACAGTAGTGACGGTGGGTGGAGCAGATGTTGCAACGGTGGGTGGAACAGATCTGTAATGTTGGGGTTGCTATGGTGGGTAGATCTTTGGTGCAGTGGCGATGGTTGATCAGGTGAGTCACGATGCTTATAAGCATCGCGACTATTACTATGTCAAACTCGTCAAGGTAATCATCCATGTCAAACTCTGCACGCCCAGAATCTATTACTATGTTACGGTATTCTGAAGCATTATCTTGCCCAATCATGGAGGATGACAAATCAATCGACTCCCCATGACGAGTCCATATTGTGTAGTTATGCATAAATCCTTTACGAAAAAGATGCAATTTCACCTCATCAGCCTCTCCCCAGCGCAATAAATTACAGTCTCTACATGGACACTTTATCCTTTGATTATCTACAAATGCTTCGTTCTTAAAAGCATATTCAATAAATACTCTCACCCCGTCTCGAAACTCATCACTTAGCCCCCTACGATCATCCAATCTTTTTTCCATCCAACTATGATCAACCGACATTCTCAAAACTCCTGGGGTTGGTCCTAGAGTGCAAATTAGAGATTAGAAGGAAAAAAAAAAACAATGCAAAGGGTAACAAGCAATGTACCAATATCAATGTACTCAAGGTACCCCATCGATGCTTGTGCTCACATAATTTCAAAGCAATTTTTGCCATTAACTATAAATCAGTTTGCATCCATCATTGCCTATGTAAATACTTGTAAATTTCCCAGAAAGTGTACGTGTGAATATTTCTCTTCTAAATTTTGGCCAGCTCTCGAGTTGATATAGATTCCAAAAACGGCAATAATAAGAAAAATGAATTATAACAACATGGAGTATAGTATGATTTAGACCGAAAATCAGAAACGGAATCAAGAACATACGCAAAACCCCAACTCGATCCCGAAAGCCTCAAACCACAACCTTAAATAACGTACTCGCAAGAATTTTACCACAAAACCAAAGACATACCCAGATAAGAACCAACCAGACTGTACGATACAGAGGAGACACAATCTATAGCTCATATATATAAGCAAATCAACAATTGAATGTGCAAACCCAAAATATCAAAATGGATTATCACAAGATTTAGAATTAAAACTGGAGAAAGAGTTGAGACGTGAGAGTGAGAGTGAGAGTGAGAGTGAGAAATTACCTGGCAAGAAGATGAGACTCAGAGGAAGATCGGAAGATTGAAGATCCAAATGAATTGAAATAAGAACCCTAATTTGATTATACCAAAAATCAAACCGTAACAGTACTAGTTAGTGACCCAAACGTACAGAAAAATTCTATCAGCTGGAAGGAGGCTTCGCACAAACCTTCAGAGTGGGAATGACGGTGGCGCGCGCGAAGGGTTGCTCCACAACGACGACAGGGGTGGGCAGGACGGTGGCACCAAGCTCTCCTGTTCTGTTCTTTTGGCCGATGAAACCCTTTGATGATGTTCTTTTTTTTGTGTTTTATGTTTATTATATGTTATTTTTCTATTTTCAATAATTAGTAAAAATATTTTTCTCTTATAAAAAATTAAAATAATACCTTTACCGATGAAAATACTTCAGTCGGTGAACTCCGTCACTAAATTTTGTCGCTAAATCATTTGTGACGGAAAATTTCGTCGCCTATTTTTCCTTCCCGCGCATTTTTTCCCTCCAGCGTTTTTAGTGACGGAACCTAATTCCATCGCCTAATTCCGTCGGCAAAGGTGGCTTTTAGCGACGGAACAAGTTCCATTGCTAAATTCCCTCACTAAAAGGCATTTTTCTTGTAGTGTTAGTGGCATTGGGTGGAGCGGATCTGCGATGGTGGGCTAGATTTGCGGTGGCAACGTCGGGGTAGGGATGTGAGTGGCGACAATGGTAGGGCGGCGGTGCTGGTCTCGATGTCAACATTGTCAACAGCGGTGCGGTGGCAATGGGTGACGTTGCCATGGTGGTTGGAGATTGGGGATAGCCAGTGGGAGTGATGGAATGAAAAAAAAAAAAGTGGGTTCCGAATTGCTTTTAGTGAAGTTTGAAGGTTGGATCTGAAATAAAAAATCAAAACGAAAAAATGGAGTTTTAAAAAACAACCCAATATAGAAAACTTGTTTTATAAAAAAAAATGTGAACCAAGCAAAAATATTTCTATCAGTTTTCAAAACTGGACAAAAACTGAAAAAAAAAAAAATGGTTACAAACAACACATATGTCGTTGGAAAAGGATTAAAAGAGCTTCGAAATTGAGAATAGGAATATACATTTTAGATAATAAATTTAAGTTTTTTAATTATGATGAGCACACGCCTCTTATTTGCATTCGATGCTTTCTTGAGCTACCACTTTCATCTAACTCCGTATTTTGTGTTTCATTAAATGAAGAAAGGTTGGAAAAAAATAAATAAATAAAGTTTTGTTGGATATTTTTGTGCATATGAATTTGCTTCAGAATTTAGAGTATTAGTTTGATATAGTTTTGAAAATAAATAGAATTATTTTCAAAAGGTTTATTCTAAATAAATTACAAAGAAAATCAATACAAAAATACGACGATAGCATGTTATGACCTTTCCAAGACGTAATATTTAGTGACAATATTACGTCAGTAAACAGTTGTACCTTGGGGAATATCTACATTGTTTTCCAAAAGTCGATTTATAAAGTTTTTCTTGTAAGAGAAGAAAAACTGTAAAAAAACTATATATGATTACCAATTTGTTAAAACAGGTAACTCAAAATCGATTTTGTGTGTCTATGAGATAAATGTTGTTTGATAAAACTTTTTACCAAAAGAAATTAAAGCTAAAAATTCTTCATTCAATGTTTAATTCTTTGATAAACACATGGCTAAGAAATGTGGGTACATACAGCTCAATGTAGTCAACTAGTAATACTTTACAAGAATGATAGTAACAATAATGAGTTCTTGAGTCATATGTAAACAAAAAACATCGTTTGTACATGAACATATACCCAAGTACATAACATGTTTTTTATTTACGGGTCTATTTTAAGACATGTTTTTTTTTCCCCTACTGAAATACTGCATCTGTTTCTAGATGTCTAAAATTCAATCATGCATGCAAAACCTTATTCAACGACAAGTCTGAATTGTTGTCCACATCTTTCTGATGTAACTGAATTTATCCATACCTCCATTGTCATGATTTTCCGAGGGTACACATTCAGGGTAGTCCCACCATGTTTGAACTTGAAAAAGGAAACGTCAGAGACAACAATAGCTAGCCACTAATTTCTGGCATGTGAGCACATATAAAGCAGGTGATAGGAAGTTTGACACGGCCCCAACTTTTGTTCCATCCAAACAGGACGAGATTGAGTTTTCCCACTTCTTTTTAAAAGTTATATTATATGTTGGTTTCCCACGGCCACTAGAACAGTGTAAATGATTATACATATACCCTTTTCGTGCATAAGAATCTTTTGTAGTCAGTGGGAAAGAGATAGAGAAAGATGGGGAACAGTATGGGAGGAGGAGGAAGAAAGAAAGCCAAGGTGATGAAGATCAATGGCGAAACCTTGAAGTTTAAAGCTCCGGTGAAAGCGCGGGATGTAGTCAAAGACTACCCTGGTCATGTGTTAATGGAGTCCAAATCGGTTAAAGAGTTTGGTATCCGAGCAAAGCCATTAGCAAATGGAGAAGAGTTGATGCCTCGGAAGATTTATTTCCTGGTAGAGTTGCCTAAAAGGCCACCTGACGAGGCCGAAAAAAAGGTGAAAACGCGGAGGGTGCAATCGGGCGTGCACATGAGCGCTAAGGACCGGCTCGAGTGCCTGATGTTGTCAAGGAGGTCGACTTCTGACCTTTCGGTAATAAGACCACCGATGAGTCGTTTCTCGGGTGGGGCTGGACTGAGTTCCAGTTCGGTTCGGGTGAAGATGAAGCTGCCTAGGGATCAAGTGGCCAAGCTGGTTGAAGAGAGTCAAGATGGAGCTGAAGTGGGCGAGAAGATTATTGAGCTTTATATGCAGAACAAGTGTGAAGTGGACAAGCCGGCAGCGGCCGGAGATGATGCGGTGGTGCACCGGCGGCAGTTGGTTCAGTGGAACCCTGGTCGTCAACTACAAGGGCCGTGAGGTGTGTATTTTTTCTACTAATTTAGATGACCAAGTTTAGTTCATCTGCCTGCTTTGGGTTGGATAGGTTTTGAGTTGGTTGGTTGGTTGGTTGGGTGGGATGGGACACCCTTGTCACCATCTGTTGTTTCTTTCTTTTGTATTTGTATTTGTATTGGATCTTTTAAACCCTTACTTTTATCACTTTATCTAAATGAAATTGCAAATATGCCCGAGGGGATCCAACTGTGAATAGAAAATGCTTGTTTCAGCTTACTAGTCATTTTGGACTTTTGGTCACCCTTGCGTGTGCTTGGCCGGAGCTTTGTGCATTAATTTAGTCATTTTTGCTATTAGGGGAAAGTAGGGAATGACCCCCTCTACTATACACGTTGTGCGATTTGCCCCCCTTTCTAAAAAGAGACAATGGGCAAAAATGTCATTTACAAAAAAAAATCGTTAGTCAACGCACGTGTTGACCACGCGCTGTTATATTTAACGGTTTTCGTCTAAAGTGCCCATTTTCTTAAACTGTGCTAAACCCCCCCACAGTTTAAGAAAATGGACACTTTAGACGGAAACCGTTAAATATAACAGCGCGTGATCAACACGTGCGTTGACTAACGATTTTTTTTTGTAAATGACATTTTTGCCCATTGTCTCTTTTTAGAAAGGGGGGCAAATCGCACAACGTGTATAGTAGAGGGGGTCATTCCCTACTTTCCCCTTTTAGAAAAGAAAATCAGAAAAAACCCTAATTCTAACTACCCACCCCCCCTACCACCCAACCCCCTTATCCCCCCAACCCAACTCTGTCAACTCCCCCGACCACCGCACCCCTTCGTCTCCCCGTTTGCCTCCCTCTTCCCTGTCGCCGCACCACCCTCCCCCTTCCCCTTCCCCTTCCCTGTCGCAACGACCGACATTCCCCTTCCCCGTCACCGCGACCGCCCTCCTCCTTCCCAAGGCCCCGTCGCAGCGACCGCCCTTCCCCTTCCCCGTCGCCGCGACCGCCCTCCCCCTTCCCAAGGCCCCGTCGTAGCGACCGCCCTTCCCCGTCGCCGCGACCGCCCTCCCCCTTCCCAAGGCCTCGTCGCAGCGACCGCCCTTCCCCTTCCCCGTCGCCGTGACCGCCTCCCCCTTCCCCTTCCCCTTCCCCTTCCACGGCATTGATGAAAATTTGAATTGAATTGAAATCGGCGGTGTGGGTTTGCCAAATGGCTTGCCGGCGTGGTGTGGTGGGTTTGCCAAGGGGCTTGCCAGCGTGGTGGGGTGGGGTGAGTCTGCCGGATGGTGGGCCGAGAAAGGCTGCCGACGGCGTGGGGTGAGGAGGACTAGAGGTGTCAAACGGGCCGGGCTTGGGCCGCCCGGCACGGGCCCATCGGGCTTGAATCGGGGCCGGGCCAAGGGGGTGCCAAACCGGGCCGGGCCGGGCCGACTGGGGAGAAATGTTAGGCCCAGTCCAAGCCCTGGCCCTAGGCCCAATATTTAGGGCCGGGCTTGGGCCGGGCCCGGGCCCAAAATTTTGTGTGTGTGTGTAATTTCTTTATTTAATTGGCTATAATTATCCCTCTTTACTCATAAAGTTGTTTTATTAGAGATTTATGCTAAGCCATACAACAATCAACTTTTGCCAAAGAAGTATAAGTTACAAATACCTTATCACAGAAAAGTTGATTGTTTTAATATCAATATGTGTCTAGGTAAGCGAAATAATTAGCAAGCATAATATCAACCACAGTAGTTTGAAGAGCCTATTATACTTTTACGTCTCATAAGAAGCGATTACCATAGATCCCCTACTTCAGCCTTCTATTCATGGGTGTTACGGGAGTTAATTAGTATTTTTTCACAAAATGATATGGCAAAGCGTTCCACCTGTTTCAGGTTGCAAGTTATCTCCTCCCTCAACAGCAGCACTTCAACCTTAAGCATAACATAGATTAGCCAAGCATTCAGGTTCTGAATGATTTCAACCTTATAGCATTTTTTTAATTTCAGTAAATAACTTGTTTTAGGAGAACATGTGAAAAACAAAAAAAAGTAGATAAGTGAGACTTAAGTGATGAATAGGAAAACATCAGCAAAAGAGTCGAATAAAATACTGAGGATCAGCTGATAAAAGGCAAATATGAAAAGTCCAGCTGTGCTCCTAAACATTACAAACTTAAAGAGAACTAGACTTTACAGGATTACAATAAAATAGGACACAAACGTCTACATGATCAATGTCTTTAAGAGTGTAATTAGAATTTATTAATGAAGGGAAAAGCAAACAACCGGGCCAAAAAAACCGGGCCGCAGACCGGGCCAGGCCCGGGCCAAACCTGGGCCAAACCGGGCCGGGCCGGGCCGGGCTGGGCCATTTTCTCCAGATTTTTCAGCCTGGTCCAGGCCCAGGCCTCAGGCCCTCTTCGCGTGGGCCGTCACTGTTCACACAAGGGGCCGGGCCAGCCCGGGCCAAAATCGGGCCGGCCCGCGGGCCGCCCGGCCCTAATGACAACTCTAAGGAGGACGTTTGGGCTGCCGGCGGCGGGATCAGATCTGGAGAAAGAGAAGAGAAACCCTAATTTGAAAATTAGGGTTTTGAAACCCTAATTTTTAAATCAAGGTTTCAAATCCTCTAATTTTAGGATTTCAAAAGCTTAATTTGCAAATTAGTTGCTAATCCTAACGGCAATCGCGATTCCTTTTTTTTTTTTTGTTGTAACTCCCTGGTGGTCGTAGAAAAAGACCAGTGGTTGTGCTCAGTAAAGTGGTTGTACTCAGTGAATCACCAATTGTAGCGGGGTTGACCAGAGGAGGAGGGTCATGGGTAAAAATTGTAATTTAAATTTGAGGGGGGGAAATTGCACACCGTGTATAGTACAGGGGGTCATTAGCTAATAAAGAAATAAGGGTATTTTGGTCATTTCACGCTATTTTTAACAGATCCGTCTAAGGTGCCCATTTTCTTAAACTGTGGGAGGGTTTAGTGCTTAAGTTTGACGTGGAGGGTGGAAAATCGCACAACGTGTATAGTAGAGGGGGTCATTCCCTACTTTCCCCTTGCTCTTACTACGTGGAAGGAAAGAATAAGGCTAGGCCACATTCCTGAACCAACACACTAATTTGAAACTTTTTTGAGAACTCATAGAACAGAATTTCAATATGTAAACAAACTAGCGAATAATATATAGAAGCTTAGACAAGCACTCCTTTATATTAGAAAAGGAAATCTGCCTATACCTTTTTAATTCTTTCCGAAGACAGAACTACTGTCAATTCACGGATCACAGCATATTGTTTTATCTTTTTGGTTACAAAATGGCGGGACGGTAAGGTTCTAATCTAACTGACAAGAAGTATTGCGTCTTGGAGACCTACAAGGCCATCACATACATCTCATCTGACCCCCGATTCTAGCTCTGGTTAGGGACGAAGAGCACGGGGAACTCGCATATGTAGGGTGATTGGCATATGTTTGGTCCCGACAAGAAGCGACGGGTAGAAGACTCGAACGCAAGTATAATATTCCTGAATTGAGACCCTGAGAGCTAATGATCAACTCCTTAGCTAACGTGAAGCCAACTGATGACCACAACCTCAGTTGGTTTCACAGTAGCTAATAAGCCTGTACTATAGCCATACAAAATTGGAACTCAGCAGCTCAAAAGTAAGAAAGCAGGATTGAATAGAAAGGATCAGAACTTCAAATCAGCACCTTTACATCTTTTCTCATTCCTTTTATTTACGAGCACACATCAATATACAGTTGCCCTGTAGTTATTTTGGGATAGAAAAAGGAGGGAACGATGAAGAAAAACTTGCAAATTACGAACCTTACCAAACTGCCTAATATATGATCGAGTTGCCATTAACTCAAGATTTGGCCGAAGAGACAGGTTTGTTATCAACCGTAGCTTGAATTGGGTGAGGTGAATCCGGCAGAGGATTCCCATTAGAATCATACAAAATCTTCCCCGAGAATTCCAAGGGGCGACATCGCTCCCCCATGATGATTGTCCTCCTCCATACCGCTTCATCATCATCATCATCTCCGCCATCAAACTCACCTCCTACCTCTTCTTCGTCATGCACTTGCCTCCAAGAAATCATCTTGACCATCAGAAGAGCTTTACTACTTATGCTGCTATGCAGCCTTGAGACTGCAGGCTTACTGTCACCCAGTCTCACTGTGGTCTGTTCACTCTTGCGCCTCGACGATCTTGTACTTCTGTGAGAACCACAAAGAAACGTGATGATCGAAAATACAGATAGGATTGAGATTGCAATGATGAAGAAGGTGACAGGTATGTGCAGGAATGGAAGCTTTGTGAAGTGGATGTTTGGAAGAGGCCTTGCCATTGCTAAAGGAGGGAGATTTCTCAGCTAAATCAAGGGAGATGTACGTGGAGAAGACGAGTGAGACATGAGCAGCAAGCTAGTAGAACACTGGGGCAAGTGGCTTAGTAATGGACCAACCTAGGCTTGCACTGAAATTATAGGCAGTGGGAGATGAAATTCTTGGATCAAAACCTATAAGAGGACCATGTATGTATAAGGCTGGCAATAGTGCCCTGTCTTCGTTTGCTGACGTGGTTGGTGTTGATGCCACAGTGGATGCAACGCGTTTTACCGGGTTGACTTGACCGGTTGACTTGGGTCGTCTTAGAAGATGTGGGCAATATCTCAAAGTATATTCCCTCTTTGTCACTAATTAAGAAGAGTGTAATGTTGGTACATTTTAGTCCGCTGAAATTCAAAACAGAAGTACTCTCCCGTTTTAAAAAAGTTGATCATATTTTCTTTCTAAGCTATTCTTAAAATATTGATCACTTTTTAAAATTAAGAAAGATTATGTAAATATTTTTCGATGTTTACCCCTTTTTCTACTTCTTTATTTTACTTCTCTCTCCACGTTTAATCTTCCACTAACCCATTTTCTTCCCCCTCTCTTTTCAGGTGGAGTAAAAAATTCATAAAATATGACTCATATCCTAAATAAGCGTGCAAATCAAATATGATAAAATAATTTGAGACAAAGTGAGTACAAAAAGTCAGATAAACATTTTGTTTTTCAGAAGTTGGCTAGCCGATACTGCGGCTTCCTTGCAATTTTTGAGCATCTAGGATCGACACCCTCGTCTTTTTCTTAAGTACTCTCAAAAAGTTTATTAAAAATATGTAAAAAGAAAAAAATCACAACTTTAAAGCTGAATTTTAAGAAACAAACTGTGGAACTATAAAATGAACCGTAGCATTTTATGCCCAAGGTTGATTATTATTGTTATCATTATCATTTTCTTTGGCATGTCTGACTAATATCTCGATCTCAAATGCAATGTTTTATGGTGCAAGCAACAAAGATTTCTTTTCTTACTTTTACAACAAAAAAAAAATTTACATCATCCTTGACCCATTTATAAGGATCCACCATTGTAGATTTTCACGTCATATATCTGTTACAAAAATCTTTAGCGGCAATTTTAAACGGTATTTTTTAACTTTACTAATTGAAAGTTACTAAATATATTACCAACCATCATTTGTTGATATACGAGTGGTTGTAGGCTCGTCATACACCTGGTTTATAGCCAAAAAAAATTTACGCGTCAATATACCGGTTTAAATATGTCATTACAATTGACTTAATCTAAGTTGCCGTTGACGATCAAACTATACAAAAAAGACACATAAATACAAGGAACCTTGGTCAGTGCCTTTGGGACCTTTGCAAACCACCCTTGGAAGGGGAGGAAGATAAGGATACTATATCCACCACCACTTTGTGAACACCAATCCTTGTCAATGACTATAACCGCTGAAATTTAATTATATGGGGTGCTCATTATAAACCATACATGTTATATTGTAAACATAATTTGAACTGGATCTGACACTTCACTTGCTGTAGTTTAGTTAGCACTCCATGAGACACTACTCTTGGTATTGTTAATGCTTCAACCTTTGCTTGTTTTGGGCATGAAGAAATCGATTAGAGAAGCTTCAAAGCAAAGACCATATCTAGCTGAAAGCCATCCAAAGTAGTTTACTCATAAGCTAGTCTGTAAAACAGAACATCTTTTGTTGTCCTTTGTTACTCCTCAGTATTTCCACTAGGATAGTTTGGAGTGAACTCTTGTCAGTATTTTTATGTGAAAAAAAACCTTTACGACTGTACAAAGTAGTCAACACCAAGCTCAGGAAAAGGTCAAAAAAACTGAAAAAACAAAGAATAAGAAGAAGGTGTAAGCACTGGGCCTTCAGGATACGCCGGACTGCAATTCCTCTGGGCCGTGTCCCCATGACACCTTCCTGCAAATTTAGTGGCTCATTTGAGATCAGAGTCCAACCAACTACTAGTAAGACGAGAGATGAATCAACCCATTGGTGCAAACCGGTGAGATATATGCAACAACCCACACGTGCAAGGAGTTCGAGTAGGGAATAAAAGTTATTTTGCGATAGAAAAAGGAGGGAATGATGAAGAAAAACTCGCAAATTACGAACCTTACTAAACTGCCTAATATATGAGTTGCCATTAACTCAAGATTTGGCCGAAGAGACAGGTTTGTTATCAACCTTAATTAGCTTGAATTGGGTGAGGTGAATCCGGCAGAGGATTCCCATTAGAATCATACAAAATCTTCCCCGAGAATTCCAAGGGGCGACACCGCTCCCCCATGATGATTGTCCTCCTCCATACCGCTTCATCATCATCTCCGCCATCAAACTCACCTCCTACCCCTTCTTCGTCACGCACTTGCCTCCAAGAAATCATCTTGACCATCAGAAGAGCTTTACTACTTATGCTGCTATGCAGCTTTGAGACTGCAGGCTTACTGTCACCCAGTCTCACTGTGGTCTGTTCACTCTTGTGCCTCGACGATCTTGTACTTCTGTGAGAACCACAAAGAAACGTGACGATGGAAAGTACGGATAAGGCTGAGATTGCAATGATGAAGAAGGTGACAGGTATGTGCAGGAATGGAAGCTTTGTGAAGTGGATGTTTGGAAGAGGCCTTGCCATTGCTGAACGAGAGAGATTTCTCAGCTAAATCAAAGGAGATGTGGAGAAGATGAATGAGACATTGAGCACCAAGCTAGTAGAACACTGGGGCAAGTGGCTTAGTAATCGACCAACCTAGGCTTGCACTGAAATTATAGGCAGTGGGAGGTGAAATTCTTGGATCAGAACCTCTGAGAGGACCATGTCTGTCAAAGGCTGGCAATAGTGCCCTGTCTTTGATGCTGACGTGGTTGGTTGTTGATGCCACAGTGGATGCAACGTGTTTTACCGGGCATGTTGACTTGACCGGCCTACTTGGGTCGTCTTAGAAGATGTGGGTAATATCTCAAAGTATATTCCCTCTTTGTCACTAATTAAGAAGAATGTAATGTTGATACATTCTAGACCGCTGAAATTCAAAACAGAAGTACTTCCCCGTCTCAAAAAAATTGTTTATATTTTCTTTCTTGGCTGTCCCAAAAAAATTGATCACTTTTTAAGTTAAGAAAGATTTTGTAAGTGTTTTTCCATATTTATCATTTTTATACTCCTTTTATTTTACTTTTCTCTCCACATTTAATCTACAACCAACCTATTTTTTCTTTCCTAGCCCACTTTCTTCCCTCTTTTTTTTTTTGGGGTAGAATAGAAAATTTATAAAATATGACTCATATCCTAAAGAAGCGTGCAAATCAAATAATTTGAGACAGAGTGAGTACAAAAAACCAGATGTTCTTTTTTTTTTTCCCATGGCTAGCCAATACTTCGGCTTCCTTGCAATTTCTGAGCATCTACGATCGACGCCCTCGTCGTTTTCTTAAGTACTTGCAAAAAGTTTATTAAAAATATGTAAACAGAAAAAAAATCACAACTTTAGAGCTGAATTTTAAGAAACAAACTGTGGAACTATAAAACAACCCGTAGCATTTTAAATGCCCAAGGCTGATTATTATTGTTATCAATAACGTTTTCTTTGGCATGTCTGACTAATATCTCTCAAATGCAATGTTTTATGGTGCAAGCAACAGAGTTTTCTTTCCTTACTTTTACACCCAAAAAAAAAAAAACATCATTCTTGACCCATTTATAACAGTCCACCATCGTAGATTTTCATGTCATACATCTGCTACAAAAATCTTTAGCGACAATTTTAAACTGCACTTTTTAACTTCATTAATTGAAAGTCATTAAATATATTAACAATCATCATTTGTTGATACACGGGCGGTTGTAGGCTCGTCATACGTCCTGATTTATGGCCAAAAAAATTTCTACGCGTCAATATACTGGTTTAAATATGCAGTACAATTTACTTAATCAAGTAGCCGTTGTCGATCAAACTATACAAAAAAAGACACATAAATACAAGGGGCCTGGGCCAGTGCCTTTGGGACCATTGCAACTTGCAAGCCACCCTTGGAAGGGAAGGAAGATAAGGATACTATATCCACCACCGCTTTGTGAACACCAATCCTTGTCAGTGACTAAAACCGCTGAAATTTAATTATACATGGGGGTGCTCATTTTAAACCATACATGTTATATTGTAAACATAATTTGAACTGGATCTGACACTTCACTTGCTGTAGCTTAGTTAGCACTCCATGAGACAGTACTACTCTTGGTATTTGTTAATGCTTCAACCTTTTGCTTGTTTTGGGCATGAAGGAATCGATTAGAGAAGCTTCAAAGCAAAGACCATATCTGACTGAAAGCCATCCAAAGTAGTTTACTCATATAAGCTAGTCTATAAAAACAGAGCATCTTTTGTTGTCCTCTGTTTTTGGAGTGAACTCTTGTCAGTATTTTAGGTGAAAAAAAGACCTCTACGACTGTACAAAGTAGTCAACGCCTAGGGTGCAATTTGGGCTGATTTAGAATGGACTTTAACCAACCCAGCCCAAATATGGACAAGCTTTAACCCATTAAACCCAACTAATTTTAAAATGGGTTGGTCTGAGTTTGGTCCATAATTAAATGAGCTGAATTGGGTCAAACCCATTAAAACCATCCCAACCCAAAAGAAAAAAGGAACCAGGTTACAAAGAGTCAAAGACCTCTTTGGTTCTTTCAATCCTCCTTCCCAACAGAGAATTGGGGGACCTTCTTCTCGCCAAGGAAGTTGCGGATCTCGATGGAGTCGGCAGCGGAGGAGATATTGGCATTGATGGGAAAGTGAACGTAGACGAAGCGCATCTTGTAGCGGTAGCCCGTGGTGACGCCGATGATGAGGTTGCCGACGTGGCTGAGGGCGGTGCGGATGGCGGTAGTGGTCTTGCGGGAGCCGAACCAGGCGTCGACCTTGAGCTTCCTCTGCCCAGCCTCGGCATCCGTGATGAGCTGGAAGTCGAGGTTCAGGTGCTTGAAGTCCCGGGTTAAATTTGCTTACCAAACTCTGAAATAATGCCATAAACCTCTTTGGTTACTATTACTCTCCAATTCCATCATTTCGGCTGTGTTACTAATTATGCTTCATTTGGTTACTGTTATCTGCATTTTCAAATTCATGTTTATGTCACTGAGTTGCGTAGATAGTACTTGCTGTTTAGCACCAGTAAGCCAAGCTTTGTAGATATTTCATGCTGTGTGTATTGGACTGCCGAATACATGTGTATGTGTGTATCTGATATGTGGGTTCGTGATGGGGAAATTGGTGGCAGCCGTGAGGATGGGTTTATGGGTGTTTTGTGTGAGTGAGGGGCTGCCAAAACTGCCCATGTGCAGTGTGTGTTTGTAGTATTGTGAGATGGAAATGGAATTGCTATGGATGTGGAGTTATATGGGTTTAGACGGGAAGAAGCCACTGCCGGGAGGCAGTGACTGTACTGGTGCTTAGGAAAAATAATGAAGGTGAATGCATACATATATGTATTTTGTGATTGTGTAATTAGATGAACCCGTGTGTGGGGTGCATGAGTGTGTTGAAAAGAAAAAAAAAATTAATTCGATGTTAGTTGGGTTGGGTTAGGTTGAAATTCAAATCATAGCATTTTTACTCGGATTGGGTTGGGTTTTTTTTACAAAAAGCTCAATTTCAGTTGGGTTGAAATGGGCTTTTAAAAGATTGGATTTTCTTGGGTTGAACTGAAAACCAACCCAACCCGTCCAAATTGCACCCCCCAAGCTCAGGAAGAGAGGAAAACAAAAACAAAAAACTGAAAAAACAAAGAATAAGAAGAAGGTGTAAGCACTGGGCCTTCAGGATACGTCGGACTGCAATTCCTCTGGGCCGTGCCCCATGAGACCTTCGTCAAATTTAGTGGCTCATTTGAGATCAGAGTCCAACCAACTACTAGTAGGACGAGAGATGAATCAACCCATTGGTACAAAGTACAAACTACAAAGTACAAACTGGTGAGACATATGCAACAACCCACTTGGCAAGAAGAGTTCGAGTAGGGACCAATTTTAGACATGCCCAATTCGTTTGGACCATGAAAGGAAACACACTGCCCATCTCATGTGCTAACTATTACTGTTAATCGTACATCAATGTTGAAAATTGCAAATAGCAAACACGATTTACATACAAAAAGTACAGTAATAATTTATTAGAAATCCAAGAAACAACAAAGACATACACAAAGGGATCTTCAAAGAGTACAGCAAATTGCTATTACATTATTTATCATGAACCATTATCCGTATCACGCATATATCTTAAATTGGAATTGCACGCGTCACCCTCGGATAAACCACCGTGGCCGGATGAGCCATAATGCGGCGACCCTTGTAGTGGCGGAAGCAGTACACCAGAGCCCCCACCGGCCACTCCACGATCGCCGCCGCGACAAAGGCCAAGAACCCAAGCGTCGGCCCGACCACCTTGCACCTGCAGGGGTTGCTATGGGTGCCACACTGCACGCACAACGGAACTCCGACGCCAACGGCCATAGATGGTATCGTTAGTATATGCTACACTTGGAGAATCTGAGAAAGATGGTGGCGAACTAGAGCAAGAACGAGAGTGCAACCGATGAGAAATTGTAGGAGTTTTATGAGGTGAAGCATGTGATGGATAGAGGGTGGGGTGCTGGGTCAGCTTTTATAGGAGGGGTGACTTGGTGTTAAAAGATTGTAACGAGGTCGGTTATGTGGCGGCTTAAAGAATAAAGAGGGGATATGGTGCAACGTGTCCGAATAGAAGAGTGTGAGGGTGGACAGGTGTTGGCGAGATAGGCGTGAGGCTGGACACATGTTGAAGTCGAATCATTTGATTTGGTGCTTGATTTCATGGAGTTTTGTAATGTTATCGTTACTTTGTGCAGTCAGTCACAAAGCATAAAGCATAAAGCATAAAGCATTGCTGGGTTTGGCTGACTCACCCCATTTTGACCAATTACATCCATGTTGTCGTTGCGAGTGGTGCAACTTGGGGATTGGGAACCTGGCGGCTAGTACGTAGAAGAAAGATATTTTTTCAGAATGCACTGAGCCGACGAGGGATGTGCACCCTAAAGATCGCTCATAGAGAAAATTTAGTTTCGATTGACGTTAAAAATGACCCGATATTTGTACTTTATATTAGGATTCGATTGGTCACTTTTTTGCCCTCCAAACCTCAAATACTATTTTTAAATTTTTTTTTAGTTTTTAGATACAACTAATTAAGTGTTTAAATTTATTTGACCAGAAGAGAAACTGGCTAAAATGTACAACCGTTCCACTTCCTAATTTTTAGCCATGACTAGGGAGCCTAAGTTCCATAAAAAAAACCACCTAGGATGGTTATAAAAGTAAAAACAATCAATAGAAACTTCATAGTTCTGTTCTTTGAAACCGCTTTCAACTCATTCATTCCTCACAGTTACTCTTTATCATAATGAACGGCCAAATAAATTATCCATACATCTCTATTCCTCTCCGTTGAATAGAATGATTGTCAGGTACGTGATTGAGTTTTTATTCGACAATAACATTCAGTGATCACATTTAGATCCTTAACGTCACACTAATGTAATATACTAAGAAAATTGAGTTTTATTCTTATCCTATTATGTATCTATGCTTCCCTTCTTTCCATTTTTTTGGTTTTCGAGTTCAACTATGTTTTCTCTGTTTGGCAACGAATGGAAGTCAAAAGCTACAGTGAAAATGGGAATTGAAGGTGAGGCATTTGATTTCGGACATCCATTTCAGTCAACGCGGTACAACACTGTACAAGTGAACATGAAAATCTGAATACGGAACTCAAGACTCACTTTTGATTTCAAGTATTTCTCACCAGTACATCATATACATGGATTTGCTTACATCAATTTTGTTATTTTGACATACAAACTGGGATGATGTAAATACAATTTGGTTACTTCTTCTTCTAATGTACTATCGTTCTACTCCAAATTAGGTCGATACTTATCCTTTTTTGTATTACCTAACCTGACAAGAAAACTTATTAGAATTTTCTTTATCAGCCGTCAAAGAATTGTTGAAATATTTTCACAAAAATTTAGAAATGCTGAAAAAATAATATATATATATATATATATATATATATACACGGTTTGATACATGGTATATCACATTTTTTATAGACATATGACAATCGGAAGGGATGACACTTCAAGAATATAAGTATTAGGCTTAATCCCAAAACTGTACCCTCAATTTTACCTTCAGTACAATTTTAGTACCTAACTTTGGAGGTACGCCCAATAAGTACCTAAGTTTAAAAAAATAATTCAAATCAATACCTCGACTAACGCAGGGCTATTAGGGTAGACATAGCAATCAAAGGCTTGTCATTTTATTGTTCGGAGGTGAGAATGGTTTATTTTTTGGCAGGGTTGTTTCTTCTCCGGCCTTTTATTTCATTTTCTTGTCCAGCAGTCTTATATTCTTCATTTTTGGCTCTGTCTCGCTGCCGATCTTCCCCCTCTCCCTCTCCCTTTCGCCTCTCCCCCTCTTCCCTCTCCCTCCTTCTACGCCAGTTATGATGTCGGTTGACAGCGGCGACACGACGGCAGAGGAGGTGATTCGGTGATGAAACCATCATTTTGAACCCGTAGCGAGTGGTGTGAACAGATGGTGGGTTTGGGGTGGTTGTTTAACACCTGTGGTGATTATACAACATAAATCTATGGTAGTGGTTACAGGTGTTAGTGGTAGGGTAATGGAGGTTGTGACTAGTGAATATGTGGTGGTTGTAGGGTAAGAATATATTTACATTAACAGGGCGAATGATGGCTCAATTTTCCGATGCTGGTAATGTGTGTGGGTTGTGAGTGTGCGTGACTGTGTGTAGTATGTGGGTTTTGTGTGTGTGTGAATTAGAGAGAGAGAGAGAGAGAGCGAGAGCGCCAAATTGTAAAAAGGAGCCACATGGACAAATTTTATGTCTTTTTTTTCATAATGACAGTTCTACCCCTTGAACTTTTTAACGGCATCTGTGGTCCGTTAGTCGAGGTACTGATTTGTGTCATTTTTTTAAACTTAGGTATTTCTTTGGTGCACCTCCAAAGTTGGGTACTAAAGCTGTACTGGAGGTAAAATTAAGGGTACAATTTTGAAATTAAGCCTAAGTATTATGATGACGATTAAGTGGCTAGCGATGCTTAAAGATATGTTGTTCTACCGTGGATGTAAATGGCTTCCTTAACATTACGCATCATTTGGACATTTAATTATTGATGAGATCAATATTACTTTATAATGACAAGTTGAGGCCATTGTTGTTTGTGGCTCTAGGCTTCTGTCAAGTGTCTTTTTGAGATTTTCATTTATTCAAATACTTTCAATTGTGAACTATCATGGAGTCAAACACAGAAGTCGACCTTTTCTTGAACAGTCCTTTTCTTTTGCCTGTCGATGTTTCTGAGCTTTTACTAATGTCCATGTCTTTATCCAATGCAGGTTTGGTATGTTTTTGTTACCAACTTGGGAGGCATCATCCTAAATATGAAGATGGTCAAAGCAAAATGTGAATTTCCAAACTTAGTGGCAAGGAGGTGGATGCTGCAGATAAACTAAAAGCTTATTCAAATTGCATTATTTGTTTGTAATTTATTGAGTTTTGTGGTCACACCTAAGGCTTTAGGCATTTCTCGCTCCGGTTTATGAGTACAAGGAAACTTTAAAATGTGAAATTTGAAGTTCAGTTTTTAATATTTTAATTTTATTTTTGTCTCTTAATTTTTGAAAAGTGTCAGTAAAACTAGAGTTCAAATGACTAGAAGGCGAGTTAAATATGAACGTCCATCTATATTTGGGGGTACAACTAAGAATATGAGGGTGAAAATGTAATTTAAAGTGGAACTAATGCTTTGGAAGAATTTTGTAACACGGGAAAACGATTTTTGAAAAAAAGAAACAAGAAAGGTAATTTTTGTTTTACTTTTGTTCTACAAGACTGTCAAGAGAAACTGATTTTTCTCTTTGCCTGAAGTCAATGTTGTTAATGACCGTAACTTGAAAATATTTTTTCTTTTGTTGCATTTTCTAATTAAAGAAATAGTAATACTTTAAACTTCACTTGTCATTCATAGTGATTATTGGCATATCATTAGATTCAACACAATAAGAAAATGTGGGTGGGGGGAGATAATATAACCAATGTGGTTTTAGTCATCAATTTGCTAAAAGTAACCGGATTGCATTTGAAAGTTTCAGCCTCCTCAGACAAATAAGTACCTTGCTTCTTTTTAGTAGAGATATTTTCTTGAAATGGTATTAACAGCAAAACAAATGACTATGATTATACATTCTCGCATAGCATGGAGTTTTAGCTAACAAAAAACATAAATTATTATATATAAAAACGAGGTGGAAGATGGATTTGATCATAATTCTTACACAATTACATGTGGAATTCTCCCTCCTAATGAGGAGGTGGTGGTTCAATTTATCATCACTACCTAACTCCCCCCCCCCCCCACCCAACGCACACGCGCGCGTCCTCCCTCCCACTCCTTCTCATATGTGGAATGGAACTTAGATCAGAGAGATTAAGATGGAATACTTACATTAGAGAGATTAAGATGAGATTAGTAAAGTGAATGATTATGAGTATGCGCCCGTGC
The DNA here is from genome assembly GCA_033065855.1 of Escallonia rubra. NCBI lineage: Eukaryota > Viridiplantae > Streptophyta > Magnoliopsida > Escalloniales > Escalloniaceae > Escallonia > Escallonia rubra. Next base: position 556,586 of record JAVXUO010001034.1, on the reverse strand, counting down.
ATAGCACATGGTTATAGATAGTACCCCTTACCATTAAAAAAAAAAAAAGGACTTGGGGATTGGGTTTCAAAAGTAAATTTACGTGCTTTTTTTAAGTTAAAAGAATCAAATCAATTAGACTAAGTTGGTTGATTGATAGATAAGTTGAGTTTGGTAGGTTGATGAAATAAATAGAAAAGTTTTTTTAATTTATATTTTAAACAAGAAATAGAGTGATAGTGAATGGTTAATGGTGTGTTGGCGGGCAGTGACTGTCGTAGGTGGCGGCGACAATTGGCGAGGGCTGACGGTCGGTGACTACCAGAGTTAGCAACCAGCCATGGTCAGCGACTGCCTGTCAGCGGTGATTCTAATTACAATATTTACTGAAAAACTACAAATGGATATCGAATGGGTTTTAAAACCCAATGCAACATAGTCCGGATTCATTGTGAACCAACCCGTCCTAATTCATTTTGTAACTAGGTAGGTTAGGTCAGTTGAAAAATAACATTTTCTTAAATTGTGTTGGTTAAAGCCTATTAACACCGACCCAACTTGCACCCCTGGTTATCACCAATGTGACAAGTTTGCAGCAAGTACACGAGGGCTTACAAAACGTCTGCATTTAACTTTTTGCACTGATATTAATTTAGTTTATAAAGTACTTTTATTATTTTTGATAAAACATGTTAACTAATAGCTGCAACTTTACAATTGCTATCAATTATAAACTTTTGGCAGTAGTCACATTATAAAACATAGGAATCTCTGGTATTTTCAACTTTGTAAGGACCTCTCTTAGACTTGGTGTAAGTTGATAAAGCTTAGGTCCAAAGTTCTAGATTTTGTATTTCATAAAATTGAAAATGGTAAAGATATATGGATACGGTTAGATAATTGGATGCCGTGTGGTTCTCTCATCAAGCTTTGTGATCCAAGTCTCGTCTATTGATGCTGTCAGCTCCCCCGATGATAAAATCCGTGATATTCTACTTAATGGAAGTTGAGTTCTACCCGTCTGCTTGTGAGTTTTTTTTAGGAGAGAATTGAAATAGGAGGAAGAAAATGTAAAGCGACTCTTTTCCTCCTTTTTATTTAGTTTGCGAGTTTTTTAAACAAGAGAAAATAAGAGAAGATGGGAGAAAAGTTTGAGTTTCTTTCTCTCCAAATCTTTCCACTCAAAATTGGGAAGAAACAGAGAGAAATGAAACTTTCATAAGTAATACTTTCGTAATGCCCATATTATCCATGAGATAATAATGACCAATTATTTAATGACTTTTAGGTCCTAAAGTTTCTTAAAAAAACTTACCATTTCACTTATAAACGAGTGATTGTTTTGAATTTTAGAGTCGACTCATGACTGATTACTTTACTTTTGGTGTAACATTAATGAGGTTTGAATGTCTGAATGTTTGTAGTCAACTCATGGCTTTGTGCGTTTTGCTATTATGACATTAACAGGTGATAGAAGGCCTATAACATTAGTATGATATGTACTTTGGATGATGTCCTTGATAACTAATTTATTTTCCCATGTTCTTTTTTAAGATCGTAACTTTATAGTCTTTGTTACAATTGTGGTAATGTAGTATGAGGGTATATATGTAATACAATACATTTTATTTTCTTTTTTGCTGAACTCACAAATAAGCGAAAGAAATGATACTTCCTCTTATGTTTTAAACTCACAAACAAGATAATGGAAAATTGTCTTTCATTCTCTTCCTTTCTCTTTGAATTCTCTTCCCTTCCTTTCTTTTCTTTTCTTTTCTCCTCTCTCAAAACTCACAAAATACTATATATATACATACACACGTAGATCACAAGCACTTGAGCCTACTTCAACTCCCTTACCTTAATGTTGAGGTTGCTGATCAGGCTATTTGGAAGCTAGAGTCCACTGGTACGGTATGATTTTTATGAAGTCTACCTGCTGGAATTCCATTAGAGTTCACAGACTAATTATGCCATGGTGGAAGGTGGTGTGGTTTACTGGCCACATACCTAAGCGTACTGTGATAGTAGGGATCTTGTGCACTAAATGTTCAAGGACTATATATTTGGACAAGTTAAAAGTCCTTGAATATTGTGGCAGATCATAAGTGCCCTGTGTATGCAAGTCCAAGAGAATGTAGACTTACTTTTCTTGACATTCAGTGTCTCCCACTTGTATTCGGTCCAAAGTGCTACAAAGACTTTTGCGTTATCGACAGGTTTTCTACTTGGCATTATTTCATACAGTTTATTTCCGTTGTATCAAAAAAAAAATAAAAAAAATATTCCTACAGTATGTTTCTATCAAGTTCCAGGTTCCGTGCGAGACTGAGTAAGCTTGTCGCGGTGGCAATAGTGTACAACATATGGATGGAAAGGAATGATAGTACTTTTTCAAGTGAGCGAAGATGTACCGAAGGCATTCTAAAGATCATTGAGCAACCGGTTCTTTTTCGTGTTCTAAGTTTAAGATCGAAGGTGGATTCTAAACTCCCAAAATTGCAGTTTATGTAGCACGTGGAACATTCCAGAGAGAATTTGGTGTCTTACTTTTTTTTATTTGCGAAGGCTTGTAATGTATGAAATTGTGATCTGTTACAGCAATTATGATGCACTTGTTTTGAACTTAAAACGAATAAAAAATTGTCCCCGAAAAGGGAATATTTGAACTTTTTATCTGTTAGATAGATAGGGCTAAGTATAACGAGCACAATTTGGGTGTGCTTTCACACCCTAGACTGGCAATTTGTGTCACCTAGGTCATGACTACTAGAAAATATCGGTGATGCGAGACCATTAGTTCCGAACATTTAAATCATTTGAATATATCTTTATATATTTATTTGCTCCTCTTTGTCTCTACTTCTGTCACTTGATTTTTATTAATTTGACGGTCTTAGATTATCGAGATGAATGGTCCGGAATCGTACAATACTTGTCCCATGACTACGACTTAATGCCATACGCACACAATGAACTTGACAATGCAATAAGTGATCAAGCTATAAAAAGTTAGAAGTGAAGTGAACATGTTATAAACATAACCGAAACTCCGACACATGCTTGAAGCATAATAATGCTATAATAGTGTAGTCAATAAAATTGATTGTTGTACACGATCCTATTTGGTGACAAACATGTCACAACACGACACTAATGCTATTCTTTCTCTTAATACTATTTTGCCTTCACCTAACAGAAAAATGAAGTTAAACAGTAGCATCGGTCAATATAGAGTGTACAGTGTAGCAAGCAAAAATATGACCATTCATATGCCGTCAAGGTCCCAATTTTTTACTTAGATTGTGTGTGGTAAGAAAGTGTCATATAGGTGGTCAATATAGAGTGTACAATGTAGCAAGCAAAAATATGACCATTCATATGCTGTCAAGGTCCCAATTTTTTACTTAGATTGTGTGTGGTTAGAAAGTGTCATATAGGTCGTTTTGAGGGTGTTAAGTTACCATATGCTCTAAAAGCTTAAGCACCACACCACCAAGTGCACAATAATCCATATGCAAATTGCATTATTATAAAGGGGACCAAATATGCAAGCGAGAAGAATTGAATCCAAAACCTTACCAAATCGGAGCTCTGATACCATGTTAAGTTATCACATGCTTTAAAAACTTAAGCTGTTAGAGAATAGATCCAACAATGTTATCATACTTAATAGAGGCATCATCTGACGAAGAAACCTTTAATGCCAAACAAAATGTTGTTTGCAGGAAAGAGCACAAACAAAGTGTTTGCTTACATGATCTTTTGCTAGAGTATATGATTCCCACCCTTGTCTTGCATTATATTATACCGTAAGGCTTTGTGCATTCACAGAATACTCATGCTAGCTCAGCCCTACTTTTGGTGGCTCAAACCCACTTAGCATATGATTCCCACATAGATATGTCTCGCCTACTTCTACAATAACGCTTTGTGTGTTTACAGAATGTTCTTGCTTAGCGCTACTTTTGGGGGCTCAAAAACCCACCTTGATCGATCCATCTTTGTTCTTGGAATATATATATATGGAGGCCCTGCATCCGATGCCGTAAAGTAAATTTGAAGATCGAAGTGTTAAATTCACCTTTAATATTCCTGCTTTCTGAAAGATTATCAGGCATAATAAGAGAAAAAGGAATCCTTTAAAAATCAAGTCAATTGACCATCTTTACAGAAGGGAAGATCCGGCCATGCCCCCCCCCCTTTCTCTTCATTTCTTTCCCCTCCCAAAAAACAAATGGCTAAAGGAGAGACATGCATGCCGGTGTGAGTTGTTAATACGTAAATGAGACCAATAATTGCAAGCCACTGATGGTAGAAGAATGATGCCAGGCTTGCACTTTGTAGAAGGCACTTTCGGATTAGAGTTGTCGGAGTGAAAAAAGATCTTTTTTTTTTTTTTTAAACTTTAGCTTTGAAGTTTGAACTAATCTATACTGAGTTTTTGTTCTCTTACCTCCTTTTTTATAAAGAGAATATTGAAGTGATGTGTTATGTTTAAACGAGGGTGCTACACAATATCATTAGTTCAAAAGTTTGTAGCTCCGCTTGTAATTACGCTCTTTTCATTAATAGTAAATAAGTTATAAATTGAACTAACAAAGTCGGAAAACTCTACCGGAGCATTACTCATGTAAATAAGATTAGATTCCAATGAATAAGCATAAACGTATGAAGTAAGCTAAAGGTAGCAATTTTGGTGAAAAAGAATTGCTAATAATGAGTTAACCTGGTCAAGTTGCAGAATTTATTCCGTTCACACTCTGCGGATACAATCCAACTGCAGTCTTTAAATGTGCAGCGAAGCGGGGTCCTGGCCATAAACACCAAGCACATGCAATTCGCTTTCAAGACTTCCTTGTATAACCATAGAATGAGGCTCATTACTCTCATTACCATGTCTCCATCCCCAAAATCAACCCCAAGATTACCTAACCCCCAACAAAGGGTAACCATTATCTTGTGCATCAATTACCCAAAAACCCCTTGAGAAGTTGTCGTTGCAACTTACTCCTCCAAGAAAACATCAATTGCCCAAAAGCCCCTTAAAGAATTTGAGGTTGCAAGTTAGAAAACCCTTTTTATGCTTCGACTCGTCCGTCAATACAACAGTAACATGTGTGAACGACGTAAACATAAATTTTAGTGGCAGCCGTTAGTAAGAATTAAAATCTGTAAATAAAGGTTGCAGACGCTAATATGTGTACGTCAGCATTTTTTTCTTATAGATCATTGGATGGTTTAGAGTAAATAAATTACAGATCTAGAGAGACGACGAGGGTTTACCCACTCGCATCTAGTTGGACAACTAGACCAAAAGCTATACAAGAAGGAAAAAAAACACTAGGTACAAAGGGTGCACACCATATAAGCATTCAACAACGTTAAGTTTATGGATGAATGCAACAGATTAATTGTTAGAAGACCAAATTTGCAAAAGAATATGAACACCTGTGATGCAACAGATCTTTTTATGAAAGTTTGAGGGCTGTCTTGTAATTAGCCTTTTGTTACATGTTACCATGCCCATGCAGAATCCAACGCGAGGCATATCGATCCGCGCAGTTCACTTTCATATATTCACATTCCCACACCACTTCTCTTCATCTCATTCTCTTCCTCTCTCTCTCTCTCTCTCTCTCTATCCAAAGCCATTTGATTCTCTTCTCAAAACACTTCAATCAACTGGTAAATGTGGGCAACAATCTTCTAAACACAAATGGTGAAGCTCAATTTTCCACTCCTCTTCGTGTATGTTCTTGCCACCAATGTCACATCTTCCTTCAGTACACTTGACAAACCGGTTATAAAATGCGGGGAATGCCCGTGCGTGAACCCATGCAGCCAGCAGCTGCCTCCTCCTCCACCACCGCCGCCGCCGCCACAGAATAATCCGTCCACCCAATACTGTCCGCCACAGGCACCGCCGCCGCCGAGGTTTGCTTATGTGACGGGCCCACCAGGTAACATGGACCCACCAGGTAACATGTACCCGATTGACCAGTTGAACAACTTGGCGTACTACTCCGGCGCTGATGGACGTGATGTTGTCACGCGACTGCTGGTTTGGATTGGGTGTGGAGTACTTGCACTGCAAGTATTGCTGTTTTAGTGATTTGTTTATTTGTATCAAGTCATTAAGTGACATTTGCTTCGGTGTAAAGGGATGGCCCTGCCTGGAAGTATGGCCAAATTAGCTTATCTTTAACTTTCATTTTTGGTAATCATTTCAAGGATTCACCTCAATAACAAATAAATGGCTATGCCTCCCAACGTTATTGCTGCAGTACTGCATAATACATCGGAGAAACATACACATTTTCATACTGATGTTGTATAGCAAAATCGGTGATTGTGCTAATAAAAGACTATTGTGATGTAGATAAGAGTTCCTCACGCCTTAAGCCATGACGAGGTTTCTATTCATATTTATAGAAAACAGTGAGGTCGTCTGGTGAGAACAAATTGCGCTCATAGCTTCTTTAAGCTCTGACGAGGGGTTCTATTCAAATCTCTGTAATTAGGTTCCTTGTATCTGTAGGCCTGAGGCGAAGTGGCACTTGGTGATGGACGGTCACCTACTAACCTGATGGCGACTTTCCACTGAATTTTGACGAGTCCGTCACCAGCAGACGAACTCCAACGACGTCCGACGATGGCCTGGTGAGTTTTTCATGGATTCCGACATGGGTTCTGACGGGGCCAGTGAGGTTCCGGTCCAGTCCGGCGATGGTCCGCCATGTTTTTGCGTACGGCAAAGTCTGGCGGTGGTTTGATATGTGGTCTGTGGGGCGCAACTGGTTGGTTTGGCACATCATTCTTGGAATTGTAATTTTTAGATGATGACTTAAGAACATAAGACAAAATTCAATCACAATTAAGATTTCAATTCGAAATGGAGTATCCAGAAGCAGAAATACAGTCTAAGTGGGCAACTTCATATCGAACCCCAATTCCACGCTCAATTGTGCAATTCCAAGGAATCCTGAAAGTTGACTATTTATTGAAGACACAAGAAAAACCTCGAACTATCATGTCATAGTAACAATTTATAGAATACTCTCATTCCACACTCAATTCTGCAATTCAAGCGGATCCTAAAAGTTAAAATATTTCATTAAAAACTAAAAACCTAGAAGCTATCGGTATCATTAATTTATAGAATGTAAGCCTGCACAATTTAATATGACCATATCAAAGACCAAAAAGGCACGCCTCTTCTTGTAGGTTATGTTTAGTGTTTCTTGACCTTCAGCTGAATTAGCAAATTTTTTTTTTTTGGAAACCAGAAGATATTATTCAAACAGTTAACAGTGAGTCACACATCGTGGGTGACTCTCCCACACATGTCAAACAACAAGAGGGTTGACAAAAAAATCGGCTCATGATCCCATCGCTGGTATCCATATTGCTGGTTGCCCGCCTGCTTTGCCATTAAGTCCGCACAAAAGTTGGTTTCCCTATATACATGTTTCACATGCACTTGCCATGATCTCCTAAGGAGCTCCCTGCAATCCAACACCAAAGTTTCAATGTTAGGGGGGATGGGGGTTTGGGGATGCAATAATAAGTGGGCGACACTTCCACGATAACATTTTGATGGTTGTCATGCCAAGCAAGAAGTAGACCATCTCAGACTGCCCACCATTCTGCAGTGTTGCTGTTAGTCATTGGTATTTTCCGAGTGCATCCCGTTAACCATTCTCCGTTGTGGTCACGGATAAGAGCTCCCGCACCCGCATAGCGCATTTGGTTGGGAACACTAAACCAACTTGGATAACCTGTTTTTTGGGCCTCGAGCAGCCATCACGGTTAATATGGAAGAGATAAGCGTTAGCATACTCATAAGCTTCATTGATAATGGTAGTAGTAGCAGTAAACGGGTGATGGAAGAGGGCCGGCTGATTGCGATGTTTCCAAATGGTGTCAAGGATGAAAGGATATAGAGTGTTCCACGGCACTTTATTATGGTTGGTGATCATACAGCCCGTAGAATTCTTCTTCAGCCAGTTTATGAAAGGCAACTGGTGATTATTGGCGGTAGGGGTCTTCGTTTGGAGAGTGGCCCAGATGTTTCAGATAATATGGCACTTGCGAAGGCTGTGATCCACAGTTTCATTAAGCCCACAACCATGGGGGCAAGAGTTATCAGTTAACCAGTGGAGTTTATCACGAACCGGGAGAGCAAGGTAGTGGCATTTCCAGAGGAAGGATTGGAGGCACGGTGGGCAGGGTCCTGTCCACATCCAGGAAGAATTTTCAGTAGTTTGCTCGTGGATTTTGAGGAGGCTGTTATAGGCCGACTTAACCGTACAGTCCCCTTTGTCATGGGGTCAGCTAATTGTGTCAACAACATTATGGCAATAGGGGATGGGGATGGCTAGGATATCAGGCACCAGCTCAGCAGGTCAAGTAGCGTAGAGCTTATGGGTGTTCCATTCCCCATTGCGGATGAAAGTGCCAACGGAACAACAGTCCGATGGTTGTAGAAGAGGTCCAATGAAAAGACCACGGAAGAGGCCCAGTGGGTGCCAAGTTGCCAACGCTGATGCCAGAAAGACACATTATTGCCATTACCTATGCGCCATCGGATGGTCTGGGCTATAATGTCTTTGGCTCGGAGAAGGTGTTTCCAAAAAACGGAATTGGTCGAAGTCAACGTAGCTTCCCAAATTGTGCAGGTGGGGAAGTATTTATGTTTCAAGATTTTGGCCCAATTGAGATCTGGCTGCTTCCAAAGACGCCAAGAGATATTCATGAACATAGCTTTGTTGAAAAGAGCGGTGGTACGAATGCCAAGAACCCCCCCCCCCCCCATGTTTAGGTTTTGTAATTTTATACCAGTTGAGAGCATGCCAAAGTTTTTCGCTTTCTTTGTGACCCCAGAGGAAACTACGGTTGATCGAATCAAGTTTGTTTGTAATTGTTTCGGGGAGGATATGTGATTGCATAGAGTAAACGGGGATGGAATTAAGGACAGATTTTATGAGAACAGTACGGCCCGCAAAGGAAAGGATCTTTGTTTTCCACGCAGCTAATTTAGCACGAGCCTGATCCAGAATGTAATTAAACTGGTGGATGGGCAGTCGACCCTGACGGAGGGGGATCCCTAGGTATTTATCGAGGCGGTCAGATTCATGGATGCCAGATTGATGACGAACATAAGTCCGGATGTCAGGAGGGGTGCTCTTGGAGAACAGAATTTTGGATTTATCCGAGTTAATGTTGAGGCCAGCGTGACGAGAAAAAGCTTTAAAGATGTTGAAAAATTGATTGCAGTTGCCTTTGGTAGCATGACCGAACAAGAGGATGTCATCGGCAAAAAGCAGGTAAGAAACCCCCAAGCCTGCTCTGGACAGTTTGACTGTCTGAATAATTTTTAGGGTTCAGTATGAGTGAGTTTTGTAGACAACTCATTTAGGCATATGATGAACAAGTAGGGGAACATGGGGTCTCCTTGACGAAGCCCGAGAGTAGGAGTGAAGAAATCAGACGGGTTGCACCGCCAGAGGGCCGCATATTGGACAGACGATACACAGCTCGTAATGAGATTAATAAGAGCTTGAGGGAATCCATGTTTTATGAGCGTGCTGAATAAGAACGTCCAATTTAATTTGTCGTACGCCTTTTCGAGATCGAGCTTAGCCATAAAAAGACCACATTTGCCCATTTTTTGACGAATAGTACTGTGGAGGACTTCGTTAGCAATGATGATATTATCAATGGCACGGCGACCTTTCAGGAAGCTGGTTTGGCTTAGGTGGATCAGCTTGTCAATAATAGGACGGAGGCGGTTGACTAATATGCGGGTGATGATTTTGTAACCCGTGTTACAAAGGCTGATAGGGCGGAAATGAGTGACCTTCTCTGGAGCGGCAATTTTAGGAATTAGAGTAATATGAGTGTGGTTTAAGGGGCCAGGAATTTTTTCTTCTTGGAAACACTTTTGAACAAGATCAATAATATTACTGCCAAAAATATCCCAAAGCTTTTGGAAAACGACCGGATGGAAACTGTCAGGACCCGGGGCTTTGAACTGCCCCATTTCAATAAGAGCAATTTTAATCTCATTTTCATGCAGGATATTTGCTAGATGATTAAAGGAAGGCTCCGGGCAGTAATTTAGGGGGAAAGCCCTCGCAGGAGGCATGAGACTCGAATTTTGCACGTTGTCCTTGTGCAGCACAAGGACATGTTGCAGCTGGCCTTGTATAGCCCCGGCAACGGGCGTAAACATATCCAAAATAGGCCTAAATAAAGCTGGATCAAAGCTACTAACTTTCAGTTTGGGCTGGGTCTAGACAAACCCAGGCCCTTCTCACATGGTCCACCTAATCAGGCCTTATACTAGTTACGTGTGAAGTAGTCAATAACTAAGTAAGAAGTAGGAAGTACTGGTATTTGAAATGGTTGTTTTTTTTTCTTTTTGCTTTTATAAATAGGATTAATTACTCACGGCACCCCTGAAGTTTGCCTTAAATTACACACGGACCTCCCTATCTTTTGAAAATTACACTCCGCTCCCCCAGGTTTGTACCCGCATTTCACGGAGCCCCACAAAATTGACGGGGACCCTAACTCGGTCTAAAGATTCTATTACACCTTACTTTTTGAATTTTTCATCCCCAAACTGCCATCCCTTTCTTGAATAAAACCCCTCTTGCTTTCCCTCCAAAACCCAAGAGAAAAGTAGCAGCAGCAGACCAGAACACAAACACACACCTTCTTTACACACGCCATTAATACTCTGTACAGTCCTACACAAAACACACCACAACACAAAGCCCTCCACAAGCAGACCACCTGTGCCCACAAACCTCTGTGCACACACACCTTCTTTACACACGTCATTTCATCACGCAAACACATAAACACATGCTCATGTGGACACATTTGCACTGCCTAGTCGCACACTATATACATCATGCACTCAACAAATCACTCACGCGCAAATCACAACATCTAGTATACCCACATAGCTGCTCAGCACCCAATTAACGTACACCCACCAAAATAGTCACGCATTAACCACTCACTTCAATCCATTCTAGCCACCACAAGCATGCCTCTAAACCACCACTGCATAGCCACCGACAACACAAGCACAAAACCAAAAATCCATTTTACCAAAATCAGCCCCAACACTATTTGTACTGTGACCGAGCTCCTAGCGTGATCATGTAAGGCTGGTAGAGAAGAAGGTGTGGCAGTTGGTCATAGAACTTGACAGTGTGGATGGTGGCTGCCTCGACATCGCCGGAATTTCTGCCGGCGGCCGTCAAGGGTTCTTCCTATCGTTTGCTTGCTGGTGGCATCGGCCGGAATCGGCCATCGAAGACCGGATACAATACTAGCAGTAGCGATTGCATGCGGCTTGGAGGTGGCGATGGGCGGTGCTCTGGTGACGGCACGAAGGTTGTGGATGTGCGGCGCGATGCTGCTCGGTGAAAGGTGCGACTGGATTTGGCTGCCGGTGACGGCGTGTGGTCGGCAGGGTTGGGCATCCCGTAGTCGAAATTTCTGTCGGCGGCCGTCAAGGTTTTTCCTGTCGTTTGCTTTCTGGTGGCACCGGCCGGAATCGGCCATTGAAGACCAGATTCAATGCTGGCAGCAGCGATTGCATGCGGCTTGGGGGTGGCGATGGGCGGTGCTCTGGTCACGGCACAGTGGTCGTGGATGTGCGGCGCGATGCTGCTCAGTGAAAGGTGAGACTTGATTTGGTTGTCGGTGACGGCGTGTGGTCAACGGGGTAAAGGTGCAGAGTTTCGATGGTCGTAGCAGCGAAAAGGACGGTGGCAGCGCTGCGTCACTGGTAGAAACAGGGCATTCGTTGCGGCGCGGTGGTCGCGGAGGTGTGGCGTGATGGAGCTCAGTGAAGGAACGGCCGGAGATGTCATTGGTGGCTGCGTGTAACCCAAGAACCAGACTTCTTGATTTTCCTCCAAAACCCAAGAGACACTGTGTACTTATACACGAGGGCAGAAACGTCTTTTTATGACCAGCCGTTAACCTTGTCAAAGAAATCTAGATTTTTGGAGCGGAGTGTAATTTTCAAAGATAGGGGGGTCGTGTGTAATTTAGGGTAAATCTCAGGGGTGTCGTGAGTAATTAACCCTTATATATATGTTTCTACTTAAACTTAATAGTTGCAACAACTAACAAATAATGTACTAGTTAAAAATAGAAGAAAAAAAAGCATATATCTTAAGTGCCAAAATAAAAAAAATAAACATATTTTATTTAAAAATTTAAAATTTGACTCGTTTACCCGCATGTTTACCCTGACCACCCGGGTATCAGTGTGGGTATAACAAATGGCTACCTAGAGAAAAATCAGGTAAATTTTACATGGATCTGTTTTACCCGTGCTTGTCTGGATTTTATCCATACCTGGCAAATCGAGCAGTTTGTCATGTCTGATGATGTCATTATTACGGGCACGGATTTCGCCCCAATCTCTAAGCTGAAACGTACTTGGATGTCAAATTTCACATCAAGGACATTGGTAAACTCAAGTATTTTAATTCTTAGAATTGACGTGGCACGTTCCCCAACAGGGATCGCACTAAGCCAACGCCAATATGTCCTTGATACCTTAGCCCAAATGGTCTCATAGGTTGCAAGCTAGCTTCTTCTCCAATAAATCAACAGGATAAACTTTCACTTGACTCTAATGAGACATGCAATGATCGCGGACAATACTGCCGCTTGATAGGTCGATTACTTTATCTCACAATCACTCGTCCAGACATTAGCTATGTTGTACATATTCTTAGTCAGCTTACACGCGCACCATGACAACCACACCTTGATGCTGCTTATAAGGTGGTATGTCATCTCAAAGGAAACCCGAGACATGATATCTTGTTTCGCACGGATAGTTCCTTATCTTTACGAGCATATTATGATGCAAATTGAGCAAGAGCAGATACACCATAAGCTATAATATCTTTCGTAGGTCTTCTCCCATTTCATGGAGCTCTAAGAAGCAAACTGTGACTTCTCGTTCGTCAACTGAGGCAGAATACCGAGCCATGGCCATTAGTACTTGTGAAATAATTTGGATTCTAAGAATCTTCAGATGACGTATAATTCTTCTATTCCACTATTTTCACTATTTTGTGATAATCAAGCTGTCATTTACATTGCTGCTAATCCCGTCTTCCACGAGCGAACAAAACATATTGAAATAGACAGCTATTTTAGACAGCAGCACATTCTGTCACAGACTCTTGTCACTCGGCCAATTTCTTGAGAGAACCAATTGACTGACATATTAATTGCGATCGGTTTCATGAATTGTTAATCAAGTTGGACATTTCTACCCTTCATGCTCGGGGGAGCATCAAGGATATTTAGTCATCATATTATATCATTGACTTATTAGAAGACCATACCATTGCTTAGCTTCATAAATAATTACAAGGATCATTAGACGTATAATTTCCGTAATTAGTTGATCTTGTCTAATCTAATTGTAATTAATTGTAATAGGTTAATATACAAAGGAGTGTTCAACACGGGTAAAATCATTCAACGCTTTAAGACTTAAAAGGTTATTCTTCTTGTTGGTCCACTCCTGCTCTGACTCCGCCGCCCTGAAAGATGTTGCCACTTCGGAGCCTCGTAACCAAAACCCTAAAACCCTTGTCGTCGTCCACCTTCCCTCTTCGTCCTCGTCTTGATCCTAATGCACCAACAATAACAGGGCTCTCCATATCTGGCCACATGCACCGGCTATCCTGGCACTGTCGGCGGTGGGTTGGTAATGCCACTTTCCCCGACGAACAAACGGCCACCGCCCCATCCCTTCTGCCGTCGAGACAGCAACCGCCGTGGATGTTGCTTGCCCCCGAGTTTGACGGGGGCAGTAAATCGTGCTACCGCTTCTACAGCCTCGTTGAACAACGAATCGTAGAGATAAGCAAGAACAAGGTTGGTCCGTTTGAGGAGGCTAGGCTGGTGGGATCGTCACACGGGTGGCTTGCCTACATAAACCTTCGTGATTGTGACTTCTATTTGACGAATCCCATCAGGGGTCGGGTCCTCCGGCTCCCTCCCGTCTCGACCTTGCCTTGTATGGTGGCTCAGCCGGGGCTCTTCTGTAGCCGAACACCCCAAGAATGGAGTAGGCTCGTCATTAAGAAGGTAATCACGTCCTCGGGCGAGGATAATTGCACTGTAATGATCATAGATGGCCATTCTGGAAGGTTGGCCTTTTGTAAGCCCGGTGACATAACCTGGACGGCTCTGGACGGACCTTTGGATCAATTCGATCAGATCGCGTATTCGGCCCGAGAGAATCTGTTCTACGCCTTAACGAATAACCTTTCCTTCGAAGCTTGGGATCTGGGCGACTCTGGTTCTGCTTGCCAGAAGAGGCATCCGATCGCTGCAGAAGTTTCAGAGGACGAACGGTTTGACTGTTATGAAGGCAAATCTAAGGAGTGGATAACAATGTGCAACGTACGCAGCGATTTTCGGTTCTACATTGTGGTGGATCCGACCTCGGGCGAGCTACTTTACATTGTAAGAGATTATGCTTTCGTTGGGGAAGATGGCTCCTTCAACTGTGAAGATCCGTATCCTCAGTTTCCCCTGACGGTGCCTACAAAGACGTTTAATTGCCATGTTTTTAGGCTAAATATGGGAGGGGAAAAGGTCAGAGGGGAATATCAGAAATGCATCGGTGACCGGGCGTTCTTCATCGGATTGAATCACTCGTTTTGTCTGTCTGCTCGCGACTTCCCACAGCTCAGGCCGAATTCTATCTACTTTACCGATGACATCCCCCGACTTCCGCCGGATTCTGATTACTTTGTCCATTCTTACCGAGGTCAAGATATCGGTGTCTTCAACTTGGAAGACGACAGTGTCACCCCATGTTATCCTCCTGGTTATGTGGACACGCTTCTGTCCCCAACTGTTTGGTTCACTCCAAATCCACTCTAGGTGGTTTCACTCAGGACCCGCCACCGCCCTCCTCGATCTCCTTTAGAGTAAAGAATAAGCCGGAGAATAAGCCCGCCCCTATAGTGGGTTCTGTGTGGTAGTATACATGGCAGCTCTTCCTTATAAAACCTTCTTACTTAGAGAGTAAGTTGGATATTTATTTCTTGTCTGTGCTAGTTGCAATAACGTGTGCCAAAATCTTTAGTGCTAAAAATGCTGTGGTATGCCGTGGTACACACAAGTCAAAGCTAGAGGTTAAAGTGATACGGAGTACTATTTATTGCTTGTTGTATATGAATAGTTTGACCACCAACTAGATTACCGTGCTAATGACTTGATTTGAGGTGAGGATGCTCTTCACATCAACTCATAATTTGGCCTGCTTAGCTCAAGAGTATTTTAGCTTCTATATGGGCTTTGATCTTTCACTTTTGTTTAGTAGTGCGGTATTTTTGTACTATTCTTACGGTACTGAGCAAGTGTCATGCATAGATGAGTAAATCCTTTGTGTAGTGTAATTACTGCGAGTTGATGGTAGCCTATGGATGCCTTATCCTTGAAAGAATGGTGGTTTGACCATTTTGCTTTCTGTTGTCAATCTGGAGAGAGATGAAAATGTGCACTTTTGATGGAGTGGAGTTGCTGCTACATCGGTGTAAATCAGTATGCAATGTTACATCACATGACCTTGTTTTCAAAGCAAGTCGGAACATCAGTTTCAACGAAAGTAAGTCAGTATGCAACGAAAGTAAATCCCAAATACAAACGGCACGAGTCAGCAATTAACCTATATAGAGAACCGCAACCCAAACGAAAAACATGCACCTGTGGCCTCAGGAACTCGTTATAAACAATAAATTTTTGTGTGTGAGAGGAGTATGACTTTGTGTCCTGTACCCGCAAGAAAAACAGCCCCATTTGATCAACCAAAGCTAAAAACAGCCCCATCAGAGGTTAAAAGCATAGAAATTGTGTTGAGTATGTTTACTTTTTCTACTTTGAGAAGTTATTACCATAAAAGTTGATGCTTTATCGTTTCTGATTCAACACTTTAAAAAAGTTGAGAATGGGCATCACTCACCTGAGATGCATACGCTCTGTTGACTGGCAATATCCAACATTTCAATCCATGGGGGTACTCCTGATGTGCAGCCATGTTGTGGACTGAGAAAGCAAAAGCTGTGAGAGCACCACGAGAGCAGGTTGCGTTTCAATTCACACACTACGAATGATTCAGACTACGAGGTAAGTTTTCAAGAATGTTTCCAACGTTTCCATAGCTAAAATATCAGGTATCGCAAAATGGATGGAGTCCAGATTTCTATTTGGTTGAGAGTTGAGAGTGAGCTAGTCCAAGCCTTTTGCTCCTAGAAGCATGGCCCCAGGCTCCTATGACTCATTTTGATGCAATCTTATATATGAAGAACAAGTAGAGGTCGAACTCGAGGAGGGGCGAGCTTTAACTTTAGAATTTCTTTGCCTTCTTGTTCTGTTGGAATTTTGTACATTATTTTTCTTCTTTGGAAGTTCACCCCAATAGCTTGGTTCAATAAGCAAATTGGCTGCAATTCCATTGAAGATTGTGACGATTACCTCTTGGGGCAGTAATACTTGACACGTTCACTGAAAATTTTAAGCTACAACTCAGTTACAAAAATAGTCTTCAACCCTTCATGTACTAACAAATGACGGTCGATAACTAATGGTCACTGTATAGGGGTGACTATTCCTACTTCAACGAAGAAGAAATCAAACAAACACCTGCTACTCCAGATTCCTACATATTTTGATCAGCTCAACAAGGAATAAGAAGAAATGTATTTGCTCCTTCCTAACAATGATTAAGGAAGTCGACTCAAGAAAGAAACACAGACAGAGAGAAGTCTGCATGCAAGGACACGCTGCATCAACCTCAGATGTATATCCATCAATGATAACTATACAAAATTTAAAGCAAATATGTGAGATGGAGAAACAGGAAATAAAGGGAATTACCATTGCAACGCGACGGTAAGAATTTCCTCCAAACTTCGAAGTGACCTGAGAGTTAGGAAATGAGACTAGTTTCATACGGCAACCTTCTCCATTTTTTTAGACTAGGTAATGCACGTGCATTGCACGTGAACATTACCCTTGATTATTATTAAAATAAAATCATGTTAGAGTTGCTTTTACATCATTCTTGCTCATTACACTTGATTATTATTAAAATAAAACCATGTTAGAGTTGCTTTGTTCATCCTCAACTTTTTGAGACTTTGTTGTTCTTATAATAATAATTCAGTGTAATGAGCAAGAATGATGTAGTAGTCAAATGATTAGATACAACCTCAATTTTGTAATTTGTGATCAACACCATCGATAGAACACGTGTTATTAGCCTTTGGCTCTTATAGTATGTTTTTGTCACTAAAAACTCCTTTAAAACATAACGTTCTAGTCTCTAGCTACATTTTTCGAACTTATTTTCAAAACATATATGCTACGGAACAAAGAATTCAGAAGCTTCATAATTTAACACTTAAGAAGTTCGAACAATATAGAACAAAAATACTATATACTTATTCAGACATAAGCTAAGCATAATGTTATGAAATGAGCATTTAAAAATTAGGAGAAACTTTATATATACTGAAACTGATGCACATTCAACAATATAAACAACAAAATGTGTATTTATCAATTATCTGCATTATCAGTTTCATCGATACCAGCATTGCCACCTTTTCTATATGAACTCTCTCAGAAATACTTCATAAGTAAGCTTCAGATATCATATATTGTCAAATGAGCAAAAATTTCATAGTTCTTGATAACGTCACCTTGTGCATTAGATTGTTCTTTTCTTCTTCTGCACCCCCTCCCCTCTTTTTGACCTTTTTAAATAAACAATAATATAAGTATACATTTCACATATATGGTTGTGCCTTTCTTAGTAGAGTGGAAGTATGACATAAAATAATATTTTAAGGACAAAGTGAAGTTATGTCATAGCAAGTTTCATCCATATAACGGCTGCCACCATTATGCCGTTGATATCTTGTTTTTTTTTTCTTTCTTTCTAAGCTCCATTGATATCTTGTTAGTATTCTCTACGCAGGCATATGATATACTTATAGGTACCGTAGACTTGGTCTCCGTCCTCTTTAAATGAAAATAAAGCTAGTAGAGGAATCAGATAAAAAACAACTAATTAAATGAAGCAAAGAATTAGCGGAGAGAGGAAGTCTGAAGACTTCAAAATAAATTTTTACCTTTTGACAATAAAATCAAAAGTACTGACGCTATTGTGATAAGGGGGATATAAGAAGGATTACAAGAAGTAACAGCAAATTAAACAAAGAAATAAAATCATTCATTGACCTTATATTGTCAATAAATGTATTGCAATAATGCTCTTGTTATGTTTCCATAGAAATCAAGAATAAAAGGGACTTAGAGGGACATTTTGAAAGTACTTAGAAGCGTTAAGGTTTAGACCAACTCTCAATTTTATAAATATTATTGTTATAGATAAAGACGGATGCTTTTTAAACAAAGATAAATAACTAAGGCAGATGTTTTGAAAAAAAAGAACCATGCATCTAAGATTTGGCAATGAACCTGGGGAGAAAAACCATCAATCTAGCATCAAGAGAGAAAAGTCTTCCAAGGGCCATACCGATAATTCATGAAAGTCAACAAGCAATGATATCGATGGCATTAAAAAAGTTTGAGTGAAGGATATTTGTGTCTAAAAAATGATTTACATTCATCCTCACTTTTATAAGTAGTATATATTATTACTAGTATCAGGTAACTTTTCTATTGAATTTGCTTAGATGAAAGCTTTTTACGTTATGAAATGAGTAAAAGTCTGTGGTTTACGTTTTCATAATCTCTTCATCGAGTATATTTAAAGTTTGTCAAAAGAATCTGAAAATTTGTAGGTAGAGGAGTGGAGAAGGTTCTGATCCTACCGCCAATGGAAAGTTAGGAGGACATAGTTTCATTCCTTCGAATTTTCATCCTTACGCAATGGAGGGAGTTTTTCGTTTGATTTTTTAACGAAGAAACTAAGATGGAAAGAGATGATCTAAATAAGTTTATAGTATTAAATGCATCAAATTCAGACAATCGAAGGTATTAAAAGTGAGCAGAGCAAGCCACACTCTTTTTCATTTTTATCTGCCGCCCAGTTTTAAGCAAAAATAATGGCAAAGACTATTTCTTGTTTGTCTCTAAAAAAGTATTTTTTTTTGCGACCAATGGAGGTTAACAAGCATACAAGAGCCATAGAAATATGTGAAAAGGGGTTGTTTACCACCACGTGAAGCCATCACCGGTGACTACAACGAAAATTGTTGCGGTCAAAACCCACATCTGGCAAAACCACCACTGGCGGAGGCATATTGGAAAGTGCAAGGCTGTGATGGTGGCGGTGTGGGTTTGATAGGTTGGTAGCTATAATGTTGGGTTTGGTTAATGAGGGGGGCGTCGGGTTTGATGAGGGCAGAGAAGGTGACGTTCTATTCGTAAGGGTGATGGTTACGAGATTAGTCATGGGTTTGTTTGATGTGATGGTGTTTAGGCGTTGTGACATTTGGTTGACGGTGTTTATGGGTTTGTGATGAGGGGTTGTGGTGGTTTGTGAGATAAGAGAGGATTGACTGTGGACGATCACAGGTAGAGAGAGAGTAGGTTTCAATATATTTTTTCTTTTCAGTTACAGTTAACGATAGTTAAGATTTAAAGACATTGGCTCACAGCTTGCCAACCTTGCTTAATGGGCACAATTTTAGTGACAGTCTTATACTAAATATAGTGACGACGTTGTGTTAAATAACTACCAAATATTTCGCTAGAGAGCATTTTACTCGAGCTCCATTAACCGTAAAGTAGTTAGTTAATACAATGGCTTAGCCATGTCATTTCCCGGTTTCATTTTCCCAAAACACTTCACATAGCAGTTTGAATTTGCAATGTATAAGATTTGAACTGTAATGCAAGAGATGCTTATGCGTAGTTTGATTCTCGTCATGATCTCTGAACTAAAACCCCATCTCACTTCTGATACGCCACACACTGTTTCTTGAGTTTTAAGAGTACTGTGCTGTGACAGAAATTTATTTTCCTTGCTGCTCTCTTGGTAGTTTTGTAGTAGTATATCTTTTTCCCCTCTTTCGAAGCTCCCAATATCTTGGTACAAGAAACAAATTGGCTGCATGATAACCTTTTGGAGGCACTGATACTGGACACACAAACACTAATCGTACAAGTGACCAACCCACCCGCTCAAGAGGAAGGAACAGAAGACCCCATATACATTTGTTTGCTTTGGTACAGGAGAAGAAATCTTACAAAGACCTGCTACGCCACTCCTACATGTATTGATCACCTCAAAAAGAAGCAAGAAAAAATTGCATCTGTCTGCTTCCCCCTACCAATAAGTAAAGGGGGTCTCTCGAATATAGGTTAACTCAGTATTTCTTAGATATAGGAATTTAGTTTATTTTACAAATAGCTTAAATCCAACATGATATCATCACACAGCTTATCCAATCACAACCTATCCTATTCAGTTACCCTGTCCAGCTAACCAAAAACAGCCTTTCATGCTCACATTTTGATGAAACAAACAGGGCAAGAGAAGGAGACGAGAATAAAGAAATTACATCATAAATGTCCAATCATTAAATGTCTGTCTTCGGGTAATAATTCTCCCAAATAATTGAAAATCAAAGAATGCAAGTAGCAGTCAACCTCGGAACCCGATACCTGCTCTGTATAATCCTTCGCATAGAACTTGTATGGCAGCTCTAAGTATCTGGCCCAAGCAACGGCATGAAGACCACTGATAGGACAGTAATTTCAGGTCTGAGACTTATATTTCCGCCAAGTTATGAGGTATTGCTCAAATTACCAGTGTCTAATGCCTTGATTGTCTGGCGCCGCCAGATGGCAGTGTCGAGATCAAACCTCACCTCCCACGTAGGCCAGTAGTGCAAATCCTGTTTTAACGTAAGTACCCGAGGCTTCCCGTTCAAGTACACTGTCCTGACACGAACAAATTGACCATGCTCCAATTCCTGTTAAAAGTCGATCCAATTAATGGGATAATGCACCACAAGTACATGACTAAACGCTCTCGTGAAATGAACTGTTTTGAACAGAAAAAAAAAGGAAAAAAGAACACGTAAAGCTCAACTTTGGTGCCAGAGTAACAGGTCAACCAGTTGACTACTGGGCCACTGATCAGCCGTTCAGCTGCTGATCTAATAGTTTGTTACTCAACCTTACTTGATGTAATGATATCCTGCTCTCTAGTGGACCCAGTGGTGAGGTGCAGGATTCAGGACAACCATAATCAGACTTCTAATTATCATTCTTGTCCAATAAGTAGTTTCAAGAAAAGGGTGAATTGCTATGCAAAGGCTTCAAATGACTAGGGGAAGAAGGCTCTCAGAACACTGCTTTTTATGCATTCATGCAAAGGGTGAATTGCTATGCAAAGGCTTCAAATGACTAGGTGAGGAAGGCTCTCAGAACACTGCTTTTTATGCGTTCATGCAACCCAAATACAATATAGTTATTCCGAGTCCGGCTGTTGAAAAAAAAATTATTCCAAAATGAAAAAACAGCACATGGGTGATGCAGGTGGGTCAAAGCAAGGTTTTGCTATGCAATAGAGGCAATAATGCATACGCGGAATGCATGGCAAGATAAAAAACAGAGATCCACATCTCTAAAGGAGACAGAGAGAGAGACTGCAATCTAGATAGCATTTGCCAGAAAATAGGGTGTCTTGTCAGCAGAAACGTAATTATGTAAAACCCAAAAGATTTAAATAAATGTGGGTTCACCTAAGCTTTATATATCTCACATAATTGCAGCTAATTGTAGACTAACAGGAGAAAATTCAAGTGTGTATGTCTGATGTCTCTGTATTTACAAACATTTACATACACTATCTTGTGCATGTTTTAGGCAAAGACAGAGGATACCTTTGTCACATTTAGAAAAGTATCTAAATCAGGGGTTGGCTTCCCATTAACTTCAACAATCCACTGAAGAGCATATAGACCATATCTATGTGCTGGACTCCCATGACACCACCTGAAAAATTACGATAATATGAAAGAAGTTTAGCTGATAACTTGAACAATATTAAACTGAAGGATCCACATATCCATTTTGGGTGGTGGTTTTGGCTGGTAGGCCTCACACCACCACAACAATGTGATTTTGTAATTGATTGTCAGCTTCAGGCAACAAACTCCCAACAGTGGCAACCATGACACAGGACTTGAGTTTAGGAGTCCAAGATGAACCCTGACAATCCAGTTGGCTAGGGATCTTTCAACAATATACCCTATATAACAAGTTCACTTGGCTCATCACAGTCCCACAAAAGAAACTGAAATCTTTGCACCTGCTTGTCAACTCTTAACGGAACCTCCTCACCAAAGAAGAGAGAGAAAAGGAGAAGGGAAGCAAGACCCTTACCTTACTGCATATACCCCATGTCCTTCTTTGGGCAAAAATCCAAGAGCACGAACTGCTGGATGAGGATCCTGGACAATGGATCCACACCAATTTATCAGGCGTGTAGTGCCATTCCCATTCCTTACATCTGTCCCGACGACAACTTCCACTTCACGTCCCTAACAAACCATACAGACCAGTTAGAAAGACTTTCTAAACAAGTTAATAAACCTACATAAAGTGAACCGGATGATGCAGCGGCCATTGAAATATTTCCAGGTCTAAAAACTGAAAAAACCTAAGAGGTTAAACAGTTGAATTTACCTGGCGGAAAATAGTCATGGTAAGTCTCCCTTCGTTGTCATCACATTCATCTAACGCTTGGCAAGCGTCTTCAATGTCACGGAAGCATGTAATTGGCTCTTTATTTATTGCCAAGACCATGTCACCTTGTTCTAATAAGTTCTCAGCTTTTGATCCCGCCAAACAGCCTTTAACGCGTAAAACTTGGCGTTTAACAGGATCCTTCTTTATAAGAGCCTAAATGACACGCTCAAAATTAGTTATAATGGCACTGCCATATTTGACCATATTCCCAACAAATATATGCTCTACTACACTATGACAAACATATAGGCTTTAACATATCGCACTCTACGCAAAGAAGTAGAACAGATATTGGAGCATGCCGATCTATCAAGTATTTAATTTCACATGATACTAATTTACTAAATAGGCATCTGCAGCGCATATGCCTGCACAAAATCATACACATTATGTTTCATTCATCGCAGTCGTGCACAATTCAGTCTGAAGAGAATATTTTTGACCCTATAAGAATTACCCGTCTTTCAGTATATCTTTCTACTTGTGGTGGTGCTGGTGGGGTGGAGGGGCAGTCTACACGCACGCGTCACTTGTCAGATTACCCTTAATCCCTTTCAGAAGTCAGAACTACAAATATGCTCATAGCCAGATTTTTTTTGGTCATAATTACTCTTATTTTAAAGCAAACTTTATTCCTTACACCAAAACGAGAGATGCTTTGCATCCTAAAGATGCATTATTCCTCATGTGAAACTAAAGTGCTTTTCAGATTTCTAAGAATACGGCACAGGATTCCTTTGAAGTACGTAAAGGCTGAGGGGTATTAGATGTGTAAAGCATCTATAGCTTGGCATAGGGGATAAGGAATCTTTGAAATATGCAAAGCACTTGTAGTTTTAGCTTGAGGAATATAAAAGTGGTTTATTAGATGATGAACTACGACAAAAAACTGGCAATTGAAGACGTTTCTATTTCTGATTCTCAATAGAAATTTAACCCCAATATTTTGAAGTTACCCACTCTGTTACCTGAATATATACATACATGTAATAGGGAGCCTATTCCACCCAAGGTTGGGATGGCTATCTCTCAACCAATCTAACAACGTCCATTCTCGGCCCGTGGATGTCCTAGATTCTACTCCTCAAAACTAAAAAGCTAGTGTGCCAGATGGTTTGGCGCACTGTTCAGATGACGCAAAATACCCCCCCTCCCTCTCACAACCCGGTAACTCTCTCGGCAATTTGTCAAACATGGACATTCTCTTCACTTCGTCACCGCCATCTCCACCTTTCCGCCACCACCGTTAGATTGCAATCATGTAAAATCTTGTTACAGAAGTCATGGTTTTTATTTTTTAAAGAATTAGAATTCTACTAACTGGAACCAGAAGAGTTGAAAGGGAAAGGACTTCCATGGGTTTGATTGAATCAGCGGTGTCTTCTTGATTTGGTAATTGTGGTGCCTCCATAAATCCAACAAAATATATGATGTGCTAGACAATGTCTGGCGCATTGCATCATTATGCCTTTTTTGAGGGTGGAGAACAAGTGGGGGTATTTTGTGTATTTCACTAAAGTGAGCCAGATAGTCTGGCACACTGCTTTTTAGTTCTTAGAAAAAGTGATCCGGAACCGTCCACTTGGCCGTGGTGGACGGCTCCAAGATGGGTTGGGAAAAGGGAGCCATTCCCAGCCTTGGGTGGCAATAGGCTCCCTATATAACATGATACATACACGTGTGCGTGTGCGTGTGTGTGATGTTATAATACGATGTCCCTACGTAGTATAAAATATGTATAATAATAAAGGAACCATAAGTGCCAAGCAAGACAAAACTGCATTTAATGTACAAACAAGAAACAATAAATATCTGTCTGTGTGTGTGTGTGAGAGAGAGAGAGAGAGAGAGAGAGTATACTTCTATCCAACAGTTGCTGAGTCCAAAACTCCGAGCTTTGGAAAGCAGAGTAGGATAAAGTTCAATCTCTAAAATTCTAACCAGGGGCATTGACCTTTTGACACCATTTATGAGAAGAGGCGGTCCATTTGCACCAGAAATAATCTTGCCAAGGATTTCGCTGATTGTATATATAGGAATACCTCTGACAAATTGATGATCTTCAGAAGAGCTACCCCCATATTTCAGCTGCAAGTGTGAACGTAAGCATCAGACCAGATCTCTAACAAAGCAGCTTGCAAGTAGCAAAGACGAGTAGAAACCTGAGTCGAAAAGCTTCCCCAAATAGCTTGAACCCTTCCATGCTCATCGGTTAGAGCACCCGAAAATGTACTACCAAAATCTGAAAGACAGCAAACAATGACAAGTAAGAAAGGTGGTCACTGGTCAGTATAAAGGATACGTCAGTGAAACTATTATATTAATATATATACCAGTGTCGAGCTCAATGACTTCCATATTGATTGCTCTGTAGCGCGGACTATCAGCCGAGCCAATGTTGACGGAAGCACAAGGGTTGGTGACCGCAGATTTCCTAGATGTTGCCTGTAAGCTCCTACTTAACCCCACCAGATAGACTGAATCTCCACGGCGCAATGCAGGTTCTGTCACACAGCTTAAATCAAATTTCTGTTGAACAGCAGCTAATGATAAAACGAACCCTTTGTTTCACATAGTTTTCCCTTTATTTTCTAATTGGTGCATACACTCTGATTTCATCATTGTTCCTATGATCATGAGTAAGACAGAATGCCATTCTCACAATATAATGGCTCATCAACCTACACACATTTTCTACTGAACAGCTTAGCTGCAGATATAAAGCCAACTTCTACTGAACAGCTTAGCTACCGAAATCAAGCCACGTATTGTAAGGGTATGATGAAAATATGGACTAACGTTTAACCAGCATCGATGACAACAATCAAGCAAGGCCCCCACTTCCGAGTAGACTGCTGAATGGCTGAGGTCTTCCTCAGGAACTGTCATTGAGTCAGGTCTTCTTAATAGTACCTCTACATCAACTTTGAGAGTGATGTGCGCTAAGGATGTCTCATGCCTAGTTCATGTATTTTCTGCTGACTAGGAGGGCATGCCAGCGCTGCTTCGGTTTGCTCTAGACCTTGTTTCTCGTAACCTGCCCTCCCCTCTTCTACTATCTAATATATACCAAGCTCCTCTACATGCACAACTCACCCCCAAGAGGAAAAAGAAAAGGCAAAAGAGGGAAGAAAGACACAGTAAAAGCTTATAAACGGAATATCACCAAAAGCTATTTGTCATTTGGTGACCAAACATACCAGGAAGAAGTTGAGCAGCACGAACGACAGAAGCGCCAACAGCTCCCAGGGCAGAAGGGTCATAGGCAACAAGAGCGTAATTGTGAATTGGGTGAAGAAAGACCACCTACAAAGAACAAAAGGATGCTAATTATAACCACTGCTACAACCTCTTTGCTTAACAGCATCTACATTTACCTCCCCAGGAATTTCAATAGGAAAGGCAGCAAAAGATATCGTCACATCGGATGCAGATATTGCGACAGTGTTCTTGTCAACAACAACAAGTCCCATGGTTTGTGAATGATATATGATAACACCAGTACCGAAAAAATGTTGCGAGTGGACACCATCAAGCATACATGATGACGGTACATGAACCTGGAGGTTTAGACAAGCAAATAAAACACAGTTAAATCATCAAAGCATATCTAATGACACTGCCATGGATGTAATTTTAATGAAGCACAATAACGTCCAAATTTTAGAACATTTAGGCAGGAAGCAGGATAGTGGGAAAACACCAGCACAAGCACATGCCCATATAACCACATGTAAACACAACCATAATTTTCGTGCTTCAATATGAAAATCAGACGGAACCTTCATTCTCTTACCACCACAATTCGTGTATCTCTATGGCTCTATATTGCACGCAACTGAAAATTGTTAGCAGAGAGAACAGTTTTGCAGAAAAGGATAGATGCAGGAGACAAAGAATGGTTAGGACAAGGACTTCCAAGGAAGGTGTGTAGCAAATCAACATAGATTCTAGTGACTGAAGATAAATCGAACAAATAACAATCACAAGATGTCTGGACTTAATAGCAAGAATCTATAAGTAGAAATACTTAAAACGACTTTCAAGAACATAAGATTCACTCTTGGCCAAAAGACATAAGGAACAAGAAATTGAATGCAAAAAAACTGCCATTCACTTGACAAAAAGATACAATACCATACGAGTCCTTGACGAATTACCTCAAGCATTACAAGAGCAGGTTCTATCACGCGCTCGGCAGCTGAAGCATTAGCTGCAGCTGCTGCACCTTGAATGTCTACCGAAGCATCTTCTTGCAACGTGCTTGAATTCTGTAGTCTTTCTTCTCTAGGCTCATTTAAGGAGCAGTCAGCAGCAACAATGCCTTCGGATAAATCCTCCTCAACTCGACGTTTTTTAGTTCCACCATCAGATTCATCCCGAGAATGTGGTCCGTTAGCAGCCTGATCACAGCTGGTTTCCATGCTGGTTACACCGTTGGTTAAATCTTGGCTGATATCTTGATGTATGTGTTCCACGAGCCTATCCTCGACGGCTTCAGAAGAAACTTCATGATGTGCAAGACTTTCTTCAATGTGATTGACAGTAGCTGATAGAAGTGGGGACTCAAGTGGCAAGGCAGACTTCGCTCTCCATAAACCAGAAGTGTCATCACGAGTATAAATCTGAGGAGGGGTATACCATTCATGGGCATCAACTGTCACTAGGACAGACTGCAATCCAAAGAAGCTTTTCATTATTTCTGAATAACATTTTTGCACTCTAGAAACTTATATATGCATGTATCTGTGGAGATATGAGAGAATAAATGAGCGAAAGAGGGTAAAAATGACAGCGTCAACGCAATTCCAACCTTTTATCGACATAGTAAATTTTACTAGAGTTACTGTTTCAATAAACTTTAGCAGGTAACTATCAAACCTTCCTTCGGTAACGATCCAAGTAACTCAGATATTCCAATGGTACACGTGCTCCCCTTGACAGTTTTGATAAAATAGAGATCAGGTCTCCAAGCCGAGATACCTCTTCACCTGCAAACTTCTTGATTATGGCATGACGTGGAACTCCAGCTCTAAAGAGCATATACCTGTGATGGAGAATCATACAACTTCTTGTTCAGTGCTTAGTCTACAAACTCAGAAGGCAATCTTCCTTCTCTAAACATCAGGACAGAGAACTTTTGTGTTATGATACATTCATGGTAAGCATATAGATAAACAACATACCCTGGTTCTGCAACATATACAAGACCACAATGGAAACGGAAGTTCCTAGCCTGTGTTAAAGGAAGTTAAATATCAGAGAAAACAAAACAGCAACATGTAATGTGTGATAAACAAGGTGCGAGTCAAGAAGATATCCCACATTGGACAGATAAAGCCTTCCAATTTAGTATACAAGCCTTCTGGCCTTGCGGGCTTCTCTACCCATTAACGTATCATTTCAGATTTGATATTTCAAATAGACGGTATTGCAATTGACAATGAAGTCTAAAATTCTTGCCTTCTAAAGGATACATCAGGAATCAACAAAAGAATGCAAGAAAATAAATTCAGGTCAGTAAATGGTGTCAAGAGTTTTCTTAATGAGCAGGATTTGGATCTTTGTTAGCAAACAGTGCACACAAACACGAAAACGAAATATACAACTTGACTTCCAAAAAGCTGTATCTAAGGGACAACTCGAACCCCCTTGCATAAGTGCCTTAGTGAGAAGGGTCTAGGGTTCATTTCAGAAAGAATCAAAGAGGGGAGACGTACCTTGAAATATTGTTATCCTCATCTTTTTCAACATTTCAATTATTCAAGGTTAAGAGTTAACATATTATTTACTGATAAAACGCTTTTGGTCAAACTAGGTCAACATTTCAAAACTTTGAGCAATCGTGTGATCAAGTATATGTTTCTCACTCTTTTCTATTCCCATGTACAGACAAAAATGTGAAACCTTAAAACAATGGTCTCTATACTCTAAGGAAGGAGGGGGGGGGGGGGGCGAGGACATTCTGCGTAGCAGTATTGTGTTAGGGTGTCGACAATCACATCACTTCCATGCTTGGAATTCTTTTCTGGATTCAACAAGGCGAGTTAAGGTGCTTGTTCTGGCAGTCAATCAGGCCTTCTAGAGTTCTCATGAGAAACATAGGGGTAAGAAGCTCTCTAAGGTGAAGCGCACTATTTAAGACTCAGTTTACACATAAGTGGTCTCTCCTTCTCATAAGCTTTTAGAGTCAATGCAGGCCCACATGAAGCCAAAAGTTTTGAAACACTAGTGCTTGGAAAAGACTTCCAAACATGTAAGTGGAATTGTCTTTATCAACTTATAAGCAGCTAAATTATGAGAATCCTAGCACTCGGAATGAGAAGGCTCATTCTGACTAATCAAGAGGCTGCTATGATGGATATTACAAGGGAAAAACACTTAAAGCTAGTCTCCAACGGATAGGAAGCACAGCTGTAAGATAAATAGCCCAACATACTAAATCCTATTCTTTCTTCATTGCCATGTTAGTGAGTCAGCCTCGTATCTTTAATTCAACTAATACTGGAATATCTCCAAGAAATTCTACTTTCTTACAATTTTATTTCATCCCCAAAAATGGTAACAACTTCGCTCTGTTTTTTCGGACCAAAATTTTACAGAGTTAAGTTACCTCAGTTCCAAAAGCATTTCAAAGAAGGACTCTCTATGCATATATGCCATGCAATCCATAAGTATACTCGGCATACAGGGCCCAGTTATTTGAATAGACGTTACGCACTGAACCTTGTTCCCAATGTGTATCCCTGAATGATGTGGCTCGTTATTTCAAAATTGCCCTTGTGACATCTTTTCAGATCAAAAAGACTTTGAACTCTGGCATAGCTCTTTTTTTAACAGGTTTCAACTATACCTTAGGACACGAAGCCACACAATCATGGAGTCAACTCTTTTGTCTTCCGACTAAGGTAATTTAGGACACAACATGCCAAGACAGGTTTATCAGATGAAACAGCACTTGAATCAGAATACTTTTTCCACTAATAAGTAAAAGGTAAACCAGTAACATGTGGCTCGTTCCCGTCGTACAAACGAATCAACACCAACCCCTACACGCAAAAGCCCCTGCATTTCCAGAATGGAAAGCCCTACATGTTTTCTAAAGCCAATCACAGAAGAGGCATATTACAATAATCATCAAATACTTGGTCTAACAGAAATATTATGCCACTCAAATAATTGCTTTCAGAGATACGTCTTTTGCCACTAAAGTTACCTAAAGCATAAACAGCTATTCAAATCCAACAAACCTGTTGATAAGAAAGAGGATGTATCACAGCACCGCTAATTTCCAAGAAGTAGTCAGGAGTTATAGAGTGCAAGTCTTGAACCTGAAGCACCATTGGAATGGGTTTATTGGCAACTTTAATTAGACAAGGGGCAACAAAATAATTACCCATCCACATGCCAGGTGAACGGATGCCAAGCGACGTACATATGCATATGCTATTAGAGCAAAGAATGAAACCTAGTAGAAGACCTTCCCTTAAAAGCTATGTGCAGCACAGCACACCAACCAACATCCCAAATGTGGATTGAACAAGAATCCCAATTTAGTAATGGACAACCCACCCCCCGGCCCCCACCCACCACCCCCCAAAAAAAGAGCAGAAACTTGGAAGAGATGAGATGGAAGTATGGGGAACCTTTCTGTTACTTGTGCTGCCTTCTTTATTATCACACTTGGAAAAGAAATAACAGCAGTAAACAGATGTAGAACAATATGCCTTACAGTCAAATTAAGAGTAAGCGGTGTACCACCCCTTTCGATCTGTAGTTCAACCTCCTGGTTGACACTGTCATCAAGTAAAGTTTCTATCTTCAAGAACTGAGTAGTCACCTGCACCCGGATTCTATTTAATGAATACAGCTCAATCAAGTGACATTTCAGCATTTCAACATTAAAATTACCACAACTTTTATCATTCAGATATTGAAGTACTGGTTATTTAAAACAAAAAGGCAAATGACCACTCAAAACCTATGGTTCGTTAGTCAGCATAGGTAGTTAGAAAGAAAGGCTTTTTGGACAGCCATAAAATATTTAAAATTTAAAATTGCTACACTAAATCCGGTCTTGTCTGACCATAAAATTGTTGTCCATAAAATTCCACCCTGAACACTTGTGTCAAGGTTCTACAGTCCAGGAACCCAAGACAAGAAGAAGTTTTCTGAAGTGAAAAACAAGACTCCAAGATCTGTACTTATGGTATTTACTATGGCTCCAATTTTACTGGAGTCCACAAACAGAGAAAAAAACTCTACACTTTCCCTAAAATATAATTTTTTGACTTCAAGATCAGAATTTCCCAACAATTCGAATTAAGAGGCAAGACTTATATAAAACAATTTAAAGTAGTGAATGAGTCCAAACCACGACACAGACCTTGAAATTACATACAAGAAAGATAGTAATAAAAAGGTTTTGGAATTGAGCTTGAATCAGTTCATTTAGAATCCAGTAACAACTAGCAAAACTGCTCCGAGTGCTAAGTATTCTAGCCCTAGCAATAGCTCAAAGGTGGGCAAGTCAGAAATAACAGCTTACTCACCTCCCCATTCAAGCGAACAAGCACATCGCCCGGCTCCAAATGGTTATGGGCAGGTCCACCAGGTACCTGCAACAGGCCCATGATACTGGTCATCATTTATTAACAGACAAACGTATGAAAAATTTGTAGAACATTAGTGGAGGTACTCACCACGGAATCAACGACAAGCATTCCAGTTTCACCAAGTGGAGATGCATGACGCACCAACTAATCCAGTTAAAAACTCAATTAGACAAAGCGATTTAGAATTTGTAAAATTGAACGAGAGCAGTCGATCGTCTTAAAACAAAGTACCTGTTCTGTTCCACTTTGTAGACCCAGCCGTCGCGTTTCATCAAATCCTTTGTGGAGAAACGTCATCTATACCACAATCAACTAAAGCCAGTCACGCCACAATTCATTCATCAAGGCAAGCAGAAGCACAAGAGAAAGAACTTTGTAGCACTTAAACTCTCGAGAGAGGAGAACAGATAATAGTCTCTGCTCAAAAAATTAAGATAAGAACCATACATGATCGTTCCCAGTTTATACTGACAATTTTAACCTTCCAGCAGAGTATCGCGATCTTGAGAAAAAATGCAGAAGTATTTTCTTTTAATTTGGCAGATAGAAAAAAGTACACATATATATAGATTTTTATCTACGCTTTTCAATGGTAATGCATGTAAAAACCTCAACTTTAAAAAGATAAGTGGGAGAGGGTGTTTACACACGCGGTCTCGATTATTGGTTTAAAGCAATGGCTTAGTGCACCTCGTCACCAACCTTGGGTGCTCCCTTCGGAGGGTGTACTAACCAAGAAATTGCTAAGTTAAACTTCATTGTTGACAAACAAAGAAAACATGTCAATGACAACTGAATTGGCAATAGAGTACAGACACAAAGCTTGACTAGATTGGAGATGAATATATGGCTCAATTATCATATTACTCATGTCTGCGTTTGAGTCTTAACACTGGATTCGAGTCTCAAACAGTTACTTCGTCTAACCAGTTCCACAAATCAACCAAAGGACACGCCAAATGAAAGCAAAAGACTATCGATGTCCACCTTCCAAGTTCAGCAATCTGAACTACTGGTAGACTCCCAAAGGAGGAAAATATTGATCGTGGGGGCATAACTTTTCCAAAGCTGCCAGGAGGCCCAGGACATATATAGCTTTGCTTCAGAATCTTTATACGCATGGGTTGTAGCTTCTCTTGTTTATTCTGTATCTATATCATGTGGGAAGGGGGTGTGGGGGGTGTTTTCTTTTTTTTTTTTGGTTGTTGAGAGGGAGGGGGGCAGCTTTGATGAGGGGCGTAATTGTTGAGTCTTCTCTGGTAGGTACTAGTGGCTAAAGAAACACCGAACAAAGTTGTAGGTGATTGCAATGCTGTGGGGCAACCATAATGCAGTAGGTACTTATACATCGATCACGAGCAATGATGACATTTTCCTTCAAAAACATTAGGCAGAATTCTGCCACTAAAGCCGTGGGTGATGTGGCACACTTACACCTTTAGAATAATACTAATTCTCGCCCCCTTCATACACACTAAAAATCTTTCAGGCAGAAAACAACAGAATACATGGTACAGATGTAGGGAGAAGCAACAGAGGTCTACAGATCTGGTTCACCGTCAATTATAATCAAGATTCTGTTTCAAGCCAATACAGTATCAATATAAAGAGCAAAATGAGTAAATGGGAACATCCAAAAAATGAACTTTCTTCACAAATAAAAACTAACAAACCTGAAGCGTACCACGAGGAATGGTAACTGCCTCCCATTTATTTTTAAATGAATCTCCCCTAATCTGCAAAAAACTTAATGCCCTCACAACCTGCAGGCATATAAGATCAAAATCAGTGCTTCGAAACTGTGGCAATGTATTTAAATGGCACTCCACATGCAGCAGAAACTCACGACTTCCTTATTTTGAGATTTAGGTGGAGGTTTTAAAACCACATTCTGTCATGCCAAACTTCGAGAATAATATTGAGTTACATATTATTTCCCAAACAGAAGAATGAGGAACAGCTACATGATGGACAAGGTAATTTAATTACAGTAACTACAATAAAAGACAAAAATATAGCAGAATTATTAAGTAGCCATCTGATCTTAGAGCTTAAGCTACTAATGAATGGCCAACAATGAATATCAGGCTTAACACTCCTCACTTTCGAACTCTGGATCATACGTCGGGAGACATATATAATAGATTGTCCACCACGCCACAAACATAGAAAGGGACCAAATGCGAACGAGAAGACATTTTGAACCCAAAAGAACTGGCAAAACCAGTGAAATATAGCTAAGAATGTGCCCAAACAATGAATATCATGCTCTATGAATCCATCTTCAAGTTTCTTGCTAAAAAGAATGACTTATC
The DNA here is from genome assembly GCA_033065855.1 of Escallonia rubra. Classification (NCBI taxonomy): domain Eukaryota; kingdom Viridiplantae; phylum Streptophyta; class Magnoliopsida; order Escalloniales; family Escalloniaceae; genus Escallonia; species Escallonia rubra. The sequence continues at coordinate 522,874 of JAVXUO010001034.1, read as the reverse complement.
CACATTCTTTTATCTACATAGACACTTCCTCCCATGTTCAGCACATGGATTACAAAAAGCATCTGCTAGGATTTCCTACAATACAAGACTGAAATGTGCACTGCTGTGGAATTTGTTGCATCCGTTTTATAAGATCTATAAAAAGAGGTAGACCTTATCTATAAACTATCAGAAAAATAAATAGATTAATTTCAAGTTAATCAAGAAGGTCTATAAGACAATTTTTGGTTTTCCATTTTCATTTGCCCAAAAGCAGAAGCCAATTTTTGGTCAAAAGAGAGTCTAATTTTTTTTCTGTTAAGTACAGTTGCTCTAAAGGCCAAGCCCGCGATTGCACATGGAGGGACAATTCAATGAGAAACAAATCAAAAGTGCACCACGACAAGTGCACTGACAGAGTGCAAATTGCACTATTATAAAGCGGGGACTAAATATGCAAGTGGGAAGACTCAAACCCAAGACCTTGCGCAATGAGAGCTCTGACACGATGTTAAGATACGGTTGCTCTAAAATCTTAAGTTGTTAGAGATTGGGCCGAACAATGTATATCAAGCTTAACATTATCTTGATATTCTCTTCCCTTCACTTGCTTTTTTTTTTCCCCCTTCTTTTGGCGTTTCCGAAAGCACTTTATGGACATATCATCAAGCACCACTGCCATAACATTCATCCATCACTCACCACACCAACAACAATCACCACTGTTCTCCACAGACAACGCCAACCAAAACTACCATGTCTGCTAAAACAACCACTTCCACCAACAAAAACCATCTTCAATAGAAAAACTGCCACGAAACAGACGACAAGATTGCAACCATCATCAGCGGGGAATTCGACGTCAAAATTGCAATTATGATATCACACCATCATTAGGTACAAATATAAGAAACACAGCAATAGCTAGCCTGGAGTTGAAGTCAAATCAAGAACCAGGCATTGTCATGATCTTATCACAGGCTATCACAATCATAAAAGGTTCACCGTTCATATGTCGAAACAAATATATAAAAGATCAACATGAACATTAACAACATGGAAGCCTTGTTCGTTGCCCTGGAATTGGAGCATCATAGTTTGCTGGCTTTTGATTACGAACCCAGATTAGGTGCTAGGTAGTCAGTGATTACTGAAAAGGATAGCAACAATAAATGCTGCAAGAAGATGTCGTTTGTAGGACGGGTTCATGGGGAAACTCAAAGTTAGTTAGACAAAATTTCGTCAACACAGACAGAAATGGAAAGGACTAGCACCAAGTCATCAGAAACTAAGACTGAAGGTTTTTGAGCATAATGGAAAGCTGGTGCCCCTGGGGAGACAGGCAAAGCTGCCAGTCTGGCAATCCTGCGCTGACCAGCTGGCAACAATTCAAAGGTCCAGTAACCTGCCGCCGAGTCCAGTAGAGGTCTTATTCGTATTCCTTTGGTCCAGCTAGATGAATAGGGCAAATGCTTAAAACCTATTCTATAAGAGTGCAAGTGTATCAATATTTTGGAATATCTAATGCCCTGCAGAGAAAGGTATTATGGATGTTGCTTCTATTATACAAGTGGTTCAAGCATCTTCCAGCTAAAGACGTGGATGAAATGCATTTTGACTTGTTGAGGTGGCTGACATTTTATTCTTCATACTGAGCTTATGCAGGATTATTTTTTAAAGGGACATCCAGGGCACCATCAGACATGTACACCTCGGATAAGTATGTAGAAGAGCAGCATATGGATAAGTAAGCAAAAGATGAAAAATAGCACATACAACTAAAGTATCATACTTTCAGCTATATTATGCCTGCATTCGTCTACGCTGAACTGACTTGCACTAAAGATAGGCAATAAAAGAGCTATGGTCTATCCCTTCAGAAGCATGGCATATCAAATCTAACTGAAAATATACTCACTCGTTCTAAAGGTAAGAAGAATGCTGAAGCACTTGAAGACTTGCTCCCAGCATTCAACGCGACTGCCCTGCCTTGCCAATCAATAACTGGGGAACCACTCGAGCCGCCTTTAGTTCCAGAAGCCGCCTATCATAGGGAGACAAGAAAAATATTAGAAGTTTTGTTTCAAGCTGGAATCAACACAAGTTCGACAAATTGCAAAGCCTTGGCCAGAAGTGCATAAAAATTCAATTGGTAGCAGTATCAAGTAAAGAAATCAAGAGAAGATCACAAAATCAGCAGTAGATCCAAGCATTATAGATTCTAAAGCGTTCATAAGTCGAAAGCCAAGTAAAACCCCCAAAATAATGACCTGCGCTCAAGGAACATATGGTAATTCTTGCCCTACTATTGTGGTAACTACAACTTCGATAACCCCCATCCTCCCAGTGATTTCGCCACGATAGCACGCCGTGCATTGCTCCTACAGCAGTAAATGTCACTCATGGAAGAAAGGATCATAACGTCGACGTTATTAACGTAGGAAGATTTCAACTGAGACAGGGTCAGACACTTCTTGGCAGCTAATTATGAGATAACTTACAATAGAGGGTGAGACTTGGCGCATTGGTAAGGTTGCTCCATGGTAACTTCGAGACCACAAATTTGATGTAAGTGTGGGAAAGACGGCTTTATATTAACCTCCCAAAACCCTTGCAAGCGGGGAAGCCTCGTGCACTGGGCCACCCATTTTAATATTTAGAGGTAGAAGCAGTAAAGTACAATGCATTTATAATTAGTGTTTTGGATTAAGCCATATGTTTATGATTGCATTTTACAAAGAAAATAAAAAAAGAATAGTTAGAAGCTATAAACAATATAGATGTGAAGACCGTAAGATACTTCTTTTTGCTATTTTCGATAAGTAATATTTTACAGATCTTGGCTTGGTCCAAACTTCTAAGCAGTAGAAACAACATCCAATCTATAAGTTTATATAATTTAAACACACTGAACTGCAACCAAAACCTGGTAGGATGAGCTTCTATTGTCAAATTCAATTGGGCCAAAAGGAGCAAGATCTGAACAAAAATGGAAGTGTCAATTTCCGAGTAAAAGAATGTGGATAGGTATTTTCCTAAAAGAATTGATTATAAAACTTTGCTAGAACAACCAGATTTCTTATAAACAATGAGATTCCTGTATATGATGGATTTTACCATAGCTATAGAGGTTTCGTTACAGGCAGCCAACTAAGGTAGAGTTTGACAGCGTTTTCGGTAGCGTTTGACAACGTTTTTTTTTTTTCCTAGTTTTTTCTCCAATTTTGTAAATTGGAGAAAAAAAAACGTTTGACTACCAGTTTCTATTTTTTTTTTTCCTTCAGTTCTGAAAACAAAATTTTAAAACATGACTGTTTTTTAAAACTCTTATTTTGGAGTTTTGGTTTTTGTTTTGAGACAGCCGCCGCTAAAGAAAAAACTCAAAATAAAAAATTGGGTAATCAAACACCTATTTGTTTTTGTAAAAAATAAAAACTAAACTGGTTTTTGTTTTTGTTTTTTTTGGAAACTGAAAACCAAAATTGTAAGTGATTTCAAACATATTTGTTTCCAGTTTTTTCTTCAGTTTTGTAAACTGATGAAAAAACTGAAGTTTAGTAGACAGTTTTTTTTTTTTTTTTACCCTCAGTTTTTTAAACTAGTTGTCACTTTTAAAAGGCTTGTTTTTGGAAACTCCATTTTGGAGTTTTCAATTTCCAGTTTTGGTTTTTATTGTTGAGATCCAACCTTCAAACTTTGTTAGAAGCAACACATGAGCCAATTTTAACAAAACCCATTTCTTTAGGTGGTCACTTTCAACACTGCAACCATTCACCTCCGCCAGGCACCCCATCCCCCACTTGCCTCCTCCACACAGCCACCCCACCACCACCAAACCTGTTAGCATGTGGCCACCATCCCCCCCCCAGGCCCCACAACCCCAAACAACACACCACCACCACTAGCTGTTATCACCACCATGGCACCATCCCCCACCCCCACCACACAAACACACAGCACCACCATGTGCCACCATCCCCCCACCCCACCCCATAAACACACAGTACCGCGGGCCAGCTATTACCATCCTCTTCTCCCCTACGCCCCACCCACAAACAAGCACCACCACCGGCGGCCATTATAACCACTGGCGCCACCTTATTTAAACCCACTGTCGCCGCCCAAATATCTAGGTCACCACCCCTCGAGATTCCTCCCGTTCCACCACCGTCAATTCCTCCCGCTACCACCACCATGATCAGCCATCAATCCTATGTCTGGCGCCACTTTACCACCATTAGATCTGGCGTTTTAGGGTCAATAATGTTGCCTCTGACTGCGGAGGCCAAGTCGTTGTCGACGGCGGCGAACGCCAAGTCGTTGTCGACGGCGGCGAAGGCCAAGTCATCGGAGGCTGCGGCGGCGGCCAAGTCATCGGCGGTGGAGGCCAGGTCCTCATCGACAGCGGTAAAGCAGTTTATGTGGTTGCAATAGGCGGTGGTATTGTGAGTTGAGAGTTTGATAATGGTGGTGTTTTAAGACATTAGGTAGAAAAAGAAATATGAGAAGGAAAAAATAAGAAAAGAAAAGAATTAAAAAAAAACTCAAAATCACAAACTCTTCAATCAAACACTTGCTTCTTTTTATCTATGCTACTTATTAAGCCAAAACATGATTTGGTGTAACACCTCTTTGGTGTTACGTAACTACCAACTTACAAAGCTGACAAGGAGATTTTTTAAAAAGTGACACAAATAAAAATTTTAATTGGTAAGTAACTACCTATAAAATTATATTTAGTTTTCACAAATTAAAATTCATCAAAAAATAGAGTTAAATTAAATTTAAAGGTCAAGTTTGATACGATAATAATATTTTGCTAACTTATGTTTGAATACGTATGACTAACTTATTTTTCTGTAATTTAAGATTCATATTACTGAATATAACAATAAACACGTATATATGATTTTTTTTTAAAACAAAATTTGTACTATTAATTTTATTTTCGCACACGCATCGCGTGTGCCATGATGACTCTAAAAAATGAAAACAAAACAGGCTTTGGTTTTGTTTTTTTCCCCTGTGAAAACTACAAGGGTTTCAAACACACACTAAGTTAAATTTCAAGTGCTTTGGTCAGTCACCAATATATCAGAACCTTTTTTCTGGAGAGAAATATCGCCAGATTTTTTTAACTTCCAAAAGCAGTGCGCCTGATTGACCGATGCACTATTGTAGAGATCCTAAACTACCCCTCAAATTCCTGGTCCAAAAATTCCAACCAAGCCAATAACTGGCAAGTAATTTCACCAGAAAGTCAGTGTGGCACTATGTGAACCCTTAATAATTCTCTTCATCATAGTGCTTGTAAATATATACTCTATTTGTGAGTTTCAATTTGTGGTTTTCAATAGGTGACAATGTGATTGTCAATCGGTGAGAGGTGGGTTTTTCTCCTGGTTAAATGTTGTGGTGATGGGCCGTGGCGATGGTGGTTGTGGGCTCGCGATGGCGGAGTTTTGTGAGGTGGTCGTGATGGCAGCGTCATTAATGGTGAGGTGGTGATTGCGGTGGCTTTGAGAGGCGGTGGCAGCAAACTTTTGATTTGACTGGGATCTGTCCAGATCTATGGTGGTTGCTTGCCGCTAGGGTGGTTGGTAGTGCTGAAGTGGTGGTTGTGGTTGTGGTTGTGGAGGCGGTAACAGTGACTATTGGGGTGGCTGTGGCCGGTGGCTATGAAGCACGGGTGTGGCACTTTGGGTGAAGCACTAGCACCGGGTGCGCTCAGGCGTGGATGCGCGTCGGGTGCGGCATGGGTGCGTGTCAGGTGCGCGTCCCGTATTTTTCATTTATTTTTTTTTGTCTTAAATACCGGGTGCAGCTCGAGTGCGTATTGGATCTGTGGAAAGGGCAGATCGGTGACCACCGGTAACTCCAGCGACCACCTTTTGTGACCACTGGCAAGTAATCTGAGAGGAGGGAGGAGACTGGAGAGAAGAAGAAGCAGCAGAAGAAGAAAGAGAAGGAAGAAATACTCACCGGGCGACCCAAGCCGGCGTACGTATCGAATACTCACCGGGTAACTCCAGCGACCACCTTTTGTGACCACCGGCAAATATTCTAAGAGGGAGGAGACCGGAGAGAAGAAGAAGCAGCAGAAGAAGGAGAAGGAGAAGGAGAAGAAGAAGGAAGAAATACTCACCGGGCGACCCAAGGCGGCGTACGGCGTGCAGCGTCCGGCAATATGGCGTGCAATTAATTCCAGAGAAGAAGAGAAAATCCTATTGTTATCGATGTGGCTGGAGACAGATTTGTTATTTTATTTAACCCACTTAATACCTTACTCCCTCCGTCCCTTAAAAAACGACCACCTTTTTTTTTTGCACAAACTTTAAGAAGGTTGGTAATGTTGCATTGCCTTTCCCATTCTACCTCTAATTTAAATATGCTTGCTATTTTCAAATAAGGAGTCGTCATGGACCCATGGTCCCACCATCTCAGTGGTCTGCCATAAACAACTCCAACAAAGAGAAAAAAAACCATGTTCATGGCTTCAATAGCAGAACTATGTTCTTTGATTTAGCAATGAAGTTGAAATTTTTTCTTTTTTTTTTAGAAAGAAATGGCGTCGTTTTGCCCGCCTAGTCGTCAGTGTTGTCCGCCTTTACGCCTAGGCGGTGTGCCTTGGTCGCCTAGTCCTCCGCCTGGGTTGCACAGGCAGTTCACCCAGTCGCTGCCCACTGCCATTATTGTGAGTTGATACCATGTTGGCGATTTTCTGCCCTAATTTTACTATGGTGAGTGGAGAAGGAGTAAGGGGAGAGAGATCAGAGAAATAAGAGGAGACGAGGAAGATGAGAATGCCTAGGCGAACGCCCGAACGCCTAATCTCGCCTCTTCAACCGTCACATCGCCTGGTCAAATGCTACCTCGCCACCTCATTTCACGCCTTCGTCTCGCTTCACACCGCCTAGACGAACGCACGAACCCCCGAACGCCTCTGATTGCCTCCTTAAAACCCCAGCAACGCCTTGTGTCACCTTATTCTCAAAATAAGGCACCTGAGCGAACGCCTATGCTCGAGATCCACCTGATCTACACCAAGACCAACAAAATACCCACTGCCCTTCTTCAGAAGCAAATCTGCAATTTTTTCTTTATAGTCAAATGTTGTGATTGATGATGCAGGGGACGGTACTTGTGGTTGATGATGGACGCAGAAGACACGGCGACAGCGAGGTGATGGGGAAGAAGATGACGACAACCGTGGTGGTGGATGAATACAGTGACAGCGGTGGTGATAGGGGTCGTTGGGGTTGGAGACAACCATGATCGACGTCGTCAGGGTCGGCGGTAGTGGTGATCGGGGTTGTCGATGTTAGCAACTGGGGTGATTAGGGTCGTCGGCAGTGGTGATCGAAGCTCGAAGGGGGAGGGAGATGGAGAGAGAGAAAGATAGTGAGAGAGAGAGAGAGAGAGAGAGAGGTGAGTGATAACTGTGACAGGTGATAGAAAGAAAAGAATAAATTAAAAAAGAGGTGGCTAAGGGCAAACATGTAACTTCACATAAAATTTAAATGATCGATTTTTGTGGGACAGCCAAAAAAGAAAATCTGATCACTTTTTAAGGGACGTAGGGAGTATTACTTAACCAGCCCCAGTGCTTCAAAGAAATAAAAGTAATACTACATATAAACTTTATTGTGTTTTAATATTTACAAATCAGCCCACTAAACTTGACAAACTCACTAATTTGGTTAAAAACTTCAAAATTTACGAAGCGGCCCATTAAACTTAAACATTCACTACTTTGGTTGGAATATTAATATTTTTTTCACACATGTCTGATACTAATATTATGATGATTCTTAAGATTCAAATTGTTTAGAAATTCAATGCTAAGTGCACATAGTTAAAAAAATATTTACAAAATTTGCCACATCCCCGCCGCACCCGTATCCTAAAATTTTCAAAAATGTCGAATCCCCGTATCCGCACCCGCTCTCGTGTCTGTGCTTCATAGCTGGGTGGTAGTGGCTGCTTGTGGTGGCCGTTTTACAAGGTGTGGTGGTGATGGTGGTGGCTGATGAAGGGTGTGTGGTTGGATGGAAGATGTGGCTGTGGTGGCCGATGGAGCGTCGTGGTGGCCGGTGGAATTGGCCAACTGGAGAGAAAAACGGGTAGAGAGAGAATAAAGGGCGACCGAGCTGAGAGGAGAGAGTGAAAATAGGCAAGAGAGAGAGAGAGAGAGAAAGGGTCAAAGGGGTATTTTGTAAAAGTAACACGTGCTTTTTGGTTCATAAAAAATCATCATGGCCCATCTACGTGACGGGAGTGGACGGCCCAAGATGAATTTGATAAAATAGCCCATCCTAACCCCTCTGCATATTTGTGTATACATATATGCATTTATATATATATATATATATATATATATATATATATACGCGCGTGTGTGTATGTGTGTGTTAGAGAGAGATACGCCATTTCCGCAAGCCTCTACTAGAGGCGGTCTATCTGATGAGCTTTTTAGAATAGGATCCTCTCCCCAAATATAGTGATTCCAAGAGATTACCCACTCCAGACGAGATTGGTCCAGGCAGAGGTGCTCACGTTGAGTTTGGTCTTTCATCTTTCGAATTAGGCCAACTTGGTAGTGAATAGCCCAGAGTTTGAGGAGCCACCCCCCTCCCCCCGATGAAATGATTCGTAGTCCCACCGGCCCTAGTTCTAATAATTCCTTCCTGCGCCAATTGTCAATTCTTGGTCATTGAGAAATAAGCCCACCATTGCTTTCAGCATTCCGCGTACTGACATACTGCTTTTCACTCAAGAGTTGCTGCCTCTGATTACTGGCGAAGGCTTTTAATCAACAAATTGAGGTTCTTTTTATCTTCTTTCCTCTCGTAGCATTTTTTAGAGAACCAAATTGAGATTTCTCGGAGAACCTTATGCTTTAGGAAAGCAAAAATTCATGAGGATTAGGGACAGAAGCGAGAATCTCTATAAATCTAACCAAATAGAGAGTCAACCCGCAATTTGAGTAATTGATGGTCCCCAAGGTGGCTCTACTAAAAATTGCTGGCGATGTTATATTTTTTCAATTACCCTAGAGTTACCCAAAAAAAGAAAAAAGAGTTGCAGTACCTTAGACAAGAAACTGAGCAATTGGTATATTCAGGGTTAATGATACTACGCCTAAATGACTACAAAGATGCTACAGTAAGGAGATCAAATCACATTAAAAACAGAAACTTGTTATGCAGTTTTATGAAAGAACCACCAGAGGTGCCAAAAAAAAGATGAACCCGCCACAATCAGCAATCTAAACGATCTTTGAACACCAGAATAGGTAAATACAACAGAGTAAGTTGCTTACTTGCATGTAGAATGTATTGAAGTCATTGTAGCCATCCCTGCACCAGTCACCACACCCGCCATCAAAATGTAGTAAATTGGGGACCACGCGGGGATGTAGAAAGTAAAAGTGCCCTACTAAGATAATAACCAGTACATCTCAAGATACACTAGAATAAGTGTCCTACATCATGGAAATGGTGTTCGAGCACAGTTCACGTATTAGCGCATGGGTATCATGGCTCCAGGAGGTCATACAGATCCGACATTCTATACAAACTCGGATAACATTGCATAGTCCCATGGAAGAAAAACACGCTGCAAAAACAAGGACTGGCATCTTGACAAAGGACCAATATCCCTATAATTCTGTACCTTCACAGTACAAAATTTTCATACTGGAAACGAGAGTGGGTATGACAGACTGGTGGAGATAAAGGAAAAATGGTCAAGCTTTAGGCAGCAAAACAACTGAGGTCCCAGGAGATAGGATCAACATCTTAAAACATGATTTTATGCTAAGTTTACACAAGTGACAGCACATAGTACACGGGATTATTCCATAAGTAAGGCCTCTGGTTGTCAAGAACTATAATTTGGAGTGATGCACAAAACAAGCATGAATAAGAATAACCTTCAAAAAATTAAAATGTCTTATTTTTCACATGCATAACAGTTGGCCAAATTCCAACAACAAAATGCCAAAAAAATTGTCACAGAGGCAATGGCACCATTTGATTAGTTTTTTGCTGGTATATAAGCCATATTATTATACACTTAGTTTTAAAATCGTACAGAAACTACAGGAGTTGGGAAAAGCACACACTTTTTATAGTGAGGAGCATCTCTATCCAAACGAGCAAGTGTACCAGCCAAAATAGAAACCTGCAGGTACACAAAGAATCAAACAAATAACCATTTGCAAAACAACAAAAAACACAACTACTAAAAAAACCACCAGCCTCTGAAAGAAAAGGAAAGGGAAGAAGAGGAGGAAAGAAGGCGAGAAAGCAAAATCAAACTCTAGGGAGGGATTAAATCCATATAACACGTAGAAAACTCATGCAAGAGAGTTTAAATACCGAAATATTAATCTAACACATACCATACAAAGAGTTCTACTAGCTTAAGGCCTAAGACAAGGTAACATGCCTGCTCTATATGTACTCTTGATGCAGGCAAACCAACAAAAGTAAAGTTGAATGGAGCATCACAAACATAGATATAACCGTCATCTTAGTCTTATCACATCAAGTGTAAGAATTTGATGCATAATCGTAAATCATAATCACCATTTTAGCCTTCCAGCCATCTACTTGGTAGTATAAGTTTACAAATGCTAAAATTGGTCAATACTTGAAGTTTGACTATGTCAACAACCTTTACCACGACTTAGTCCTATAGTTGTTTTGGGATCACCAGATTCATTTCACAATATCAGGGAGCAGGAAAAAGGGGAGACATGAAGAGTAAATAATTAGCTTCAGATATATATAAGTGAAAAATCAATGGTTTCAATACGTAGCACCGGATAAATAACTCAATTCTTTGAAGGAAAATGAAGCAGTGTATTTATTCTTCTACAGGAACCCTGGAAGAGAAATACTACTACTTTTGCCAGAAAGACTGAGGACGTGCATATAGTGTACAAAGTACGCACAAAAAGCAGAGCACGTATGTATGATTGTAATCAATAAATGTCGTATACTGTATATGAAGAAAAAAAGAAGCTGAAGGGAAGGGACCGTAGCTTGACTCGCAGAATGAGTCTTTTATTTTGTCCACAAACTAGTCGCTGTATAACAATTGACTGTTTCAAGTATAGCTGTTTTTATTGCTGCAAATGCTCTTTGCGAAATTCACGGGGATAGTATCAAACAGAAGCATGGTTCATTCTCCAGAGGCAGGCATAAGGGCATAACACTAAGAGGAAAACACAGTTCCTTAGTGAGTACTGGGTTGTCAGTGTTTCTACTTTTTTTTTCAATTGCAAAAACGAGCAAAACAAAACACCACTAGAAACAACAAAAGTTGGAGGCCAAAATGGTACTCCCTTCGTCCCTAATTAATTGATCGTGTTTGATTTGCACGATTATTTAGGATATGAGTTATATTCTATGAGTTTTCTATTCTACCCCAAGAGAGAGAGAGAAAGAGGGGGGGGAAGAAAGTGGACTAGGAGAGAGAAAAATGGGTTGGTGAAGGGTTAAATGTGAAGAGAGAAATAGAATAAAAAAAAGTGTAAGAAGGGTGAACATGGAAAAACACCTATGGAGTCTTTCTTAATTTGGATTTTAAGTGATTAATTTTTTGGGACAGCCCAAAAAGGAAATATGATCAATTAATTTGGGACAGAGGGAGTAATTACAAGTTAGCACCCAGAGAAAACCATCAAGGAAATTCACAAATGACTCAGATGGTTACAGAATTCTGAGAGCATTGCTACTTATTATCTTGTTTGGCCTATAGCTACTTACTTTCCACTGTACTTGTATGTGCCTTTCTTGACCTGGTAATCCAGGTATTTCCCATGGCAGGAATCAATATTTGCCTGCTCCTAGTTCCCTAACATCGACGATGCATCTAAAAGTTTACGAGGCCTCGTGTCTTTTGCAATGCGCCCTAAGAGCAAACGTTAGCATCTTTCCCAGAAAAGATCTTTCTTTGTTGATAAAAACACCACCAAACACAACTGAGAAAATTTTGGGAGTTCCATAGAGCAGTTCAACTAATAATGATCCACGTCTCTTGCATGTCAATCATGTTGTCTTGGCTTATAGCTATTCCACATTTCATTGTACTTCTTTTTTCCAATCTTGGCAGGGTGATCCGGCACAACATATACATCCGCGATGTGTCATAAGTATTTACAAGGCCTTGTGCCGTATGCTTGAGATCACAAGCTAGCCATTTTTCTAGGAGAGAAATCGAGGTAATGATTTTTTCTTTTGTGCTAATTGGTATTGTCAAAAATCCACCAAGACCACACTGAATAATCAGATTAAACTTTCGGATCGTGTTTCGAAAATTACTAAACTATAATACTGTATGTCCCAGATATAACTATAAGAGATGTAAGAGAAGTAGTCCTACAACAGCAAAGCAACAGAACAGCACCAGAATTAGAAATTTGGATTAGATACCTTCTCTCCACTGTCATTACCAACAACTCTGATTTCAAGTCCAACACAAGCAGCTTCAGGAGCAAGAGGAATCTCATCATAGCTCAGAAATTGGATTGCACTGGGATCATAACAAAAGAACCCAAAATCATGGACCTAGAAGAAGGGGCACATAAATTAGTCCCATTGACATAGAGAACTCTACAGACCAATATATTTGACAAAGCAAAAGTTGGGACGAGATCTGCACATTCATATGAGTGTATAATTTTGTGTGTTAACACACACTCTCGCACACACGCATACAGATATATACAGACATACATTAGACACATTAGACAAACACACACACACACACATATATATATATATGCATGCCGTTGCAAGCTGTGCAAGTTACAACACTTACCAACTTCATCAACCATAGATTAAATGTGCTCGTATACTGCATAGCTAAGGTTTACGAATGGATTTTTTTCTTTTCTAGTTTTTTCCGGTTAAAATGGAAAAACAACAATCTGGATATAGATGTAACCAAAAGATTCAAGGTTCCAGTGAATGAAAATAAGAGCATAATGATACCAAAGTCGTAAATTATATAAACAATGTGCAAAAGAACAAAAGTGCAAAACAATATAATATGCTAACCAGTACTCCATATCCAATATACTTCACCCAATATGCAGCAATTAGAAGGGATCGCCAAAATAATATGCAAGAGTCAACGGCTCAATTACTATAACTACCAACAAGTACATTGAACAAGGTCCGTATTCTGCCCAGCGAAGGAATACCGCAGTAAGAGTAGTATAAAACAGAACTAAGACTAAGGAAGAAATAAAAAAACTGGATTCATCAAATAGAGGAAAAAATGCATCAGTAGCAACTCTCTAAGTGAATCTTAATACATTTTATTACCAGGTAAAACCTTTCCAATCGGCAAAATATATAAAAAAAAATGCAGTTCTAGGATGTCAGATAATTGCTCTTTGCAGTTGCATATGTGTAAAGATGTACTTAAGAAAAGGTGTGTCAGCAACCAAAAAGACCAGATATTTGCCAGTTCAGATTCAGACCTGTGCCAAAGCTTTTCTAATATGACAAGCAATTTCAAAACTTGGACAATCAATACTACATGTAAAGATGTATTCTCCATTTTCTTTAACTGAAAAGTACATAGTTTATCAGCAACTAAAAAACCATCTGGTCGTGATAAAAGCTGTGAAAATCCCAGCGTCTTATACTGTGTCCTTATACAAGTTGTGTACGTGGGCGAATTCAAATGATTGGAGACCCACCAACAGGCAACAACGTGGATCGACCATAACATGCACCCTTCTTAAACAGTATAAATTCTCTATTTTCATAACTACACGCATTCCCACTCACAAAATCTTTGAACTTAACGAACTCGTTAATGAAGTGGGTGGGTAGGTAATGATCTTCTTGGCATTACCGAACTTTCCAGATTATAAAGGCACACAAAATTCAACGGAACGCCCAAGATGAACAATACCAACTGGAGAACCATGTATACAAATCTCACTTCACTTTCAAGACAAAATTGAGACACTCACTGGGTCTCTGTATACCGGATACACAGGAACCTCTTCACGGTTCACAAACATAGCTTCTGCAACTACAGGCCCTGCAAAGACACTAATTTTAGCTACGAACAAGAGCAAAACTTGTGAGTTTTATAAAAGTCTAATATAGGGCGCAAAATGAAAAACAAGAAGCAGACCAGGCTTGACGACGTGGCGATTGGTGAGGATGATGCCGCGGCGGCGGTCGACGACGAAGCCGGTGGCGTAGCTGGCGCCGGCCGCCTCGGTGTCGAAGGCGCGGCAGGCAGTGGTGCGGAGGACGACAACGGCCGGGACCACCCTGTCCAGCGCCCTCCGCCAGTCCTCAGCGGTGGCGGAGCTCTCCCTTAACGGCGGATCGATCTCCATGCACAGCTCCTCCTTGATGCTTTCGCTATCCGGTCCCAACTGTTGCAACGAATCGCCCATTCCCTACGCGAAAGGACCTCTGATCTTTCGTTCGACTTGATCGGGGTTGGCGTTTTAGGGTTTTCGGAAGATTGGAATTCGTGAAGTAACAATCTTTGAGGGGAAAGCGGGTGTGTCGGAAAATCACGTACACGGCCCTGACTTCGGACGACGGGTTTCAGTCCCTTACTCGTTCTTTCTTCACTCTCCGTGTCGTTTGTTTTATTTTCCGCGTTGGATACATTGCACATAACCCCTTGAGATTTACATCATTTTCTCACACAAGACCCTAGTTTTCCAATCATGTTATATACTAATACTAACGTTTTAAATCTATTACATTTGAACCCAAAATCATCTCTCCTTAATTAAAGAGGGTGGACGGCCATCCACATGGAGGGGCAAATCTGTCAATCTCTTCTTCTTCGTACTCTTTCTGTCTTTGTGTTCTCGGTCTTCTCGTCCTTTAACCATGGATGTAGTCGCTACCACATTCACTGCTCCATCATTCGAACCCCGTCACCACCTCCTCATATACTGTTCTATCATTTGAACAACTGCCACCACCATACCCATAATCACATTTACATCCACGGCCAACACCACCATCAAAAGCACCACCAAGACCATCACAGATCTTAACCAAATCACCATGACGTTGAAATTGCCTTTACAAAATATCGCAACCACCTCCACCATCATCAACTCCCAGATTGACCATATCTGCCGATTGTCGCCACCACTATCACCACCTACCACTAGATTTGTCGCAGCCACACATTGAAGTTGACGAACCCAGATCGGCCATCATTGATTAAATCCATAAGGTGTGTCCATGTGTGTATTCTTTGTACAAAGGGCATGTGGTGGTGCGTTACGAGGAGGGGGGAGGGGGGTGACACTGATGCTTGTGGGTATGTGTGTGCGCGCACGTGAGCCTTTGTACGCGCAAAGGGTGTGTGGTCATGGGAAAATAAGGGATAAGGTGGCGGATCGTGGGGTGTGTGTGTGTGTGTGGTGTGTGTGTGTGTGGTAGGGGTGTGTGTGTGTATGGTCAGTAATGGTATAGGGTGATGGATAATTGGACACACTATGGCGGTAGTAGTGGCTGTGCGTATGGGTGTTGGACAAGGGTGGCAAACGGGGTTGGGCTATTGGTGGTTGGACGTGGCTGGTGATGGTGGCAGCGCCTTGGGCTGACTTGGCTGGACTGGTGGAGGAGTTAATTATAATGGTGGAGGTATGGTGGATTGGTGGTTGGAATTGGAGAGTGAAGAAGAAGACATGTGATTTTACAGGTTTTTTCCTCCACAACAATCACGCCAAGGGCACATGGAAATAGTCGTCCACCTTTTTTTTAACAAAACTATAATTTTAGTTCAATTGTAATGAACTTAAAATGTTAAGGTGTTATGTGATACAATAGGAAATCTGATGTCGTAAGTAAGAAAACAATGTAAATCTCATAGATTATTTACAATTTATCATTCCATAATCAATGTTATTTTGTGCTATGGGGACTTTGACAACTTTAAAGTGCCAATTCTTTGAAAAATTAAGCTCAATGTTGCTAATGTAACAATGACATGGGGTGGCTTGGCACATACTCTCTCTCTCTCTCTCTCTCTCTCTCGCTCTCTCTCTCTCTCTCTCTTTCTCTCAGCACCGCCACTCACTGATACTCTACCTGCCTCCTCGTGGCGCATATGAGCACGTGGGACAGCCATCGATTAGTGTCGTGCATAGCTAGCCGTTCTAAATAGTTTTGTTCATAATCTCTTTGATGTCTGTTTCAATCAGCATGTAAAATATTGGGTAGTCCGGAACCGACTAGAAGTCCTGACCATCTAGAACTGTTAGATATACCCTTAATCGCTTCTCGTATTGCATCAGTCTTGCTCGTGTAGCTGTCCTGAATGGTTGAGACCACGATATTTGTTGGCATGGTTCCCATTAGGGGTTGGTATCTTCCTTTCACGCACTTCCCTTTCTTGATATATGTTGCAGACTTCGCATGATCTCCAACCTAATTCGGTTTTTGAGTGTCAATCGGATGCATATCCATCTCTTGGTCCTCCATATGATTTGGATATTGGGTTGGGATGTTGCTTCTCCAAATCAAATTAGTTCTGATATAGCGATGATGTCAAAATGTAATGGTCCATATGATGATTCACAGATTTGGGCATTTTTGTTCACTAAGTTCTTAGAGGGGAATGGCTTCTCACAATACATAGTGGTTAATTGGCGAGGTTGTGCTCCTCCTCATTTCCGACACGTTTGTATTTTTATCGTATTCATGCCTATGTGTGTGACTCATTGTCTTTCCATTTTGCTTTCTATTCTTTACTCTTTGGTTTTGTATGCTTGTTTGTGATTTTGTGTTTGCCTTCAATTGGCTCTCCCCCTCCATTCTACTTAAATTGGCTTCCCCTTCCTGCGAGTGAATTCGACTTTATTCCAACATCCTCCGGTTCACTGGCTCTTCCCAATTTCAATAGGTTACCTAATTGGAGACCTATATATGTTTGCTTGCGCGTGTCTTTTAGGTTTCCTTGCTTGGATTACGCCACCAGGATGCTCATGGTTAGTTGTTGAGGTGGTGGATTGGTTTTAGTTAAAAATTAGAGAGGACTAGGGTCTGTGTTAGGATGGTGGCTAGGGTTGTCGAGGTAATTCGTAGGTTTAGTAGTTAGTTTCTCTCTGCTTGGGTATGCATCTCGATTAGAGCTGCAAGTGAACCAACCTTTTTGTGAACAACTTCGTGGGGTTCAATAAAAACTCGTTCATGATCATTTATTAAAAAAGCAAACCGAACTTGAACAAAAAAATTAAGCTCGTTTAATAAACAAGTCTAACATGAACAATCAAAATCGTTTATGAACAAACTCATAAACAACTCGTTTTATTGTAAGCCCAATATTGCATAACTCCAATTATCGAGTAGAATTATTTCACAAGCCCAATCGAGATAGGCCAAGCCAAAATCAAACCTAAACCTACATTCACGAGCCGAGCTTGAACACTGTCAAAATAAATGAACACGAGCTGAAGGTGCTCAAGGTCTGCTAAAAGACCCGAGCACTCGTTCATTTGCAGCCCTGATTCTCGATTGGTGCACCATAAGCCTTATCCGATTTAGATCTAAACTTGGGAAATAAAGCTATGTGTTGTTGCCTTCAACTCAAAGTCCTCGAAGCTTAATGCAGTTACTTTTTTTTTTTGTCTTACCTTTTTATTGATGAAGTTTTTGGACTTTTGGCTCATGAAATGAAAATGACATGGGGTGTTGTTTTTTCTTTACCTTTTTTAGACGCATATACTCCACGTAAGTCCCTAACAAATGTTTGAATTGAGTCATGGACCTATCATGACCATTTTGGTTGTGCACTGCCTAACAACAATATATGGTAGAACCTTTAGTGAGTGTCATTGTCTTATTTATTCGAAAAAAGGAAAAACAAATGGTTGGCTTGTGTGTGTTTTGGTTATCCTTAAAACACTTGTTGAGTTATACGCTCTTCTTGTTCTCCATATTTTCTTCTTGTTGCTAAAAAAATCCAGAAACTCTTGTTTGGACTTTAGAAGGCCACCAAAGATGAAGAACGACTTAAAAGACAAAGAATCACCTCTCGTTTGACGACAGATCAGGTTAAGAATTTTGCCTAACCTAATACGACAAGTTCGATAATTGAAGGGAAAACTTTAGACTTTCTTATCTAGTAAATCACAAGTTGTGACATGACTATTTACAATCGAGTTCTCAGTACAAAATTATTTATCTCCAATTTTTGGCAAGAAAGCGTAAACTCAAAGCATATATCGCTCGTTGTCATAATTTAGGCTTCTTTTGTTATTTATTTATTTTTTGGTCAAATTCTTAACAATGCAAAATACTTGTCGGAATCTTAACCGTGTTAGCTTTTACAAATGTGTCATGGCAAGAGATGTCACACAACCAAAGATTTTGCCTGATAATGAGATCATTCATCTACAGATTTGTAGGAAAGAAAAACTAATTCAATTTTAAAGTACCCTTCTGAAGTAAAGAGACCTAAATTTGTTCAATTTAACCTTTGTTTGAAACAAATTACAAATCGAAAACCATAAAAGAAACCAACTAAGAAGCATTTGCCGGCGGGCTTCTGAGAAACGATCCACTTTTCGTCAATTCGCGAAGGGGTTTGTCGGTAAATCTGATCAAGTTGTAGGCAAATCCTCCGGCTATGGTTCCGACAATTGGTCCGACGATATAGACCCAGAGTCCTTTGTAAACATGCCTAACAATAGCTGGCCCAATGCTCCTTGCTGGGTTCATGGATGCTCCAGAAATTGGTCTGCAGCCGACGTCGGCCAACATGTTTAAGTGACTAGCAAAAGATGAAATGCCGTAAAAATTAAGGTTTACGTCTTAGAAAAAATTACCCGGCCACAAAGACATTCAACATTATGGTCATACCAACGGCGATTCCGGCTAGCTCCCCTATCTGTAATCGGAAAAAATAAAATAAGATAGAGAAATTAGGAGAAGAAATATGTAAGACAAGAAAAACGTTGTAGCCTTATATAAATCCCAAAAATGGTAGAATTTGTATCGTGAACACACGCGCGAATCACTTCAACAAGGAAATGAAAAACAACATACTAGAACGTTTCAAAACACGATCAATTTGCATTATGTTTAATTCGTGTATCTTCGCTTGGCTTGTCTCATTATCGGTTCGGCTTGCCATTGCCAAGAGTAACCACACAAGATTGAAGGTCTTATAAGAGACCTTGATCATATCTAAAACTTCTTGAAATTTGTTCCAAGGCTTCTTCAAAATGTAACCCATCATAAAGACAATATTAATGAAACAACCATAGAACGAAGGACATACCGCTCTATTATCAGTAGCAACACCGGAGATGACGAACATTAAAAGGAAGGAAATGATGATTTCAATCACTAAAGATTGGACGTTGGATCCAACTGGTACGGTTCCGTAGTAAGCTTGAGGAGTTACGTCAAGCATCAGAGATAAGGTGCCGCTAGCAAGAATCGACCCCATCAATTGAGCCACTATGTACAGAGGCACCTGTAGAGCACCAGTATAGGCAACAGTTAGAATCTAAAACATGTTACAGAGGTAATATATCCCAATTAAATATGAGAATGGTTATGATAAATGATAAAATAAATAGCTGTGAAAAATGTAATGTAATGTACACTGCCCAAGTCCTTGATTGTTCTAGTTCATTGTCACGGACCCAGGAACATTAAGGCATATGAAAGAATGAAGAAGTATAGTATAATTTGTCGCGTAGATTAGGTCTCTTATACCACAAAGGTGGATAGCTAATCACTGAAACAGACACGTGTGATAAGGTTCTTCAACAACATGAAATTGTGAAATTGTAACAATGTTTATGTCCTTTCAGAATAAAAGTACGCTTATCTCTTTCAATCTTAACATATTAATGCTTTCCTTAAGCAGATAAATATTCAAACGTTTGAAAAAATTCAAACTTTTTATCAAAAAGGAAAATTTGATTAATAGTCAGACATATTAACACTTTAAGGTGGAAATAAATCTTGGAAACGTGTAAAGAGATTTCTATCGCTGAACTCTGCGGAGCAACACCTTCCATTGATTGAAATAATTGCATCAAATCAGCAGATTATTAATAGAAGAGCTAAGTACCTGCTTCCATGGAAACCGGCGGAAGATGGCGAACGTGATGGTCACGGCAGGATTGAAATGACCCCCCGAAATATGACCAACAGAATAGATCATGACCATGACTATCAGTCCCCATGTTACGCAAATGCCCGGAAACGTGACGGAGCCGCCGTAGAGCTTATTCACCGCGACGGAGCCACAGCCAGCGAATATGATGAAATAGGTCCCAATAACCTCGGCAATCAACTGAGAAAAAAAGAAAAACATAGGTCGATCAGTTAATCGCAAATCAAAATTTTAAGGATGCCCTTTTTGACTTTTCAAGTCCTAAACATTGAAACGTTGAAAACGACGTCACCATGTCGTGTGGTTGCCACACCGTTATCGTGGATCATAAAATCTTAATTTAAGAATGACCTTTCACGGAAACATTTTCGAGAAAACAAGGTTGAAAGGCCATGCATGCATGCTATATGGATCACGTACGTGAATGTTTTGGAGTTCGTAACATGAACACCAACCTTTTGTGCTATTGTCACACATGCAGCCGATGCGCAGCAGCCCATATTAGGCATGGATTGGCTAGCAGACTTAGCATTGCTGGTACCTTGTTCAAGCTTCGAGATCTGTTCCTCTTCAATTCCATCGAATTTTGTTGCCATGGTTGGGAAGAAAAGGGATTGAAATGCTAATAATAATCAGTTTGTTGAAAATGGTGTGTGGGAGATAGGATAGGGAAGTCTTCAATCTAAATCTAAAATAAAGAACAAGACTAGCTGTCTTTAGGGGTTGAAAGGCGAAGGGGACGAGTTTATCTCTTGTTATGTTGGATAGATCCCCTTGGCTTTGCGCGGATAAGGAACAAACCTCAGCTTAAATACAATTTGACAAGGAGTAGGCTTCCCTCATTATCGGATGAACTATCCAAAAGAGACTATTCAGCCTTCGAGATCCTATAATCTGTCTTAGGAGTTTGAAGCATTCTTCCTGCGTAAATTACTGTCACCACTTGACTTGGTCAACCATTCCTGTATCATTCTTGGAATTTTCCACGTAATCTGTTTCTCAATCTAAAGTAAAGTTCCCTACCATGTACTCTTTGTAGAACGTAATTTCAGAGTCTATCTTGGAAAGGAGACTCAAATTTTGAAATGGTTTGAGAATTCTGAGTACTGGTTAAAAGGAATTTATCCCACGACCTGAGTTTCCTAGTCTAGCATTTTTCTGGGCCAAACCACTTTTATTACTCTTTTAGTGGCTAAATATGGCCGTGAAATATGAAAGGAGATTTACCAATTCCATGTATAGGGGCTCTTTTAAAATAAGTGCCATCCGAGAATTACATATGCTAACTTTGCGTTCCATGTATCGGGGATTCTGGGCATTAGAAAATAAGTGCGACTCGAGAAGTTTATATGCTTTGAGATAAAGGGTATCAATTTGTTTCGTTCTTGCTCTTTTAATTTTGTACGCTTGAAACTTTTAATTAAGATCATTCATTTTACTTACCTAATTTTTTACCATATTACGCATCCATCCGGCTCGCTATGCGAAGCATTCCACTCTGGCAAATTATTATTTCTTCACGGCCGAAACTGGCTTGTGTTCCTTGTATGGCGAGGACGCTCATGAGCAGTGGGGTCTAGAAATTATGAGGGGCACTTTCATTTCAAATGTAAAGCCACAACGTGAATTAATTGGTCATACGATGCAAACAATGCAATTCGATTAATATCCAAGTGCATTAATTAATACTCCCTGAATGTATAAAGGAAACAAATTTATATTTGAAGAATTGAATATATCAATAATTTGTTTCACATACAAAATGGTTTGGTGCAAATCCGATAAAAGAATGACATAAAAAACCAAGGACTTTCGCCTAACCATTGTGTAAAATCGGTCGTGGCTTTTGTATGTTGGGCAATTTCATGAGCGACTGTATTTCTCGTAGTATAATCAAAAGCTACAATAGTCGCTTGATATCGACCATCAGGTTCCGTAAAGCAATAGATTTTAACTCCTCCAAACTCATGGTACATTAGAACACTTGGTACCCATCAATTCTTCCTCTGCTGGAGTTCTGAGCCAATGTTGGCCGGTAACGGATTTGGCTCCTCAAAACATTGGTAGTTATTATTGTAGAATATAGGAGTCTTTCGTCCTCAATTCGATTACCTTGCATTTTAGGAAAACATCTGCGGGTGTTTTGAGCCTCCCATTTGACGTAAAGGATCGAATACTGTTCAGCCAGTATAAGTGAAATGTCATGGACTTGCTTTCTGTCACTGTTAGGTACTAGTATATTTCTTTTTCCCAAGGACAAGATGGTAATTACCAAACAATACTTAGAAAACATTAACGGACATTACGCACATGATGAAAAAACAAACTTGTTACAGTATTATTCTCAGGTTCGTATATTCAAGGGCCCTTTGGTTCAGTTTGGAGGTCAAACCGCAAACCAAACAGTTATCCCTCGATTTGAAAAATCTTGAACCAAACCGAGCCAAACACCATCAATTTGGACGATTCGATTTACTCAGTTTGAATGATTCAATTAGGACTTAGGATCGGTTTGTGCTCATTTAAAAAAGTTATCTCTCAACACACCTACTATTGGATCCAAATGTTATTTGAAATTGAAGTTATAATTTTTTCTTAATTGCACATAATTTTATTACATTCAATATCTAAGTGTTCATATTAACATAAGATTTAAGTATTGTTCAAGACATATGATATGTTACAATAAAACCTTAGTTATACATTTGCTATTGATGTTACGAGAAAAGAATGAATAAATATACAAGATATATGGATCACTAGACTTTTGTATTATAACTGCTTTCATCATTTTCTTTTCTTTTAACTTTCAAACTTTTGTTTATTTAGATTTGTCTGGTATCATGTATGTGAAATTTATCAATGAATGTCACTAAAAACAAACTAGTATACATAGGTTGGTTTGTGATCGATTTTAAAAAATGAACTGTGAACCGAACTGAAGTCGATTTGAGAAATGTGAAACCAAGCGGTTAAGATCTTTGGATGGATCGGATTGGATTAGTTCGGTTTGAATAGCTTGGTACTCACTCCTACTCTCGATCGAGTGCCATAATGACATAAAGGTACTGAATGTAAAGATACTGACCACCAGGGGCGGACCTATGTTGTTGAAGCACCCCCTCAGAATTTTTTTTTTTGGTCTTCGGGAATCGCACCACCCCGTTCCCGAGACGTCGTTCCCCCATCCTCGATACCCTGTTCCCCAAGACCACAACTCGGCGCTCTCTCTCACCGGTGGACAGTGGACGTAACGACCGGCGACTAGATCTGGCATATTGTCAGCGACACCACGCTACTGAACGGTCTGAACCCACCTTGTAGATCTCCGACCGGCAACCAGATCTTGAAGAAACGGCACTCTGCCGGCGACCAGATCTCCGAGTCTTTGTTCGGCGTCCGACCACGTAACTAGTCACCAGATCTGCTTGACGGAGTGCCTCACCCAATCACCCTGCCAGCTACCGGCGACCGCGAGCTGCTGCACGGATGATTGCTGGGAATTTGTCTGTTGTATGTTGCTTCGTCCCAATTCATGGTAGAGTTGTATCCAGCCGTGGTGAATTTGTCTGTTGTCTGTTGAGTGTTGTCTACTTGAGAGTTGAGTGCTTGATGGAATGGGCCACTGCTTTGGTAAATTATCGTTAATTTATTGTTATTGTTTATTTTATATTTGTATGTCGATGATTATGCTACAGACTTGAGTTATTTTGCATGTATATAGATGTCAATACAAATATATTTGTACATTAAAAGTATCATAAACCTAGAGTTTAATTCTAAAATTTTGAGTATCGAAACATTGGTATAGTTTAATTTCAGTGATTATATAGAGATTTAGTAAAGTTCTTAAATTTCGTTTAATTCAGTGATTATATAGAGATTTTAAAAAATCTCTATATAATATTATTTTACTATAATATTTTTTTCAGTGCATTCGATAGAATTTTTGCACCTCCTGAAAAAAATTCCTAGTTCTGCCCCTGCTAACCACCAAGATAAAAAAATAAAAAAAAAAAAAAAATCCGTTCACGAGGTCCAAATTTGCATACAACATACTCCCTTCATCTTAAAAAGAATTGATCGCATTTCATTTTTGGAATGTCTAAAAAAAATTGATAACTTTTCATATTATGAAAAATTCTATAGGTATTTTTTTCATGTTTATCATTTTTATATATTTTTATTCTATTTCTCCTTCTATATTTAATCCTCCATAAATTTATTCTCTCTTTCTGACCCACTTTTTCCACTTCCTCTCTCTCTTGGGGTAGAATGGGAAACTCATATCTTATGAAAACCGTACAACTCTCTGTAGGAAACTCATAACATATGACTCATATCTTTTGAAAAGCGTACAAGACAAACCTGATCAAATAATTTGAGACGGATGTATTAATAAACTAAGTACATCAGTTTGGTTCTATAAGAGAGATTCTAAATTAGAGTTCAAGTTGGACTTACATTTAAATTCACATGATTGTCGTATATTAAAGGGCTCAAAGTATTACTCTATCTGTTAACAACAATAAAATGATTATTTTATAAGAAAAGTTGTGTATATTTGAATACACTAATACATGTACATGTGTGTAGATAATCCAACTCTAGAGAGAGAGAGATTCCTTAAATTTGAACAAAACAATAAGAAAAACCTAAGGCTCCTTTGAAGCGCCATTAAATAAGCGTTCACCACTTAAAAAAAGAGGGAATGAGACTACTTTACGTCAATTTTTAACACTAATGGTGACATATGCATAACAACATTGAAATATATACCAAGGATTCGCCTCCGAGTAAAATGATGTGTGTTAGTTGGTCGATGTTATCGTGTGTTACTCGGGTGTGTTGACGTAAACTACACGAGCTTTAGTTTTATTTTATGTATGTATAAGTGAAAGCAGTGGGGTATAAGTAATTGAATGACAAGTAGTGATGTTGAGTTGCAGAGACTCCTTTTTTTATGCTATGATTGAAACTACAATTTTATATGGTCCTTCGCTGGGGTATAAGTAATTGAATGACAAGTAGTGATGTTGAGTTGCAGAGACTCCTTTTTTTTGCTATGATTATAACTACAATTTTATATGGTCCTTCGCTATAGGGATCGGAACCAGCAACCTTGAAGTTATAGAACTTCTGCCATTTCTCCATCCCAGGATTGCTAAGACTTGTTTGAAAATGCGAGTCCGGTTATATCGATATGGAGTTTTAGCTGAGCCAAGGAGCCTTTTCAACAAACCAAGCAGAAGGCCCAGCAGCGCATTCAGCTAAATTGGCAAATAAGTTCAAGCTACTTGATCTCCTGATTACTGAACGCTTGGGTTGATTTGGTTCATGTGAAAGAAGTACCCACAATGAGATAGACGAACCTAGAAATAAGGTTCTATGGAAGTATGACCATCTCCTCCTCTTTTTGGTTTGGTTACCAAAAGATTAATAAAGTATGACTATCTCCGGTAAAATGTTTCCCATTTTCGATTAGGTTGGGACTACTTTGAACGCGTTCCATTGCTGATATGCATTGTTATACTGTACTAAATTGCTAGTAGTAGCCCTCTCTATTCGATTACTTTATGCTAGTAGCATAATTTAAGCGATTAATTTATGCTGATAATACTCTCTATATAATTATTTTATCCACCTACTTCTTTTAAGTACAAAGTACAATAACCGTTTAAAGAGTGTCATGAACTTCTTGTCATGAACTTCTTATCAACCGTTCACTTTGCGATATTTTTATTCCACGGATTCTAATACCAAGCAAATTACCAAAACTTGAGATTTGGATCCCCTACTGTAACTCATGGTTACAACAGGAGTGCTGTGATGGAGGCTGTGATGGTTACTCTCTCTCCTCCCTCTCTCTCAGCCTCCATCACAGTACCCTTGCTATAACCATGTTATAGTAGGAGATCCAAATCCCAAAACTTGGGATCCGACGACACTTCGGCCTCTCTTAAGACCAACTGCATGCTGTAGTGCGCAAGAGGCTTTATGTAATGAACATGCCATCTCGAGAAACGGATCATCTTCAGAGAGAGATGGAGTAAAAGTGATGCTTGGCTCAACCTTTTAGCCATTTGAGCAGAACTTTTGTCACGACAAAGTGCCACTAAACTATAAGCGGTACTCGAGCAACAAAACTGGAGGGCAATTCTCATTTTCCAATAGAAGTCACATCAACTTGGAAACCAGATGATCAGGATACAAAAACTTGCAACAAATCGTGTAACATACTTAATGCACCAGCTGTTTTACAAAGAAGAGCTACAAAGCTACATTTCAACCTCATAAAGTTACAAGTTTATTGACACTTTACCAGTCACCCGTTACCATGACAAAGGCCTGGACTGGCATTTTTCACTGTAAAGAAAATCTAATCTCGCAAATCCCATATATATAACGGGCTGGAGAAGAGAAGAAAAGAAATTTTGAAGAGAAACGTACAGAGTGATAACAGCCGAGGTATGAACTTAATCATTTAGAAGAAACTTCAGATGCAATAGGAAGATCGGCCGGTGTGCATACCAGAGCCCTTTGTTGTAGATGTCTCAAGCTCTGTTCCATGCTAACTTGTACCATCTCAGCTAGCATCTGCTTCGCTTTCCCGCATTGATCTTCGCCATCGATCTGTGATATAATGTTGCACACAATATTCTCTAGCGTGTCAGGTTGGAAGTCGGATCTTGGATAAGGAGAGTCTCTGAGCAACCGCAAAAGCAACTGTGCTTTTGACTGAGACTTGGGAGTTCCTTGAACAGTGAGCTCGAGAAGGCCTGGGATTACACCTTCTCTAAGTATCGGTTCCCTGTATTTACATCTATCACTCTGACACATCATCAGAAGCGTACCCACTGCATGTTCCCGGCTTTGAAGGGACCCACCTTCAAGCACTTCTACCACCGCAAGTACTCCGCCGTCTTCAGATGTCAATGCAGATCTGCCCTCTTCAAAGCCCATGAAAGATTCTAAGAGTGCACTGCATTTTTCAGCTGTTTTGGAAGATTTTTTATGGGCCTTCAACAAGTTCACTATAGAAGGTATAGGTTCTGCTTGAAGAATTAAGCTCAGATTATCCGAGTAAGTTGATAGGTTGTAAAGAGCCATCACAGCATCAACTTTGGCTTGTGGACTCCCATGTCTTAGGATATTGACAAGGAGGGGGATGGCACCAGAAGCACTAATATCGGGCTTGTTGACGGTAGAAGCAGATAGCGTGAGTAGAGATGCAGTTGCATGCTCCTGCAGATTTGAATTTTCTGACTGAAGAAAACAGATGATTGGTCCAAGGGCACCAGCATCCACAATACTAATCTTGTTTCTGGAAAAATTATGGCAGAGAGAACTTATAAACCAATAAAATCAAGTAACAGTTATGTAATTAATCTGTTACAGAAGCAGATAAATATGATAATCAGCAGTGCCCAATACTTACCATAAAGGCCACAGATCAAACAAAATGACAAACAGACGAAAAGCATAAGCAAACTGTTAGTTAAGAATGGTCACTCCACTTGTCGTGGGCCCACGTCAGGCCCAAACCATAACAAACCCCTACTGCCATTCAACTTTATCTACAAATAGGCAATGTCTGGCCTAAATCCATGTATCTTCACTTCATTGTAAAAGAGGTGTCTGCCTTCTTCAGGCAAAAATCAAAATACACTTGATGATTTGGGCGTTAAGGCCACCCCTTTGAAATAGAAAGATAATTAAGGTGGCAAAACCACACCGACAGCTTTTAGCTCATTCAACTTCAATAAAACTGTGGATTGGGAACTTAATCTAATGAAAGATTACGGCGAGAAGACCGCCCGTCATCCAGCAAGAGGACCTCATGAATTCCAGAAAGAAGTTACAATTTCTCACCCCCCCCCCCCCTCTCTCTCACGACACCCCACAAACAACAACCCAATCCCATGTAGAACGCCTCTCCTGGCAAGTTCCAACCTCCCTGCAAGCTAAACCTGGTCGGCGACTTAAAACGGCATCTGCAGCGACAACCTGAACAGCGACGGGAAGGTTAGTTCTGACGGTGGTGATGAATATGGAAACTGGAGGGTAGAGTTTTGGGTGGGGATGGTGAGGAAGTCGTGTGCAATAATCTCAAGGTCATGTTGTGTCTGGCGCCTGTGATGAACAGTTTAGAAAGAGGTAGAGAAAAGTATCGTGTGCTATTTAATGTTCCGTCAAATTCCAACCTTTTCGATCTAATGCATAGCTGCGGCACTACCCTAAGAAGCTTGAACAAGACCATATGTCACCTCCAGAGAGTATGATACTTCAGGTAGTGTGATACTCACAAGACTGAGCCCGGTGCCTGAATAACAATGGCTGAATAAAACTGTGCCACTCTCTACCTTTAAAGAAAGGCTGGTAAGCTTTTACATGAGCCTCGATTTGTAACTTAACGATCATACATCAATTGACATAGCGAGCTTACTCAATCACACTAATATCCTTCTAAGATAACTTTTACTCAAGCGACAACCATAATAATCCCATCCCAGTGAACAAATGAAGATAGTTTATTCACGATGCCAAATTCCAATGGGCTCCTTGTCACTTTCTCAGTGAACTCTGGTGCGGAGTATTATAATTCCATACATGTTTCGCCATTTGGATAAAATATATTTTGATAAAATAACCAGATTTTTACTTTCTCATCAAGTCATTTACTCCCTCTTGCTTGGAAGGTAACACTGGCAAGATGTAATTGTCCATAATAAGTTTCACTGTCACACCGGTGCCAAAAGTATGAAAAGATAAGGCAGCAGAATCCTGATCCATCTCAAAATGGAAAGTGGCACCCCTAAATTAAAACAAGGGATTTCTGTTCAAAAACATGATCATGCTAGAACAAAGAAAGTGCGTTCTTGTGTGGGTGGGTGGTTTTTTTTCTCTTTGGGTTAGGGGGGTTGTTAACAGAAGAGAGGAAGAAAATCAGATAACTTTCTTGTCTAGAAGAATCAAATCCATGTGATAGCTTCACATAGAAGACCAAAGAGAAAGTTATTGGGAGACAGTGAGGGTGACAAAGAAAGCGTAACATGTGAATGAAAAAGCACAACCCACCGTCACACCTAACCAATCAAAATGATGAAGCATCTACTCATTCAGAATATGCCTCCAACATCTTAGAACTCTCCATAGAATAACAGGTATAACTAAAACCCATATTCCAAATCTTCAACCGTTGTTCTGCATTTTTTCACCTTCTAATTCAGTGCTTATATATGTATATGTCGCAAAAGTTATATTCTTTATATAGACCTGATCAATATAATGAACTCAACCACCAAATCCAATTATTTTCCAATACTTGTTGTAAATCCATCTTTTTGCTGGGTTTCTGAGAAATTCAAAAAGAAAAAAAAGAATAAAAATCACTAACTAAGAATTCTAAATAAACCTTGCTCCAATCCACCCAAATAAAAGTATGCCTAATTGATGGGAGGCTAATTTTCATTTAGGACCAAGAAGCAACCCATGTTTTTCACTTTTTCTCTTCCCTAGTCTTTTTTGGCAACCAATAAATAGAAAGGCAAAACAAAATAATAGTAACAAAGAAAGCAAATAATATATAATCTCCATTCCCCGAATTGCTGAATCCGAGGAAAAAAGATATCTAAACCACAAAAGACGAGAAAGTGACAGCAAACATAGCCAAAAACACCCATAAATTAATCACTTTCATCCCTAAAATCATTAGAAAAAGAATTAGAAATCGAAACAATAGCACCATCATTTGAACAACTAAATCCAGAGACATGGCTTACGTTTCGTCCTTGACGGCCAGATTGAGGAGAGCCAGCAGGGCCGCCTCGTTGGCCTCGACGGAGCCCGACCGGAGCATGTCGACGAGCGGCCGGACGGCGGCCGAGAAATGGCGCCGACACCGCTGGGAAGTCTTGGTGAGGCGGCGGATCTCTTTGGCAGCCTGGACCCTCAGGCGCACGTCGTCCGACAGGAGGAGCCGGAGGTTGTGGTGGACGGCGGACGGGGCCCGGCACGCGTCGGCGTCGTAGCTAGTAACGGCGGTGCAGCAGTGGCCCTCAGAGTCCATGTTTTTGGCCTGCAAGTCTTGACGGTAGGTGGTGCTAAAAGAGAGAAATATCTGTTGATGGGTTTAAATGGGGGCGTGGGGTGGGGGAGCGTGAGGGGGTGGGGGGTGGGGTGGGCCGGGGAGTGAAAACGTAAGGCTGAGAATAGACCGTGGGGGGCGGAGGGGTGCCGTGGCGTTAAGCAACAGTTATAGGGACGTGGCAGGAGGGTGGGCTACTTTACTTTTTGCAACGGCTTTGGCTTAATTTTGACTCTGTTCGGACCCTTTTTTAGTTCTTCTGTTAGGCAAGACTTTTCCTTCTCAATAATAATAATAATAATTTAATGCTGGTTCTTAGAGTAATGTCCAAACGTAACGTTAATAATAATATAATATATCTTCTTGTTTTTAGATACATGAACAAATTAATCTAATTAGTCGAGGGTAGCTAAACGGTGATGACGATTATAATAGAATATATATGGGGTATAGAGTAATTTCAAGACGTGAGTTTGTATTGGCGGTTGTTGAAATAATGTCATCGTGTTATTGCTAAGACTTTGTGAGGAATTCCATGTGTCTGCTCCGGCTACGAAGTGAAGCGGTGAAGAAGAGTTTCGAAGTCCTACTTATCTTTCTCCAAATCTGTAGGCTTGTCACGGGCATAGGTTAAAGGCTGTGTTAGATAATTTTGAGCATCACAACATCCATTTGCTATGATCATAAAAACAATTCCGTTTTTATTCTATATTTTTTAAAATGTGAAAAAGTTGACTTTGTGGGAAAAAATAAAAACGTCTATCAACTGTTTGAGTATCATTTTCAGAATTCAAAGACAATAATATCTAATTAATTATTGTTTTAAAAGCATATAAAATCACTTCTATGTTACTTTATTATTAGTTTTTAACACATTCATGTGTCAAAGTGAGTTAGGTGAACTCCAGTAACATATTCCGTGAAGATTGTGAATAGCGTTTGACTTTGTTATTCTCAACAACAGATTTGTCCACGGTCCATTTTAGCTAAATCTAAAAGATGCATTTGTGGAACTTTTATATATATATTTTGGTAGAACGGATACTTCATTAACTAAAACACAAATGTACAATCTAAAAGAGCACAAACAAAATGTTTGGCCCTGACAACAGAGTGCCAAAAGTACAACCAAAAGAGCACAAGTTGAAACTTGACTCTGGACCTTAAACTGGTCAACATGGCCTTTACAGAAAACAAAAATGATAAGTATTATCATTGTTGGATTTACAAAATTCAGATCAAATGGTAACAGGGAGAAAGAGATGCAACGAGACATCAATTTCAAGGGCCGCATGAAGTGGTCAACATGGCATCAATTTTATATTCTTAGCAACACAATGGTTCAGATTTAATATAAATGGCTAGGAAGTTACCTCAAACTTTAATTATTTAATGAAAAAATGAAGATGGTTTATCCTTAAATCCGTTGCCTGACTTGTTTCCCACTCTCCCCGGTGAACTCTATATCCTCCCTTTACTTTCGGTCATTTACCTCCATCTTTGGAACTGCAACATAAATTGTTAGAAGCATCACTGGCCATGGACTAAGACCAGGATTTCGGTAGCCCTTGCTTTCAGGTTGAAAGATCATCATTGACACATGATGAATGTGTTTCATTAAGATCATACGTAAAGCCCATCATATCGGTCGAAAGTACCGGGTGGCGGGACGTTGTTGCCCCCTTTTGAGTTTGTAAATTACAAGTTTCGTATATTCATCGTGATTGTTTCGTTGTTGTTTTAATGTCATTTAGGAACTAACTAGTTAGAAAGACTTCAAAAATTTTAGTCAATTTTTCGACGAGAGACCTGAAAAGTGAGTTTACTACTTTACTTCGGTGGTGCAATACATGATATGTCCTAAGGATTTTCTATTCTTGTAATGGGTCATTTCTGATGATTAATACGGTATTTTTTGCTGTTAATTCGAAAAAAATGAGAACGTTATAAGTAGAAAAACAAAGTAGAAAGTAGTTTGATGAATTCCTTTCTTGGGCTTGAAGTGATTTTCCATCAGGGTACTTACTTTTTTGCCGGCTTTCTTTTTACATATAATATATATACATTCATCACTTTTTCTCCATTTTCACTATAAAGTGTATGTATGTTATAGATAGATAACTTGTATAGTTGTGTCTCCTTTATTGGGGGTAGAAGAGGTTGTTGGAGAGGAGGTTGAAGTTTACTTTATGTCTTTGTCTTTCATTATATTAGTCTTACAATTTTAATTAACTTGATGCAGCCAATTATTTGACACTATCGCACTAATTAATCAACAAACTTGAATCATGTAACACTTGTAGCCTTTGCAAAGTTAATATATGTTCTAAAATCTTAAGACGTTAGAAAATGGATTCAACAAATATTTTCAAGCTTGATACCTCTCTTCATGTACAACCTTGCAATTCAATGTCGAAAGATAAGTAGATGAACAATATAGTAGGGTGAGCAAAAATAAAAATATACAAAAAATAGAGTTCATATTCAACTATAATAAAAGGGACCGGATATGCCAGCTAGAAGAGTCTTGATACCATATTAAGTTACAATATGTACTTAAAGTTTAAGCTGTTAGATAATGAGTTATGCAATATTATCAAACTTAGCAACTTTTTTTATGCCGAAACGGGAAGAAAAACAATAAAAAGTCAGAATACATGTGGTTAACCAATGTGCCCTTGTCATAGTTACATCCCAATGAGAAAGTACAAATCCTTTTTTCAAAAGAAAGAAAAAGGCTATTTGAAGGATAGCAAGGAGAAACATAGTTACTCTTTAGCTTATGCTAGTTTGCTCAAAGGCAAAAAGCGAAAGGATTAAAAGTGATGGCCAATAAAAGATGTAGGGGAGGGTTGAAATTTGTTTATGTTGGAAAAATTCAAATAATTATAGATTTTTCTGAGAAAAAAATTAACAATTAACACTTGCCTCATGATCTCCTTAATGTTATTACATGAACATGATAATACGTAAAATACGCGTGAAAAAAAAAACTAATCAATTATTTGACTGATCTAGCAGGATTCGACAATGTACTGCGTTTATCTTTAAATCTTCCCTCAGTATGGTGTTTTAGGACTTGGAGAGTGAACTTCAAGCTTGTTCAAAAGAAACACCAAAAAACTTGGCTTTTACAAAGCTTGTATTCTTGGTTTTCATAAAAGAGTTATTCCCTCTTCTATGACGGGGATCCTAAGGTTTCCTCTTCTAGATATATACAATACGATTTCAAAATCATAAAGTTACTTCATAACCTTGTTCAGAGCCTATTAATTACATCTAATACCAATAAATAAATGTAATTGCAATTTAGCCCAAGAAATATGATTTAAGCCCTTATTATTTATATGGGTAAACCTGCAAAATTTTCCTCTACAAGATATTCATAAATGTCTCAAAATTAATTAATTGTGCTTTTGAAACATTTATATCTAATCTATAAGTATCCAATTCATAACCTTGATCATCTATTACAATTGTAAAAGAATACGTAACATTTTGTGACAATAAATAATGTTCTCAACATCCATTACCCAATAGCCAAGGTCGATCGTAATAAAATAAGTATTAAAGCAACGATGTATTATGAACTTGAGTTCATTATTATCTCATAATTGCAATCTTCACATATTAGTATCGTTGTGAACAATATTTTATTAGACAGTGATGCCAAGGAAAGTGGGTTCGCAGTCGACGTGGATGTGTCACAGGGAATGCAGTTCAAGTCAGATGCCGAATATGCTGATGTGGGACACAACAAGGGTGGAGCAAGGGCAGAGACCAAAGGCTTCCCAGACAGAGCCTGAGGGTGGCAGTGCTGCGAGGGCGATGACGCAGGATGAATACACGACGACAGTCACAGTCCGATGCTTATGTTTGGAGTCAAGGTCCTGTATGTTTCTCTCTCTAGGATTCTAGAGTGAGAAAGTGAAAATGTGAGAGTTACGTCCCGAATGAATTCTCAAGACCCCTATTTATAGAGGTTGAGATGATGATGTCATCAACCAACACGTGGCGCTCCCCGGGAGTGACACGTCACCGAGGGGTTCACAGGTGCCGATGCTCCACGGACTGTCGGATCTCATATTCACCCAGCCTGCCCCGCACAGCGTCGCTCTATCTGTCTGGAAAGACTGGCTTCCACAGCGTCAGTGTGGCCAGAGAATCCCCTTGATCTAGCCACAAATCCAAGCCCGTGCAGAGTCCCACATGCCTAGCAGCAGTGGAGAAGACCCGACACCCAACTGTCAGGCGAACTAGGCGCGATGCCCTTCGAAGACCTGCTCCCGTCTTGGAGTGACCCGGGGTCATAATCCGTATGGGTGCCAACGCAAGCCCCCAGTGCCAGAGCATGTAGGCCAGTCACGCAAACACCCTGACAGAGATAGTGTCTCGGATGAGTCGCATATCCCACAGGCCGAGGTAGCATCCCAGAAGAGCCGTCTACCTTGCGAGCCGAGGTAGCATCTCGGAGGAGCCGTCTACCTGGCGGAAGGGGAGTCTTCGTGTGGGAGCACTTAGAGCTCCCTGGTGAAGATAGTGTCACGGAGGAGTCGTCTATCCCCGCGGGTGAGTCCTTGTGCCGGAGCACTCAGAGTGCGTCAAGGTAGCATCCTGGAGGAACCGTTTACCTGACGGGCCGAGGTAACATCCCGGAGGAGCCGTCTACCTGGCAGATTGGGAGTTAAAAAGCTCCATGGCGGAGATAATGTCCCGGAGGAATCGCCTATCCTCGCGGATGAGTCCTTGTGCCGAAGTACTCGGAGCTCGTCAAAGGTAGCATCACGGATGAGTCGTCTACCCGACGGGCCGAGGAAGCATCCCGGAGGAGCCGTCTACTTGGCGGAATGGGAGTCTTCATGCCAGAGCACTTAGAGCTCCCTAACGGAGATAGTGTCCTGGAGGAGTCGCCTATCCCCGCAGGATGATATACACCCGGAGAGTGGGTCGAAGCATGTTCCATGACCAAGGCACGGTGCGCATGGTATGGTGAATGAGTGTGGTGCCCGGGGGCATGTAACATGATTGTGGCGCATGGGAGCAATGAAGTGTGTATGGTGTGGTGCGCGGGCGCCGGCGACGGGGGTCGCAAAGATAATGTGCGAGCAACGGGAGTCGCGGAGCTGTCGAGCTAACGTAGGCGACGAAGGTCGTGGAGACAGCGCGCGGGCGACAGGAGTCACGGAGTTGGCGTACATGAGCGGGCGACGGGGATCGCGGTGACGGCGTGCGGGTACCGACGATGGGGGTCGTGGAGTTGGCGTGTGGGAGCAGGCGACAGGAGTCGCGGATTTGTTGCACGAACGCGGGCGATGCAGGTCGCGGAGTTGTCGCGCGGATGCGAGCGACAAAGGTCGCAGAGACGGGGCGCGGGCGCAGGCGACGGGGGTTGCGAATTTGGCGCGCGGGCGTGACAGGAGTCGCGAAGATGATGTTCGGGCGAAGGGGTCGCGGAGATGACGTCCGGGCGACGGGTGACGAGGGTCACGGATGATGCATGGTCCCTTGAAGAGTAATGAAGGTGCTAAGGATGGAGGCCAAAGGCCAACCCTTGGGGGAAGGACAAGGTCGAGGTCGACCCCAAGGGGAAGGCCAAGGCCGAGGCCGACCCTAAGGGGGAGGCCAAGGCCAACCTCCTTGGGCAAGTGCATGGCGCGTCGATGGGCGACGTGGGACATGCGACGGTTGCAGAGTGATGAGGCGTCGCGCGAAAATGAGCTTCTTAGTGACGAAGTAACGTAACATTAGTGAGAAGTGCAAGCTTTGACCGATTGTGAGCGTTGAATATTGATTGTTGCTTGTGCGGATGTGTCGTGCAAAATAGGACCCCAATGGCACTTTGGGTGCGACCAGAATAGATTGGGAACATACAGTAACCCGATCAAATATTTTTCAAATTGATCCCGTCCAATGCATTACACTAATGCACTAATACTTAACTTAAAGTCTCCACATCAATGGTCCAAATAAACTATGGTAGAGTTTGAAATATTTTTGTTTTTAGTTTGTTGTTCAGCTTTGAAAACTAAAAAAAATATCGATGTTTGACATACAGTTTTAGTTTTTTTTTTTCCTTCAATGTTATAAACTAGTTTCTAAAACAGGGTTGTTTTTTAAAACTCCTTTTTAGAGTTTTGGTTTTCTTTCTTTTTTTTAGATCAAACTTTCAACTTTTGTTGAAAACATTTTATGCTTCTTATTCCCTTCTCTTCATCGTTAACACCTACGACCAAGAACACCATTCGACCAATGTTGCCAACCACCATACCCAATGACCGTCACCATAACCACTGACCAACACCCCTTAACCCCAAACTACAAGCACTGCAAAACACCATGGCTACTAATCGCGATCTGGTACCATCACTGATCAAGACACGAAACACCAAACGTGCCGACACCGCCAACAACCTTATCCATTGACTGCCACCACCACAACCAGTGACCAACATCCACAGACACCAAACCCACCAACACGGCCAACCACCGTAGCCACTGATAACCACAACTACCACCACCACTGGCTAACACTGTCAAACACCAAACCCTCTAACATAGGTTACCATCAAGCACTACCACTTCGTTGGATCCAAATCCACCATCATACCGACCACCATTGTCCCTACAACAAACACCAGCACGAGATTTCTTACGTCAACTTATCACGACCCGAACCCACGGGTAGGCCCGTGAGCTAGATCCGTGACCGGCTGCAAACCCATTCGAACATCCACCTAGGGCTCTGCTAGACCTTACTACAACCTGTACTCAAAATTCATTCTAACTTGCTAAATTCTATAACAATAAATTGGCTATCAATAGCCTCACTTAGAAATTTTCATAACTGTCATAAATAATTTCAACTACACAATTAACTCTATGGAGATCAATGCTCAAACCAATTCTCTAAAACATAAAATTTATACTACATTGTCATGTAAAGAAAAACGATTTCTCTAAGAGGGCTTATGTCCCTAACGACCGCCTCCCGTGAGTCCGATCTTGTTTACCTGATGGATGTCAGTTTCATCGAAGTGATCACCTGAAAATATTTATAAAAAAGGGTGAGCTGGGGGCCTAGTAAATACACATGCCATATCCCTAAAATAGGTTTGAGGATTTCAAATATGCCATGGTTTTTCTTTTCAAAATCGGAAATTCAATGTCACCAACATAGAATTTAATCCAACATACCTACGTACATATTTGTACTTGCAGCAAGAGAAATCTCGAATTAGAATATAATCAACCAAGAAATTCATCAAGAACTGTCACAGTTATTCATAACCTGGTATACTGCTGTTGTGAGGCCCCGATCTTAATTAACTTCTAATCATTTTAATCAAATTTAAAGTGTGAGGCCCCGATCTTAATTAACTTCTAATCATTTTATTAAGTTTAAACATATTTAAATTTGATTAAAATATTATGATTGTTTTATATTACTTGTCTACATAAAATAAATATTGAAATTAAGTTGTGGGTCCAAAATGTAATTATGTAAAACTTTAGGGTTAAAAAGTAATTATGCAAAACCTTGTGGCCAATATGCAAATATGAAAAGTTGGTATTAGTGGCATGCCATGTGTTGCTCTTGAATTAATTGTTAGAGGATTTGCCACCTATTATTTGGTGGTGAGTAAGCAAAAGAAACTAATAAAAAAATGGAAAGAAGCCTAAGTGGATAATTTAGAAACAAAAGAGAAGGTGGGGTTGCAAGACCTAGTCTCAGTCAAAATAGAACAAAGAGAAGAAAAAGAGAGAAAGAAAAGAAATGAGGGAAATGGAGGAAGAGAAGAAGAAAAGGAAGAACAAAGAATCTTCTTGAATTGGGTTGGCCTAAAATTCTTTAAGGTAGGTTATCTTGTGTTTTCTTTAAGTTTTCAAAACATGTATGAGAATTATTATGAGTAGTAGTAAAATATTTATACATATTTGCCTGAAATGATTCAAGGAGATGTGTGTTCATGTATGCTGAAAACTACAAAACAGTCATGGAATTATGGTACTTTTTGGTGCTTAGAAAGGTATACTTTTAGTTGATATATGGATCTGGTTATTTTATATGTTATACTAGTACATGTATAGAGTAAACATACCAAATTTCAGATTATTTCAAGTACTATTACTATGGTTTAAAATTCGTGGATTGAAACCTATTCTGTGAAACTGTACAGTCATGGAATTAGAGTACTTTTGATGCTTGTAAATGTATACTTTTAGTTAAGATATGGACTTGGTTATTTTATATGTTACACTAGTACATGTATAGAGTATACATACCAAATTTCAGATTATTTAAAGTACTATTGCTATGGTTTAAAATTCGTGGCTTGGAACCTATCTTGTGAAACTGTTGCTAGGCAGATTCTGAAGTTTGTCTTTTTAAAGGGCTTAATATGATCTTAAAACAATATTTTCGTGTCAAGTAAAATACTGGGATGTAGCTCTTTAAGTCTAGTTTTCATAAATATATAGTTTGACTGTAGAATCCTTGTAATTAAATTGTTATGATTTTCGGAGTACAGACTACTCCTGCTGCCATTTGAAATACTGGGCAGATTAGGTTACATGTTTGGCATGTATTATTGATAATACGGTAAATATGACTCGACAGGGGATTAAACCTCTTTTGAGGTACTTGATGACATTCATGTTGACGTATGTAGATGATTATGCATATCACGTGAAGGAGGAGGAAAAAAGTGAGTTGAGGGTGTTATTTGCCGGGGTTGGAAGTTATCCGGCCAGGGTTCTCGTTCTCGTTCATGTCTTGATAGTGCGCACTAGCTATGCGTACTAATTCTCGAAAGGAATTATTGGCGTGCCTGTGATGACGTTGGACTTCTTCTATCGAACCCGCTACATCAGTTGATTGCGATACGAAAAGTCTCTCGCACTCAGGGAAGGTTGGCTCGTGCATGAGGGGCATATTTGCATATTGATATTCTCGTACTTGGCTTATATTTGTCTTGAACTTTTTTGTACTGTATGGTTATTCTTGGCGAGATCAAGTTAATATTTAGGTCTTGCTTGTCATTCTCGTGTATGTTCTACAAGATTTCAAATCTTGCTCGATATGTTATTCTCGTTTCTTTTGAAGGCAAATGTGAGCAGATGCTTGCATGTGTTACTCGATATGTTAAATTATTCTTAAGTACGTAGGTATCATCTGTTCAAGTGACTTGCATGTTCATACTAACTATACATAATATGATCAAGTCATGTTTGGACTTAAAAGCACCGGATACCCTACTGAGCCATTAGGCTGACCCATTCCCGATACCTTTTTTTCTAGGTTCGGAGTCGAAGTATTTGCCAAGGGACGAAGAGGATTACCTCGGGGAGACTCAAGAGTATTACGCTGGGTGAGCAACGTTTTAGTTGTTCTTCTTTTATTTTGGAGTGTAGTACTTGTATAGAAGAGAGGTGGTCTGTAATATAATGTTATGTTCAGTTTTTCCACTTATGGACGACTGTAATGTTTAAGCATACTTCCGCTGTTTCTTTTGAGGTTTTGTAGTAAAGCTCTGTTTATCCTTGAGGTATATGTGTTAACAATCCTGTTTAGCGTTGCGCCCCTTCCGGGGGGCATCACAGCTGCGGTCAGCGTATGGTCCCACTGACTAAGACCCAGAATCCCTTATCTACCCGGGATAACAATTGTGGACACAAGGGTGAACCACAATGCAACAGTACTGTGCGTCAACGTATGGTCCCGTTGACCAGGACACGAAATCCACTTTCCCCCGTGGATATGGGGCGCAGTAACACAGTCAAACTATCATCTCATTCCATATGTACCGATCATGATTCAGTTACTCACACAATAATTCCATGGCATTTCATTTCAGGTTTCATTAAACAATTTACCACGAACATAAGGCAATAAAAGTACTTCAAAGCTTTCATTTTTACTGAGAACATGTATACAATATATAAATTTTCAAGTAGGGTATAAGAAGGAATATGGCAGGGTACTTACTTGGATAGCTAAGCGGTTCTGATTCTTGTTCCCAAGCTTGCCCTAGGTTTTGTCTATCGGAATCTAAACAATAAACTATACCAATATTATTTATTTCCACTCAATCATGCCTAGACGCTAAATTTTTCCTAAGTGCATGAAATTACCCAAAATGCTCCCGGGCTTGTGCCAAGTTGCCCAGAATACCCATAATGCCTAACATACCTCTACACCTTCAAAAATAACTGAAACCACTCTTTTAAACGGCTAGGTGGGTTTTTCAGACAAAAATGACATTTCTGGGAATTTTCCATTCGGAACCCCAATCCGCTCCTTAAATTGAGCGCTATGGATCCTACTTCAAAAGTATATAAAATGGTGCCAGAATGCTACAAAATTTTAGATGCTCAAGCGTCTCAGTAAGATCAGATCACTGTAAAATTTTCAGCTAAAAATAGTCTCCTTTACTATGCCAATTAATTCAAAAATCTATTTTTAAAATAAAATCATTTGAGGCTCTTCACATGCCCAGAAAAATCTCAAAAAATTTTACATTGAAGGTTTCACAAAAATAAGGGGAGTTTTAGTTTCATATTTTAACCAAATATGCTCAAAAATGGCATAAAAAGTTTTGGCAATGGATTGATAAGTAATTCTAGAAACAACAATTTTCAGCAAATCCTAGTTTTTTATATTAACCATTTTGAGGCAGAAACATGATGAATCTTAGCAAACTCAAAACTAAAAAGTTAGAGTATACTTTCTAAGGTTTTCAGAAATATAAGGGTCACAAAATCCAATGAGTAATGAATTTTCTACAGTAAATCGAAGTGGCTGATCAAAACAGCACATCTCTGTACATACCAGTTTTGTTCAATGGTTATTTTGGAGCCAAAACACTACGAATCTCAGAAAAATCAAATCTACAAAGTTGAAGAATATTTTCTGAGGTTTCTAGAAATATAAATTTCATAAAAATACCATGAGTAATTAATTTTCTATGACAAATCAAAATAGTTGTCCGAAACAAAAAAATCTGGACTTCTACAGTAAATTAATATTTAAAGTCATTTTTCGATATGAAAACGTAAGATTATGAGAAAACTTAAAACTGAAAAGTTGAAGGGAATAAAATAAGGTTTTCAGAAAGTATAAAAATACATCAATCTAATTAATAATGAAAGAGATAGCAACAAAAACTTAACCCACTCTTATGTTGATCTACAACAGCCTTCTTCTCAACACCCCCATCTCACCCTCTGAAACACACACAATGCACACACAAACCCTAGCACTTACACATTAAGATCCCTCTAAAACACACCCAAGATTATAATTTAAAACACCCAAATAAATAGCTAAAATTAGAAGAAGAGACTAGGGATTTACCTTGAAAATTCTTCCCCTAGGTGCTTCCTTCTCTCTCCCTTTCTCTCTCTAGTTTCACGTAAAAGAGGCTGAGCAATGTTTTTCTGTGACGGCTGGGAATTAAGCTAGTCTTTATATATTAACCTTAAAAAGGAAAATTTGCTTAAAAAACCCCATGAATTTTAAATATTTTTATTTTTCAAGTTTACCCATAAATTTTAATATTATTAGAAGGCCCTAAACTAATCGAATTAATAGTCAAAATTATGCATTCTGATAAACTAAAAAGAAAACATGAAGTTGGGGTGTTACACAACTACCCCTATTATCTTCAATATGCCCTGGTAAATTCCGAGCCAATCAAACCCATTCACCCGTCAAACCTACTTTGTGAGCTAGTGTGTTACTGCCCTTGCAGTAATTGCATGGTGCCAAAGGAGATGTACTGGTCGTGGTGGGGGCTTCTACTTGTTAAATATAGGAGTTTAGAAGAAACTCTCAAGTATGGAAAAGTAAAAGAAAGAGGAGAGAAGAAAAATAGAAAGAGAAAAGAGGCAAAATAAAAACAAAATAATAAAAAAATATCAATTATACAAAACCGTTATCAAACATTCTATCAGTTTTGTAAAAAGAAGAAGGGCAAATTACACTTATATCCCTGAGGTTTGAGTATAATTACAGCCAAAGACAATAGTTTGGTATAATTACACTTATGTCCTTTGACCAGACGGAATACAAAAATACATAACGGTTTTGATAAAAAGACTATATTGCCCTCAAGTTATAAATCTATTTATTCAAATGCCATTATCTTAAAATTTTCTCTCTTAAATTCTCTTAATTCTCTCTCTCTATTAAATTCTCTCTCTCTCTCTCTCTCTATCTCTATCTTTCTTCCCCCACCACCCCGCACACCACTCCAATGCTGCTACCACCTTCCCTCCACCCCTCCTGTTGTTGCGCTTCCTATTCCCCACCGCGGCCAACCAGCCACGGCGAGGCAGCAGCCAGTGGTGGCGGCGAGATCGGCGGGATTATGGGTTTGCGAGGGGATTGCCGGGATCGGCGAGATCGTGGGTTTGCGAAGGGATTGACGGGATCGGCGGTTTTCGAAATAGGGTTTTAGAGAAAGAGAGAACTACCAGCTGTGTGGGTTTGCGAAGGGATTGCCGGCTGTATGGGTTTACGAAGGGATTGCCGGCTGTATGGGTTTGTGAAGGGATTGCCGGCGTGGTGGGGTGCTACGAGGAGAGGATGCCGACATGGCGGGTGGTGCTGGGAGAGGCTGCTGGCGTGGTGGGGTGGTGTGGACAGGGGCTGCCGGCGGTAAGGGGCCGGGGAATCAGGGACTGCCGACGGCGGGGGCGGGGGAGGGAGGTGACGACCGGCGGGGACTTCAGATTCACAGGCAATGGGAGAGAGAACATAAAACCCTAATTTGCAAATTAGGGTTTCAAGAATATCCTAATTTGCAAATTAGGGTTTCAAGAATATCCTAATTTGCAAATTAGGATATTCTTTGCAAATTAGGGTTTCAAGAATATCCTAATTTGCAAATTAGGGTTTCAAGAATATCCTAAAACTAAAATTGAGAAATAAATCATATATAATAATAAGCAAATATTTTTCAATATATACAGTACAAGGGGTAGTATCGTCATTTTAAAAATACATATTGATGACATCATACAAAAAGTACAATTTTTGGATGGAACCATAACGGATGAACACGGCTGATACATTTTAAAAGTGTTTGGTCACGGAATGTTACATTTTGAAACTTGTTGTCCTTGACTGTAATTATACCATAACCTCAGGGATATAAGTGTAATTTGCCCAAAGAAGAAACTTAAAAGAGGCTTTGGTGATGAATTTTTTGAAAATAAAAATTGAAAACTGAAATGGGTTTCAAACACGCCCTATCTCATTAAAGCACTACACCGAAATTTTAAAATTTCATCTATGGTTGTGAACACATGTATTGTGCCAGGGAAATCACATTCGGTAAAATAGATTTAATTTGTGATAATCAAACATTCCCTTTAAAAAAAATTAAAATATCACTTGTTATCATTTTATATAGATAGTTATGTAATACCGAATAAGGAAATGGCACGCAAAGAAGAATATATAGCACAGATATAGATGAAAGAAAAGGTGATATACTATCTATCCATTGGTTAAGCTTGTTTTAGAGTTATCCTCCAGGTACGGTTCTACGAATGGGGTTTGGCCAGCATCCGAGGCAGCTTAAGAGGAGCACATTTGGACCACTTACTTACCTTTCTTTTCGGTCCCAGTTTGGGCCACTTTCCACTTTAGTTTATTTACCACGTTTCCCCGCTCTCGTCCTAAAGAAAGGAAAAAAAAACAATAGGATCTTTTTATTAACCAACCTTTTTTTATGGACAAAGAGTTAAAAGTAATCGTTAATGCTTATTTCTATTTTCATCCTTATGGTTAATGTTTGTATTTCACTTTTGGCCTTGCGCGGAAAGATTAGAAGCGGTGGTTGCTAGTTAGTAACAAAGGGTAGTTTTGAAAAAATGATGATTG
This sequence comes from Escallonia rubra, assembly GCA_033065855.1. Lineage (NCBI taxonomy): Eukaryota > Viridiplantae > Streptophyta > Magnoliopsida > Escalloniales > Escalloniaceae > Escallonia > Escallonia rubra. The sequence goes on along the minus strand of JAVXUO010001034.1, from coordinate 478,775 downwards.
ATATGAATTCGATAAACGTTCGTGCTACCAAATCGCGCTTTATCTATGGACTCGCACCCTTTCCTTTTATTACAAAAATGTGCAGTGAAAAGAACCAAAGTACGCAATTCTGGAGAAGAAATGGGGCTCATCGGCTATTTTGATCAGTTCACATGCATCTTTCTTTTTACAGGAGAAATAAGCAAACATAATGAACTTCAACAACCCAAAGGGGTTGGTTGAGTTGGCAAGGGGCTTCGAAACTCGCGTCGATTCTTCCCTCCCCCTAAGGTTACCCATATATGCAGTTCTATTATTTCCCAATTTGAAAAATTCAAAAAAAAAAAATGAACTTCAACGAGAACTGATATCTTTCATCGCTAACTTTTATCTAAAGGTTAAAGAAACCTACAATGTTACGATTGACAGACCACAAAAAATCAAAAACTAAAATAAGTGCTTAAAGAACGTCAGATTGCAAGAAGGCGGCTGACCGACCTCATCCGTGAAAGTATTCAAAGAAAATGATGACGATTTTGATAATTCCCTATGCGATGGAAAAATGAAGTGTACAAACAAATTTTCCTTGCATTCCGCGATATGTCTTGAGCCTAGGTAGCTCGGCAACCTCTGCGGTACGTGGTAGCGGTGTGGGGGTGAACTCGTGCATCCCATTCACAGCTCGTCCCCACTTGCAGTCTCCTGATCCAAACTCTCATGCTACCCCTTGGCAATGACCATATCTTTCTGACTTTTGTGTTCATGAATGATGATGATAATGTAGATTATGTAGCCTCACTACACCCTTGATACACGTACAGAGGAGAAAATAAGCAGAAAATGAAAGACAAAAATTGTGTAAGTCTAGCGTTGGACCTAACCCAAAGCCAATTTGATAGTTTAAGGGTGTGCTTGATAATGTAATTAGGTGCTTAAAAATAAAATTAAAATTCTTCAGTGATTTTTAATTAAGTACGTTTGATGATACTTAATATTTTATCCCTCAAAAATATTAATCCCTGCCAAAATAGATCAAAATTTTAAGTCAGAGTGTACTTAATACTTGTCAACTTAATTTCGAGTGAGATAGACAAAAGTTATTGAACTGAGTTTTTTTTTAAAAAAAAGTAATTACCACCATGATGCGCCGCAATTAATTTCTTAGCTAGACCGCCTCCAAACAAACTAAAGCCACTACCACAATCACTATGCTCTTCTTGCCCCACCACAACAATTACCAGGACATAGCTATCGCCATTACCACAACCATGGCCACCACCAACACCATTACTGTCACGAGGGCACCGCTACCTCCACCACACCATTGCTCCACCACTATATCTCCTGATCCACGTTTGTCAAAAACATTAATATTGACGGCGCTACAACCATATCGTCATGTCGCCCCGTGTTGCTACCGCTACAAATACCAACACCACATCTTCACGCACAACTACTCCCCACCACCACCACCATTATTACCTATCACCACTTCACCATCACCATCGATACAACTAACACGGTTCTTGTAATAAAAACCTATAAACTGCATGCATAGATGTATAGCTCTGACAAAATGGATTAATTAGTAAAATTGAACAAGTTTTAGACATAGGTTTTGGTATACCAAACATCTTAAATTATATTTTAGCGCAAAAAGTTCAGTCGCTTAAGATTACAATGTAACTTCAGCATTTAAGTTTTTAATATTTAAAATTTCAATTTAAATAAATTGGCCGTAACTCTCACTTGTTATTTTTTGACTCTAAACATGGGTACAGTCCTCACCATATTCTGTGTTGGGGGGGGGGGTTCGATCGATCTAATTCTTCTTTTTTCAATTTTTTTTATGTATGAAAATCAACATTGGAATTTCCTCATTGACTAACTAGTAATCTATACCACGAAAATCAACACTAGAATTTCCTCAACAAAAAAGAGAATATATCATTTATCAAAATCCACATGTGAATTTGTAAACATGTCAAAAGAAGTCACAAAAGGTATAAACTTTCATACTGAAAAAGCAGATATCTAAAGGTCTAGAGCCACGTTATAATCATTTGAAAATTTTAGGACTACTAGTTAGTAGACCAGGTTCATTTATACAAGGGACAAAATCTACATAATAATCACACCCTTCAAGTTCTTCACTGGGGGCATAAGATCACCATGCTGTCGTTGAATATATTGTCTTCATACAAATGATATATAGCCTGTTCTGAGAGCCGCACAGGTGAAATGAACCTCATGCAGAAGTACGACAATAATTCATTAAAGGAAAACATTCACATTGGCTTCGTATGCTGCAGATTGCAATGAACAAGTCTCTATTCTAGTAATGAGAGGATATTTAGAATTGATTTTAGAATGATCAAACAGATTTGAGGTGTTTAGCAAAACAAAAAAACAAAAAATTTTTGATTAAATCTTATCCAATGTGTTAAGAACTGATTAAATCCATAATTCTCATTTTCTTGAATTCTAATTTAATCACTTTTGGAGAACTAGTATAAAGTACGTGCGTTGCACGAGAATATAGTCGAGAGAAATATTTGAGGTGATATTATTATCTTACTTGGGATAAAAAATAATGTAATTCAATTATGTTCTCATTTTTTGTGACTTTTTTAGAAAAAAAAATATATATTTGATGATCGCAATTGTAATCAAATCAATGTTTAAAAATATTCTTTATAGGCTTTGGATTGAAGAAATATTTGATAGTAACGTTGAAAATAAAAGCAAATAGAGAAATTAAAAACTACGTCTTTGTTTTTGTAAATTATTAAATTGGTTTATGGTTAAGATTTGTAATTTTCAAGATCAGGTTCTTTGCGTTTTGTCAATAAGAAACGCAAAACACCCGGTCTTCAACCGCAATAACCGAACATATTTTCAGTTCAAATTTGCACCATATTTGAGCCTTGTTTTTTTTATGCATATTTAACCCTATTTTTTGTTTTCCTAACAATTTTTTGTCTCTTAATTGATTTTTCACGTATTTCAGTTTCTTTATTTAGTTTTTGTTTTTTCAGTTAACCTAAAATGAAGAAAGAAAATTAAAGTTCTGATTAACCAGTTTAATATCTAATATTTATTTTATTTTAACTAAATTAAAAGAAAATAATAAAGCAATTTTTTTGTTATGTTTTTATTTCTCATCACACTTTTCATTTTCAATGTATAGGATAGATTCATTATATAATATTATTTTAATTTCATCAAAATTTTAAAAGGATTAATAAAAGATGGATAAAAATGTAATTAACGGAAGACATAATCGTCCAAATTTTTTTTTATAAGATTCATACTTTTAGAGGTACTGCGCGTGCATACACCCACACACACAAATACATATATATAAATATATTTTTAACAACTACAAATTTTATTTCTCAGTATGTAAATGTTGGTTTAGATTAGGGAATGTATAGTTGTTATTGGAATAACTGACGGAATGTAAAAACCCAAAATGATAACACAATTAGTAATTAATAGTAGTATTTATGAAAGGGTAATAATAGAGTAGTATTTATGAAAGGGTAGGGTCAAATGGAGTAGTAATTATTAAATGGTAGGATTGTTATTAGAGTGATTAACGAAGAGCAAAAATGGAATAAAAAGATTTACAAAATTCGTACTTATTATTTTATAATAATAATTTCATCAAAATTAAAAAAGGAGTAATAAAAGAAGGGTAAGAATGTAATTGACGTAATTAACGGAAGACATAATCGTCAAAAAATAATTTATAAGATTCATATTTTTAGAGGCACTGCGCGCTCATACACCCACACACTCGCATACATATATATAAATATATTTTTAATAACTACACATTTTGTTTCTCAATATGTAAATATTGGTTTAAATTAGGGAATGTAAAGTTGTTATTGGAATAACTGACGGAGGGTAAAATCCAAAATAATTACACAATTAGTAATTAACAATAGTATTTATGAAAATGATATGGTAATAATGGTGGAGCCTTTATGAAAGGGTAGGGTAATAATGAAGTAGTAATTATTAAAGGGTAGAATTGTTATTAGAGTGATTAACGAAGGGCAAAAATGGAATAAAAAGATTTACAAGATTCATACTTTTATAGGTAGTACAGTATATATTATGTTTGACCAAAAAAGTTACCAAAATATCCTTACATGTAAAAACAACTATTAAATGCTCCGATTCAATTTGAATACACTATATGGTAATTTTGCCACACTAAACCTACTCTTAACCGGCTGTTGCATATTAGTCCCCTCAGAACAGACGTGATGAAGAGAGATATTTTATTCCTTTTAATGAGCCGGCTTGTACTCTGCGTATCCTTAGGAGTCAGGTGATCCCTCGCCATATTGCATTAGGTGATCTCTCACGCAAAGTGCCTTTCTCGAGTGAGGAAGTCGTCTTTTTTTTCTTTGCTAGAATAGGGGTAAAGAGAAAGAAAGAGACACATGTTGCCAATAAAGTTGCACTATTTCTGTTGAAGATGAGTCAATGTGACAGATACCAACAACTAAGATTGATGCCACGAAAAACACTGACCCAAACAGAGCCTAGGCGTGCCCCGAGCAAGGGGGGACGACGCTGCTGCTAACTTCAGACGAGGCGTCGTTTGGTCAGGATGCACCCAGCTTGGGTAACAGAAGGATATCCGGATACCACTGCAAAACTCGGGCCAAAAATGGGAGAGAGATGGTTTGACAGTAGTTGCAGTGGTTTAGTAGCAACTGGCTTTTGGAGAGCCGCACTGGCTGGCTGGTGGCATCAGAAGTAGCAGGGCCAAGGTCGACTACGAGTACGACAGCCATGGTGATTCAGTCCAAGTAGCTCAGCATCCAGCAATGCTCATCTCAGGAACAAGTATGGACTATTTTTTCATGGAGATTTGCCCTTTTTTGTTAAATTTTATCGATTTGGAGATCGAATTTTGCGTGCCTTCAAGCTTTCTTTTCATTGCAAAGATGTCTGGGTCTATGTTCACCAAGGGAAGAAGACCAATATTTGATATTCATAGCCCTTCTATATGAATGCTTTATACGCAAATTCCTCAATATAACTTGTAAACACGCTTTGTCCAACAAAATGAAAGAAAATCCATTGGTAACCTGTGCTACTTTTGGAGCATATGATCATTGTCATGACAAACTGGAACAAAATTTCCTCGTAAAACGTCCCCATCGGTACATTTCATTGACAAATCTATCTACAACAGCGTTCACAAGCAATTGTATAATATTACCAGAAAGCAAAGTTTTGCCAATCCATCCTTCAGCAAATGACACTCAAGTTCCACTGTGTTCGCGTCACTGTTCAGTCACAACGGCCAAATATGGGTTGCTAAGCATCAGAAAATAATTTTCGAGCCTATCAGAAAGAAAAATAATCATGGAGTGGGAAAGGGATTCATTAAGTTTTGCTTACTTACCTTTTGAGAAAAGCCTTAAAGTCAACCTAGTCGCGGAATGGCGTGAGATCAATTGCGAACTGTTGCTTCCCCTTTGTAACCCTCTTAAGGAGGGTAGTAAAGAAAAGGAAGGTCATTATTTAGATTAAAACAGCAAAAAATAACGATAACAAAACAGATTGCACTTAGATGAGGGAAGAATCCGAAAAAGACGGTAGCCACTATTACATATGCTTTGCCTAGTCCTCACAAAGTGCATTCGAGCATCCATATATAATCTATAGCATTCAATAAAAACCAAATATTGCTTACAAAGAATCATATAAAGGACAGTGTACTACCAAAACATTCTTCCAAAGATTAAACTCGTCGATACATCAACAAAACATAGTAATCGCGAGTAAGGAATGTGGGCACACGTGATGCATGAGCAAACAAGAAAAGGATTAAGTATGAGATATACATGGAAGGAAGAACAGCAACGGAAAAGCTATTGAGTAATAGATTAATAGACCTAAAGAACTGTGGGGAAATAAGTTGTACAAATCTGCACATGATTGGTTTCTGCAATCGTTAGCAAAAATAGAAAATACGATATTTACGGCAGCTGCATAAACTGTAGTAAGAAACACAAAAAGACTGAAGATTGAGAGAGAATATAATACTCCTCACTCTATAAAGAGAAAACCTGTCTGAAAAGAATTTTGTCAAACCAGAGTCGAAGTGGGTACCGGGGAAAAAAAAAAAAAAGAAGACCAGTTCAATATGCAAATATCAAGGAAACATGCAGATTTGTTAAAGGTATGGTTCTTAGTTCAACTCATGCAAGATGAAGGAGTTGCTCCCCCCGTCCCACAGCTCACCACTGCTCCCCATTATCATGGGCGACTGTTTGGAATCAAAAAGAAAACTGCCTCTGCCTCACGTTTAATGAGGAGAAGAAGTAGAGGCACAATTGTGACACCTCAAATTCCATAAAGAGAATAGGTTGGTAACATTTTATTAGTATATAGGGAAGGGTATAAAAGGCAAACCCAATGTTCAGTCCATAATCCTGCTCTCCCTTAGGCCTTAATATATATTAGACAGAAGAAAGTTGGCTGGCGACACCTGAGCGCTATTTGATACTCCCTCCATTTCTAGAAAGAAGTCAATATGATCCTTTTTCTCATACAATTCATAGGATAGTTATTTAAATACATAATTGTTGACGAGAAAGTAAGTTTTAGCATTTATTTAACTTCCCAAGTAGTCATTCTTTAGATTATACTCACAGTTAGGAGAAGAAATCCCTTCCAAAACTATCCTCGCCTTGTCAAAAAAGTTAAAGGTGACACACTTTTGTTAAGGACTGAGGAGAGCAGATTTTTAAATCATGAAAGCTTTTATATGGACCTATGGTTAAACTACAAAGACTTAGGCCAGCATGGTCCTGAGTGAGAGAATCAAACATTCTATGATGCAGCTCAAGAACAATTGCCTTCATACAAGACACGCACAGAAATGTAACCATTCATTTCGAAAATGCTGCAGAAAACTTACAGCAATTGCCACCAGCTCCCCAAGTAGTTCCTCTAAATGGCGTAGAGGCTGTTTCAGTAGCAAAGAGAGGCACATAAATTAGGCCCACAGGTAACTAATCTACTGGTTTTCTTCAGCTGATTGAAACTCACCCATTGTGTTGGACCGTCAACTGGAGCATTTAGGGGATCATCATGCACCTACGAGAGGAGAACTCTTAGGTCTAAAATTGCAGAAACTTCATGAGGAAAAGAGCCATGAAAATGGAACATTAGCAAGTGAAAAATAATGCTCTCAAGTTCGCAAAGTCTATGTTCTACAATTTCAAACACTTCACACCAAAACACACAAAAGGCAGCATAAACAGAAAGTATATTACATCAACGGTATAATTAATCACGACAATAACATGGTTCAACGAGAGCAAGAACAGGAAATTCAAAATTCAAAGTATATATAAAAGCTAGTCTGTGCAAAATATATTTTCCACTGTCAGCTAATAGTAAGATACCAACCATTGCCCACTAAATTCGCCCAAAGGGCAATGAATCTCTGTGAGATATGCGAATTTGCGCTCCCAAGTAGGGGGTTCATGGGAGCAATGCTCAAGGTAAGTTGGGAGAACAAGTCTAAGGTAAGGAGAGATCTCACATATGGCAGCAGCTTACAGATGAAATAAGCTGGATTATGATGGGTCTCTATCACTTTTCAACACTCTTACTATCAAATGACATTTTGATCAAAGAAACCCTAATTAGAAAGCAATTTCCACAGAAAAGCATACATCTATTCAATAAAATTCTGGATCTATTCCGTTCCGAATATATGAATTTAAAACATCAATTAGAACATATTCGGATTTCTTACCTCCATGAAAATCCCATCCACTCCAACAGCAACTGCTGTCCTTGCAATGCAAGGTATCAATTCACGAAGACCTCCACTGGCAACACCACCACCTTCCAACTATTATGAGAAATTTATAAACGTTTCTCATTAATATAGAACATAAAACTTCACATACAAATATTAAGGAACTAACAACTAACTTAAATGATGACAAAAAAGAATAACCAAATGGAATCAACAAAGACAATAAATTTCTAGAAGAAAAGGTTTAAACCAAAGTTGAACATAGGATTGCAAATCTTGAGATGAGCAAAGTCGATAAATATACTCCACTGTAAAAATTGCCTGAACAGGACGTATCAAGAGAATTTGTGATAACGATGTTTTATTTTGTCCTTCCCTCGCTCTCCCCCTCTCTAGGTTCAAGCATCCCAATGCAGCAAAAGAAGTAATATAAGTCCTTACGGCAACAATAACGGTGACAACGACGACAACGTCGACAACATAAATCAGATTCCAGAACAACCATCTCTTGGAATGCAGCAAGACCCATAATGATGCATTAAAAAGCTAGTACACATTTTTTAGATTAGGGACATATGCTTGTCTAACATGGTATTAGAGATAGCGTCTATTAGGAGATCTTGGATTCAGGTCTCTCCTTGTAAGTTTAGTTGCCTAACAGCTTGGGCTTTAGGGTGTCCCAGAGGGGGTTGTTTTGAAGCCTATATCAGCCTCACTGCAATCCATCATGATGCAGGACCTGCCCAAGCAGAGGTCTAACTTACGGGTACATAATAAGGCAACAATCTTCTGTCTAGCAGTATGATTGTAATGCCAGAGTGTAAACCCTGGTGCAGTGGTAAGGTTGCTCAATGGTGACCTGAACCTGCCTGATCAAAACACAAAAAGCATATTTGTAGTAGTGGAACTAAAGTCGTATCAACATAAACTGCTGTAACAGCCTCTTGACTGGACCAACATTGTACTGATTGCATTGTCATTAGGTTGCCTAATGGCACCATTCAGCCTGTGAGGACCACACCTCAACCATGTATGCCTTCGAGTTGAATAGAGTTAGTAATGATATGGTGTTGGCAGAATTAAAAGGACTGGTTTAACACATACCTGTCAAGATTATGTACTAATTATATGTTTTTGACCAATTAACTGCCAAACAAAATGAGCAGGCTGATTTTCAATGAACTAAAAAGTTGCGCTTAATCATGTATACTACCGGTTAAAAAGAACTGCTCTAGACAACAACGCTTCTTCTAAGACATGAGCTATAAGATGGTCCTCACCTTCCTACCAGCAGGTTGTTGTAATGAGTGTGTGACATCAGCTACCTGCATCAAAATACTTCAGTCAAACTGGTCAAGTCCATTGGAAAATAGTACGTGACCACAAGCAGCAGGCATCAGGAAAATAAAATTTGAGTATTCCTACCCTTTTTCAGAAGATCATAACCAATGTACTTACAATAGGGCAATTTGCTTCCCTCATCCACTCGAAGTTGCGTGGGTCAACAATCAAATCGTCTGCATTACAGAGCAGTTCTACTACATTAATGATGGGTAAAACACATTAAGTAATGCATCAATATGTATTGCATCCCTATTGCAAACTACGTCCTCTGGTTTGAAAGCTCAAACTTCACATAAGTCTAAATAGCTCTAATTCATGCAAGTTCAAAAGACACAAAGTTTCACTTTAAGATTAGACTTAAGCCATAGGTGGTTACAAAGCTAGTTGGAGTAATCCACTGAGGTGCAAGCTCCAAAAATGAGTAACATACTGAAACTCACTATTCCACATACAACAAGCACATTTACTCGCATCTCCCACTTCTGTGAAAGAGAAGACAATGGAATTTTACTGCAAGGGAAGTTCCATTGCAGAAAGCTTCGCAGCTGCACGTGCCCTTCCGACATGACACATACTCATCGTTTTTCTTTTTTTCTAGACAAGTGTGTGCCACATCCTGCATCCATCCTTAAGGGCCTTTAGAGTTCACACCCCATATGGATATGTACAATAGATAAAGCGTCATATCCACCAATTTGTCCATGTTAGTGGAACTAAGCAGTGGATAACTGTTCCAAACCGAGAGACATATAGGAAAAAGTGTGAAATATAGAATGACTTACTATAGCCAAACATAGTCCCTCTCTCACAAACCATAACATTTTGATTTCCGGCCAGTCTAACCTTTTCAGCTGAATTCACCATGACCTGCGAATAAGTCGATAAGGCATGTTGTTTCGTCAAAAGCCATTATCGCATCTATAAAGGACGTGGTAGATATAAATAAAAAAGAATCATGCTGATGAAGCTTTAAACAGGTACTGAAGGGTAAATAGTTTATCTTACAGTAGGAGCACAGAACTGGCCTTTCTTTATATTGATAATCTTTCCGGTTTTGGCAGCTGCAACTAGAAGATCGGTCTGTCATCCAATAGACCATAAAACCTATTAATAAAAATATCCTGATACAATAGCTATAAAATAGGACATTAATGTACTGATGACCTCATTCATGCAATTTAATGATAAGATAACATCGAGTCATGGAGAATAACTAAGATCTATTGCTCTAACCTGCCGGCACAGAAAAGCTGGAATCTGAATGATATCGGCGACCCTGCCGACTGCATCACACTGAAAATTCATCTGATGTTAAGCACTAGCATAATAGGAACTATAACAGATACAATATATCAAATACTATGGTCAATGCCTTGGGGCAACTGTAACGTCATCATCTGATACCGCAAATCAGGCGCACCTTGCTCTCAAATGAGCCTCATGCACTGGGCACAAGGATCAAATAAAAGAAAGTAAACATAAAGATGTTGGGACCTGAGTGATGTCTCCAAACAAGTAAAGAGTACATTGAGGCTTGTTGATCAGTGACCTGAATAACTTCATGAACATCTGTCACTATAGGTATGTCATACGCCAGTTTCACTTTTTCAAGAATCTGCAACCAAATAAAAGTAACATGAATTCAGTGTCACTATAAGTATAAATTATGGGCTTTCTGGAACTTTGTTCCTCCCTATATGTACTTGATATAACATATTTCCCTAAGCTCATAGATACTGACATACAATTATTGCATCCTAGATTCTTCACTTACAGTTTAAACACTGCTATTAGAATAACTATATCTCAAACTTCAACTAAATGCTGAAATAAGTTTCCAAGGATTCGTCAAATGGACACTAGAATTAGCTCCGTTCTAGAATTATGATAATATGTATGCCAATAAGCATAACTGCGCGCGGGGCGGGGGGGAAGGGGATCTGAAAAGGTCCACCTACAATTGTAGCATAATCAAGAGCTCATAGTGACAAGAAAAAAAATATACTTTTTAGCTTTGCTATGTATAATACCTTCAAGCCCTCAGTAATGCCAGGACCCCGAAATGACTTTGAGGATGTTCGATTAGCTTTGTCAAAACTCGACTTGAAAACCAACTGCAACCCAAGTCTTAAAGAGAGAAATGAAAGTTAACAAAATACTGAAAATTATGCAATAGCTGTACAGCCAATATATTGCGTGTTTACCGGAATAGCTATGCAGAAAGGACCAGCGAAAGACATACTTTGACGTGATAGCCTTAATGTGCTCAGCCATACGTAGAACGTGCTCCTCCGATTCAATCACATTGGGACCTGCTAATAAGAAAAATGGTTCTGCTACCTGATACAAGGTTGGCAGCAAGTAGAATCAGTAAATTGGCCATGAAGTGCACAAGACTGTGCATATAGAAGGACAAAAACTATCTAAATACATACTTCATGCATTCAGAAGAAGTAGTAATATTCAAACCTTGAGCTTATCATATAGCATTGACGATGAATCCATATGTCTGGTTTATTCTTCTCTAGCCAGCTAAACCTTTATATACAAAGAAGTGATGCAGTTTATAAATGTCAAACACAAACTTCAAATTGGCAAAAAGAACTTAAATAATCACAGAAGAGCACATAAGGAATTTCCATCACAAAATAAAGATACGTACAGGATGTACATGATATCTTGAGTTGGTTAGAGTAAGAACAAGCTTAAAGTGCTGTACAAAAGTCTCAGAATTCCACAATCAGAATAGTGTAAGTTAAACAACATAACACCAACTTTCAAAAGTGAGATCCCCACAGGCAAGAGCAAGGCAGAGCTTTTCTGGCGTAGAATTAGTTCTAAAATTTTGGTATTTCCCGAATCCACAAGTTAAATACTGCGTCCAAAAAACTTCTTGTATTCTTGAGGTTGGAGGCTGCTTCTAGAGACACCATCTAGAATTTGGTAAAAATCTCAGCATATAATTGGACTCTAATGTCTCTGAGTTGTAGAGCCTTTGAGATGTCTCCACACTCGTAGATCTGCCAATTGATTATGTTATTATCTTGAGTGCCATCAACCAACCACCCGATGCATACCCCCACCCCACAGCGATCGATAATCCTAAACAGTTTATTAAGGGTGGGCAAGTCATACTTTTTTTTTCATGCCATAGCACTTCCAAAGCTTCCATTTCGTAATATGATCACTTTCTAGGAAGTACACCATATAGTTGATTGTCATTAACAATTTATCGCAGCAGGTCTGTGGAGAAAAATGTTTGAATAAAAAGAGTAATCAGAAAGACGTCAAATCAACACCCTCTGATGTTCTATCTCCACCACCGCTATGACTATGTTAAACTCACACAAAGCTTGATTTTTTTAGGGGAAAAAATAGAACTAACAAATGCAATCACGTAGCGACGTGGTACCTTAATCGACCGAACCAATGATGACAAGAAAAGAGTTCTTGAAAACACCATGTAGATGGTAAAAATATAATTTATATTGCAACTTCTACATTAAAGAAACAATATGAAATTTTATATTTGAAAGGTAGTATTTTTGTTTTTTTTCCTTTTCTAACCAATGAAGTTTTGCATACCACTCCTCGAGTCATCTACCTTATTCTACTAAAGCAATAATTAAATTCGTTTGCAAGATGTAAAGCAGCTTGCAGCAATAAATTCACGTCTTTGTTTATGTAAACTAACATAATTTACAAGCAACTGCTTCTCTAGGTATGCAGATTGACTTAATAACCGCCGGACCTCTCTAAGGATTACAGTCAAGTTCTAGTGGAAATATGCCCTCAAGCTTTGCAATACGATTCTTGGGTCTTCTTCTAACAACAACCTAGTTGTAGTCAACCTGAATTATAGCTAATGTAGTAGTGATTCAATGCTACCATTTGATTTTGGCAACAAAGACCAAAAGGGTATCAACAACTTTTTGCAAAGATGCACACAAGAAAAGAACCGCAGTTTATGGATATAACATCCTTGTACCACCAGTACCATCATATATACACAGAAAACTCAATGCATAATGCAGTAGATTACGAGCAGTTAGCGAAATTCGTTACCCAACTATAAAAGTTACCGGTTTTCTGGAATTCGAATATGTTTGTACATTTGTACGCAAGTGTAGAGATTAGAGAGGGAGAGAGTGTGTACTTGGTCGACACAGGCACGGTGGTTCCAAGCGTTGCAGTGGATTGCAGCAGTTTAGAGATCTGACTGGGAGGGAGGTACGTACGGTGTGGTTTTACAGTTTAACGACCGACATTTGGAGTATAGCGACAAAGAGACGATAAACTGTTGCTACAAATACAATTGAACTATTTTGTTTGGAGCTAAAAGCATTTTGGCACCCTTTTACTTCAGGCCAGTGTGCTAATCTCCTCTTGGTTTCAAAAGTCGTTCATTTAAATTGTTCTAAGATGATCTTTGGGAAGATTTAATTCAAAAAAGTCACTTATTTTTGCTAAAAAAAAAGGGTAAATGACCAAACTGTTTCGTGAATTATACATTGTTTTGCGCTTCACTCCCTACAATTTCATCTTTCATGTATTGCTCCATGAAAGATAAAAATTACAAATCGCTCCAAAATCCAATCACATTCAATTTCAAACTTTCAAGTTGCATGTGCACATCACTTGCCTTTTTTGCGAGGGCAAGATAGTACAAGCCTTACCAATTTTCCCACCCCCCACCAATTTCCCAACCCTTAAAATCGGATTCAAGTTTCATTCCAATCTCTATCCTCCGCCTCGATCCTCTATCTTTGGCATGCCACCTCCCTCGACCCTTTGCCTCCATTTTCACCCTCACGTGGTCTTTGCCCTTTATCCCTGGCTCAATGATGGTATAGGTAGCAACTCTTTTCTCTTTTTCCATTTTCTTCATCGCTATCAGCCTTTGAACTGTTGCTGCCTCTCTATCTTCAATGCTCCCCAAACGGTCATCATTGTCTAGGGATGGCAATTTAATCCGCACATGGCAAATCTCTGACCCATTCCGAACTGATTGAAGCGGGTTATTTTGACCGGATTATGGGGTGAGTATGGTATTTATTTTTTTAACTTACAGCGAGTACCGGTTGAGTTTGGTATTCTGCACAATCCACCCCGATATATGACCCACCGTTCTAAATTAATCCTACCCTAAACTATTATGAAATCACAGTCGTCCATCTGGTATTATAAATAGTTGTCACAGATAAGTGAGAACCCTACGTCTCTTACTTCTCTTCTTCTCTCGGTCTCTTCGACTCTTCTGCCGTCTGAAGCGCCTCAGTCTTCACCTCTTCTCTACCCCGCACTGTCACCCCTGCAACGCCACAAACCACCTCTACCTAACTATCACCAAAGACCATCACTGCCACCTAATAATCCACCACCGTCGTCTCTTCAAATCCCCTTTTATCGAGCGCCGTCTCCTTCTTCCGTTATTGTTCATGTCAAATCCCCCTCCACCAAACAAGCCACATATTTTTACAAGAACTTTCGGCACCCACTCGAAAAAAGGAAGATCTAGGGTATTTTCTCCCCCCCCCCCCCCCCTCTCTCTCTCTCTCTCACACACACGCGCGCGCACACAAAAATAAATACAGATGGATTCCAAAATTACGATTTCCATATCTATAGATAATGAAATTAAGGAAAGGAATTATGAAATTAATGTTTTAGGCATTTTTAGTTTTAGTAACTTCTAGGGCTTGATTTATATTTCCAGTTCTCAACTGCTGAAGCCACTGGATTCGAAGCGAGAAAAGCTGAGATGTTTGGAAAATTGTTTTGCTGCTTTGCTTTGCTGCATTTGGGAGCAAAAGCTTAGTATATTGAAAGCTTTAGGCTTTACATATCCATGGTTATTTCCCATAATCTCCAACTTCAACATCCTAGAAAACAACCCATATGTTACACCAAATACTGTAATTTATTTGAACAGTAATTTTACTTTTTTGACTTTGGTGGTGTAATGTATTAATCTCTCATTTGGGATGTTTGGACACTAATTTGATTTTCTCCTAGTTTATTTTTCGTAATTGTACAGTTTTTGTTACGAAACGTAGCGACTACGAAGCAATATATTGAAGAAAAAGGAAACAAGAAATTTAAAATAAACCAAACGCACAACACAAGAATTACGAGGTTCACCAATATGGCTACGTCCCCGGAGTATGACCAGATTTCGATTTCACTATTCAGCAGCGTTACAACCAAAATCTTAACCCCCACTTTATGTTGTGGTTTTCTCTCTTGACCCAAAACAATACAAGACCATGTATATTTATTTAGAGCTAAGATGTGATCTTTCTCTAAATAACCAATGTGGGACAAAACACTTATATACTTGGGCTAAGTTGTGACCTTCTTTCCTTAAGCAATGTGGGACAACCTCACAAAAACATGCTTTCGGGTCACTACCTCATTGTAACAACGTCTCTGGATTGAAATCAGGCTCCACATACAACAATCTCCCACTTGGAGACTGATACAACCCAATGCTGAAACTCCACACAAATGCTGGTCATACTCATCCAAGAAGCATCAACGAAGACTAATCAAAGTTGAGCATAAGCTCAACTTTTGCCTGTCAACCACCTTCGTTAACATGTCCGCGGGATTCTTGTTGCCTTCAATCTTCTCCAAGTTCAGTTGTCCATCCTCTAACAGAGATCGTATAAAGTGATACCTCAACTGAATATGCTTGGTCCTCGAATGAAATGCTGAGTTCTTGGCAAGATGTATTGCACTCTGACTATCAGTCCATAGCTTACAATCTACTTGCCCATATCCCAACTCTGTCAACAACCTCTGAAGCCAAATTATTTCCTTGCTTGCTTCTGTCACAGCAACATATTCTGCTTCTGTTGTAGACAATGCAACAATCTTCTGTAACTTAGAGATCCAGCTTACTGCAGTCCCTCCTACAGAAAAAACATATCCCGTGGTGCTTCTCCCGTTGTCTCTATCACCGCCATGGTCTGCATCTACATAGCCTCGCACATCTATGTTATTACCCTTAAAACATAAGCAGAACCTGGATGTTCCTCTCAAATACCTGAGAATCCACTTCACTGCTTGCCAATGTTCCTTTCCTGGGTTTGTCATGAATCTGCTCACATCTCCAACTGCATGTGCAATATCCGGCCTTGTACTGACCATGGCATACATGAGACTTCCCACAGCAGAGGTGTACGGTACCTGTGCCATGTATTCTTCATCCTCCCTGTTCTTGGGACTCAACTCCTTTGAAAGCTTGAAGTGAGCTGCTAAAGGAGTCGTCACAGGTTTAGAGGCATGCAAGTTAAATCTCCTCAAAACCTTCTCAATGCACTATTCCTGTGACAACCATAACTTCTTCTGTTTTTTATCTCTGGTTATCCTCATGCCAAGAAGTTGTTTTGCCTCTCCCAAGTCCTTCATAGAGAAATTACTTGCCAACTTCTTCTTGAGTTCATTAATCCTTCCCATGCTTGAACCTGCTACAAGCATATCATCTACATACAAAGTTAAAATAATGAAATCTTCACTATTAAACTTCTGAAAATAAACGCAGTGATCAGAGTCGCATCTAGTGAAGTTTGTCTGCTTCATGAAACTGTCAAACTTCAAATACCACTGTCTAGGAGCTTGCTTTAGGCCATACAAGCTCCTCTTCAACCTGCAAAACATTCCCTCCTTACCCTTGACTTCAAACCCCTCTGGCTGATGCATGTAGATTTCTTCCTCCAAATCCCCATGGAGAAATGCTGTCTTAACATCCAGCTGCTCCAGATGTAAGTCTTCTATAGCTACAATGCTCAATATCGTACGAATTGAAGTCATCTTCACAACAGGAGAGAAGATTTCTTGGAAATCAATACCTTTCCTCTGCCGATACCCTTTCACAACTAGTCTTGCCTTGTATCTCTTTGTTCCTCCAGCTTCATTTTTAATCCTGTATACCCATTTATTGTACAGAACATTTTTACCTGCAGGGAGCTTTACCAAATCCCAAGTTTGGTTTTGCTCAAGTGAAGCCATCTCATCTTTCATGGCTTGCTCCCACTGTAACCTGGATTTATCTTGTATCGCTTCTTGATAACATTCTGGCTCACCAGAATCAGTATACAAAATATAATCGAGGGGAAGACAAAGTCTGTCAGGAGCTTTCCTTACCCGACTACTTTTTCTGAGGTTAAGAGTTTCAGGCACTTGTTGTTGATCACCAGCTCCAATTTCAGTATCAATTGTCTCATCAAGGACTTCTGGACTTTCTATCCTGGGTATCCGTCCATCTTCTGGCTCATCAAGTTCCATGTATTCCTTGTCTTCTCTTTCAATTCCATGTTCTTGTAACCTATGCTTATACAACCGTGATTCATCGAATATGACATCCCTACTCCTGATGATTTTGTTATGTTCGTAGTCCCACAAACGATAACCATATTCATCACCTCCATATCCAATAAATACACACTTCTGAGATTTAGAGTCAAGTTTCTTCCTCTCTTCTTTATCAATATGAGCATAAGTAATACATCCAAAAACTCTCAGAAAAGAATAATTTACTGGTTTACCTGACCATTCTTCTTCAGGAATACCACCATTGAGAGCACTGGCTGGACTTCTGTTAATTAAATATACGGCAGTATCCACAGCTGCTGCCCAGAACTGTAAAGGTAAATTAGCATGTATTCTCATACACCTTGCTCGTTCCATGATGGTTCGATTCATCCTCTCTGCCAAGCCATTTTCTTGAGGTGTCCTCTTAACAGTTCTTATTAACCTGATACCATTATTGGAACAATATTCTTGGAACCCTCCATCACGATACTCACCCCCATTGTCAGATTTTAGGCATTTTACTTTGTTCCCTGTTTCATTCTCAACAAGAGCTTTCCACTTCTTAAAAGTGTGATAAACATCAGATTTCTGTTTGATGGCATATATCCAGGTCTTTCTACTAGCATCATCTATAAAAGAAACAAAGTAGAAATTACCTCCAAGAGACTTTACTGTAGTAGGTCCGCAAACATCCGTATGAACTAACTCCAGTCTTTCAGTCTTCCTCTCTTTACCATCCTTCCGAAAACTGACCCGCTTTTGCTTTCCATAGACACAACCCTCACAGAAATCCAACTGAATGTTCTTCATCCCTGGCAATGCATTCTTTGAGTGCAGAATTTTCATACCACTCTCACTCAAATGTCCCAACCTGTGATGCCATAATGTGGTTCTCTGATTTTCTGTAAAAGCCAAAGAGATAGAGTGGTTATGGGTACCTGAAAGAGTATATAGGGTTCCTACTCTTTCTCCTCTTGCTACCACCATCGACCCTTTGGTCACCTTCCACTGTTTTTCACCAAATGCCACAAAATAGCCTTCACGATCCAACCCGCTGACGGATATAAGGTTCTTCTGCAGTTCTGGAATATGTCTAACATCATTCAAAATTAGGGTTCCTCCATTTGACAGTTTAATTTTGACTTTTCCCTTTCCAACAATGCTGCACCGATATCCATTCCCGACAGTCACATGTCCATAATCACCATGAACATAATCACTGAAACAATCCCTATGAGGTGTACAATGAATCGAGGCTCCTGAGTCTACATACCACACTTTGGAATTATCATCCACTGTAGCAGAAAGACATAAATCGTCATATGTCCGTTCGTTTGAACTTACCATGTTTGCCCCTTCATCATCACCTTGTCTTCCCCCTGCTCCCTTTTTCTTCTTTGGTTTTGTACAATCATTCTTCTTATGACCCTCCTTATTACAATTCCAGCATACTATGGTTCTCCCTTTGGACTTCGACTTGCCTCTTGATTTTGATCTTCCTCTTGTAGGACTTCTTCCCCTGTTATTCTGCTTGTTATTCTGTCTACCTCTGGATTCCACGGACAAAGCAGTACTAGATGATATACCATCACCAATTGTCTTTCTCCGCATTTCATCATTCATCACAGAACTCACAACATCATTAAGTGTTAGCGTTCCAGAGATAGTAGAATTACTCACTGTCGTCACCAAGTTATTCCAACTATCAGGCAGTGAACACAGAAACAACAAAGCCCTAATTTCATCATCAAAATTAATGCCGACAGATTCCAATTGATTTGTAACACCGTTAAAATCATTTAAATGATCAACAACAGAACCATTTTCAGACATTCTCATATTAAACAGTTTCTTCATGAGAAATACCTTATTCGAAGCAGAAGGTTTTTCGTATAATTTCTCCAATGCTTTCATCACAGCAGCAGTAGTTTTTTCCTTGGAGATATTGAATGCTACTTGTGGGGTTAGGCTAAGTCTTACTGTAGCCAGCGCCTTTCTGTCCAAAATCGCCCACTCACTCGCATTCATCGCTTCAGGTTTCTCTCCCACCAGCGGTAGATACAGATCCTTCTGATACAAGTAGTCTTCAACTTGCATCTTCCACCACTGGAAATTCATACCATTAAACTTCTCGATCTTTCCTTTACCTTCTTCGGCCATTGCTCCCACTCAAACGTAGAACCTATGTGAGTAAGACTCGAACCCAAGCTCTGGTACCAGTTGTTACGAAACGCAGCGACTACGAAGCAATATATTGAAGAAAAAAGAAACGAGAAATTTAAAATAAACCAAACGCACAACACAAGAATTACGAGGTTCACCAATATGGCTACGTCCCCGGAGTATGACCAGATTTCGATTTCACTATTCAGCAGCGTTACAACCAAAATCTTAACCCCCACTTTATGTTGTGGTTTTCTCTCTTGACCCAAAACAATACAAGACCATGTATATTTATTTAGAGCTAAGATGTGATCTTTCTCTAAATAACCAATGTGGGACAAAACACTTATATACTTGGGCTAAGTTGTGACCTTCTTTCCTTAAGCAATGTGGGACAACCTCACAAAAACATGCTTTCGGGTCACTACCTCATTGTAACAACGTCTCTGGATTGAAATCAGGCTCCACATACAACAGTTTTACAATGCAGATATGTAATACAGTTTTCTTGGCGGGTTTTTTTGAAAGTTTGTCGGTTCGGGGATGGTATTCCCTTACCTTGACCAGGCGGGCCGGGGTATTAGGACTAATGGGGCATGTACGGATTTTATAAGATTCCTATCCGACCCGCCCCCGTAGGCATTCCTATCATTGCCACCTCTGACGTCAGACTTCGGTAGGTTGCGGGTCTGGGAAGAAGGAATATTGTACATGGGGAGTTGGCGGTGGATAGTGTGGTGGTGTAACAGGTGGCGGGGCTGCATCTATGGCAGAGACAACAATCGAGCTAGCAAAAGAGCGATATTCTATGTACTATATGTATACCTACCCTAATTTTGTGATCCATATACTAATTGAATTGAGAAGCTTGTGACAATTAACGGGACACGGGGTGGCGTGGAGGGAGGGTTGGTATCGTGGTGTGGAGGCTGTCGAAGAACATATTAACTAGGGAGGGGGGGGGGGGGGGTTGTGTTTGAGAATAATGCTAAGTTACGTTGCCATTCAATTAGGTCTACAAATGGCACATGTCTTGTACATGACCAATTTATTGTTATGTTTGGACAGACGTTGGGTTTTAGAGCTGTTTGTAATCGTTTGCGCATTACTAAGAACATTTTTTGAAGTTAAAAAAATTACAAGGACTATAATTAGATTATTGAAATTATTATCTTTCAATATGTTAATACGATGTGGTTAAGCCAATTAAATTATGCCACTTATTTTGATGAGATGGTTTGGCCAATGAAAGTACATCATGCTTGAAGTTTCTCCAATATATAATACTATCTCCTAAATATGACATATGTTGTGGCACAAAATTAAAACATAATTATCAAGAAGGTACAATCTTAATTATAACAAGACTCTCGTTAATATTTACCACTATAAATAAGACCTGAACCCCGGTGAGAAGACACTAGTTTAAATCAAGCAAGATCGGAAGTATGCCAGCTTCAAAGCTCCAACGCTTTGAAGGATTTTCCTTACAAATCTCCAAACCCAAGATACTAAAATTGACTTTACAATTCACGCAGTCTTTCTTGCAACTCAGAAAAGACCCTAAAACTAAAGTTTCGGTCAAGAGAAGAATGAACTAAGGGGACACTATCTTTGTTGAGAAATTGTATTCCTTCCTCTTGAAATCGATTATATTTGTCGCTATCTGAAAAACTTTTTATTTGCATAGTTGAAGAACTATTTACTCCTTTAGCCATAAATAAGAAATGTGGCTTATTGCCATCTATGAATTCTTATAATATTCCACTTTCACATGAAAAAATATCACATAGTGAATTTCAAGGCTTAATTTCACCCAGCACCCTGTACTTAGGGGTCAATTGCACCCAGCACCCCATAGTTTTAATTTTGGCACCCAGCACCAAATGACGGTCAAACTGGCCTTTGACCATACGTCTGTTACTTTTTAAGGGGCAAAATGGTCTTTTTATCTGTTATCTCCACCTTTCGTCCACGTCAGCTCCAAATGGGCCCAATAATTAACATCAGACCCTCCACGTCATTTCCTCACCATTTTTCTCTCCCAAACTATTCATCTTCCCAACCAATATCAAAACGTGCGGCCACCTTCTCCGACCGAAACCATTGCCTGACGAGCCATCGCCTCTGACCGAAGCCACTGCCCGGTGTGCCACCATCCCCGCCACCACTCTCTCCATCATCACGACCCACGACCAGCCATAACTACCCACAACCACCAATCCTGAAACCCACGGCAGCCCCTCCAATTGAATCGCGGCCACCAACGCCTATCGTTGATGACCGCCGCCTCTGCCACAAATCCCTCACCCACGACCACCCACAACCACCAATCCCTCCCTCACCCACGGTCACCACCTCAAACCGAATGACGACCACCAATAACGGGCGTTCGACCAACGGTGACCATTCAATGAGCCATTATCGCCTCCAATCGAACGACCATCAGACACTCCCCCTGCCTACCGCCGTAATCACGACATACCCAATCACCCCATCACGCGATCTCCGGCGAGCACAATCAGCCACTGGACAACATCATCACCACATAATCAGTGGTCCAAATCGAGGGTAAGAATGACAGGTCAGGCTAGGTGAAGAGGACGTGGGGACACGCTGGACGCCAAAGACCGCGGCGATGCTCGAGGTGGGTTCTTGGTGCACGGTGGTTGGGGAAACTGAGAGAAACAGAGAAGAGAGAGAGAGAAGATAGAGAGAGAGAGGGGAAAGAGAGAGAAAATGGGGAAGAGAGAAATGACGTTGGGCTTAGGGGGTTGGAGCTGACTAGGATTTCATGGATGAAAAGACCATTTTGCCCTTAAAAAAGTTAACAGACGTTTGGTCAAAGGCCATTTTGACCGTCAATTGGTGTTAGATACCAAGTTTTTTAAATTTTTGGTGCTGGGTGCCAAAATTAAAACTATGGGGTGCTGGGTGCAATTGACCCCTAAGTACAGGGTGCTGGGTGAAATTAAGCCGAATTTCAATGAGAACTGATTTCTTTTGCTCACTCTTTTGGACGTCTATAGCCTTAGAATAATAGTTTCCGATAAAAAAATAAGTAAACATATAATCATAAATAATTGTTTAAACAGTGCCATGTTGCGTGTAGAAGAAAGGCCAGCCTAACGCGGTAGCGTTGTTCAAAGGAATGATGATTGTAATAGTTGTCATATAATTGAAGAACTGGAGCATTTATTTTCACACATTAACATATCTTTTTAGCAATAAATACTGTTATAGACTCGAAAATTATCCTAATCGTTTCCATGCTCACACTCTATAACATAAAGTTTTTAACCGTAACGAGCGTGTGATAGAATATCGCTAAGAAAAATAAACATTCAGAAATAACATACACGTATTCCTTTGCATTTCCCGAAGTGCCGTCCCCAGCTAGATCATGCAATCTCTACGTGGTGTGGGTGAGCTCGTGCATCATCATCTCTCTCGTCCCCAGGATAATGTAGATTATATGTGTTAGCCACAACACTGCATTGATTCACGAACGAAGAAGAGAACAAGTTGCAAAGGAAATTCACAAGAAACCACCTTCTCTGAATTTATTATCATTAAAACAAGATTGTAGCCGAACTTTTTCTTTTCGGAATTAACGCCATGTATATTTTTTACTTTTATCAAATATACGTAAGCTTGGAGCTTTATATGTTTTATTCCGATATAGTCGACTTAAAATAAAAACATGCGTCATTAAACAATCTCCTTTTCACAAAAGTAACAATAAAGATAATTCAAGTGTTATTACTCGATCGATCATTTCCAAAGCTTAGACATATGATATAGACCGAATTGAGACATATTATAAACGTCCTTAAGACCAAATTTATATCAACATGACAATACATAAAGAGAGAATGCAAAAGGGGATCAACAAAAACCAAAATAGCCAATAACCATCAATAGATCATCTCAAAAAACTAAAATCCACAAGGGAGATAAATTATGTTAAATCAAACTCTAATCTCATCGGTTATAACATGGGATAAGATAAATAAGTATATACACCCAGCAACGACATATTTTCCATCAACCGATCGTCAGTTCTAATATGGCCGAGCGACATCTCTGCTGGTTGTACTGATCAGGACTTAATTCTAGTGCGCCAACTTACATCTCGGCTAGTTGTACCGATCGGGACTTAATTCTAGTGCGCTTTAAGGTGGTTAAGGGATATGACCTAATGCTAGTACAGCTCAAGTAAAAGCTATTATATAGTCTCCCAGATGCAGAGGTCTAGTATTATATTCAGTTGGTGACGACCTTGTTTGAGTTTCTTGAGAGGTTGTGATCTTGTAGGGGTTCTTGGGTTGTGCAAAAGTGAACCAAACATCTTCTAATCTTCAAATTGACTAATGGAACTTTGTTGTAGGAGTAGGCAACAATCGAATCATCTTAAATCTTGTCTTCTTTTTGCGTGTGTGATTAAGTAACCGCACTTACAGTTAATTTGCAGTTCCATAAATTTTCAAACTAAGATTCTGGATATAACACTTCGTATTATTCTGATAGAATATGGAAGTAGAACCGGCTGTAAAGCATGTGCAGTGTAATTGCACATGAGGTGAATGATATATTTGGTACATGTAAGTCATGAGTTAGGGAATGGCAGAGTGGATTTTGGCTATAAATTAATTTTTTTTTGGTTGGACGGTAAGGGGTATCCTCGGGCCAGCTTTAGCGTCAACCGAGACTAAGTCCCCTCCCCGGGCGATCTTAAGGGCGCACCCCCCACATCGGCCTGGTGCATTCAGAGGAATTTTTATTCCTCTGGGTGCTGACCCCAAGGCTATAAATTAATTTGATTGTGATAATGGGCTTTCGGTGCCAAGTCATGTACTCAGTACTCACTAACATGTGCACGAGCAGACTTTCTAGGCTACAGCCAACCTAAAGGCACTGCAACCCACCAGCTCCGCGCTCCCCCCACCCCCAACCCCCCTCGCCCTCTAGACACCAACAGATATGATTGAGCACGATTCGGTTGGTTCCGTTTGGATGATGAATGTCAAACCAAACTGACCCACCATAGATTTAAGAAGGAAAGGAAGAAAGAAAGAAAAAAAAAACGAAATTGTAGTTGAACGGTTCGGTTTCAACGTTTTAGACTGATCAGATGGATTGACCGTTAGGGCTTGAAGTAATTTTTGGACTTATTTGGGCCTCTCCGTTGACTGTTTGGCATTTGTAATATACATAATTAAAAGTTTCTTGGAGCCTACCTACTGAAATTAAGTTAGAGTTTACTTATATATGTTTTGGTGAAATTCTTAGTATGGTAAAAATTAAATAATAACTAGGATTATATTAAAATTTATATATTTTTAATTAGATATATATAGGTTCGGCTTGGTTTGGTTTAGAACAGTTTCACAAAAACCGAACCAAACCAAACCAAACATCGGTTTGGAAAAAAATTAAATCAAACCGATTGTTTTTAAAATTGGTTTGTGATCAGCAGGTTTGGTCGATTCGGTTTGACTGGTTAGATTGGTTTGAACTTTTTAATTGCTCATCCCTACCAACAGACACATAAGTGTTAATATGTATGCATTTGTTGTGATGTTCTGTACAACTTTGGAACGCGTGGAACGGATTGGGCTATAAGGTGTTGGGGTTAATAAAGACCTTATTCTAAGATTACAAGTTATGTGAAACTATTTCCAACGCCAAATCGCCAATGATATGCGACTAAAAGAGGGCGGGAAGGGAAGACCAAGTTTTCCCTGTGGAGTTGGGACGACAAATCTTCCGTCCTTGAATGTACAAAACTAATCATTAGTTATCATGTTCTTGTTAATATATGCAAACGAACGAATATAAATCTAACGTGCATTAAAAGCATGAATATGAACCCCTAATTGTACCACCTTCGATCATCGTGAATGTGAATTAGGTCTTCTCTTCTCTCTAAAGATTAGAATGCTCTCAAAAAGCTGCAAGTATAAACTTAACCCCCCTTCTATAGGATGTACATTTCCTGCGTTTATTGATTACTAACCGTATTAATTACTAGCCATTATATGTAATTACAAGTAGGGCTTGTTGTTAAATTGAGAAACAACTAATCTGCTGTTATGTAAACTGACATACGGAGTCAAACAAAATTAAATCTTACGGTTCTAGCTAGTAAAGTGAGACAAGAGTTCAATCATTGGCATTATTATATATACTATGGAAAACGGATTCCTCAAATGGGGAAACAAGAGAATTTGAATGCACAGGCTGTTGTGTTTAGAGATCACCTTACAATTCTTTATTATTATAAGTGTGTGTGAATGCTGCATGGAACTGCATACAGATGCATGCCTCAGCTGAGGGTTAAAACGAACTGAAATAATAAAGAATCGTAAGTTGGCATGCGATTGCATACAGATGCATGGCGCCGAGAATTATAATGAACTGAAATGATCAAGGGTGGGTCAACCCTTTTAGTGAAAACATTTAAATGCTTAAACAAACAATGAAAGACAGATTAGGTTTCAAAATGACTCCGATGATCAACCAGCACAGAGCACATGTATATTATACAAAGATTTTGTAACATTCAGACACTTAATTATACAAAGACAACCCGTTAAACAGGTACTTTTACTGCGTACATGCATATGCAGAAGGAATAATTTGACTTTGTATCTGCAAAACATGGTTTCAACCCTTCATCATCATATTTATCTTGGATCATCATCATACCCACGTACCAGAGGAGTCCCTGCTAGCGCTCGATCGGGTATCACCAACACTTTAATTTGGCACCTTCAAGATTAGGAAATTAGTGAAGATACAAGAAAGATGCTTTATTATTTGCACTTATCCTAATTGATTTACCTTTAATTTTTCTACCCATATACTTATAGTTTGCCTCCAAAACTAAAAAGTAAGGAATATATACCAACTAAAAAGCTATGTACAATAATTACAACCTAGCAACAAGTATTATAACCAGTATAGAAAGCAGTAACCTACAAACCAAAACACCACGAAGGCACTGTCACAGCATGAGCGTGGATCAGGGAGGCAGAAGAGGGTCAGTGGTAGCAAACCATTCCTGCTTCAATTATATCCTTCACCTAGGTGGCTGAACCTGCTATACTGTATGTGGATTGCTTGTGTACCAAAAAAATATATCTTGAATATAAAAAAAATAAAATAGTTTCTTTGTCTAGACTTGTTTTTCGTAATCTTAGAACCAATTTCGTGATCTCGGGTGATTTGTGTTTGTTTTTGTAAATTCTCTTCACGAATTTACAAAATCATAAAGTCAGTTTTCGTAATCTTAGAACCAATTTCACGAATTTACTGTGTTATGATTCCGAGTTCCTTTTTTATTTGTAAGCAAATAATATTTCATTTTTTCTTTGATAGGTAAAAAGTCCAACCACCAAATTTTACCATGTGCTTGTATTCATTTGCTGTTTTATCCTCCTCCTAGGACACATCTACATATGTGTCCATAGTTCAATACGTGTCAGATGGGAAAAAAAAAATTAAATACACCACAACCATGTCCGAAATGTGCTAATGTCAAAGGTAAGGTTTAAATGAAAGTTGTATCACTAAGTAAGTCTAAAGAAGATATCTATTTTTAAATTATATATTATACTTATGTTGTATTATATTATATTATATCACTAAGTAAGTCTAACGAAGATATCTATTTTTACATTATATTATACTTATGTTGTATTGTTAATGTATTTTTTAGTGACAAGATAAGAAACAAATGTATTTGACATTGAATTAGATGCTTCGGCCTTAAACGAAAGCTTGGCCATGTGATTAATGGTCATGTTATCCTTAATTAAAGGCTTAAACGAAAGCTTGGCCATGTGATTAATGGTCATGTTATCCTTAATTAAAAGCCACACATGCTCGGTGGTCCCACCTATTTCAGAGAGAGTTCTTTTCGCTGTTCCTTCCCCCTGCCAACAACCCCAGCATTTGTGCTGTACGGACGTCCAATTCGCGGATACCTATCAACTGGAAAAAGTTTCTTTCCGAAGAACTGTTCTTGATCTCGCTAATTTGAGTGTTAAGTAATCTTCTCGAGAGTGATATAATGACTTAAAATTCTTGCAAAATTCCTAGTCTAGGGTGTGTGCTTTGCCTTTAATTTGCTTGAGAAGCTGAGGTAGTACGTACGAAGGATAAGATTATTTATTATATACTGTGATGGATAAAGATCATTTGTGTATAGTATCTCTGCTGCAGCAGTTCTAGTGTCAAAAGACTACTGCTAAAAATCCAGGATATAGCCTAACAATGTACCCAAAGTTGAAACAACCGAAATGCCCTTATTTTTTGATTTCTTGATGGTTTTTCTTTCGTTAATAATTTGCATTACTGCTCCATTTCTCGCGCCGGCCGTGGTGGTTGTGGGAGGGTGATCGTGGCGGCGATGGTGAATGAAGGGGAGAGGGGGACCGCCCGTCGCCGGGAAGAAGGGAGGGGCCAAATAGTGACATCGGGGTGAGGGATGTCGAGCTGAAAGAGAGAAAATCTGAATTTCTCTACCCTTAAAACAAAAGAAAACAAAATTCAGGGGCATTTCAGTCATTCCGCTTTCTGTATATTCCTAAGCTACTCAAGTGTGGATACACCCATAAATACACATATACATGTCCTTGTACACCCACCTACATGTACGTTAAACTTTAAATTTTAAAAAACCGAGCACATGAGGACCAATGCATACATACGGATACGGTACAGTATAAGTACACACATCCATCTTCCTACTCTCCTTACGGTTTATTCCTATTTCCTGCAATATTAATGTATAAAAATCTGCTTAAGATGAACCTTTTACTCATACTATACTATTCTTTAGAATAGAATTATCACAAATCGTGTAAATCTTATCTTGCCATGCACTCTTTGCTTCGAGATGGTGTTGTATCGCTTACTTTTGCAGCTGCGCATTATTCTGACAAAACTCATTTATTCTTTGGCATTACTACTAGTCAACGCTTGTAATTAACTTTCGCACTTCAATTCGATCCAAAATCAAATATCAAACGACGTACCATAACTCTTTCTCAGCATTTATAGCAAGTCACATAAATTAGGTAATTGTATTTGTTGAACTAATCTGAGGCAATTAGCAGTCAACAGTTTTTGCTTGAGAAATAAAATGCCATTACACAAGACTGATTTTGAAGTCAAAGCAAATTGTATTATTCAGTCAGAATAAGCATGATCACTTGGGAATGAAACCAGGACAAGGTTTGCGGTCTGAGGTCTCATAACACAGTAAAAGATCCTATTGGAAGTTACTTCTGAAGAAGGGAAAAGGAAAGGAACAGATGCACTTTTCCCCACAGCTGCTTCACTGAACAATTAAACCTTTCTATGCCAAGGACATTTTCTTCTCTTCTTGGGCTAAGTTTATGTCACTTTGAGCTTGAACTTGTGTCTCTTTGAGATGCCAGGATGGCATCTATGGCATCCTTTACTTGGGAAAGCTCGGGAGCTTTTCCACCTTGCACCGGCCATAACTCATCTGTTGCCAATACCTGGAAATTTTGTATATAGCAATCTGGTTATGATCTTCGTGATTAACGAATGGACACATGCACAAGAACTTGCTAAGTAATCAATCACCTTCACTTGTAACTGAAGGAACTTGACATAATTGATGGCTTTCTCTAACATGGTTACCAAATCAACCTGCATAAATAGTTTCAAGAAGCAGAAAATATTAGTAGATCATCACAAATTTTTGTCGCCAGCTAGTGTGTCTTTTACATTTAACAGAAGATAAGCAAATGAAATGATACCTTGGTACCATTAGGGACAAGATCCTGCAGTACCTTGAGCCGCTCACTTATGCGTTCTCTGCGATTCTGTAATCAAAGGCACTCTCTTGTAAACTCTCTTTTAGTGGTCACGCTTCAGCTTGGAAGCAAATTTTATGTACTTAGGATTGATCTTCGATTAACTTCACTTCAAACAGAAAGCAAATTAATTGTACCTTGGCTGCAACACTTTGTGGATCCTTGGATTGAGTTGACTTTGGTTTTGGGTTCTTTGTTGAATTTGTGCACTGCCTCTTGAAAGGTTGCATGCCTTCTCCCTGCAACTATTGGTCTCAGTAAATTCATTTTTGACCCAATTATATTCTTGATGCAATTGGGCCGGGAGTTAGAAATTACCGTATTGGGACGCTTAAGAAAGCACGCTTCTTGCATTCCATTCTCATGATCAAGGCTATCAGACGAGACTGCAGTTGCTTCATGGCCAAGCCATCCAAATGACTCCCCCCCATATGGGTTTTCTTTACTGCTGGCGCTTTGAATACAGCCGAAATTATCCAGCAGGCGTTCGTTGGTGGTGGCCCTCGGATTCAACTGGCTCTCGCCTTGATTGTAAACAATTTTGGGGTAAGAATTTTGCTCAAAGCTAAGCAATGATCCGCCAGCATGCATGAGACTGTCGTACTCGTTCTTGAAA
Organism: Escallonia rubra; assembly: GCA_033065855.1. Classification (NCBI taxonomy): domain Eukaryota; kingdom Viridiplantae; phylum Streptophyta; class Magnoliopsida; order Escalloniales; family Escalloniaceae; genus Escallonia; species Escallonia rubra. The sequence continues at coordinate 448,696 of JAVXUO010001034.1, read as the reverse complement.
TTGATAACAGAAGGAACTTCTTCGGGTTCGAAGCCATAAAATCCAGGAGAGGGGAGATCAGAAACTTGGATTGACGATTCTCCAAACAAATTTGCCAAGTATGTGTGGGACTGAACTAAGCTCGAGTTTGACTCATGCAGCGCTCGGTCCTTGGCAAGTGCCATTTCTGGACTAGTACGAACAAGCTAGGGTTTGAGCTACTAAGGCTGTACCACAAAGGAAACAGAAGTGGATAGCAAATATGAGAGAAGACAGTTGCTGAAAAGGGTCTATGTATAGCTTCAAACTTGGTTCTTTAAATTAATGGTGATAGGTTTCTTTTGGAATTTTTTGACTAAGAGAAGTAACACAAAAACTAAACAAAAGCCTAATTGTTATGGGAACAAGAAAATGCAATAAGTATAGATGTAAAGATGTAATGAATTATTTAATTTCATGATTGTATGGGGATTGTTAGCTGGCAGGCAGAGATTAATAGATGAAGAAGAGAGAAAGATAGAAGAAAGGAAAAATCAGCAAAAGCCTCGCCGGATCTCTCGCCATCCCACGTCTCAGATTCCACCCCCATCCCCCCCCCCCCCCCCCCCAACCCCTCACAAACTGTACTTCAAGTTTGAGGGTCCTTCGTACTTTCTTTCCTCCTCTTACTTAAGACATGGGAGATTGGAATCCATGAGCACGTGGATCAATCTGTATTTGTATATATTATGCTACATTCTACGTATAGCTAGGTGGCTGATCAAGCTGGTCATGGAATGCACATACACATTAATTGCACTTGCGGCTTAGGCAACTTGATTGGCATAGTTGAAGTCTAGCTCTAGCCCTTTTTTTTGACAAAGCAAGAAGCTCGAATTAATATAGATATGTTTAAAGAACTGCATTCAACTCTTCTCGTCTGTGAAGAGGCAAAGAGCAGCTTCCCATGCAAATTATATGTACAAGATACAAGATGCAATAAAGGGCAATGGAATGTGTTTTGTTAGTTAATTAGGGACAAAGTGTTTAAGACGTTTAATTGGTTAGAAAAGTGATGTAACAAAATATTTCAACACTCGATGGGCACATTGTAGGAGTGGTTATTCGTTTTTCAGGAGAAGGTCGGTGTTATCGTGCACATAATCTTATAGTTTCGGTAGCGTCACACCATGATCTGTTCCGACATGCGTTCTTGTAGTATCTCGCAACTAATATTTCAACACTCGATGGGCACATTGTAAGAATGGTTAGTCATTTTTACGAAGAAGGTCGGCGTTATCGTGCGCATAATCTTATAGTTTCGACAGCGTCACACCGTGTGTTCTGACATGCATTCGTGTAGTATCTCGTGACTAATATTTCAGATGATTACCATGCTCAGAAGAAAGGAATGCATGCATGCGCAATAAGAACCGAAATACAAAACCAGCACCATAAATCATCGACCCCGCTATTGTAACTCGTAATCATCTCTTTGAAGTAACGACTCGCGACATCTAATTCAAACTCTTAATCACTTAGACCTAAATCGTGAGACTCCATATAACTTGATTTTGACTTGTTTAATCAATTATCAACTGTTAATATCTCTTCAAATAGTTTTTTCCCCCATGTCAGAAATGCTCAGCCATAAATATAGCAAAAACTTAGTCTGTTGTTCATTAACACCCACATTATTTATAAATTTGGTTGCTTTTCTAGAACAATTAAGTATTACCATTCACAAACCCGATGAAGATTCATCCACATGCATGTTTTGTTTTTCAGACCATATAAATTGGGAAATTTCGAAAACTAGAGCTGGCATTGGAATAAGAGCAATTCCCTTGTCTCAAGGAGATTGTGTTTTTCCTCACCTTTCTGCTTGGAAACCCTTATCACAGCAGATCACCACCACACAAAACCCATGTTCATTTAAGGCCAAGGATCATTCCCCTTATCTTGCAAGACTAATTAAGTACTACACTAGCTTTTGTTATCATTCATTATTAAAGCCTGCCGTCTAGAACGACGTCGTAAGCTGATTAGGGAATCAACGGTCATTGTTAAAGTAAGCCACGGTTGTTGATTCCCCCAAAAAAGGACCTACATCTCGATCTCGAAAGGTGGAACCAGATTTAATTGGACGCGCTATCTGATCTAATGAATGAAATGTTAATGGAGTAAGTTGACCATTGGTAAGCCATTTCCATCTTGGTTGCAGCAGCCTATAGTTAAAGAAGGTCAAGTATGTACAAAATAATTTTACACATCTTGGCTTTGCAATAAGAGCAACTAGGCAAGATGGCAAAGATTTATTGTCAGTATTCAAAGTTCATAGAGATCGAGCAATGATCAACAAAGAAAGATGAGCAAGACTGAGGCATTGCCTTCAACGTAAACCATAGTTATAACAATTAGACCGGTCATTGAATCGGGGAAGGCATCAATTTATGATTTACTTTTTCAATAAGCGGTTCAACCAGTAGTTTTCAAGTAAATTAATTTAAGTATTTTAAAAATGTAAAAGAAAAATACTTATTAAAGCAAAATTATGAACGGAAGCCAGCAATCTGGACCGTATTGAAGAGGTTCCTGTGACACGGCATAGAAGAGTTACAATATTAAGAAACGAGGTCCAAGAATGAAGAAGGGGTAGAGTTATTGAATGAATGCGAGCTGTGGCTAATACCCGAGGCAAGCTTTGAGCCTTCAATTTTGCTTGCTCAACCCGGCATTTCGGCCAGCAATACAAGATAATGTTCAAATTTCAAGTTTAACGCTAACTACCGTGGTAAAATTCTTTGAATCTTCAAAATTTTAAACTCCGAAACTTTTAAAAATAATCAAAACGACGAAAACTAGTGTGAAAACAAAGTTTAGCTTTGTTTTTTTTTTTTTTTTTTTTTTAATCAAAGCAAAGTTTAGCTTTGTTGTTTGTTCACAAAGATGTATGATTGGTCAAGTGGCATCAAAGTGGTTTGATTAGTACTCCACATTGGACATCCCAAATTTAGTCCCCAGCCTTAGCAATTGTATTGACCTGAGAGTTTTTTTTACTAACTAGTGTACATGTGTATGCATGCGTGCTAACCTGGTCCAACCGGTAGGTTTAACCCAAAAATACGCCGAACCCGTCCAACTTATGTCAAATCATCCGGTTTAAGTGTATGTTTGATCCAAATAAAAAACCGGACCAATAAAACCACTGGTTAAATCGATTTAGCTTGTCGGTCTTGTTCTTATAACTAAGGCATAACTAAACAATAGCTACAGACCTTCAAGGCTTCCTGAAAATAAGCTAGCCACTTATGGAGCGTTAATCAGCCCACAACAACTGGTTGGTTGGGGTGTGCAAATGGTTCGGAGTACTCTTGTTGAGGTGGTTCCGGGAGGATATGTGGCAGGTCGCAAGTGTTTGTCCTCTCAAGCGGTTCGGACATTTGGTTTGCGGCGGAGGGTGTTGGTGGTGGTGTTGGAATATTTTAATAAAATAAAATGTACATTATAGCATTGTTATTATATTGCAATTTATAGCTCTATGTATTTACTTACATGTAAATTATGAAATGAGTTACAAATGCAATAATGAATATTATTAACTCAAATGTGTTTATGGTGTATATAATATACTTTATTATTTGGCATTATTGAGAATGGTTTTAATTATTCCATGAGTTACAAAGGCTTTTAATCTTACTTATGTAACCAATAAATGGATTTTGATTGGCCAAGTATATAAGGCCATAGGGTGTGACATAGAAGACAAGAAGCTACTATGCTTCCATACTTTATACTTTACTATCACAATGTTTTTCCTCTATAGCTATTTTCATATTTTATACTTGGGCAACGTGATCGTGGACTGGTTCATTCCGTCTTCCTGTGGACGTGCACATGGAGGAGACATAGCTGCGTCAATGGGTTTTATCTTGGAGACATTATCTGCCGTCAACACCTGCACGTAGGGAGGCGATAACGTCTTTAGGACAGTGACTCTGTCACGACTCTCACGGACGAGCTATTTTATATCCTTTTACTGCTTTAGATTACATAATTTTATCAAGAGTTCATATAGAATTACTTTCAATTATTTTGCTACGTTTAATATCTTGGTATTGCTAATATTTTGTTGTAGAAAATACAAATCAAAGCCTAAATCTTTCAACAGGTGGAACGGTGGAGCACCAATTTTGGACTTGAAATCTGTCTTTATCTTTCCTTTTCATAATTTGTGATGGTGGTATTGATTGCATAAGCGTAAGATAGCCCGTTATTGCAGCAGATAAAGCTCCTTACTACCATTTTTGATGCAATTGTTCTTATGTTGCTCACAGTCCACTAGGGAAGTGAATATAACGTAGGGCAAATTACACTTATATCCCTGAGGTTAGGGTATAATTACAGACAAGGACAATAGTTTGGACAAATTACACTTGTGTCCATTGACCAAACGGAACCCTAAAAATCCTAACAGTTTTAACAAAATGACTTTATTGCCCTCAAGTTACAAATCTATTTATTTCAATTGCCATTATCTTAAATTCTCCCTTAAATTCTCTCCCTACACTTCTCTTTCCCACGCCGGCAGCCCCACGCCGAGAGCCCCCCCCCCCCTCCCCACGCCGGCAGGCAGCCCCCTCTCTCTCTCCCCACCGCCGATCAACCCACCTACACCACCACTATACACAAATCAAAGCTGGTCCAACCATAACCCACTGTCGGCAGACCATTTTTTCCGGCGTGCGTGTTTGCAGGTGTATGGCCAGCCGCGGGTTAGCTCGATCTGGTCGGTGACGGGTGGATCTGATTGGTTGGGCCACGATGGGGGCTGCGGTGGTAGGGGGAGGTGTGAAATGGGTTGACGAGGGGATGGGTGGAGGCGACTGGGGACTGCGACGGGGCGGGGAGGATGGGGGCAGGGGGATGGTGATCGACGGGGTAAGGACGAGGGGGTAGGGGCAGCGACGGCAGGTTGAAGGGACTGTAGGGGCGGCGGCAGGTTGGTGGGGACGGTAGGGGCGGCGGCGGATTAGGGGAAAGATGGGGGCAGCCACAGGTTAAGGGAGGGTGGGGGAGGCGACGGGGGTGGACGGGGGGTGGGTGGCGGCGACGGGGTGGTAGGGAGAAAGAACATAGAACATAAAACCCTAATTTGCAAATTAGGGCTTTTTTGAAACCCTAATTTGCAAATTAGGGTTTCAAAAAAATCCTAATTTGTAAATTAGGGTTTCAAGAAAATCTTAATTTGCAAATTAGGGTTTCAAGAAAATCCTAATTTGCAAATTAGGGTTTCAAGAATATCCTAATTTGCAAATTAGGATTTCAAGAATATCCTAAAACTAAAACTGATAAATAAATCATATATAATAATAAACAGATTTGTTATCCTAATTTCAAACCCTAATTTTAAAGAATTAAGATTTGTTATCCTAATTTAAAATTTATAAAAATTATTCAAGATATATTGTACAAGGGCAGTATTGTCATTTTTAAAATACAAAATGATGAACAGTATATTTTTTGGATGGAACCCTAACGGATGGACACGGGTGATACATTTGAAACCTTTTTGGGACATAAGTGTTACATTTTGAAACTTTGTGTCCTTGAGTGTAATTACCCCCAAACCTCAGGGACATAGGTGTAATTAGCCCTATAACGTATGTTGGGCATACTTTTAATTGCTCGAGGACGAGCATTCAAGTGGAGTCCTTGTTTGCGTGACTACAAGTTTGGCAGTCGTTTTGTTTGTCCTAAAAGTCTTGACAATGGTCATGGACGTGATTCTTTTGTTAGTGTCGCACTTTATGTTGACGTAATGCTTATTGTAATTAAAAAAAAAAAAAAGAGGAACATGATCACGCCAAGGTATGCCTTGGTGTTCCCAGTTGCCTGGACCCATCGAGGAAAAGTTGTCCTAATAGTACTTTTACGTTAGAATATGGTAGTACGAGAAGTATTAAAAAAAAAACCGTCAAGATGGCCCTTGATGTTATTTTTCATGTCAGTTGATAGATCAGCCAAATTTCGACCAAAAAAAAAGATAGATCAGCCAAATGGAACAGCTTTGTAACATCCGGCTTTTACTAAATGTTGACTCTATTAATCCAGAAAAAGCTAACAAGTTAAAGCGCCAATAACCGGCAAAGAAAGGTTGTGATACTAGCAATATATCAATATTTAGGACATTCTAATCGCTCTGCTCAGGGTCCTAACACTTGCCTTCTTAGCCTTATTTGAAATTGCAAGCTACGACTGTACATCAAGTGAGGATATCACCGTGAATCGCGACTCCCACCCTTAAAAATCTTTCACCGCTATTGAATTTTGGCTGTCCATCTTCAAATTTTGTAGTCATCTCTACTTATTCTTCTGAGTTGGCCATTATCTCTGGTCTTTGCCTGTGGCTTGTTGCCATGACCAAGTCCGTTAGCATTAGGGAGCAACAGCGAAGTTCGTTGGTGTATTTTGAATAATTTTTTAAGATAGATCAATAAGGAGATATGTTGAGCGACTGTGTTTGCTGGGAATGTGAAGATATGGTAAGTTGCTGGTGGATGATGGGTGTACGAGATTGGCATGTCAAGTCTAATGAGTTTCAATTGTGGTTTCTCTGTTATGATCTCAAATTATACCAAAAAACTGACAGACATAAAGCTTGAAGTCTCGTCCAGATGCCTAGTGATCAGTAGTCTGAAATACAAGAACATGGGCAACTTCAATTCCCAGTGGGTTCTCCCACATTTCACTAAGTTACCAGCACACAGTGTCAACTGGCTGTTTAGATGACAACTACAGAGGTTTAGGTTGAATATGAGTTCGGGCTGTCCTTCAGAACAGATACACATGAGTTCGGGCTTTATATATCTGTACATATCCAAACAACCAACAACTCCCGCACACACACAGAGAACAGCATCCCTCAAAGGAATTCTGACTTGCATTCTCTGGATTACTAGTCTTCAGCTAACATACATTCATCATCATATTGACGACAAATTCATTCTTTCTCAGATGTAGCTACCTAGTACGGCGAGCGCTATAAATACTGGACTGATGAATGACATTTGTTTTGCGTTATCAAAAAAAAAAAAAAGGAATACCATCTCTTCCAGATAAGTCACTGAACAAAGGGCCAGATCAAGCAAGCTAGGAACAAAGCAGAGAAGATCGATATGACAACGTCTCAAGGAGAGTGCTTGCAACCCTTAGGGAAACTATCACTCCATGATTTTTGTTTGGCGGCCGTATTCGAAACTCTTACGTATATTTCTGTTCCCTTACTTTTCTTTGAACTTATTTCGATCTGGTTGTATATTCCTAAAACATTTTGGCTTTCCGTGGAAAGTACTTTGGCTACTCTTGTAACCATGGAAAACAAACTCTTTATTCATATATGAAAATTCTCTTGTTTAACTGGGAAAAATGAAAGTAAAGCTACATTCAGAAAGTTCACTACCTGAGCAGCTTAATCGACTACAGATATCCTTTAATATATTACCCCGAATAATACTCTCCTCTTCTTGTCTTGTACTAGTAAATACGAAGGAGCCAACCAAGCACCCAAAAAACCTGCATTCAATATACAAGATATCCACCAAAAAGAGTTTACAACATAAGTTAGATGATAATAGATATTTAGATAGTCGTGCACTTATATCTCCAGAAAGAAAAAAAACAAGAAATAAATTCAACTTACGCATAATACAGCCATTTGATCCACTCATTGGGCCATTGAACTAGGACAAAGTTGACTCGAAGGAACATCAACCAATAACCTACATTTGCAGAGAAGGATCAAATAAATGGAACTGAAGTACAAGTGAAATCTACAAGGAAGTGAATAGCAAGAGATCTAATCTGACAGCAAGTCAGAGTGCCAAACCCACAAGCATAACAAGATCCAGAATCTCTTACGCAGTCGTTTCTCATAGATGCTAGCACCTTAAGACATATCCTTTTCTTAAAGGAAAATGATAAGTAACACGGACCAGTCGTGATTTCTTCAAATTTCTACAACTAAACAAGTCACCTAGTCTATGTTGTTCGGGATGATCACAATTAGACATGTCACTCTGTTCATTCATCCAATGTTGATAAGTCATATGAAGTGAAAATTAAGGCTCAAAGTCGGACCAAAAGACTTGCTGGTTTAGAGGAAAAATGAATAACTCCTTTTGGATCAACACAGCATCCATATACATAAAAAGTTTCCCCGGCTAGACCAGTGCCAATAGTGACTGTTTTTACTTCTTTTTCAGGACTTCGCCTTACAAAGTTTATTCCCGTCTGGGGGCAATAAGAACCTCTTGAAATTAACTTGGAACGAACATGAAGAAATTAACGAGACTTCTTTATCTTTTGAGTTGTTCCACTGGATCGGTCAATTTCCACCAATTTCGAGATTCAGCAGCCCCAAGTTCCGCATCTGAGTCATGAAAATCAGAAAGACGGCGACTAGCTGAATCACAACTTAGATCTTGTGCGACATGTCGGTCTTCTTCTATAGTGGTATCTGATCACTAAAAAAAAAAAGTTACTGTATAAAGTACATGTTTTTGCAACTTTGTTGGCATTTCTTTTATACGCTTTCTCGTGGGAGAGGTCGGAGGGTGCTTCTTGCTAATACCGTGCTAAACTGTGAGGGAGAAAGCTAGTTGTGACGATATCCTGGCAACGCGGACCTTTGCATCGCCTAGTCCGGGACCCTTGGGTTCTGAGGCGGTAAGTGCATAAAAACCACAGCAGTAAGTGCATAAAAATGGCCATAGCATCTAAGTACACACACAGTCATACACACATGTATATGTATTCACCTAGGTCAACAAGTTCATGTACTCTAGTCGCCGCTACACAGCTCCATAATTTTGGAGCAAAAGCAAGGTCAATCCACAAAAGTCACGCTCTTGCACACTCAACCTGTGAATTCGAAGTTAAGAAAATTCCTCTCGATTCGGGAGTTTACCGGGAGAGGCCAGCGTGACTAGATGGACTCCTCATGCGATCAGTCATATATTACCTGTTTATAGTTCTAAAGAGCTAAAAGGTTGCTGGTACCAAGAATTGAAGATCTGACGTCCAGCGTGACTTTTTGAGCTACTTGTTCGGCTTCTGTCCGAAAAAATTTAATTTGTACCAGCTTCTTATCTCAAAATTATCATCAGGACTTTCGAAAATCTAAATAATGTTAAACGAACCTAGAAAAAAGTTAAAATAATGCTTGCCTAATGATGTATGTCAAGTGACGCCCTCATGGCACTCTTAATCTCGAGTGTTTTCAACTTCGCCACTGTCACGCTCCGGTTCTCGCTCTATTGACTTGGGTATATACCATGACAAGGTGCCACTTAGATCACTGATACTTCACAAACCATGATACCGTGGTAAAATCAATAAGATATACAGCAAACGAAGTTGTGATTTAAGGGCAGCCTCATATGTGGGACTGAAGATGTATGCTCATACATTTTTAATCCTGCTAACGAAGGAGGATGAGTTTGCCGAATATCATATACACAGCCCCCAGCACTCAAGTCAGCAAAAGAACAGACCAAATAATTGTGCACAAGGTAATTAAAATATAGCACAGCAATGAAGGATGATACTTTAAACAAGAGTAATACTTACGCAGCATCAACTAGAACTCTCTTCTCAGGCTTTCCTCTTTTCCTTTTTTTCCGCTTTTTCCCAGATGCTGAACCAGAAAGAGGAGGGTGCCCCGAAACAGGAGGAGCAAGCACAACTGGAGGAGTGCCTACCTCAGATGGTGCTTCTGCATCAAGTGTTCTGAGTACGTGTAGAGGCGTACTTGCTGCTGGAGCAGCAGTGATTTTTTCAACGCAACGCTCTGAAATAAATGGTATACTATAGGTGGACCCAGCAACATCATTATCTTTCTCTGCACTCGAAGGGTTGTCAAGATTGGGTCCTGTGTGCATTTCCACATGCATATTGTCATTGTCAAAATAGCATGGTTCCTTAACTTCATTCAACCCAGCATATAGCTTCAATTCAGGCCCAGAAATATCAACATCATGACGCTTCAATTCTTCAGATCCTGTAATATCAACATCAACATCTTTCCCTATACTAAAAGGAATGTCATTATGTCCCGTGTGCATTTCCTCAGGTACACAGTCCTCTTCAACAATGATTTCCTTAACTTTATTCGGTGCAGCATGAAGCTTCGCTCTACACATCAATTCCAATAAAATAGGTCTGGATTCAGAATCTGCATAATTCTTCTAACAAGTCAACAACTCTCGCTCAGCTGCTTTCTATGTAACGGGCAGCTTAAAGAAATGTTTAAGAATCTCAACAATACGAAGCATACCCCAAATTGAAAGAATAGCAGCATGTGCAGCCGATCGTTCAGCTGCTTTCTTGCTTCTACCAGTATCTCCGCGGTAAGTAATGCCATTAAAGACCAAAGATGAAATATGAACTTGAAACATCCCAATCGGCTGAATTGTTGTATAAATGGGTCTTTTAAGACGGAGCTTGACTGCATAATTATCGAGGATACTCTTGTAGCAGAGCGTAGCCTAAATCATAAAAAAAGGGATAGCAACAAAAACAAATAAGAGAAACGAAAGAACGAATACCCAAGTGAGAAAGGCGAAGAAAACGAAATGAGCCAGCTTATAAGTAAGATTTAAATGCAGCGTCTCCCTCGAACTCTCAGCAAAGCTCGACAAGGCCCCTGAACAACACATTCTCCCAACTCAGTCCCTCAACTTGAACTGGTGCTTTAGTGTGGTCCCTCCGCCCAGAACTTTAAAACACAATCAAACTATCATGCTATTCGCACGTGAGTAATTTCTATTAGCATTTTAGTCATTTTGTTACATTCAATAACCCACAAAAGAAGCAAAAAAAATTATAAAAGTATCTAGGGATTCGGTGCTTAACAGTTCAGCTCCTTGATTTAAAATACCTCACCATGGTACCAATATCACCATAACCACTCTTCAACCCAGGTAACTAATCGAACCATATCCCCAAATCTACACCATGTATAGCTTATACTTCCAGACAAGTTCTATCATGGGGTAAACAGATCCAGACGAAAGAAAAAAGTTTCTACCAGCTATAATGGGTTGTTCTGAGAAAAATATCTATGCACGCAAACACACCAAACAGACATGCCTGTGTTGGGGCGCACACACGTGTAGATTTAGAGGAATATAAACTTGGCATTCAAAATTCTGAAGCCTGCATCTTCACCATGGCCAAAGTCCACTAGGCTCAGCATCATCGAATCATTCCTTGGAAACGAGTCTGAATGCAGCCAGTTAGTAGGCCTAAAAATATATTCCCTCCGTCCCTCATAAATTGATCATATTTCCTTTTTGGGCTGTCCCACAAAAATTGATCACTTCCAAATTAAGAAAGATTATGAGGTATTTATACATATTTACCTATACTTTTTTTATTCTATTTCTCTCTCCACATTTAACTCTCTACCAACTCATTTTCTCTCTCCCGGCCCACCACTTTACACTTTTTTATTCTATTTCTCTCTCCACGTTTAACACTCTACCAACCAATTTTCTCTCTCCTGGCCCACTCTCTTCCCCCCCTCTCTCTAAAGGGTAAAATGGCAAAAACACACAATATATAACTTAAATCCTTAATATGCAAAGTCAAACTGATCGAATTTTCAGGGACGGAGGGAGTGGTTACTAGAGTTGGCTTAGTTACATGTTAATGAGGCTCAATTTAATTTGTTCTAATTGGACTTTAACTTAAAAATCAACTTAGTTTGATAGAAGCATGGGTGGGCATATATGAGTTGTGCTTGTAACTTGATATTAATTTCAAGCTAGCTAGCACGGACGCGGACACGGTGTCGGACACCGACACCGACACCGCAATTTCCAAAAAATCAGATTTTGGACACCGCAGGACACCGCTATTTTTATTATATATATATTTAATAAATATCAAATACATTTTATAATCTAACTAAAATAACAAACAATAATAAATATACAAGTAATAATAAATATACACTAAATCACTAATACAACAACATTTCTGAAATTAAGTACTGGCCAAAATAAGTAAAAAAAAAAAAGAAGAAGAGAGGGACTTTTTCACTAGTAATCAGTACAAATGCTAAGTCAAAAAAAAAAAAAAGAGAAACGAGTCAACGACTCTTGACAGAGAGAAAAAACTAAAGAAAAGAAAGAAACGACTCGACAGAGAGGGAAGGGAGACGAGGAGGAAGAAGAATCTGTGGGGCTTGACGGCGGCGAAGGACCTCCGGCAACCATCAAGTGACCTCGGGCGATGGCGACTGGATCTGTCGGCTTCGGCTTCGGAATGTTGGCGACTGAGCTCCGGCGATAGCTCCGAGTCAGTAATGGCTCAGAAGGGCACCCGTGAGGTGAGAGGGAAGGAGACGGCACCCGTGAGGTGAGTGAAGCAGATGGTAATGGCTTTGTAAAAAAACCCCACATATTCTATTTATTATAGATTGACCCCCGAAATTAGTTCTAAAAATTGCAAAGTAGCCCCAGACGTTCCGACACCGATTGGCGGTCTCCGGAGGGTGTCGGGATGTCCGTCCGTTTAGGACACCAAACCTCCACCTAGGAGAGGTGTCCGTGCTTCAGAGATTTCAAGTGTGTCAATTTTGATTTTGTCATCTGGTTTAACAAGGGAGTCGAGATGGAGGGTGTTCGGAGTGGAGTAGTTAAACGGGCTACTAAGGTGCTAGAGGTGGCTGCAACAATGCGATCGCTCATGGCAATTATGCTTTTATTTTGTGGGTAATCAGACATAAACACATGCTCGCGCACACATACAACTACATGTGTGTAAAAATAGACACACATATGTAGATATAACTGTATGTAATTCTAAAATTGGTGTAGGTGGGGGCTATAATGAGTGGTGGAAATGGTAATTGGTAAAGATCGATATTGGGGTTGGTAATGCACACAAACTTTTTTATTCACCATATTGGTGAGTGGTGGTCATGTACTCAATTATAGTTAGTGTTTCCTTTTTATGGGAAGATAACAGGGAAAAATCGTGTGCGTGTATTAGCAATGGAGCTGGAAATGTTGGTAAAGATCATAATGATTAACGTAGAGCAAGTGGTCTTGTGGAGGTGGAATAGGAGTAGGGAGAGAGAATTATTTTTTATCATATTAATCTTACATGCTCCTTCAAAACAATTATAAAGTAGTTCCTGAGGGATACGGACTGAGGGGCTGAATTTGCACGATAAAAGATCATGGAAGCACAGAGTTAAGGGGCCTTGCGGGATATCATACATAGTTTAAGGGCCAATAGTGCATTTCACTCATAAAATTAGTGAATCATATCCACATTCTCAATCCCCCTAGCCAAGCAGAAAAAGTTCAGATCACCACTATTTGCATACAGGTTCATTTACGAAGATACTTTTTACCTAAACCCACCATGAGATGGTTTATTAGTTATTTTGGTGTACATTAATTAAATCTAGGACAACACTAGACACTAGATGAGAACTTTAAGGTCTAGCATATACGTTTATTGTTAGAAATTACTCCCTTTAACAGAATTAGAGAAATCATATTACGGGAATAAACATAGATGATTACCAGGGGTAACTGCCAACTGATTCAAACACACTAAAATAGACCTAATCAATTGAAAAGGTTCTTTCTACTTTACTGTTGCAGAAGTTTAAATTATTCAATATATGTTCCATCATAGATTATCTGTTTGGTTCAATTCATAAACTCTCTGCAAGGTCAACGGAATCAACATGTACTCTCACTGATTCATATGTTTCCAACTCTTGCTACCGTTTCTAAAAATGGACTATATAAGCACAAGATACGCTATATTTTCCCTTCACAATGATGAGATGGTAATCATTCTGGCCACCCATTAAATATTGAACGGGCAAATTGAGCATATATAATAATCAGCAAAACTTTTGAGTTTCAACCGGTACTAGGATTATGAAACAGAGAGAGTACATCACTTCGCAAAAAGTAGATACATCACCAGACACGGGTTTCCATGGCCTCCGCTGGGTGCCAATGACAAAGCAGATAGGTACTTGCAAAACCACAGATAGTGTCCAGAAAAAACAAAAGAGCAACTAACAACTATCCGCAAAAGCGAAGCGAATTAGAATTCGGTGGACACTTGGAAACATTGAAGTTCAATATTATGGCTAAGTTGCAGCAAGAAGGATACTTGACTAAACAATAGTTCAAGGGTAAGAACCGAAAATCAAAATGATAAAAGAAATGAATCATCAAAATGATCAAGAGAACATAAGCTGCAATGCAAATTCAGGCATGCGACAAACCTCTTGAACGAGAGGAATCTTCTCTTCCTCTATCTTTTCTGATATGCTACTCAAAGCCATCCTGGCAGCATCCTGCTCCTTAATATTTTCATTGGATTTTTCCCCTGAATTTATGGAAATTTTTAAGATTTTAGTACGTGTAAACATTGGCTTAGAACGCATTCACATGAGACGAAATTCATATTGAGTTCAACAACTTATTTGAAGTAATTGGGAATATTTAAATTGCTCAAAAGGGTCACAAAAATCTGCAACAAGAATTGACACTCAGTGTTATGAACATATTTGACAATCTTGTTATGATAAGGAGAATGCACATGACGAAGAGATATACGAAGAGAATGGGAATAGGGATTACAGCCTCTGGACTTACCGGTAGTCTTGGTTTGTTCGTGTTCTGCTACCGGCGGCTGGGGAGTGGGCTCCGACATTGTTTGTAGAGAAGAACCAGTGAGAAACTAGGGTTTTCGCTTGTGCATATAAATGTGTTAGTTTCCAATTTGACCACACGGAATTAATAATTAGGGCAAATTACACATACGTCCTTGAGGTTTGGGGGTAATTACACGCGATGACACAAAGTTTTAAAATGTAACACTTATGTCCATTGACAAACGGAATATAAAAATACTTAACGGTTTTGACAAAAAGACTTGATTGCCCTTGACTTCAAAATAAATTACCCACGTAATTTACTGTTTATTCTTCATCTCCCCACACCCAGCACCCACAATCCCCCCCCCCCCGCGCCCCTACCCCTGCCCCCACGCCGTCTGCCGCCCCCTTCCCCGTCACCCGCCCACCCTGTCATGACCACAACCCCCTTCCCCGGCGGCAACCGAGTCAATGTCGTCACCAAACCCAAGGCAATCCATCTGCGCCACCCAGCGTCAGGAGGCCTGATCACCGTCAGCGCAATAGCAGGCCCTCCGGCGAGGCACCGGCGCCGCAAGATCGCGATCTCACTCCCGATCTGCCTGTCGTGGGGAAGGTGCTGCCGTCATGGGGCGAGGAAAGGGGCTGGCGTCATGGGGCAAGGGAAGGCGCGGGCTGGCGTCGTGGGGAGAGGGAAGGCGCTGTCGGTGTGGGCCGAGGGAAGGGACTGCCGTGGGGAGGGTGAGGTGCGGGGAGAGAGAACAGATGGAAGGGGAAGGGTGACGTCGCCGGCGATGGAGGCGACGCCGGTAAGAGATTGGTCACCAGCATTGGGAGAGAGAACAGATAGAAAGGGAAGGGTAACGTCGCCGGCGATGGAGGCGACGCCGGCAGGAGATTGGTCGCCAGCAATGGGACAGAGAACATATCAAAATTTGCAAATTAGGTTTTCAAGAAAACCCTAATTTGCAAATTAGGGTTTCAACAATATCCTAATTTGCAAATTAGGGTTTCAATAAAATCCTAATTGTGACTTTAAATTAAGGCTTGAAATTTTAATTTAAATTTTTTAAAAATATTCAGTATATACAGTATAAGGGGTAGTATCGTCATTTTAAAAATACATATTGATGACATCATACAAAAAGTACAATTTTTGGACGGAACCCTAACGGATGGACACGGCTGATACATTTTAAAAGTGTTTGGTCACGGTATGTTACATTTTAAAATTTAAATATCATTAATACTGTAATAATAATACTCTAACCTTAAAGTTTGTTAAATTATGAAAAAATATTAGGAATTCTCAGTTTCCAATTTGACCACACGGAATTAATAATTATTAAAAGCTCATAAATATGTCAAATAGTAATAACAAAATGTATAGTAATAATAATAGTCTCTTTTTATGAGTGTATATATTTACCATTTTTAGTAATAATACGTGTTTATGACTTATATTGAAATAAAATGAGAGAGATTAAAGTTTGTTAAATTATGAAAAAATATTAGACTTCTCTAAAATATAAGAATTCTCAAGATTTGATTGAGAGAGAAAAAATTGAAAATTAAGAGAGAGACATATTAGCTTTTAAGTAGGATATGTTGACGTGAAATATGGAGAAAAAATAAAATTTATTTGATTGATTGAATACGAAAGGTATGCCAAGTATGAAAAAGAAGTTTATATTCTCTCTGTTTTAGTTTTACTATATACTACTCACCATATAACATGATATCACTGAATCCTTTAGGGTATGATTGCACACATGACACGTGTCTACTGACTATAGAAAATATCAAAATGCATGCTTTACGGGTTTAAATACAAACGGAATTAACATTTTTGATAAAAAAGCAATTCTAATCTTGTGTTGAATTAACCTTTCATATGTCACCTACCATCTTACTTTTCCTTTGTTTTTTTTCCTTTTCTAACCCTCACCACCTCTTGGTCTTCTCCTTTCAAGTCTAATAGCACGACCTACTACTATCACGGCGCCATCACCAACCATCAAGCACAACAAAGGCATCACCACCAAGCACAACCACGACTCCACCACAACTGACACCACGTTTACGCACACATCAACACACACTCTTATTGGAGCATACCCATGCACGTAGGCGTGCGTGCGCACACACACACACAAACAAAAAGCACACACATTCTAATTGAATCAGACCCACGCGCGCATACTTCTGCCACTATTCCTAACGGCGGCCATGGTAGCAGCAGTGATGGGTTTTTTAGAAATGCGTTATGGGGTGTGGAAATATAAAAATGAAGGGACTTGGAAATGGAAGGGCTCAGATTAGCGTTGGGCAATGGCGGCATTGGTTCTATGGATATTGTTATGGCTGGTTGTGGAGCCGCCTTAGAAAATTTCCTAAGCCTTGGGAAGCCTAAGAAATAGTGTCAAGTCGTCGTCTTATTTTATTGTATTTATTAACATGAACGAAGAAAAGAAAGAAAAAACCTAAATGACTCTGAAATACCCTACTAGGCTTCTAATCTTGAAGACATATATTATGGATTCGAGAACTAAGTTATACAACGAGAAGGTGTTAGCCATTCATTATATCCTAACGAACTCTACTTTGTTTTTATGATTTTTTTGCTTAAAAAAGGCATGTAAATATGCATAAGATAAACTCTACCCTAACATATGATTTTTGGTTTGAACCCAACAACTAGGGGTTAAGCCTACGTATCTAGTCGGACAAACCAGAATCAAAACTATGTAGGTTTCATTGAGATTTGAAGAGGGAGGTCATCCGTGGGAGAGGTTTTATCGAGATCTGTATCATCGACACACATCCAAACTTGCCTGCTCGGCTTTAGGACATGTTGTGATATGTGGAATGGGTTGTGATTGGTCTTATAAGACCCTGCCCATGAACTTCTAAGTACCTACTTGGCTAGCCCTTTTGAGGGAGGTATTGCCCCGTGGTGGGGCCGTGAACTAGGTTGTGACAAAGATGGTATCAGAGCCGACTCTCGTAAGCTCGGGCTGGGTTATCCAGTAGGATTGCCGATAGTTGGGAGAAAAGAAGGCAAGCCCGGGTATATCCCACATCAAGAGGATGGTTGGGGCAATGAAAGGTTAGCCAGGTATATCCCACATCGGCTAGAGAGGAAGATTATGAGTTATATATTGTCGACTCTTAGCGAGGACGCTAAGGTATAAGGTGGGGAGATTGTGATATCCCACATCGAATGTGGGATGGTTTGTGATTGGCCTTATAAGACCCTGTCATAAACACACAAGTACCTACTTGGCTAGCCCTTTTGAGGGAGGCATTGCCTTGTGGTGGGACCGTGATCTGGGTCGTTACACATGCACTATATTAGCTAGTCAGGTAGGGTACTCCATGACTTTTATGATCCCCATACTGAGGAGTTTCGTGACTTCATCTTTGACTTTAAGGGACCACTCAGACCTCAGCTTGCAAAGATTTTGCTTGACACGTTTAACCTTCGGGAATATGGGTATGTGGTGTTCGAAGATCGAAGGATCGATGTCGGGCATGTCATTGTATGACCAAGCGAAGATGTCGGTGAATTCTTTTGGAAGTGCAGTTATTTTTTCCTTATCCAAGCTGACACCTATTTTAATCTCTCTCTTATTTTTCGTTGTGCCTATGTTGACTATGATAGTCACTTCTGTTACTGATTTGATTAGATTAGATTCTCAATTTTTAATTTCTTTTCACATATTTTTCTCTTCCTCGTCCATTAGTTATGATTCATTATTAACCGTATGGATTAACTCATCAGAACTTATATCGACAACCAATTATTAATCCAAATCGACCATTATATTATTAATTAAATAGTTGAGAAAACATAATAGGAAAGCAGGTCTAAATTCTCAAAAGAAACAAAAGCATCTAGTGACCCTGGCTCTGAATTAGATTCGGCAGCTGAACTGTCCTCGATGATCATTTCCATAATTAGTGCCCCACAATCAATCTTCCAACTTTGCATTCTGCCCTGGGCTGAGGTAATCTGATTGGATGGATCAAAAGTCTGATCATCCTCCTCATAGATAAGCACTGAGATGTGCCTATCGTCGAAACATGCTAACATCCCTTCCGCTCCATGTAATCCATCCAACCAATCATGTTGTTCTCACTTAGATCCATTAAACTCGGAACTTCCACGTCTCCCTCCGGTCACAATCATAGAATATTTTTTATTTATTCATCTATTCCTTATTTTTCATATGGTAGACTGGTTCGGGAATCCATAGTAAGGAACATATTCACGTTCCTTGACAAAGTAAGCAGTTAGCGTGGAAAATTTAGACATGAGAGGAGAGTCCAAAAATTGTCATTCCTCTCGAGCCTTCATAAGGCGAGACATCTTCCTGAGAGCTTGCATTTTTGCTCTCTTTGTTGGCTAAACCAACCCAATTTGATTTTTCTTGTTTTACAATTTAGGAAGCTTCTGGCAGTTATGAGATTTCTGGGACCAAAAATTGTCATTCCTCTCGAGCCTTCATAAGGCGAGACATCTTCCTGAGAGCTTGTATTTTTGCTCTCTTTGTTGGCTAAACCAACCCAATTTGATTTTTCTTGTTTTAAAATTTAGGAAGCTTCTAGCAGTTATGAGATTTCTAGGAAATTCATTTTAGGGGTGTGTGAATATGGAAATGAGGGGATTTAGAGATGAAAAGGTTTGGAGTGACATTGGGGAATTACGGCATTGGCGGTGTGGGTTTTGTCATGAGTGGTTGTGGCACGCCACCTTCGAAAATTTCCTAGGCCGGGGGAGGCCTAAGAAAAAGTGTCGACTGTCCATCTTATTTATTTGTTAACATGAACAAAGAAAAAAGATAAGAAAAACCCTAAATGACTCTGGAATACCCAGCTAGGCTTATAATATTTGAAAACATATACAATGGCTTCCGGAATGAAGTTATACAATGGGAATGTATTAGGTACTTGCTATACTCTAACGGCCTCTACTTTGTTTTTTATGATTTTTGGCCTTTTCAAACAAAATGTGTAAATATGCATAAAGTAAAACCTACCCCAACATATGATTTTTACTTTGAAACCAATAACCAGGGTCGAGTGGCCTATGTATCCTGTCGGACAAACCGAAATCAAAACTACATAGTTCTGACCAGATCCTAAAGGAGACGACCTAATTAATCTCAGTCATTGACACAAAAATTTGGCTAGGTTAATAAAAGATATGATTTTTTAACCGAAATGAGGTTGCAGGGAGGGGGAGACAATCTAAACTCTGCTATTCTAATCTAGAAAGCAATGTAAATGTTACCTCGAGACAACACTTGCTTAGAAGAATTGGGATGATCTCGAGATGGATCCACGATGTGAGTAGACTAAGGAAACGGAGAGTGTTTATATTCTAAATTCTCACTATAAAAAATGCACTAATTATAAGGAAGAAAAGGTCCAAAGTTTATTTAGAGAAGAAGATCCCTCATTCGGTAACCCAATTGATCAATTTATAGAGATCTGGAGGCTGGCAGAAATGGCAAAGAAAGACTTTCAAGTCTGAAATTTCTAATAGAGAAGAATATTTGATTTTAATTAAAGATATAGAAAAGTCAACTAACTGGTCGGTTTGTCAAAAATCGGCCGCTTTATCCTTTAATTAATTAAGATTTTTTCCCTGAATTAGGATGTTAATTGCCCCTAAATTGGTAAAAATCTCTAAAAGATTACATAGGATACACCAGATTGCGAGAATTACCTCCAAATTACACCTAAATTAAAATGCATCGAGCATTAACCACAAAATAATTCTAAGTTCATCTTACTCAAACACAATCTCTTAACTAGGGTTAAACCTAACCAACTAGGACTAGACTTTGACCAGACTAGGCTGAACTGAATTGGGTTGGACACTGACTAGACTGGACTGGACTAAACTAAATTAGGCTTATATCTATTACTAGATATAGACCAATGGTAATAACAAACTTAATTAATAGTAAAATCCGATAATAAATAAAAGGATAAAAGATTACATAAATGAGGTGTTGGTAGAATAAGAGAGAGGCGAGAGGTGGGGTAGGGCAAAATACGAATACAAGGTTCATATGCATTTACATAGTTAAGTGTAGAAAATATCTGTATTATCAGTTTGAAAATACAGGATGCTGACATAAGGAGAAAGTGTACTATAAACTTTTAAATTTTTTGATTTGACATGTAATTGAGCTTTTAAAAGTCAATGGGTTGACAAAAATATATGCTAACCTCGAGGGATTCAGTGATATTATTCCTTTAATTTACCCAACAAAAGAAAATAAGGAAAATCTTCACCCCCTTTACTATACAATGTGCAAGGTACACCATTTTTCTATGAATTATGGACTAAGTCTGCACATTCTACGGAAAGCATTTAAATTAGTCGAGTGTGAATGACACCTAAAGTTGAATATGAAACTCTATTGACAAAGATAATTTTGATCTTGTTTTTCCTTCATTCCTCTTCTTTTACTTTTCCCATGTCCACCAAACGGCATCTCTACGTCAAAAGAGCAAAAAACACCAATGGTTTTGGAAAGCACGAGAGAAGAAACATAAAATTCAAAAGAAAATGAAGATTTTGCAGTTTTAAAGTAAACAAGACAGTAGTGTGAGTCATATTATGTCTTTCTTACAATAATTTTGTCACAATTTATTTAACGTGCGCATTTTTCTTGAGTGGAGAGACATTCAATACACATTCTTATAAATAATAAAGGGGTGTACAATAGAGTGGGTGGATTGCATTTTTTGCAAGAAATTAAGAAAGGAAAAATGAAATTATTGCTAATGTTTTTTTTACTTTTTCTTTTCGCTATAAAGCTACCTTGGTGTATAGATAAGTTTGGGTCCAATTTAGAAATTTTCACGGGTAGATTATTAGTGTGTACTAATATACATACGGTGTACTGAGATAGAGTAGACAAAGAGTGTGTACATAGTCTTGATTGTGCATGCTAAGGGCACGTTAGTGCACTAGATACGAAAACATAGCGACATCGAGCACTACGGATGCTTGCCCGGATGTAAGAATCCTCAAAAGATTAGACTTAATGGAATATATATATATATATAATTTTGTATAAGAAATGATGGTTCATGACATTGTTGGCAAGTCAGTTTGTGACGGTGTCATGGAACCGGACCGTCCGTGACAACTAGGAAAATTTCCCCCATTGGCCACTGAGGGGTTTGGCTAGCAATACCAACAAAGGCAATTATCCTTCAACCTCTGCAGTTTCTTAGCTAGGGTTTGTGATGCTCACTCAACCCCTTGCCTGGAATCATCTGCCTCTATAGCAGCACAGCACTTCACTACTAAGGTGTTGAATTAGCTCAACAGTCATGAGCAAGAAGCGACCACACCGTGAAGATTACTCACCATCATACTCGAATCTCGACCCTATCAAGAAATCACACCATCCACCAAATCTCTCGCCCCGTCGTGCCGAATATGTCGCCATTCGAGGAGCATTGGATCGCAACCACCATCAGTTCCAGCAACCTCAAATGGGTAAGCGTCCAACTTTCGCTTCGTACATTGACACCCCCAATTTACCCCTAAAAATTAAATTACTATGTGAAATCATAGCAACCACCCTTTCTTCAAGTGTTGAGAAGGTTTTAGATGAAACTGGCATTATGGTTTCTCAAGATGATGTAGAACAGGTGTTAAAACTGTCTTATGAGTACCCGGGTCCCGCCGTGAAGTTCTTCCGATGGTCTGGGCTCCAGCTTAATGACAAGCACAGTCCATACGCTTGGAACCTGGTTGTGGACTTGTTGGGCAAGAATTGCTTGTTTGACGCCATGTGGGACGCTCTCAAGTCGATGAAGAAAGAAGGGTTGCTTTCGTTGGCAACGTTCGCGTCCGTTTTTAGTAGCTATGTGAGCGCGGATCGGGTTCAGGAGGCAATCATGTCGTTCGAGGTAATGGACCAGTACGGGGTCTCGCGGGACGTGGTGGCGTTGAATTCGCTCCTCAGCGCGATTTGCAGGGATGGGAAGACTCTGCAGGCGAAGGAGTTTTTAAGCATTGCGAGGGATACGATTAGGCCGGACGCGGATACCTACGCGATTCTGTTGGAGGGGTGGGAGAATGCGGGGGACGTGGCTAGTGCTAGGAAGACCTTTGCAGAGATGGTGACAGATATTGGGTGGGATCCTGGCAATGTGCCTGCATACGATTCGTTTTTGACTACTTTGCTTAGGGGCCCAGAAGGGATGCGTGAGACTTTGAAGTTCTTTGAGACGATGAGGGATAGGAGGTGTTATCCTGGAATCAAGTTCTTCAAGGTTGCGCTAGAGGATTGTGCGAGGAACAGTGATGTAAGGGTAGCCGAGCTGCTTTGGGAGTCGATGGTTGGGAAAAATGATTGTAGACCCGACACTGAGATGTACAATTTGTTGATCGGTTTACACATGTATCTCAAGGACACTGAACGAGCTAGAAAATTGTTGGATGATATGGTTTATTATGGGGCATTCCCTAATTCTCAGACCTATAACCTGATGTTCCAGTTCTTGCTTAAGGGAAGAAAGCTAAAAGAGGCTTCACCAATATTTTCGGAGATGATAAAGAATGAGTGTGCGCCAAACCATGAAAATTGCTGTACAGCGATTAGGGTTTATATTGACAATGGAGACCCTTATATGGCTATAAAGATTTGGAAGTGGATGATTGACAATTACAAGTCTGATGTGGAGGAAATAGGAAATTTTTTGGTTGTGGGGCTCCGCGATCTTAAAAGAGTCCCTGAAGCAGTTAAGTATGCTAAGGATATGATTGATCGAGGGATCAAATTGAACTCATCCACGTTGTCTAAGCTAAAACAGAGCCTTTCAAAAGCAGGAAAAGGACCTGTTTATGATGAGCTTTTGAGAAAGTGGAAAACTCGTTAGGTAGGTTGGTTTGTCCGAGTTATATGATTGGCTATGTGTTGAATCATGGTACCTGTTTTCTTTCTTTTGTGTTATCTGCTCGACTATATTTTAAGGGCAAAAAATATACTTTGTTAGTTGGATGTGCATGCTGTTTGTTAGTGCGATAGTTTTATCAGTGAAAAGAAACGCCTTTTCGGTACTCTCCTTTGTACAAACCTAAGCAACTTGTACTCGTAGTACAAGAAACAGACTAGGATTAGGTACTGTATGGTTTCATTTGTATAACTGTGTTATTGTTACATTGCTTCAGGCCTATCTCTTTTGTAACAGAATCATATTATATGTTGTGTTCTACATGGCAAACTTTCAATATGCTGCACATTATTTGATTGTGTTACTGGTCTACTATGTCCTATTTACAGAGCCAGTTCATTTCACCAAATTTTTACATGTGGAACAATTAGCTATAGTTCCAAGACCGAAAAAGAAAACCTTGTGTAGATCTCTTTTGAAGATTTCTAATCAAGCTTTTAAACACGTTGACTGTTTTAGAATCTTAAAAAGAAAGTGAAGCGTGATGGAGTTAGCCATACTTCTTAGTCATACAACGTTGAGAAAATAGAGAGAAGTATCATTGCTACATTACACTCTTCAGATATATCCACAGTCGCTTTTATTCTTATTTTAAACAGCCTTTTGTTACTTTTCCATAGGGATTTCGTGATTGCATAACTTTTGCTATTGCAAGGTAAGTGTCTCCACAACACCTTTCACTTCTTCTTGGTATTGCTTGGTTATGATGTCGGGTTGGTTTCCCCTGAATCATTTTGTATAAAAACTAGTACGTTCGCTTGTCTATTAGCTGCTTTCTGTCCTATTTGGAGTGTAGTGATTTGGCTTGTAGAAATTGTAGCTTTCTTGTCACAAATGAAAACAGTGTGATATCTACTAGCGAGTTTCATAAGCATGTGTATCTGTCAAGCGAAGTGGACAATTGATGGAATTGATTGAAAGTGGAGAGATACGAAGGCAGGGAAGCTTGTAGCATAAACATTGGTGAAGTTGCTACTGTACACGGTGTATAGCGTAAAGTGGCGGTGTTAATGCTGCAAAGCTGTTGGTACTTGGTAGTCGTCATCGAGGACATTTTTTGAGGGGACAATGGTACAACTCTGCTTGTTTCCACGAAGTCTGAACCTACCTTAAATTCCTGGGCTGTTGAGGAGAAGCTCAAAATGTTTGTTGGAAGAATTGTCCCGATGATTGTACTATCCTATGATGTTATTAGAATGAGTTTTATGTAGCCAAAAGTAGAATATCAAAGAATCGAAGAAGCTTGAATGTATTGTAGATGGGATTTGTTATGGCAATGTGGTTCTTATTCCTTGCAACTCTAGACTTGTATAGAAGTAACGTTCTAGTATCATGCTTGTAAGGGTTGGATATCCCGACAGTGTATCCTCCTCTCTTGGTAATAGTTTCATACGTTTTATAATGATTGCCATTTCAGTAGGAATAAGTTGTTTTAATCTTGCCAGATACTCGCCTGTGCTTATTTAGGAAGCTTGAATTTGTGTATGCTCGAAAGTATTCCTGAGTTTGATCTTGGCAAAGTAAATGAGTATGCAATTTTTCCGGTTTATATACGGTGCAAGGGTCGGTAATACTACAAGGGTTGGTGCGAGACGTTACCGAAGGCTGTTTATTGCTTTCTTCTGAATTGCTTTGTACGCTTGATGACTCTGTTTCCTGCTAAATTGATGCTTCATTGTTTTAAGTCACCATTTAAATATGATCAGCAGAGCTCTGCAGACCCACATATGCTCATTGTAGGTTGCAGAGCGCAGTGCTCTGCTCTGTGGCACTCGATCCTTATCGTTTTCGTTCAGTCGAGATAGGCTGGAAAACTTCTAGGTGTATATTTTGTGGATGTTGCCCTGTTTAATGAAATAGCATTATGCATCTGAAGTTGGTTTCATTATGCGAATTGTAAAATGAAGCTTCTGTTTTCTTGATGCCCCACAACCAGCCAGATACTACTCGCAGGGACCTGGGCTGGCTTCTAGTATGTCACCTGATGCATGTCTCTGTAGGGTGAAGCAGTTTGCATATTTTGAAAGAATTGAGATCAGAGAAATCTTTAAATTGACTCATAATTTTGCTTTCCTGTTCTACTAGGAGATGGCACAAAATGTTACGGAGTAATACCATATTGGGACTGGCGGAGAACTGGATAACAGAAGTCAGAGAGAGTGCCGCATATATAGCAGTCTAGTTGAATACCTGAGCCTACCATATTGGTGGCCAAACATTTATTCAGAAGCCTTACGGATAGACAAGGACATCATCTGCATAGGCTGCCCAGATTTGTCTCTCTGGTTTGTTTTTTTTTTTTTTTTTTTTGATAGAAATAGAGAATTGCATTGAAAATTTCAAAAGATTACAGAGATTTCCAGATCAAGCCATCGCGGCTTTAACAAGAGAGTCAAACATCCAACAGGAAGAACGTTCAAAAGCCAAAGTACAACATAACAAATAATTTACACAAAATAGAATAGTCAGATCACATTGCAGCAAGATTCATCGACCCAGTCCTGATATACGGCGATGCGGGCGTGACACGCAAAAGCTGCAGATGATCTGGCCTCCTTCATGGGTAGGCCACCAGTCCTGCTAATACTAAAGTAATGCAGATCGGTAGTAATATAACATATATCATACATAATCGGTGCCACTGTATCAGCAATGTCTTCAGAGTTGGTCATCTGCGAGAGTAAAAATTTCGAATAAGTAACAACTTTAATATGTAGTAACTTCTTCTTATGTGCCCAACATAATACTGTTAGTAGCGCCTTTGCATAAGCAGTCATTTCGTCAGATGCCATAAACGAGATAGCAGCTGACCCACATCTATGATTCCTTTGAGATAGGCAAGTGAGGCCAAGTCCGGCTTTGAGTAGCTCCTTATCAAAACAAACAGCCAAACAAATGGTCACAAGCCTTTTATTCCTACATCTGCACTCGTGTGTAGTCTGGTGTACCAGAAAAGGTGGGTCAAGCATACGTGACTGTTTAAAAGGCAGTGGTGTAACAGGTTTTTTCGAAATGAGGGCTTGTATTTGTGCTGAAAGAGAGCCTATAGATTGGATTACACAGCTAGGAATGAAAGGTTCTAACTGAAAAATATGTTTGTTTCTATGAATCCAAATACCCCAAATTGTCGTGACCATAAAAATAGTTTGGTTTAAATAAGTGCTTTTATATTTGGTGTTAGAGAACCATGCAATAAGCCATTCTCGAAAAGGTGATGTGATAGCGTCAGATTTGATGCCAGAAGGTCCTCCAAACCAGACAGGTCTAACTTTGGGGCAAGAAAGAAACAGGTGATCCAAAGTTTCCGGCTCACTTAAGCATAAAGGGCAAAGATTTGATGGGGTAATTTTGAAACGATGCAATTTAAGTTGGATTGGGAGTCGGTTCCACAGGATTTGCCAGATGAGGAAGCAAAATTTGGGTGGAATTGGTAGAGACCAGATTTTGAGCCAGGTTTTACTATCCACTAATCCGTTTCCTTGAATTCGACCTTCTGCCAAGAGTTTTTCTGTTTTTTGCTGGAATAACATGAGATAGGCAGATTTAGTAGAATAAATTCCAGATGGTGTATGCTTCCAAACCAATTGATCACTGATTGTATGAGGAGATAAGTGGATAGCTTTAATCTTTGGGACAACGCTTGTTGAAAAAAGTTGTCGCAGCAGGTCCTCGTCCCAGGATCCATATCTTATAAGTTGTTGTACTTTGTCTGGAGGATGAGGAGGGTGTGGAATTATAAGGAGTGGCTTCCCAATACAGTTGGGAATCCAGTCATCTTGCCATATGGAAATTTGCGATCCCGTACCTACCTGCCATCGCAACCCAGTTTGAATGACCAGACGTCCAACCACAATACCTCGCCAACCCCAAGAAAAATTTCCATGATCCGGACTAAGTAGGAAGTTCTCCCGGTGACAATATTTTCCCAAAAGGATTCTGGCAATCAAGGTGTCCGATTCTGTCCACAGTCTCCAACTTGTCTTTGCCAGAAGAACTTTGTTGAAGATCTCAATATCCTTGAATCCAATGCCCCCCATATGACGTGGTGCGCACAGTGTATGCCAATTGAGCCAATGCACGCCTTGCCTGTTCTCATTTCCAGACCACCAAAATTTGCCAATAATTGTTTTCAATTTCGTACACACATATTTTGGGAAAAGACATACCTGCATGTGGTATGTCAGAGTGGAGGTTAGGACCGATGAGATAAGAATAGCGCGGCCGGCTTTATTTAGTAGACATCCTTGCCAACTGGCACATCGTAATTTGATTCTTTCTATAAGGTCGTGAAAAAATCTTCGGCGGTTAGTGACGATATCCAGCGTGCCTCCCAAATATTTGCCAAATCTGTCAGCGAGGGTAATATCTAGCCATTGTTCTATGATTTTTCCTTCCTCGGCAGAGGTATTCGGACTTAGAGTGATGGAAGATTTACTTGGATTAATCTTTTGCCCTGAATCGGCACAATAATCCTGAAGAATATCTCGTATGTATTTGCAGGACTGTTGATTGATCTGGGTGAAGATCATCACGTCATCAGCGAAAAATAAATGGTTGATAGCAGGGCTTAATTTCCCAGCCTTAATGCCGGGTATATGTCCATTTGTCTGTGCCATCTTGAGGGAAGCAGAGAGCATTTCAGAACACAAAATAAACAGATATGGTGAGAGAGGATCCCCCTGTCGAAGACCGCATGAAGGTTCAAATCTTTGGGTTGGGGATCCATTTAAGAGAATCTCATAAGACACACTTGTTACACATTCCATTATCAGCTGGATGAAGTGTGCCGGAAAGAGCATGTGTTTGAGAACTGCTTCCAGATAATTCCAACATAGGCGATCATAAGCTTTACTCATGTCCATCTTGAGCGCTCCAAGTATCAACTTTGAATTTTTTGTAGTTCGAATTTTGTTTGTAAGTTCTTGAGCAATCAGGATATTATCAGTAATGTGACGGCCACTCACGAAGGCGTTTTGATGATCCGATATAAGGTGACCAAGCACAGGTTTTATACGGTTAGCTAGGATTTTAGAAATGATTTTATACATTGTGTTACAAAGAGATATAGGTCTGAAATCACTAGGGGTCTCTGGCCTTGAACATTTTGGGATTAGCACTAGAAAAGATTTGTTTGTCTGTTTGAGTATATGGCCAGATCTAAGGAAAGAGAGAGCCGCTGAAGTAATGGGTTGTCCAAGAAAATCCCAACACTGTTGATAAACTAACGCGGGAATCCCATCCGGTCCCGGTGCTTTCATCGGGTGGATTTCAAACACGGCTTTTTTAACTTCCTCGCCAGAAAAAGGTTTAGAGAGCCAGGCGACTTGATTCGGAAGGAGCAAAGAAGAATTGTCACTAAAAGGGGCCGAAGGTTGGTTATCCTCTCCTGTTCGCCCTGGCGGACAAAAAATTGATTTGAAATGTTCAATCAAACAGTTGGCAATGTTCTCATGATGGTTAAAAGTATGGCCTTGCTCGTCCGAAAGAGAGAGGATTTTATTAGTATTTCTCCGGATGATGGTGGAAGAGTGGAAGAACCGGGTATTTCGGTCACCCAACTGGAGCCATCGGATCGTTGATTTTTGAGCCCAGAAAGTTTCCTCACAGTCGAGTAACCAATCCAGGTGTGTCCGAGTATTATGCTCCATTAATTGTGCATCTGGATGAGGAAGTTGTCCCTGAAAATGTAATAATTGCCTTTTTGCATCCTCAATTTGAACACCCAAATTCCCAAATCTGTGCTTATTCCAAAAGGCCAAAGATTTCATCATTTTTCTCCCCCAGAACGCTACTTTAAACAAAGGTGAACCTTCACACTGTTGTGCCCAGGCGCCTTGTATAATGGATTTGCATTGAGGATGTTTTAGCCACATTGCTTCAAAACGTTGCGGCCTTGGAAAACTTACAAGCAGAGGGCTGGTGTCCAACAGGAGTGGTGCATGGTCTGAGGATTGGATGCCCAAATTGTTTATCTGAGCATTTGGAAAGCATGCCAGCCAATCTGCGGTGGCTACACCCCGATCTAGTCGTTCGTAGGTACAGAAGAGTCCGTCTCTATTATTTGTCCACGTGAAGGGGGGTCCCACCCATGAGATGTCAACCAAGCGATGCAAATCCAGAAAATCTTCAAGGAGATTATGTCCAGGAATGCATCCTCTATTTTGTCCAGTTTTGTCAGCCGGTGACAAGACTTGGTTAAAATCTCCCAGCATCATAATTGGGGAAGATATAGCAGATATAATCGAAGATATTCTGTTCCAAGTAGTCTTTCGCTTGGTGAGGTTTGGGTGACCATAAATGAACCCAGAGAACCAAGGGGGTTCATGTTGACTTTTGAATTCCATAAGTATTAGATTTTTATCCTGATATCGGACGGAGGCATCTATTTCAGCGGTCCATCCCACCCATAGTCCTCCTTTCGTTCCAAGTACTCCGGAGGGGTCAACCCCAGAAGCCGATGTATACCCAAGTTTCAAGAATTTTTTGGATATAAGGGAGACATCTAATTTTGTTTCTTGCAGGAAAACACACCCCGGAGAGTGGGTGCGAGCCAGTTTCAGAGCTGCTCGGACTGTGCGGGCCTGGCCTAGCCCGCGACAGTTCCAGCTAAGAAGCTTCATTTCTTGGGAAGGGGTTGCTTAGGGGCAACACCCGAAACCCGAAACCGAGGCGAAAACATAGTAGAGATCAAAGACAAAGAATCCGAGAAAAAAGGGTTATCTCTTGATCCGAGACATCTCTTTGCTGTTCGACAAAAGCTAGAAGAGCGATGTGGGATCAACGTTTCCAGAACTTCTCGATCAATGCCCAACCACACCTTATGGCTATTAAACTGGGTAAGGTCCAATTTTCTCTTTTTTAAGGTCGATAAGTAAGGATGTACTTGTTGGTTTGACTGGGCCGTTACAAGCAGAACGCCATCTCTATATTCTAAACAAGCCGAAGTTCTACGAGCTTTATTTTTCCTAAGCCTGTAAGGTTCGTAATCTAAAATTACAACGTCTAGTGATTTTCGTTTTTTCCCCTTGTGTGTGACTAACAGATGTCTATAAAGGAAAAACGAGTAATCAAACAAATATGCTGAGATGTGACTGAGATTATGCGAAAAGTTGGTGTAGTAGTTTATGGGAGGTGCACCTGGCGAGAGATGAGGTTCAATCTGTTCCAGATTCTTCAGCTTTTTATTGGCAATTGCATCTTCTTCTCCATTCCAGTTAGTAAGAATGCGTTTACGCCTTGGGTCCTTATAGATATCCTGTTCCATGTCTTCTTGTGTACTCTCAGCATTTTTCCCAGCCTCAGTTTCATCAGAATCTTCACTACAGTCATCAAAGTCCGGAGCAGTAAATACCCTTCCTATGAGTTTGTCTTGTCCAGTATAGAGGTCATGTAACGGAACTGATGGAATAAAGCCATGTTGTTGTATATTGGCGACATGCCCAGAGACGCTCAGAGGAGTTGAGATGCCACCATGAGTGTGAATCTGTATAATGAGGTCCTGATTTAGAGTGCCCAAGTTGTGAGTCATGGACGAAGATGAGGCCTGGTATAAACTGAGGGACGTATTTTTTCCATTGGGGTTTAAGTGAGAGGATGTTGTCATTTGTGGTGGCTGGGCTACAGGTAGAAACCTTGAAGAGAAAGGTTCCGTATTTTCTGTAGCAGGGTCAGAATGGTTGGGGTCATATGGAGTTGGATTGAAAATGTGATTCATTTGGTTAAAAGGCCCATGTTGTGAGTACAGGAGGTTGTTAATGGGATTTGCAAATAGAGAAAGTCCAAAATCAGAGAGGCCCATAATAAAACGGGCTAAATTAATAGGTGGTTTTGGTTGTGGCCCATGGTCCAACTCATTTGTTAGAGGGCTAGACTGGGAATTGGGGAGAGTTATTGTTTGTAAGTGAACAGGTAAAGAGACTATCTGTGCTACAGAATAGTCCAAAGTCGTGCAGCCACTTGCAGAATCCTCAAGGATTTTCCCGGCCAGATTTGGATTCTCAAGATCCAAGATATGATCTTCATTACTTGAGAGCAAATATAGCCCTGATTGTTTCTCTGTAGACGTGGCCATCTCCTGGTGAATTTGTGAAGATTTTTGCTTCAAGTGGAGAGGATTTACTTCTGTCAGAGAACAAGTGTGGGGATTTGGTGTCGGATTTGCGAGCAGATCATGTGGGCCATCATCTCTTGTTGGCAGAGGGGACGTGGTTGCATCTCCTTCACTACAGGCTTGCATCGGATTGATGACGTCAATTTCCGGCAAAGTCTCTTCCTCCGATTCCAGGGAAACATCAATTTCTTCCGGATCAGTGTCGATTGAGTCCGAATTTCCTTGGTCTTCATTTTCCAGAACTGGATCCTCCGTATTTTCCAGATCATCCATTAGTGGCTCTGCATTTCCTTGTAGCTCAGGGAAAAATATGTCCATTATGTTGATATGCTGTATATCGGCCGGATGTCCAAATTCATGATCAATCGGTTCCGCTTGTAAGTGAAAATCATCAGGTGCCATGTTGTTGATGTTGAGGCCCCCTTCTTGCACCCCAATTTCCATCATGTCTACTGGGATTTCCCCGCCTCCAAGGATTGGGGCATCCTCCATTTCATCATCTTGGTTAATGGGGATATCAACGTTATCATCGGTCGCCGAAATAGGAGAGTTGGGAGCTGTTACGAAACTGTCATCCATGTTGGGTTCAGGGGAAGGATTTGGTGAGAACGCCTCGTATAGGTGTGTTAGGAACAAGCCGTTTGTATCTCGAGAGATTGTGATGCGAGAAGTGCGGTTCCAGTCAGAGTTCGGGAATGCCCGAAGAGTTTTTCCAAACATCGGATACCCATCAAGAATAAAGGTTTCGTACAGATCTGGTCCAGGGATGTGTGCAGTACGGCGATTCAGAGAATCTACCACTTCTAAAAGGGAAGCAGAGCAGTGAGTATTTTCGTGTCCGATGCGTCCACATCGGAAACATGCCATGAAAATTCTTTCGTACGTGCATCGCAAAAGTTGCACGCCCATGTTATCAAGCAGGTGTAGAAAGATCCCGGGAAGTAATGGTGCATCAAGTAAAACTCGTACTTTAATGCGAAAATAGTCACAGTGTGTGGTGCGTCTATCCGACCAGTCAATATCGAGTAGAATGCCAGCCGCACGCCCAATCATCTCGGCCAGATAGTAATGGTAACAGTCGCTTGGAATGTTCGTTACATGCATCCATAAATCCACCGTATGAAAAGTAACCGTACGGTATATGACATGTGGGTACCATTCATGGAGAACAAGCAGAGCTCCAAAGAAGTTCCATGGCCCATTTGAAAGTACAAGGCGTGCATCGGAAGCAAAAGTAAATTTGAAGAGAAAGAGATTGGGTACCTTAGTTACCTCGACCGGTCCTTGAAGTGCCCAGCATTCATTGACACTCTGCTGAATTCTTGCTTGGGAGAATAACCTTGAGTCTTGGAATTTGCCCAGGAGGACAAGTTCCTTACCTATCCGTTCGTTTCGTACCTGATGTTCCTGAAGGTGGAGCAAGTAGGTCCTCATATCCAGTGCGTTGTCCTCTGTGATGTTACCATCTCTAAAGAAAGGGTCTTCCATTTTCTGTTAGTGGGGCAAAAAGAGTAAAGATGGTGTGGGATGTGTTGGCAGTATCTTGGCAACCAATATATGTTAATGCAGTGGTCCCAAAGATAGATCTTCGGTGGCTGGTTCTGGGTTTGAGGTAGAAAGGTGCGAGTCCTAAGAAAACATTGGTGTTGAGTTCATGGTTTGGTTTGTATGAATATTAAGGTGGGATGTAATCATACGAGAGGGGAGGCCGAAAACAGTGATACTGTGGTAGTTTAGGGGAAGAAGGAAAGAGAAAGATGGCTAGAGAGAATATCGAAGCAACAGCTCAAGTTTTTTTTTCTGGTTTGTTTTTGTACAACTCTTTTTCAGCCAACCAAGTAATAGCTTACCACAAAAAGAGGAAAAGCTCCTGTACATGTTGTAGACTTGTAACAAGTACTAATAACACTTAAATGTAAGGGAAAGAGTAATTCATCACCATAAAATTAGACCAAGCATGTAATTAGAACTCAATTCATTTCAAGATTGAGAACCCCAGCAACTTTCACCTAGCATAAACGGACATTATTTCTGTACTACACCTTCCTAGCTTCGGGCGGCCATCGCTCCTTGACCGGCATCGTCCTGCTGTTCTAACCGATCAGAAGAACCAGCTGCAAAACACCACCAACAATGCCCCCCACAGTGAGCACAACCCTAAGGCCCCAAAGTATCCAGCGACAAAAAGGAGGCATTATGCTACTGATCAGTTTTTCTACCCTTTCTAACTTCCTTTGTGGCACTGCGTTTGCAAACAAAGCCATGGTAACCCTTTTATACTAGTGCCTTCACTTAATGGAATCATAATTTTTGGCTTAACTCTTCAAGTCCCCGATGTCTCGTAAATTTGAAGGCCACTTTGATAATCGGGACACATGCTGCATGTGTTCCGATTATCAAAGTGGTGCATTGGATCTTATTGTGTCTTAAATACCCGTCTAAACATTGGCTAAACTCTCCTTTTAGCTTGCTCAAAAAATAACTTAACTACTCATGTAACTGAGTAAGCAATATTTCGTTTTTATGTTACAAAATTTTCTCGTTTATGAGGAAAAAGAGGACATGTCATATCTTTATGTTTTGTCGTGGATATATAAATTAAGCACGTAAGATCAGTCAAAATAGCTGGAATAGCTCAGTTGGTTAGAGCGTGTGGCTGTTAACCACAAGGTCGGAGGTTCAAGCCCTCCTTCTAGCGTCGTTTTTGGCCTGTGGCGGAGGGTAAAAATGGAAAAAGGAAGTGTAACGTGGGCGGCAGGATTCGAACCTGCGCGGGCAAAGCCCACATGATTTCTAGTCATGCCCGATAACCACTCCGGCACGCCCACACCACATGAACTCTTTATCTTACTCATTAAACTTGACAATTAAAAAACAAAGAAAGTTCTAATGACGAAACATCGTCGCTACAAGTATTTTGTCTGATCCGTAAAAGATCACAGTCTAGATTTTAGGTACATGACAAAAAAAACCATATTTATTACGTAAACGTAATATAAATTCCATCATTATGTGATCCAGAGCCGGACCTCAAACAAAAGCTTTTTGCTATTTAAAATTTTATTCCAATTTTTTACTTCCAATTTAGGTTAATCATCATACCTATGTTTAATTTATTTTTTTGGTAATCATTTACCTTTGTTTATAAGGTTAGCTTGTAATTACTTACATGAAAGTCTATAGGCTATGACAATTATCAGTTGTATCTTTTGACCAAATGGAAATTAAGGTTCACAACTAGTCTTTATATAGTTAATTTATTAAATCCTCAACAAACTTTGTAACTTTACATTTCTTAAAAATCCGTACGAAACATATAATCTTGTCCAGTATCACATGTACCAGATGGTACAACCAGTATATAGCGATTTTCACATGTACCAGATGGTACAACCAGTATATAGCGATTTTTTGACTGATACGAAATGTAATAATTACTTTACTGGAAGAAGGCAATGTAGTACATACCGGCCTGTATTTTTTTTTGTACTGATACGTTATACGTAACAATGGAAAGGGGTGTGCGGCAGTGATGGTGCGATAGACAGCAGCAAAGAGATGTCATGTGCCATTTTTTCCCCTTAAATGAAATAACCAATATATCCCTCAATTTAACAGGAAAAACAAACGGAGGAAATAAAATGGTAGTATGGTATAGTACATGGACAAGTTTTAAGGATTTAATAGTATATAGACTGAAAAAAAAAAAGAGAGGCAAAATATGAGTGAGAAAATCAAACTTAATCCTAATTTATAATAGATTTAACGTTTAGGGATGCAAGTTTTCGTTAAAGAAAATGACAAACTCAACTGCAAAAGCACTTGTATCAAAACAAGGTACTATTGCATCAATAGTACGATTCCACACAATAATACCACTTCAAAGAGTGCATTGGTGCGATAAAAGTTTTTTTTGCTTACACAACAGAACTAGCTAAGAAAAAGTCCAAAGTGGACTAGAAAATAACAATTTCTTTAAATATTTGTAGTGTGATAATTGGATCAAGATCTTTTGTTGTACAACATATGTGCTGTATAACATTTAGTAACAAAATATTATCAATGAAAATATTTTGTCTCTATCACTGAAATTTATAACGACAATTTTGTGTCGCTAAAATATATTTAGCGGTATTTTCTGGCGCAACGCCTATACTATGCAGCAGAGAATCCTAATTCGTGATTATTGTTTGTAGCAATTTCTCAAGGCTCATGTTTGTAAATCCATTTTAGTAAACAAAATAGACATATATGGTATAAACAACCGAAAAATTAAACATGAACACTGACCGCTGTTAACACCATTTACTTTTTTCTTTTTTCGCTTCCTCTGGCTTTCTTTCTTTAGGAAAAGCCTAGTTGTCTAGCTTGGGGTGCCTCTCTGTTGTTACTCACCGTGACAACAACTTTACGTGTCTTTCTCTTGGTTCAAGTTTTCATCTCTTTGCATCAGTTTTAAATGTTGCTTGTTCCTCTTAACTGAGGGATATAGTCTGTAGGTGAAAGATTTGCCGTTGCTCTCGATCGATCAGCTTTCTCGAGCCACACCCTCGGTAACCGGGGAGACTGGAGTCCAATTTGACAAAAAGATATGTATGTTGTTGGCAAGGTTTTCGATTACTATTCTAATTTTCTGATCGAGTCGATCTATTGACAGTTATAACCCTGTTAGTAATTTGCAGACTCGTTTAGTAAATGCGGTTTTGTTTTTGTTGAATCGTATCTTATGATTCACTAATGTTTTGGGGGAGACAACATACAAACTGCAGGAGACCACTGCTTCACTAATGTTTCCTAATGTTGTTGGACTTTACCAATTTGAAGAGCTTACACAAAAACTAGAAGAATTAAAAATCAGGAAAGAATCCTTTTAATAGGGACATAAAGTATATTACTTGCAATGATTAAGTTCTTAATAAACCCTTAATCCAGGTAGGACCTGAGAAGGTACCGACATTAGACACACGTGCAAGGTCGAGATTCATGTAATTATTATTCTGAGTTCATAATCATCATTTTCCACAAATTAAAAATAGGATTACAAGGCTACAGCCAACCTGTCCCTTTGATACCACGAAATAGTAAGACTACTGTGGGGGGTGTTCCAATCAGGGTCCCCCTCCGGATCATTATTATTATGTGATGAATAAAAGCTAAAATTAGACTTTTTGCATATTTTGGCTTAATCAGTGCATAATGATTTTGTCATCGTACTTCAAAACTTAATAATGAGCGCCTTAGTCATTTGTAATCGGCATGTAGTGTACAGTTCAAAAGTATGCTCATGGAAAATATAACTTTAACGGATATAAAAAGGGTAAATTACATTAAAACCCCCTGAGGTTTTACATAATTACACTCAACTACCGCTATCTTTAAAAATTACACTCCGCCCCCTGAGGTTTGTACCCGCGTTACACACAACTACACAGATTTAACGGGCCATCCAACTCCGTGAGGAGATTCCCTGACACACTCTTTTATGCAATTTTCATACCCAAAATACCCTCCATTTGTCCTTTACCCCCTTGTGTGATCTTCTTGTAATGTGGGTTTTTACATAATTTCAGCCAACCCAACTCCACAGCAGCTTCTTCCCTTCCTCCACCTTCTGCTCATGCCCTTTTATCCCTAAAGTAAAATCAGACCCATCAATTTAAGGGGTAACAATGTCTTGGTCAGAAAGTAATGAAGAGTGGTTGGATCTAAGGTTTAGGTACAAGAATTGTTGGTGTAGAAAGAGGGCAAACTTGAGGATTGTTGAATCTGATGAGAAGCCAAGTAAAGGTAAGTTGTTCTTCTCTTGTGCAAGTGGTGGATGTAAAATGTTCACTTGGTGCACACCTGATAGAGCAACAATGAAGCCAAGTGGAAGGTTAATGAAATGTTCATCTGAGTTTTCTGAAGAGATTCAAAGGCCCGAGATCAATGAAGAGGCAAAGATGCACTCTTTTGATGGAAATGGAGTTGTAACCGGTCAAAAATTACAGTTGATTGAAGCTAATCAGGCAATGCTGAAGTTGTTGGTTATTTCTTCTCTAATTTCCTCATGGATGTGTATTATGGTGATGTTTTTTGTTGTCCGCAAATGAGGAAGTTGGGTGTGTGTTTATGTACTGCAAGTAATGTGGGCTTGATTTTCCTTTCCAGAGCTCTTTTGTAATATTTTGTAATGACTTTGTATGAAGAAGGTGAATGAATGTGATGTTCTAGGGTTTTCTCTGTATGGCCTTCTCTGATCTTTTTCGTAATGGGAGCTCAGTGTAATTAATGCAAACCTCATGGGAGTTCTGTGTAATTTGAAAAGTAACTATTTTTGCGCATGACATGCTGTGGATGAATATGATGCATGAATTGTTGAATTGGAGTGACCTTTCTGAAAAATAGCAAATCAGGACATGATCAACATATTGCAACTAGTGAACAAACAAACTGCTGAATTGTTGCTCTATCAGGGTATCACCAAATCATGTGAACAAACAAACTGCTGAATTGTTGAATTGGAGTGACCCTGCTCAAAACTAGTGAACAAACAAACTGCTGAATCATGCCAGGGTATCACCAACATATTGCAACCAACTCCATAAACAAAATGCACCACCACATCAGTATGCACCAACACAGTGCAACCCACTGCTGTATTGCAACACACTGCTACATAAACTAAATGCAACAGACCAAATGAAGACAACCAAGTGCAGTCACAAGGTATTCACAATTTCTTCATTCAGCTGTATTGCAACCAACTCCATAAACAAAATGCACCACCACAGCAGTATGCACCAACACAGTGCAACCCACTGATGCATAAACTAAATGCAACAGACCAAATGAAGACAACCAAGTGCAACAAATCAAATACACAAACATATTGCACCAAACTACAGTGTGCACACAAACTAATTGGTAAATTACAAAAAGCACTGAGATTTAATACAACCATGGTTTCATTATCCAAAAATAGACAGTTTACATCATCCCCAAGATCTAAGCTTACATAATCCAAACTTGTGCATGTGTTGACTGTAACCTAAACTTTACAAAGTGTACACATTGTCTGTCACATATTTGAGACCTAAAGCTAACATATTCCTTGGACTTCAACTTCAAAAACTTGTATGCAGTCACAAGGTATTCACAATTTCTTCATTCAGCTTCGCAAAATAATCTTCACAATATCTTCAGTTAGCTTCACAAAATAATCTTCAATCTATCTTCAACTAGCTTCACAAAATAATCATCATTCACAGCTTCACAAAATAATCTTCAATCTGTCTTCAACTAGCTTCACAAAAGAATCTTCATTCACAGCTTCACAAAAGTCATTTCATATCTACAAATACCCTTACCCTTCTCTGCAGCTTCAAGGCTGTGACTCCTGGGTTTGAGCCACCACCTCAGGTCCTCCCTGTTAAAAAAAAACAGATTGGGAAAACTTGAGGAAAAAAACAATAAGTTAAAGTCTGAAAAACAAGTAAAAGAAATCAGTGGTTACCTGCTCATTCATGCTAACTTGGCTGCACCCAATCTGACTACACCCAGCTTCACTGCCTCTGCCTTGACTGCCCCTACCTTGACTGCCCCTACCTTGACTGCCCCTACCTTACCTCCCCCCCTCACTGGTCTTGCAACATTGGCATTTCTATTGCTTCCCACTGGTGCCCGTTGGCAGGTCCTTTTATTATGCCCAAATTGCTTACAATTTCCACACTTCAGAGTGCATGACCTTTTTCCTTCCCTAGCAGGTTCATCTGCTGCCCTCTTCCTTTCCTTTCTTGGTCTTCCAGGCAACCTCCTAAAAGGGGGAGGTTGCAAAGGATCCCCTGGAGCTGGCCCCCAGTGGGTCTCATCATGCAGTGGGTGCATAACATGACCATAAGCTTTCAAATAAGTATCCCTGCTGTAGCACCTATCCACAAACTCAACCACATTCAATCTCCTGGTGTTGATGCATGCTGCTGCATGCTTGCAAGGTATGCCTGTAAGATCCCAAACCCTACAACAACAACTTCTCCTCACTAAGTTCACAACATGCACCTTCCCAAGGTCAGATACCTCAAACTCTGTACCCCCAGAACCCATGACTATTTTACAGCACCTAGATTCAGCAACTGCCAGTTTGCATTTTTTCATTATCCTTGGAGTTACTACTTCTTCCCAAGAAGCAGCCTTTTCAAACCTTTCATGTACCTTTACCATCAGCCTAGTTCTAATGTGATCAATCATGGATAGCACAGGTTTTCCCCTCAATTTCCCTAGCCAGTTGTTGAAGGACTCCACCACATTACTGGTTACCTGGTCATTCTTAACAGCAGGGTCAAATGTATACCTAGCCCAGCTCTCTACTTTATGACCTTTTAACCACTCAGCTGCTTCTGGTGACAAGTCTTCCATCTGTCTCATAGCTAGCTTAAAGTCATCCACATTGTATGCCTTGGCAGCAGACCAAAAATAGCTTTTAAGCTTCATGCCAGTGTATCTAGACCTAAAATTGCAGAAAAGATGCCTACAACACCTTCTATGAGTTGCATGTGGTATAATGTCTGCTAGGGCAATCTCAATACCCTTTTGTCCATCAGACATGATCACCCATGGCTTTGGATCAGGACCATCACCTATGATGGTATAAAGGTGATGTAGGAAAAACCTCCAACTCTGTGTGTTCTCACTCTCAACAACAGCAAATCCCATAGGGAATAACCCATTATTCCCATCTAAGCCCACAGCAGACAATAATACACCTCCATAAGGCCCTTTAAGATGGCATCCATCAACTGCAAGAAATGACCTACAACCATCCTTAAAGCCATTTTGCACAGCTGCAAATGAAAAGAACAGCCTATGGAAGTGAGGCAAATCCAGGTTAGGTTGAACTCTTTGAGTTTCAAGCTTGAACAAGCTCCCAGGGTTAGTCTTCATCACCTCATGCCCATACATCCACAGCTTCTTATATGACTCAGCATGAGACCCCTCAATCTTTTCTAGTGCCTTCTTTTTTGCCCTGTACAACTGCATTCTATGGGCCTCTACACCATAGTTTTCTAGCAAAAGCTCTTGCAGCCCATTTATGGTAATATCAGGATTTCCCCTAATGTGCCCAAGCAGCTTCTGTGCAATCCAAGTGGAATTGGCCTCCTTGTTAGAAATGCCCATTACACAAGAATGTTCAGGACCTAAGCTCTTGATTTTGTAAGTTTTCCCATCAGGAATAGGTGATGCAAATATCCTCCAACTACATCCAGGATTGCCACAATGGGCAGCAACCCTGTTCTTTTCATTCCTATCTCTGACAAGCTTAAACCCAGCCTGAATACAATAATCCCTCAGAGTATTCCTAAAATGATTGACATCTTCAAACAACAAACCCTTGTACAGTTCAATAGGTTCACCTGGCCTATGTTCAAATAGCTCTCCCCTCATATATTTGTCTACATTTACTGCTTCAACATCCAAGTTATCATCACTCTTGTACATAGGATTTTCATCTTCATCATCACAGTTGGACAACTCATGTTCACTTAATTGATCATCTTCTGTCACAGGCTCTTCATCACTTGCCTCTTCATCAGTCTCACTTAATTCTTCCCTTAATTCCCAATCATTATCCTCAGAATCAGAATCATCACTAGTGTGGTGCAACTCCTCATCACTGCCATCTTCACTCTCACTCTCAGGTGCCCTACTAGTCCCAGGTCTACTGTCATTTCTAGCTGCCTCTACATTTGGTTCTGGATAACTAACTACTGTAGGTTCTACCCCAACAGTTTCTAAGAACACATGAATCTCCTCTGAATTCTCATACAGCACAAACATGTCAAGTAAGGACCTATCAGATGTTATTTCTTCCCTGACATGAGTTCCAGGCAAAGTATAGTATAGGGCAATAACTATACCTAAACTAGAGGGGAGGTCTTTCAACATAAGATCATTTACATCGGTAAGCAGATCCATATAGCTGTATCTGTCAGGATCCACATCAACTATGCTATCAACAATGTTACAGTAGTGGACCCTCAGTTCATACATCCTTTCAGTGCCCATTCTGTAGTACAAGGAAAAATAATTAGGGGGTTAAATTAGGGCTACAATTAGGGCATTCAATTTAGGGTTCATCAGCTGGGGTTAAGTGAATTAGGATATTCAATTAGGGTTCAATTTGTTCAATTAGAGTTCAATGGGTTCAA
The DNA here is from genome assembly GCA_033065855.1 of Escallonia rubra. Classification (NCBI taxonomy): domain Eukaryota; kingdom Viridiplantae; phylum Streptophyta; class Magnoliopsida; order Escalloniales; family Escalloniaceae; genus Escallonia; species Escallonia rubra. The sequence continues at coordinate 406,755 of JAVXUO010001034.1, read as the reverse complement.
TTAGGGTTCAATTTGTTCAATTAGAGTTCAATGGGTTCAATTAGGGTCCAATTTGTTCAATTAGGGTTCAATTAGGGTCTAATTTGTTCAATTAGGGTTCAATTAGAGTTCAATTGGTTCAATTAGGTTTCTATTTGTTCAATTAGGGTCCAATTAGGGTTCAATTAGAGTTCAATTGGTTCAATTAGGGTCATTTTGTTAAATTAAGGTTCATTTAGGGTTCAATTGGTTCAATTAGGGTTCAATTGGTTACATTACGGTTCAATTATGGTTCAATTAGGGTTCAATTAGGGTTCAATTTGTTCAATTACGGTCCAATTAGGGTTCAATTGGTTCAGTTAGGGTTCAATTGGTTACATTACAGTTCAATTATGGTTCAATTAGAGTTCAATTGGTTCACTTACGATCCAATTAGGGTTCAATTGGTTACATTCCGGTTCAATTAGGGTTCAATTGGTTACATTACGGTACAATTATGGTTCAATTAGAGTTCATTTGGTTCAATTACGGTCCAATTAGGGTTCAAAATGTGTCTACGTGAATTAGGGCCTAAATCGGGGTCCAATTACGGGTTACATTATGCTATCAACTACGGAAATCATGCAAAAGAAGAAAGATCAGAAATGGGAAATAACGAGAAAAACGTGAAAGACATGAAGGAGTTAGGAAAACATACCTACCTTCAAGCAGATTCACCGGAAGTGGTTGTCGTCCCGCAGCACAGGTACACCGAAAATGTTGCGTCGTCCCGCAGCACAGGTTCACCGGAAGTGGTTGCGTCGTCCCGTAGCACAGGTACACCGAAATTGGTTGCCTCGTCTTTTTTATGAGATTAGGGTTGTGAAATGTTTGGCTCTGATTTATTTCTAGGCTTCCCTTCCCCCGATCGCACAGTGACCCCCTACCCACCTCCTTCTCTGCCAACTGTTTTTCCTCCTTCCCGAGAACAAGTTTCCCTCCAATTCCCAAGAACAGGTTTTCCCTCCAAAATCTCAAGAAAACCGTAGGAGGGTATTCATGTCTTTTTGCATTCCAACGTTAACACCGTAAGAGAAAAAGTTTTTTTTTGAGCGGAGTGTAATTTTTAAAGATAGCGGTAGTTGAGTGTAATTATGTAAAACCTCAGGGGGTTTTAGTGTAATTTACCCATATAAAAATCGATCTTAATCTCCGTGTAATTGATATGAGATTTTAACCGAATATATACGCTTATCTCCACCCAAAGTCAGTTTTATCTCTAGGATGTAGTTTTATCTCATAGATGCGGCCTTTTAGTGACATAAAGTGTATTAAAAATAATAGAAAACATCGCGGGTAGATATTCTGTGAAACATTATATTTAGTCGTGTTACAACAAGTGTCACGAAACATATCTACTGATTATATATATAACCTACTAAAGGATGATACAATATGTGATTGTAACCATGTTCGTAGATACTAACTATCGAATATGTATAACTCAGGTTGCACATATAATTTTTCTATGAATAAAATCTCTACGACTATGAATTTTAGTTTGAGGACATGCATGCAACCGCAAAACCAATTAGACTTGGGAGAAATATTATAGCAGTCCAGGAATCTGATGGAGCAATTTGGCGTCGTCGTTCACTAGAGCCGTTCGGAATTGTTAAAAAGCAAAAAACGCCGATTTTGATATCGTCGTCTTAAACCTTAATTTAAAACAAAAGATGATAAAGGATGTGAACATAGTTTTTATCCAATACAGTGTAAGTAAAAGGAGAGGATAATTTCATTTCCTACCATGTTAATCCACTTTCTTGTTTGTCGCTAAAAGATTGATATTTTCTACTAAAAGATTTTTTAGCGAGACAAATAGAATGGAAAAGCTTATAGACAACATTTCCTATATGTAAATTCTATAGCTACTTGCACACAATTTACTGGATGTACTGAAAATGGTTTCAATCTTTCTTAGGAGTCCATACAACTTGGATAATGCTCTACAAGAGTGACAATTATCAGTTTAAATCTCTATTTTGGGGTGAAATCAACCCCCAACTACTTTAGACTGAGAGATGATGAAAAACTTGAAACTTGAAAAGCTTTATTTTGAGTTATCCCAGACAAGACAGATGCAAACACAAACACAAGTGCCTCATAATTTGATTACTCTTTGCCATTTGCAGTAGTACTCTTGGTAAGCACCATCATTCTATAAAAATAAGATACCATCCTCTTTCTTGCGATTATGTGGCAAGTAAAATCAATATAAAAACAAAATATTAATTTCTTACACTGAAACTGTGCTTAGAGTCACGCCTTAATGTCGCTACAACTAATACCTATCTTTCCATCGTCACCAAGATCAAGAAAAGGAAACATTTTCCATTTTGGAATAAACAAAATTTCTTGGAAGTTAGAAACATTGACTAAGCAGGCCCAGCTTGGGTGTGAGAGCACTGGTTATGTTGGGTTACCAAACTACACACCAATTGGGCATTAATCACCCCTTTAATTTTATATATATATATATATATATATATATATATATATATATGAAAGCCCTCTGCTCTTCCCAAACTTCCCCTTTTCCCCAACTAGCAAAAGCTTCATGGTTAGCCACCCCCCTCCATTAAATATTCTGTGCATCCAAAATTATGCCAGAAACGTACCCCAGTAGGTTCTGGTTGTCTTGTTCAGCCTAAACACCAAGAATCTCTCTTTCCCTCTCACCACATTCACGCATTTCTTCATCCTTATAATAAAGCCATTATTAACTCTAACCCCATGCATTCATTCCGGATCTCCTTTTGGTTTAGGGACCATCTCCCTTTAACATCCTCATCTTCTCCCATTACTGAATTAGCATAATCCTTATAAAAATTATGCGCGCGCGCACACACACTAACCGGCCCTCTCCAAGAATTCTCTCCTCCAGGTTCAAGCAAAGCAAAGCAAAGCTCCCAACTTTTTTCCTCTCTCTCCACCTTTTTTCTTTTTCTTTTTCTCTCTCTTTTCTTTTTCTAGTGTCTTGGTTTCTGTGTAACTCTTTATAGAGATCCACGTCAAAATGGGTTTTCCAAGAAGTGCCTGCACTAACACTGGGGAGCCTTGTGAGGAAGTAAAGTTTAAGAATCTGCTTCAAAAGATGATTTGGGAGTATGGGCTTTCTTGTTTTGTCCCACTTCGCCGGCGGCAAGCCTCCGGCGAGGAAGATGAGAGGAGTAGAGTGAAGGGTGGGAGCAGCTCAGAGCACAACAAGGCCTGGTTGCTGGCTGAGTCTGGTGGGTGCGGTGGTGGTGAATTGACGAGTGCGGACCCGCAATCAGTTCATTCATCATTCAGGTTCAGCTTTTGCACCCAAGTTGAGCTTGAGTCAATGAATGTGGGTAACGGGTCTTCTTCTGCAACTGTTTTGATGGTGAATTTGGACAATGGGTTCACTGAGTCAAGATCTAAAGAACTAAAGTGGCGGAGAATCGAGTCACTGGAGAGGAGTATCTCTCCTGTGGTACATTCCTTGATTAGGTTCAGCTATGGAGAAATTCTTTCTGCCACCCGAAATTTCTCCAAAGGTACTCAATTGAGTTTTTCTTTTACCGTCTGCTTGTGTGCGCGCGCGCGTTTTATAGATCATTCTACTTGCTAATTTCGTTTATGTGTTCGTGTGTGTCACCATAATTGTTTCAAATTTCGTGTCCGAGTGTTGTATGTGTTGAGTATGGTGACCATATGTATTTCAGTAAATGTGTGAGTTTGTATTGGAACAATTTTCTTTGAAATTCACTGTATGTGATTGTAACTGATTTGGTTGAAATGGGTAGGCAGAGTTTTGGGAAGAGGTGCATTGAGCTGCGTATTTAGAGGAAGGGTGGGAATTTTGAGGACAACAGTGGCTATTAAGCGGCTGGATAAGGAAGATAAAGAGTCTTCAAAGGCATTTTGTAGGGAGCTGATGATTGCTAGTTCTCTGCATAACCCCAATATTGTTCCTCTTGTGGGTTTTTGTATTGATCCCGAGGAGGGTTTGTTTTTGGTATACAAGTACGTATCAGGTGGAAGTTTAGAGCGGTTTTTGCATGGTATGATCGTTTTTCTTTATTCCTTTAAGTAGAGACTATGATTTGATCTTCTTGATAGAGATCCAGTGGTTGAAGAATTACCCGTTTGCAGAAAAGAAGAGGGGTATGAATCGTGGCTCATTACTTTCATGGTCTGTGAGGTACAAGGTTGCTTTAGGAATTGCGGAGGCAATCGGATATTTACATAATGGAACTGAAAGATGTGTAGTTCATAGAGACATTAAGCCGTCAAACATTCTTCTCTCATCCAAGAAAACACCCAAGGTGAGAAAGGGATTTCTTCTTTCTCATTGAATGCGTGTTGTGGCCAGCTGTGTCTGTTCTATTAATACTTTCAATGACGTTGCAGCTATGTGACTTTGGATTAGCTACATGGACTCCTGCACCTTCGATCCCTTTTCTTTGCAAAACTGTCAAAGGAACATTTGGGTATGGAAAAGTACTTTAAGTTTTTCGAAGGAAATTTGCAGTTTCCTTCAATGTACTAAATATGTCATATTTTTAACTAAATGTGCAGGTATTTGGCCCCTGAATATTTCCAGCATGGGAAAGTATCAGATAAAACTGATGTTTATGCTTTTGGGGTGGTTCTCTTGGAACTCATAACTGGCCGTAAGCCAATTGAAGCAAAACGAGGACCAGGAGACGAGAACCTGGTTTTGTGGGTAGGTTACTTTTCATTTTCTGCTAACTCTTCTTTAAATTCATGCATTCTCCGAAGGGCAAAGCGGGACACCTTTTGGCATCTCATGAAGAAAATTGGGTATTGTATAGCTAAAATTTGTTGGTTTCATTGTTATATTTTTACGTATTGGCCTGCTATAATAGTGAACTTATTCTTGTTGCTAGTATAATCCTAATGCTGCCAGTGCTAGTATCACCGTTTTCCTTGATTGGAGTCGAGTATCATGGAGCTGTAGTCATAAGACCGTGCATCGCAAGAGAGGTCCTCCCTCCCACCCTCCCTCTTCTTGAAACCATCTTCCTTGTCTGCTTTTTGAGCATAGCTGCTCCATTCCTGGTTCTTAAATACTTGGTCTCTAGGTTTCAGGTTCGACTAACTTTGAACGTTAGGACAGGGGAACGAGTGAGTTATCACCTTGCCCAGTTTTTGATTGCTTTCAACATCGGTAATGACTCTTCTTTATTATGTTACTTGATACACGCACGATCCATATTTCCTTTATACCTATCGCTCTTTTGCTGGACCTTTGGCACGTCATGTTGGCAGAGAGACCATCTTAAATCTTCTTTTCTAAACTCCTCAGCCCTCGTATCAATAGAACTATATGGTCATAAAATCATATGTATTCACTTTATGGATGCAGGATTCTTGTCATTATAATTATAATACCCTAGGAAACTAACAAAGAGCACCAAATTTTGTTGATGGTGACCGGCTGAACCAGCAGCATGCTGCTCAGCTAAGCTCTACTTCATTGTGAACCTTCTCTTTCATGGAAACTAGTGGACCTTCTAAATTGTGGTTCAAAGAAAACAGATTAATTAATATTCCACGTGATGCAGGCAACATCCCATGTGAAAGAGGAGAAAAGATGTGGGGTTTGGTTGGAGTGGGTCTGGGGCCTCTAGTTGCCTTTAGATTACTACTTGATGAGTTTATATAGAACTACATTAAAAGACAAGTGCTTTTGTTACAGGCAAAGCCACTATTGCAGCAAGGAGCAATTGAAGAATTGCTTGATCCTAGGGTAAAGTTCAGTCAGAAGAACACCAAACAGATAGCCCGGATGGTTCAAGCTGCAGCTGCCTGTATAAACAGCGAAGAAGCCCGAAGACCTAACATTGATGAAATTACTGCAACACTGACGGGAGTAGAACCTGATTGCTCTATCAGGAAGAGGTCTGGTTTCCCTGGTAATAATTGCGTTACTGATTGTTACCCTCAGCTGCAACGAACAAAAAGCGAAATGAAAAGTCATTTAGCTTTGGCAATGTTGGGAGTTTCAGAGTTTGAGGACGATGATCACCTCTACGATCGATGAAACAAGGGAAGACACTGGATCCCCTGCCATACCAACACTACAGTAAAAAAGAAAGAAAGAGGAAATAGATAACCAATTTTATTTTTCCTGCTTGAAGGGAAAATTCTGAGATGTAGAACTGATAAGCTCTTGGAATTGTATATAGATGTGTGTATTGTGTCTGTGCATATCTGCATGTTCTTGTCTTAGCTTTCCCTGGGGTAGTAAGGTGCAAATTTTTTTGCCAGCTTCATTTGTAGTTCACCAAAATGAGTGTGCAGATTTGGTTATTTGAATATCAGTTCTACAGTTTCTTGGTTTTATGTTTCAAGCTCCTTTCTCTTGGTACTCTCATGTAATTGTTGTTTCCTATTTCCCTTTTCTTGTCTAATTTTCCCAACAAAAGATCCTCATTTTCTAGCCCTGCGTTCTGATTTTCATCTTTTAAGCGTCTCAATCGACCTTCAATGGCAACAGTCTAAATTGGAGAAGGCGACAGCGCGAAAGAGATAAAAAACATTTAAAGAAATGAGCAACTATCGAAATTCTGATATAGTTCACCAAATCCTCTGGAGAAGGGCAGACATTTTTTGTATTTCTCTGTCAAGGTGGCTCCCCAAGTACTGTAAAACATGAAACCTGATTTAGGTGAACAAGAAGGCATTGATTCTTGACATCTACACCACCGACCAACTTAACCATATACAAAGATCATGAAAAAGAAAATGTATACAGAAAAGAAGCCATCGTGGAGGCATATGGGGTAGCAAGTAGCAACACAAACTCACAAGTAACAGACCACATGGTGTACGCCTATTGTCCGCAAGAAATAATTCGTTGACAACAAACTTTCTAGCTATATAGCATGCAGACGTTTCCAGATTTTGTGGGGTATACGTATAGCAACCATAGAAACTCTGTTACAGATTGAAGTTACAACATAGGGAGAGATATCAGAGTAGGCTTAGAAAATCTTAGCAACATCCTTCATTAAACCCCTGTTGGCACGGTGGAAATCCTTGAATTCCTGGAAAGAAATGAAGCCATCGCCATCCGCGTCAATTTCAGCCATTAGGAGCTTGATCTCATTGGCCGTAAGAGGGCCGAGTGTTTTCAGGGCGTCTCCGAGCTCCAAAGCTGAGATTTTTCCGTCACCGTTGGCATCAAATAGCTTGAAGATTCGCTCGCACTCGGCCTGGCCTTGTGGATCATCAGCCATTATTGAATTTGTTCAGCTAAATTGAAATTATGAGAAACGGAAGAGATCAGCTTATAAGGAGGTGGGGCACAAGATAATGAAGAAATGTATGGTTGTCCTTTACACTCGGGTTGAACAGGGATTACTAGTGAATCAAGCTAATTCTCTCAACTGTTCTGCCGTGTTATTCGAGGCAAAAGAACTAGCCCCCTCGACCTCAAGAATATGTGGAAGTTAGTGAACCTTAGTTGATGCACCATATGCCATATTTGGCCTTCTATAAATAGAAAATTTGTCACAAGAAACTGATGTAAATAGCAATTTGTTTGGGATACAGAAACTTGGAGTAGCGTAACTATTTACAAGAGGCTGCCACATAAACTGCATTATTTTTATGATTACGCCACCATGCTTATTAACTGAATAGGATACACTAATTTTATGCTACATAAATTGGGCAACTGAATGCAGTCCGGCTTAATATCTTCGTCCATCAGAAAAATGGAGAGGAACATGAATGATGGTCATAAAGTTAAGAGAGTGATGGGGAAAAACCTATGCTACTGTCTTCAGCAGCGCATTCAGCACGGCTTCCGTAGTTGGCAAAGCTGGGATCGCACCCCTCTCCGTCACAGTCAATGCGCCACAAGCATTTGCGAATCTTAAAGCATCTCTTAGTCGGTCCTCGTCCTAAAAAGAGCAGGCTATGAGAGCGCAAAACTACAAGCTCTGATTACATAAAAGATCTACTATGTGTGGGAATTTACAAAATATGCAAGTAAACTTTAGAAATTTAAGATATCACTGGGACATGCAAATGACTTCAGCAGAGAGAATAGGAAGACACGTTACTCATGGTATCAAAGGTGGTCAAAAGACTTGAAATGAATGCAATCATTTGCCGTGTCAATTGCAAGATCAACAATAAACTAATAGAATCATAAATGAAAAACTGGTCTCAAAAAACAAATAAGATGTACACAGCATAAGCATTATCTTGCATTGCTGACACTGTATATACCTGAAGCAACGAACCATCAGCAGCTAGTCGTGATAATATTCCAGCTACAAAAGCATCCCCAGCACCAGTGGTGTCTACAGGATCCACCTTTAAACCTTTAACCCTCCCACTGAACTCCTGTGAAACAGAAAATGAAAGGAAATTCTAATACTCTGCATATAAGTAAGGAACAATTTGGCCTGTTATCTGAAAAAAAAGAGTTCTAACAATTGGCTCACCAGGTACAAAAGCCTACGATAAATGGTTATAATACATTTCCTCCAAATAATCAGATGCAATCATGCTACAAGGTGACCATAAACAGGACTTCCAACAAAACCCCCGCAAATAGCTATGACAGTTTTGTTGATTAAACACCATAAAAATTAAAAACCATAAAGAGAAGAGAGGACTTCTCAGAAATGCAATTTGATCATAACTGGTTGGAGGATAGATAATTCATTTTCAAATATTTCTAATTATAGCTTCAAGAAACAAGAACAAGAAAGCATTTTTGAAGGATCACCATGCAGGTTCAGGTAAGAGCAAATAGAACTTGTCTCCAAATATATTTGCCCCTAGCTTCAAGGGACCAGAACCACAAGGAAGTTTGAAGAAATCCTGAATAATTAGGCAGTTTTTAATCCTCTCCTGTATGGACCCAGGTAACTGGTTGGAGCTCGTTTACACTAACTGGTTGAAGCTCATTTCCTTGACGCTTTCTTAAGCTGAAGCCACCATTGTTGGGTAGTTCACTCTTTGAAAATATTGTGCCCCTTGGTTGGTTCAAATTCATAGCACCACAGCAAACTTTTTCATGCATTTTGTAAAATGTATTTTCCATTTGAAACTCGTCTTCCAAAGTTAGCTATATGTCCTTGCGTAGTTGCTAACAAACTAGCTAAACGGGGGAGTTGAAATAGGAGATGCGACATATCATTTGACTCGAAAAGAGAGAAGAATCCCAGAAAGCTAGATAAACCACGGTCTATGGTAGTTGCGGCAAAAGTATCGTACCTATCAAAGAGGACTGAAACTAAAAAAAAGAAAAACGCACACACTGGCACAGATGCATCTCTCTATTATAGCATAGTATTGACATTGAAATTTCAGGGCTTACCTTGGTATAGTACCTGCAACCATCTGGGCCTTCAGTGACAAGGAGCAACTTCAGATTTCGATGGTATAACTTACGAACAACAGTGTCATCATATGGATCTTCTCCGTTTGTCAAAAAAGAAATCTCCTCTTCACTTATCTAAAAGTTAACATTTTAGTAAAATTAGTAAGAGATAGTTTGTTATATTTATGTGTCTGCATTCAATTCCAGATCTGTTTTCCACCAAAAGGATCACAAAAAGCATCTTGACGCCAGGGATCAGCAAATGCTCACTATAAACGAGAACTACCTTGATGATATCAGCAGTCTCCCATATGCTCAGGATTCCTTCTCTAGCACTCTCTGCAGATGGCCACAACGGAAGCCTTAGATTGGGATCATAAGACAAAAGCACGCCAGCATCCTTTGCAGCTTTTGCGGCAGCATAGTGTGCTGACTTGCATGGTTCTGTAATCAAACTTATGGAACCATAATGAAAAATCTTTGCCTGCCACAGGAAACAACAAATAGCTGGATATATGAAATTGGTAAAAACTAAATGATAACTCACAAAACTATTTATTAAAGAACTTATGTCTTGTGTAACAAAAAAGACCAATCTCTATATTAAATCTTAGCAAAGAGACCTGCTTGTCAGACTATTTTCATTCAGACTATCTTTCATTTCTCGTCACTAGTTTTTGTTTTACTTAACTATCATTTAACAGTCCACTCAACCATCACAACAACAGTCCTCACAAATCTTCCTAACTAAATCGAAATCAAGTTCAGCTTCTTGAAACAGCATAACCTCATTAGGGTTACGATAAAACATAGAATCACACAATAACAGTCCTCACAAACCTTCCTAATTAAATCAAAATCAAGTTCAGCTTCTTGAAGCAGCATATCGGCACTAGGGTTACGATAGAACATAAATTCACGTTCCCCATCCTTTCTCAGCGTTACAAACGCTAAAGCAGTTCGGGCACCAGGATCAAAGCGCATGCCTTCGTTGTTTACATTGTTCTCCTTTAAAATATCAGCAAGCATGTAGCCAAATTCGTCTTCACCGACCTGTGCATGAAACACGACCCATCTAAGGAAACAATACATGAGAAAACTTATTCTTATCTATCTCCAAAAATATCAAAAAAGAAACAAATAGCGTGTCAATTAAAAATTGGATCATATCTTACATGATTCAGGATTATGACTTGCCATAAAAATCAAATTTCATATAGATTGCTACACTATACTTTAACACAAGGTTACTAATGAAGGGTTTAACAAGAATGATGTCTCAAAATCAGTAAAAAGCTAGTCTTCAAGTCTGCAGAGGAGCCAGTTCCCAGATCTAAATATTGGAATGGGTGAAGAGTCAAATGGAATGGTTTGGCAAGTTCGTTATTTCCGTCTCAGCAAATCGTTATTTTTTCACAAGGGATTGTGATGTCTTTCTATGGGATCCGGCAACAGATCCGGGGGAAAAAGTGTTGATAAATTTATACCGTCCCCCCGGACCGCTAGGATCCCACAAGTGAATTGAAATTACCATATGTAAATTTATGTGCATAATATAAAATGCCTAGAAAAGAGAAAAATCGTGGTCGGGAAGGTCTCCAATATTTTGTTCATTAATCACTCCAGACTCTTTCATTTCCATGTAAAGATCATAGTAGCTTCATTAGACCGTACATCTTTCTTGGTATATCTAGATAATAGGTAGGAGATGTATCAGAACTTTTTTTGCGTCGAATAAATAAATGGATAGAGCCTTATGGCTGGGGGGATTCTAGTTGTAAGATATCTAATGAAAAGTAACCAAATTTGCCCGATGTAGAGGCAATCAAGAATTTTTTACATCAAAAATAAATATTTGTGGACCCAAATTTAGCAATTTTAATTTTCGTGGGCGAGACAGGATTTGAACCTGTGGCCTAATTTTTCCAGCAAAAGCAGTTTAGCATCCACCATAATCCGAAGTTAAAAGTTTTATCATCATGCCCTTTGATTAATCGAATTTGTTTCTAGATATAGGTAACAGAGACTCCTACCATGGACACTACGTATACATCTCTCAGCTGTATAATCTCCTAAAATTCCTTGGGATCAGCTTGATGTACTTGCACGTTATAAAGCTACATGAACTCCACAAACTCTTGGAAGTCGATTTTATGTCCTTAACCACGACTGTTCGCATCAACTACGAAACATGGTTATGTAACACCGAAAACAAGCATTACAGGCATGATATGTAAAAGCAAACTAATTATACTCTCTTTATTTCTTCCTTGATCAGTAATGCTAACTTCATGAACACTTTTCCGTAGTTAACTGATTCATAGCGTTGCTGGTTTAACTTTTAAGTGCTTTAGCCCGCCCTTACAACTCCAGGAGAGGAAAAGTACATACTAAAATGGTACCTTCCCAATAAAAGCGGATGAACCACCAAGCCGAGCTATGCCAACCGCAACATTAGCAGGTGCACCACCTGGAGCTTTTTTAAATGCAGGGGCTTCAGCCAATGACAGCCCATTTGTGGTTGGGACGAAATCAATTAGCATTTCCCCAAAGCAAACAACAAGAGAGGATTCATCGGCTTCAGGTGATCCACTGTCAGTTGGCAATGCTTTTGCTGAAATCAGTATAGTCGGCAGACAAGTATTAAATGAAGCAAAGGAAGAAGACAATGCCGTGTTCATTTAAAGAGATTATGAAGTAAAGGCCTGTTTGGAATAGTCACCATGGATGTCGTAAGCGTCAGCCGTTGGTACTTAACTAATCCTCCTTAAGTTCAACTTTTGTAAGGGATGTAACATACATGAACCTTTACTTTCTTTTGATTTTGTAGGGAATAGGATTCACTCCCAACAGTGAATTAAATACATCTCCATCCTCTTCAATCTCGATGACAAAGGTCTCATATTATTTCTTTTTCTAACATTACATAATTTCATAGATTATGGTCTTTTGAGTAAGACCTGAACACGCATTTCTCTAAAAAGAATAGAATTATGGTTGACACGACTAGATGTTGCTATTCCTGTTTAAACAAAAGTGTATGAATAAATATACATCTCCCGCGATGATTAATTATAACATGGCAGACTGTACTTCGATATCATTTTGACACGATTGAATGAATGGTCACTAGCTCAACTCCGGAACAAACCTTTCAAATGCAATGAGCCAACTCCAACTGCCCCTAATTTCAAGTACGCAATACTGATTCTTTGGTTCCAAACGATGGATAATACTCTTAAGTGGCCCTCTCAGTTTTTTGTCTTGGCCACAACCGAAGTTCAAGAATATCTAGTTTCAAGTTCCAGATCAATTCGGACAAGGGTCCTCCGTAGAGATAAAAGGGAAAAAAAAAAGGAAAGACAGAACAATGAGCAACTGAAGAGATCTATATTGTCATTGCAAAAAAAATGTGAAGGGATAGAGCAAAGTAGACTAGAGCAGCAATATTAAGCTGGAACTGACTTAAAAAGCACTTATGTGTACCTTGGAGCCTACATCGCGGAAACGAAACCGAGGGTTGCAAGAAAAGGCCCAATGATTTAGCTGTGCACGGCCGGAAGCCAGAGGAAACCGAGAAGCGACCGGTTGACCAAGAACATCGGGGATTGGAAGAGGAGACGCCGCTAAAGCACAAGGCAGGCGAGTGAAGAGCCATATGCTGCTACTGATACTGCAGTGTTAGTACTGTAAACGTCACTTCTGATCCTTCAGACTAGTCCTTAACTAGACAGGGGCTGTTGGCGTTAGAAAAGATGGTACTGAGAGGTGGAAGGGAAAGGAGCGGAACGGATGCGAAGGGGGGATTCGATGCGAAGTTGGATTCGCATTGGATTGACCGTATAATGCTTTTGGCTATAACAGGGCTTGGATTGAGTTAGCTGTGCCTCAGTGTGCCTGTCATAAGCGGAGAAAGCGAAGAGAGGAGTTGGAGCAGTTTGTTCGTCGTAACGATGCCCCAAGTTGGGTGTTTTTGGACACCCAACGACCCTTCTTTCTTTTGGTGAAGAACAAAAGGCATTTGTATCACAAGCCACAGGGTTATTAGAAGACAGACTTGTGGGCATAGAGCTACCCATGGCATCAACATGTTGCTGGGTCTTAACACTATCCAGAGGTTCATAGAAGGCTACAAGCAAGCATAAAGGAGGAGTGGCTACAAGTTAGTTGTGCTAGCAGGTTTGCACATTAAAATGCCTGCTTCTTATGACACATCAACAAGTTTACTTAGGGTATGTTTTACTAACTCAAATTAAACGCTTAAAATTTAGAGTTTTCAATAGTTTTTAATTAAGTGTGTTTGATAACGCTTAACGTGGTATCATTTAAAAAATTATTTCTTACCAAAAAATAAACTAAAATTTTAAGTCTTGGTGGACTTACTTAATACTTATCACTTATTCTAAATGAGATGGTTAAAATAGTTATTGAATATAATTTTACATAAAAAAAAAATTTATTATCGTGATGTCGCTTCAAATAATTTGCTGACAACACCGCCTTCACCACACCATAACCACCACCATAACCATTGTTTCTTTTTGCTACCTCCACCACAATTATTACGACCTAGCCACTACCACCACCGCCCCACCACAACGACACTCGCCACCTCCACCTCCACCAAGCCATCGTCGTCGTCACCACGTTCATATCCGCCAAAAATATCTAAATCTCCACCACAATAAAACCATGTCATGACCTTCATATCGCCGCTTATCCCTAAAATCACAATTATAAACACCACGTCTTCATGCACCATAACCGCCACCATTGACACCTTCATGTTGCCGCTGCCACCGCCACCATCATTATTATTACTCCATCATCGTTGTCAGCACCACCATCAGCATAATTTTGACAAAAATATATATATATATATATATATATGAAATACATAAACAAATGCATAATTTTGGTAAAATAACTGAACAATTTTCAGACATTTACCAAACGGGCTAACTTATTTTTCAGTAAAACTTTAGCCGCGTAAAATTTTCAGTTTTATCAATTTAGTGCTTAACTCTTAAGCACTTAAAATTTTGGTTTTATCAAACGACCCCTTAATCTTTTTCTTGTATTTAAGAATCTGAATTTGTGCCTACATAACTTGGGCTTGATTCGCTTAAAATAACTGGACGGTCCAAGTCTCATTAAGTGGCCAATGTTGGACAAGTTAGGCCCAAATATGTTTGGGCCCAATAGGCTTTTGCTTCCCAGTAGTGGACACTGGACAGTATATAGGAGCGGACAAGCAATCACAATGTGGTAACAAGATTATTGATCTCACTTCCTATACTTTTTTTTTTTTTTTGGGTTAAGAGTGAGAACTGCATTCACTTCCTATACTTTAATGATAGCAAATCCCCTCATATAATACGTACTTTTGATCAAATCATGATTTCGACAGGGACCAAACTCAAAAGATAAAAAAAGAATTTCACGGTTGGTTAGAAAGATTAGAATACTTTTGCCTTCCATTTCAAAACATCTTTTTTTTTGGAAAGGACTCGATTTTATTGCTCAATAAGTGGGTTGATATCTTTTAGGATAGGCGATAAATCAAATTTGATCATAAGAAAAATTAGAAAAACTTTTGCTGCCATTTAGGGAAAAAAGAAAGAGCGAATATGAAAGGAAAAGATTGATTTGACACAGTAGGAATTAGGAAGATATGAGATTATTTCATAAAACATCCAGCGATCCTAGATGGTCGAGATCAATAGTCCTGAACCATCTAATATTATCTATTTATTCGTACATGTTTGCTCATATCCAGAACAATTGTAATAGAGTTGCTCAAACAAACTCATTCTTGGCCATGATTTTCATACTTTGTTATGCTTTACCGCACTTAATTTTGTAGCTAAAAAATACTCCGCATGTTTCCGGCTTCCGTCGCCTTTGGACCGGTACACGTCCTCCTCACCCGTTAGTCGTTACTCGCTTATTCCCAGCCCTGCCTTGCACTCCACCTCCTCACACTTTGCCGACCAATCACGCCATCCAACCTCCCAACCACTTTCCACGCGTCCATTCCGCATCGCCTCTACATCCAGCCATACTATACAGCACAACACTCGATTATTACCCACCTCTTTCAGAACCCGCGTACAAAACGCGTCAAGCCGCTCCTATAAAATACGCCTCCTTCGTCTCTGGAGAATCCCTACAGCAAAGAATTCCTATAGCGGAGAATCCTAGTCAAGCCCCCCCTCTCTCTCTCTCTCTCTCTAATGGCAAAGGATTTTGTTACCGACGAAACGAAGAAGGTTTTCGAGAAGTTCGACGCAGACGGAGACGGCAAGATCTCCGCAGCCGAGCTCGGCGCGATCCTGGCCGCGCTCGGCTCCGAGGCCTCGCCGGAGGAGCTCCAGCGAACAATGTCGGAGATCGACACCGACGGCGACGGCTTCATCGACCTCAAGGAGTTCTCGGACTTCCACCGCGGCGGGGACGACGTCGCGAGCAAGGACCTGCGCGACGCGTTCGACCTGTACGACAGCGACCGGAACGGGAAGATCTCGGCGAGCGAGCTGCACGCGGTGCTGAAGAACCTCGGGGAGAAGTGCACGCTGCAGGACTGCCGGAGGATGATCAGCTCCGTCGACGCCGACGGTGACGGCTACGTTGACTTCGAGGAGTTCAAGAAGATGATGACTAGGGCTTGATTAGCGACTGGTTTAGTTTAATTAGCTGCATCTGTTAATACGCTGCTTAATTTCCTATGACAATTTGTCAACACTACTAGCTGTCGCTGAGTCGTTTGATCCATCGTGGGCACGACCGCGGGCAAATAGTGAGTTGTGGCTTTAGTTTAACGCGTGAATCATGTGAAGTGCTGAACAAGAAAAGTGACGCTACTGGTTTTGGTGTTGGTGGCATGCTCCACACGCAGTTATCCTGTTCACGCTATCCCTATCCCTATGCGTACTAACGCGTTTTCCTGCTCGGAAAAAACTGGCCCATTCAGCCAGCCAATTTCTGACTTCGTACTTTGATTTTCGTGGGTTGAGAGGTTGACTAATCTCGAGTAGATAGACAGAGAGCTGATTTTCTACGAATTAAATTTTCTTAACAATAATCGAGGTGTAGACCGGACAAAGCAGGTGATTCATTGAAGCGTACTTTTCAAAAGTTTGGGCTATCTAGCTAGTTGGGTTGTTGGAGGTTAGGGCATATTATTCAACAAAAGTCTAGAAATGAGTGACTAGGGTTAAAAGTGAGTCTTAGCGGGCGGGGACGCCAAAGTAAAAGTGAGGGGATAATGTGATGGATGTCTCACACGAAAGTGAGATTATTGACCTTTATAAGGCCATCCGTTTGAACTCATAAGTATCTGTGATGATGTTTTGTGTTAGAATCGTGGACCGGACCGTTACACGTATGAAAATGTAGAAATAAACGTTTTAGCGATTCATTCCTAGTGCATCCAAGAGTGTGTTTTTTTTTTTTTTTTGGACAATAATAGAGATATATAAGTTATATGGGACCTCTTGAACGCTACTTAATTTCGGCATTTAGGCATGTTGCGGTTTCACTTTGGCCCTTACACTTGACTCAACTTTGTGGATTAGAAGGAAATACTCCCTCAGTTTTTGTTCCTCTCGACTTTTTTAAGATATCTAGGGTAGAATTAGAATATCTAAGCAATCAATTGAACTGAAAACTTTAAGTATGGACCAGGATTAGTATCTTTGACAAGTCAACTAACGTAACAACAATAAGTAAAGTCAAAATTTAACCGTTCAAATTCTGTTCCAAGAATTTGCAAAAATTAAAAGACTAGTTAAGATGGTGTCAAAACCCAGTCGATCCTGCCAAAATTATGGATGACATTTCCATCTAGTAGGTAACCAGCTACCTCATATGAATATCACTAGCTCCGGGACCAAAAACACCTCAAGTGTGAGGCCAACGGTTGTCTTCAAGGTGGCAACTGTGGACTCATCAACCACCCTTGAAACACCATCCTGGCCGCTTGCCCCAAGTAATATGTTAAGTCTGCGCAATATGTATAGTAACGAAAAGCAAACCCAACAACTTAATTCACAAAAGCTGTGAGGTAATACGTCTCCTCCACTCATCCGAATCAGTTTACTAATATTAGTGCAATTAAATAGAAGCATTCAGATTAAAAAAATCCAAGTTGATCCTAACATTTTTGCCACTAGTTATCCGATGTGGACCTAAACCGTATTTTAACCACTCAAATGGATTGTTGATGAACTCCGCCACAAACAAGACTCCTCTGAGATTATGCAAAAAGCGATTATGCCAAAAGCATGGCACATGAGAAATTGAGAAGGATCGGTTGCTACCTAGTCCTAGACTAGCAACAAATGTGTAAACTAATAAAATCGTTGCAGCATAGGAGTTTTCAATTTTGAATGTATTTTAATGAACATTTACCGGAACCGGTTCGTAGCCCAAATTAATTTGACCAGCGCTTTCACTCGATGTAGTGAGCTCGGAGAATAAAACTCAGCCTTTTGGGAAATCACGTGATTTTGATCACACCTAATAACCCACAATGCGACCGCTATCCAGAGAGTTAACCGATAAGGTTGCTTATCGTAGAATTGGCTGTTCTAGCTGCCAACTTATCCAGCTACGCAAAAAGGACCTTGTGGTAGCTTGCCTTTGATGTTGAGCCTGAATGCTAGCACAAATGGGTTGCATAGAGCTACATTGTAGGAATAAGTCCTCATGCGTTTCTGAGCAGGATTGACAGAGTGGGCAAGTCTCAGTGGAGTTGCATCCATGTTTATGTAAGCTTCGACTGTACTGGAAGTCTCTGTTTGATAAATGGTCGGATTAAAATTAGGATTTTAGCAGGAAAAAGGCAGCTTCCAGAATTTATGCCATAATACGGTCCAGACAGAAATCAATTTGACGAGTGCTCAGATTAATCGATTGAATCATCCAATAGATGGCTGATACTGAGAGTTTTCCATGAACCCAAAAACGCCAGTCGAGTATGTCCTGTTGTCCTTCACGAGCAGGAAGTA
The DNA here is from genome assembly GCA_033065855.1 of Escallonia rubra. Lineage (NCBI taxonomy): Eukaryota > Viridiplantae > Streptophyta > Magnoliopsida > Escalloniales > Escalloniaceae > Escallonia > Escallonia rubra. The sequence continues at coordinate 388,389 of JAVXUO010001034.1, read as the reverse complement.
TACAAAAGATTTGGTGAGCAATAGATGCTGGGAAGATATGAAGACACAACCAGGTCTTGCATAAAGGTATCCAAAACTGATTTAATCAGAAACGGTTATATGCCCATTATCTTGCGTTTAGTAAGAACTAGAGGTGTCAAAAGGGCCTGGCCGCTCGCGGGCCAGCCCGACCTGACCCTAAATTGGCCTGGGCTGGCCCAACCCTTTTGTGAACAGTGCCGGCCCTAACCCATAGGGCCTTGGGCCAGGGCTAGGGCCATGTCTGTTTTTCCTCCAAAATTATCCAGCTTGCCCTAGCCTGGCCCGGCCCGGAAAAGGCCCGAGTCAGGCCCTGAAAAACGGGCCAGCCCGTGGGCCCGGTTTTAGCCCTTTGTATTTTTTCTTCTTTTCATTGATAGACCTTGCAATCTTTTTATCTCCCTCAGTTTTTATTTTAATTTGTCATATCTATTGTATATTTGGTTTATTTACCTCTATTGAAAATAACGTTTCTTTTTTCCTTTTCATTTTTAGACATTATATGTAACTTTTGTACCCAAAATGTCCATTTTTTTTTTATATTTCATTAACACTTTATATTAGTTTTTCTTTCCACTTCTTTTATCCATATTATACATTTGAATTTCGTATTACTTTCTTTCCTCACTTTTTTTTTTGAAAAATGTCTCCTATATATATATATATAGGAGGGACTATCAAAAAATTTATTTAGTGTGTTAATATTTTCACAATACAAAATAGGAATTAAAATAAATAAATAAATAAATAGGCCCGCCCCTAAGGTTTGGGCCTGGACAAGGCCTCAATATCCCAGCTTTGGGCCCAACCCGGTTCCCACGGCCCTAAGCCCGATTGGCCCGGGCTTCCACATTGGCCCGCTGGGCCTGGGCCTGGGCCGGGGCGGCTCAAGCCCGGCTCATTGACACATCTAGTAAGAACTAAGCAGTGGAGGAGGCATCTAAGGCAGCTACCAATTATTCCAAACCCAGATAGATTCACCATTGCCACTCGGCTAGCGAATCCCTTGTTTTAGAATCTTCCGGCCAGTCAAATTCGCAAAACCCACGAGGCATTCCCGACTCATTTGACATCAAGGAACGTTGATCCCGTACAATAACATATGCACATGACTTTAGCAAGTAAGGCATTGGATGTTTCCAGATCCTTTAAGCTTGTTTAGCTAATAACGCCTCATTAATAGAATAAGTCACCGTCGTGACACACTGCATAACTAAATGATCCCAGCGATCTGGAAATCCTACTCTACACAAAGATTTCTGAAAGAAATCCCATCGAAGTCGATCATACGTTTTACTCATATCAAACTTGAGTGCAACACACACAGTTTCCCTTTTTTCACTTACGAATGAGTCATAATGACGTTATCAGAGAGCAAACACCCCAACACGAACGCATTTTGGCAGGGTGAAATAAGCTTCGACATGAATGGCTGCATCCTATTCAGCAACACCGTACAAATTATCTCATAGACCATATTGCAGAAGCTAATTGGTTGAAATCCTCTCGCAGTTGTGGGAAATCTTTTTTGGGATAAGAGATAGAAAAGTGCAATTCACCTCCCTAAGCATATGACCTGAATTGAGGAAGGATAATACTGCCGCAGAGTCCCATGAGTCCCCAGCAACGTTGGAAAACAATTGTTGGAAATTCATCCAGACCAGGAGTGTGGAGAGGCCCAATCTGAAAAGCTTCCTTCATTACTTTGGCTGCCAAAAAGGGACTCAAGAGCTCCCATACTTAGGACGAGCTGAGAGTCCTTTCAAAGAATCTAAAACCGGGAATCCCCATAATTATGCCTTTATGCGGTGAAGCACGCAAAGGTGTAAAAATCCACTTGAGATAATCAACAAAACAAGCCCTAATGTCCGCTTCCTGCATTCCTTCAATGGACTTTAAGGACACCACTCTATTCATTGTTCTGCAAATTAGAGTAGATGTGTGAAAAAGTTTTGCGCTACGATCCGTCAACTCAAGCAAGGGATTCTTGGATCTCTATTCCCAATACATCTCTTCCGCCTAGAGCAAACCATCGAGACACAGGTGCAAATGAAAATCATGAGTTTGACATTGAACTGAAAATGGAGCCTGTGATTGAGTGCACAAAAGTTGACATTGCACTGTCCTAATACGATCCGGAATATGTCCAAGACACTCCCGATTCCATACAGTATGTAATTCCTTCATAATCTCGAGATGCACCACAACACAGTTAAGCGGGGATCCACAAACTGAAGATTTTCACGCTTCAAAATTAGATCCAGGCAATGTGGGCTATACAAGCACATTGCCTCAACCTAGCTCTCGGAGAGGGGAAACTTGTCTAGGCAAGAAAAGTATCAACAACAATAGAAGCATGATGCCAGTGTTGGATTGCTAAATTTTGCACCCAATCAGCATTAGACATGACTCTATCAAACTTTTCATAAACAAAACCTCTAACCCAAGTAAATGGCGCACTCGACCAACTGACGTCTGCCACTCCAACCGAAGCCAGAAAATCAAGACACCTTAACGAACGCCAGGTAGTGACAAACGCCAGAAAATCAGCATGCGGAGTTCATTTGACCATTTTATTATGTTATAATAGAAGTGGTGCTTTAAAATGATTTGGGAATGAGTTGAAACGGTGTTCTGCTTTGAACTCCTTTTTCTATGCTGCATCTCTTAGCACTTGCAAAAGACTAGACTGTGACCTTCTATACTACAAATACCAAGATGGACTGCAAAACAAGATGTGGAGGAAGAATATACATGCCTCTGAATAGTTACATTGGTAGCCTTCTTTCTAGGAACATGTGGTACCGCGCCACCAGATGTTAGCACTTATAGCTTGTTTGCGGGTTTTTTTAGGCGAGAACGTGAAGGAGAAGAATGGAAAATGACTTATTTCCTTATTTTTCTCTAGTTTGTGAGTTTTTTTTAAGGAGAGAAAATTGAGGAAAGTTTAGGTCTCTTTTGTCTCTAAAATTTTCCTCTTAAAAATTGGGAAGAAACGGAGATAAAGGAAACTCTCATAAGTAACATTTTTATCATGCCCATACTACTCTTGAGACAATGAAGACTAAATTTTTAATAACTTTGGTTTTAGGATTTCTTATAGGAGCTTACTACTTTAATTTATTTACAATCAAATGATTGTTTTAGATGTTAGAGTTGACTCATAACTGATTATTTTTCTTTTGACGTGATATTAATTAGATTTTGATGTTCGGATGATTGTGATCAACACATGGTTATTATTGTTTTTTACATGATAACATTAATCAGTTATTTAAGGTTTATGACATTAGTATGGTATATATTTTGCATGATTTATCGTAAACTAATTTGTTTTCCCAACGAAATCATGTGTTTTTTCTTAGGATTATACATTCATAGTGTTTATTAGAATTATCACAAATGGATATAAGGGTACATACGTAATCGGGTGACCTATTTTTTTTTTTCTTTCTTTTAAACTCACAAACAAGAGGAAGGAATGATATTTCTCTCTTAAACTCACAAATAAAGAGGAAGGAAAATTGTCTTCCCTTCTCTTCTTCTCCTTTCTTTTCTTTTCTCTTATCTTAAAACTCGCAAACAGGCTATTAGGAGTCAACCGAATTATTTACCTCTTAAACCGTTGCGTACGATAAAACCATTTTCATGTCAGATTCCATTAATTATCGTAATCGGGTACCATATCGTTTGTGAAATAAGCGACGGAAGATTCAATGAAGCGAAGACATCAATCAGACAATCACCCTCATCATAATGCAGTGGGGAACATAAAATCAAGAAGATAAAGGAAAAATTAATTGACAGAGCAGTCAGAACCAGTAATAGCATCAATCACCCTCATTATATGGCGATCAGCTCAAACCCTCAAATTTTCTAAGATAAAAAAAAGTTTAAGATAGCCTAGAAAAACGTGCAGCTTATGCTGAACACTGAAGCTGTGGCAATTAGAGAAGCTCTCTCCTGGTCTCACTCAACTTGAAAATGTAATTAGATTTTGGAAAACTGGCCCTGAAAAACGGAATTCTAGTCTATCCCAATCTTCACCGGTCTATTTGTCTTTTGTGAAATTCATCACGTACCAAGAGCTTGGCACAAAGGGCACTAATTTCAGATTGTATAATCGCTTCTGACTAATGAATTCTTTTTTTCCCGAAAAATGAATAAATGAAGATACAAGGATTTTAATTGGTAAGATGAAATGAGACGGTTTAATTTGTATGTTCATTGGGATCATTTGGTCAAACTTAAATAATCTGAATTAAATTAGGTTGATAGGTATTTGATAAACATATACAACTGATTAAATGAACTTTCATAATCGATAAAACGAAGGTTATGCTTTTTCTAATAATTAGGTTTGACCAATTAAAGTATCATAAAATTCCCCTGTTAATTGCAAAGACCTTTATTATCTTTTATTCAAATACTATTATTATGGTCATTTGTCACATTTAAACCGCTTTTATTACTTCTTATCCAAACATCATTTAGAGATTAGCCTAAAGTTTAAAATTAATTCTAAGAAGTTGATTAAGATTGAATCTAAATTTGCTTTCAAAAATCAATCGCAAAACAAGCCCACCAATTTTCATGAAGATAGCTCTTTTGCCAAAACATTTTTTCAACAAAATGGTTGGCAGAGAACCAGGGAACCCCTCATAAAAATGCTCAACAAATATGGGGTTCTTTGCCGTAATCTTTACCATTTCTAACCATGTTAATTGCGATCTCCAATCAATTTGACACAAGTCACAATCCATTTTTATGTCCAAATCGACCCAACAATGCTCCATCAATTTCTCCTCAATTGGTGTAACCCTACCCTTTTCAAAAAGCTTCCTGCAACCGCAAAATTGCTAACTAGGAGTGGTAATGGGCGGGTAAGGTCGGATTGGTCAAAGAACTGCGGTTCAAAAGCTGGTTGGGTAAAAAATGGGTCAATTGATTAGTATTGCTTATCAACTGATTAGCAATCCTAAGTAAATGGTGATTCAAGGTATCAGGTGTGTTGGTTGCCGTTACAAAATCAAGAACATTAAGATGGCAGAGAATTTCAAGGGGATAAGGATCACATATAGTATCTCTAGAGTAACAAATTTAGTGACAAATCATTGCCACTAAAAGTATTATCAGAATTATTTATAATGACAATATTTGATCGATTAATTGCATTTAATTCAAAAGAGACTTCATGGCAACCTTTTCCCCAAAAAAAAGAAAAAAAAAGTTTAACGGTACCAAGCTCGCTTCCAATAGTATCGAAAGCAAAGGTTCAAAACCAGGAAAAAAAAGAAGGAAGTGCGACGCAGAAACATTGAACATAAAACATTGTGCTCTAATGTTAAGCAAGCACAAGCATACTACTACAAACTTGATGGACAACATACCATCTGCAGCCATGCAATTTACTGCCAGAAAAAGCAGCAACAAAGCTGTTTCTCCCATGTCATACCTACGTTACGTTCATAATTGCCAAGAGATGACTTTACAACCGTGCCTTCAATCTAGATAATCAAGATACCTCTCGTACAGTACCACTTAAGTTTTATTTCTGAATATAGTTTCTTGCAGAACTACGGCAAACCTCTTACCAGCATTACCTACTGCTTCAGAAAACGATGATTAAAGACACCTGATGTTGCAACACAACTGCCAAAAAGGAACCACTGCTTCACTGCAGAACCAGACAATCTTTATGGAAGCATGAGGGAACTTGATTTGCGAGAGGCTTATGGATGTCTTCCTCCCCGTCCATGCCATTGCCTTCCAACCCGTCCTGTAACCCAGCTGATTCAGAGATAAGTGCCTTCACCTCTTGGAACCGCTGTTCTGATACAGCAACCTCAGCAAGAAGTCTCCATGCACTCTCCTCAGATGCTTCTTCATAATCCTTCCTTCTCTTAAGTACCATATGGCCACTTATTTCCCAGACAGCAGGGTTCACTTGGGTGTCCAGCAACTCCTGGCTAACTTGTCCAAGTGCTTGTTTCTCAGCGTAACACTGTCAATTTAGCAACAATGACTAGTATCACATAAACCAGAAGATATTGCAAAACCAAGCAAACAATTACACAAAAGCCACATTCCACATCCCCAAGATCCATGTGAAGGTTTGTGCGTCTTTAAATCTGTAAGATCGTCCATGACTAATGAAGGTATGTGCACGCATGGTGCAGATGTGCAAATGCTTGGTTCTACTGTCTAGTAGTCTGTACCAATTGAACCCTGTCCCTAAATCGAATTAGCGGTTCCAAGGCTGAATCCAGGACAACAACTAAAAGCTTGAAAAGTCATAGGCTCTGTACAAGAGAAACTTTTGATGAAATGTGACAGCAAATCCCCTTTTCTCACGGCCCCTCCCACCTTCCACTCCCCCGACCCCACAAAACACCCCTCCCTAGTCCCTACTCACACCATCATTGTCATCATCACCACATTTGTCCCATTCCTCTATCAAAGCATGTATTCTCCCCTAAATTCCAAGCAATCAAGTCTTTTCTGACTGCTTCATACCTCGTGTTGCCCATCAACTTGGCACAAATCACTTCTTCTTACAAGGGCCTAGCTAGGGTATGAGTCTTTTCCTCAATTGGTACCAGCCCAACTTTATAGACACTTATTTCTTGTTCTATCCCTCATCGTGTGGCCGCACATCCACCATGCATATGTACTTTCCCCCCAGACCTCCTCCTAGCTCTATTAATATAGCATTTTCTCCATAACTCTAACTTAACGATTAATCCTACTCTAGACTCATCAAGTAAACTTATCATCCGCAAATAACATACACAATGGGACCTCATCTAGAATATTCTTAGTGAGCTCGTCCAAGACCAAAGTTAGAAGATATGGACTTAAAGCTGGCCCTTGGTGAAGTCCAATCGTAATTGGAAGCTCACTAGTCATTCCATCAGTTGTTCTCACAGTAGTAGTCGCTTCGTCGTACATATCGTTTATCACATAAATATATTTTGTAGGCAGTCCTTTATTGTCTAGAGCCCAACGCATAACTTTACTTAGTACCTTATCACATCAACATTCTAAGTAGGTACTCCTTTCTTCTTTAGAGCCCCCAACTTCGTCTCTTTTGGTAAAAAAATGTATAAATCACCAACAGTTATCCCCAAACTCCATACATCCCTAACCAAACTTTCTTGAGAGGAATAGCCAATCCACAGAGCTGTTATTCATAACCAGCCCAGAGGAATAACAGAATAAGGAAATGCTGCCACTAAATGGGGAACAGTAAGAGTAATGGGTGCCCCAAACATCAAAACAAATCTTAGAAGTTAGAACCTTTTTTTCCTACATCCAACCAAAAATACATAACTGACCAGCCTCGAGGCAAGTGAGATTCCTTGATATTGGAAGATAGAACGTTTTCTTCTCTAGAGCCCCCAACCTTCCTCTCTTCTGCTAAAAAGGTAAAAATGACCAACAGCAATCCCCAAACTCCATATAACCCTATCCAAACTTTAACACGAGGAATAGCCAATCCACATAGCTTTCATTAATAACCAGCCCCGAGGAATAACAGAATTAAGACATGGTCCAACTAAGTTGGGAACAGTGAGAATGGGTGTCCCAACCATCAATACAAATCCTAGAATGTTCTCTTACATCAGACCAAAAATAGATAACTTTGACCTACCTCAGCTAAGTGGGATTTCTTGAAATTGATGGCTAGAATGTTTATGATAAGGGAACTTGGAATGTGGTTCAGATTCTTCAGAGGAGCATATGCCAGGTGAGAGCATGATGGGGTGATAATTAAACTGGAATCTCTAAACTGAAAAAGTAGCATTCTGCATGCTTCAACATAAAAAACCAGCCAAATTAACAATGAGCGAGGAAAGATTACCTGAGGGAACAAGTAAATTCGTTTCCCACAATCAGAAATAAGAACATTGAAAGCAATATTGTGAGTTTGAAGGCAAATGCAAGAACTAGCAACAGCATCAGATAAATCACGAGCACTGTTTCCACCCTCAAAGACAAGACCTCGAACAGGATAATTCAACAACTGTGAAACCATCACCCGCCTATCATGCAACCCTTTCCCTGTCATTACTATTCGAGTAGGGGCTTTTTCGATCGGAAAGCACACTGAGAGGTAATATGCCTATATAAAAAAAACAACAATAATTCAATCACAAATTAATGTCCGAAGGACTCTCTAAAAAGTATGAACTCGAGATAAATTACACGAAGCCGAGTCGATTACCTGAAAATGGAGATGATTAATGGTTGCAAAAGCACCCAAACTATTGTAACCTATTCTGAAGAAAGGATCTGCAGCTTCTTTAGCCAAATGGAGAGCAAGGAAGAAGCTTTCATGATCAATCCTCTGAGGCAAGTGATCTAGGACATGAGGTATCAGAAGGACGTGTCCATACTCAATTGGACTCACCTGAAAAACAAAAAGCATCTTCTATTAGCAAAACTTACGAGCTTAGACTGTCTACTGCCTCAAACACTAAAAACACCATGCCTAAATGCTTACATTGATAGCAACAACATTTGGAGAATTGGTATCAACATCCACTGGCGAACAGGGGAAAAAATGTGACTTATCAATATCGCCTGGTTCAAACCTGAAAAGCACTTCTTCCTGGCCAACTTTAGTAAAGTTGAACTTGCTCTCGTCAAATGGCTGAAGAACCTGGTCAACACGAAACTCAGTTGGCCGCTTCTTCAAATGGCGTCCCTCGTTCAACTGTGCAATGAAACCATATTTCCCGGGAATAACCTTTGTCTCACAGATGGTCACATCATACCGGAAAAGCCCCCGCCTCATTCGCTCCTCCCACATCCCCATCAGCAAATTGCTCAAGAAGGATAACGGAGACCCCTCAGCACAAAACGTCACAGTGCTATTTTCAACAGAGACGTCCTCGTCTTTCTTAAATTCGTAAAGATGAAGCTTGGAAACTGCAACCGTTAAACACTCAATAAGTACCCATGAAAAAGCTTCAAAATGTACCCAATTTTGAATATCATAAATTAATCTCATACAAGCACTAATCAGCCAAGCTCAAGCAGCTAGTTTCAGGCACGATTGTCAACTGTCAGTTCGATAAGCCAGAAATACTACTATAACTTGAGGTTGTGGCCGTCGAGCTAGATTAAAACCGATAAAATTCTGGACATCCTGAAAGCTCGGCTTAGCTAAGCTCATTTAAAGCCCTAGTACGTACCATCCATGCAGCTATTTTCTCACTAAGCATTCAAATCTTTCAAAAAACAAAAAAAGGAGAGAAAAACCCGCTATTTGGATTATATTTTCCTCGATTCTGTATGAAGGCAGCAAAAAGAAGCTTAAACTACAATCAAAGGGGGAAAACCCACTTTGCACAAAAGACACGTTGCAATGCTGTAAATTACAAAAGGGAAAGATTTTTCTTTTTCCAGACATCATACATAAAAATATATAAGGTCTTAATAAAACAATCTAAATTAACCTGGGTTATCTCTCAAAAGCAAGTTAATTGGAATTTAGGCAAACGTACCAGGTAAGCAGCAGTTTCCAAGGCAATTCCGTCCACAACCAACGCTTTGGTCGTTATTACAAACATCCTCTTGGTAGTTGGAAAGCACGGTCGGAACCCTTTTTATAGTCAGCATCGTCAAATCCGTTTGCTCAATCAAATATATATACAAAGCTATGTGTATGTGTGTAATGAATTCAATCAGTAAATTAAATTAGTGAAGGAGGAGGGAAAAATCCGGGCCGCCGCCGGCGAGGAAGAGGAGATCGGAGGGACAGCCGCCTTCGGAGGGAAGGGCACCCCTGCCACCGTGAGGGGAATGGACCCTGTACTTGTCGGCCACCGTCGTGGTGGTCAGATCTTGGGGGTGGTGAATTGTTAGGGTTTTGCAACGGAGTAATGCAAACAAAGCCGTGATGAATGATCCACCACAACCGGGGAATGAGTAATCAATGTTGGGGGGCTTGGATTCGTACACGAAAATTCAAGGGCCTGAGCTTTGCCTCTTCTCTCCAATTTATTCCGCTGGTTCTCCTGTTTTTCTTAGGAGTTGTGCAATGGAACGGAAAAGGATGGTTCCATTTTAGTCCATGTTCATGTTGGATTTGGTGATGGTCAACGGGCGGCTCTCTTTTTGTCGTACTAGTATTTGTTTATGTGTAAACTTAAAAGGGGGTAATTTTATACGTAGTACATTTTCTTTTCCCTTCATGCTCTTTTTATCTATTCTAAAATTTGATATGAGGATGTTATCTCGTTCTTGAAACAAGGCGCAAGCTTGACTACTAGACGAAAGAGAGCGATAGACTAAAGTAAGCATTGCTTAGTAAGTAGGACCGAAAGATAGGAACTGCATAGATTTAGTAACTCTAGATAATCCAGATAGGGATAATACCATTTTAGTCCCCTGAATTATCCCTGCTTTTTTATTTTGGTCAATGTATTTTAAAATCCGTTAAATCAGTCCCTGTACTTTGTTCCGTCATCAAATAAAACCCTCCGTTAGGATTTTTCGTCAAAAAAGAAACGTGACGGGCACAAGGTCGTTTTTTGAAGGGTATTTCCGGAAATGGACCCTCCAAACTCTACGAATCACAGTAATAACTCATTGTTCTCCGCCTCACAATCACCATCGTCGACAGTCTCCCACGACCCTGAGCCATGGTCATGAGATCCCGGCGGCAAAAACAATCGACGGTAATTGGGGTTGAACTGAGAACTCACATTGGCCCCTTGGGAGCACCAAGTGGCTGCGGACTCACCGTTTAACTGGTGACTGTCCTCTACAACAGTGGTCGGATTTGGGCAGTGGGTTGGGGACCCACGGTGGTACAACTTCTGGCTCTAGTTGTTGGTTACAATTTCCGGTGATGAAGGCATGACGTTTGACAGGTGATCGATCACCTTTGATGTCGATCAGAGCTGTGGCTGACCGGTGGTGAAATCGTGTGCGGTGGTGGCAGCAGCATAATGACAGCAGCTACGCGGAGGCGATCCATGACTTGCTATTATGTGACGGTCGTTGACCAAGGGCGTCCCTTGCTCCGGCGTTTGACCGGTGGCGTCTTTCTGTCGAAATTTTGGTTGGCCAGTTTCGAGTACCATCCGATGGTGGCCATGACAGATTGGTCGCGGCACAAGGTAGTGGAGGAGTTAGGTGATGGTGTTTGGTGAAGGTGCACAGCCGGAGTTGACATCGGCGACTGCGAGTGTGCCCAAAAATGGGGGCAGCCTAGATCTGGCAGGCAGAGGCGCCGCCCGTTTTTAGGGCCGGCTGTCCATTTCCGAAAATACCTTTCAAAAAACGACCACGTGCCCGTCACGTGTCTTTTTTGACGAAAAATCCTAACGGAGGGTTCTATTTGATGACGGAACAAAGTACAGGACTGATTTAACGGATTTTAAAGTACAGGGACCAAAATAAAAAAGCAGGGTTAGTTCAGGGGACTAAAATGGTATTATCCCATCCAAATATATAAAGTAAGATAAGTAATATTTGGAGAATACGACTTGGAATCAGATATTGAACAACTTGAATACATACTTTACTATACTAGTATGGAGCACGTGCGTTGCACGAGGATGTGCTCGAGAATAATTTTTGATGTGATATCATTAGTTTTTTAAGGATCAAAATAATATAATTCAAATATATTCTTATTTCTTTTGTGACTTATTTTAAAAGAAATGTATATTTGATCTTAAAATTATAATCAGTTCAGTGTTTGATAATCTTCTTTGTAAGCTTCTGGATTGAAGACATGTTTGATGGTGCTCTTGAAAAGAAAAGCAAATTGAGAAATTAAAAGAATGAATCTACATCTTTGTTTTTGTAATCTGTTAAATTAGTTTATGATATACACTTAAGATTTGTAATTTTCAAGACCAGCTGGTGCTTTACATTTCAAAGTATGCAAAGCCCCTAATCTTCAATTGCAATAACTGAACATATTTTTAGTTCAAACTGGTGCCAATATCTAAGCCCCCCCCCCCCCCCTCCTCCATTTTTTGATGCATATTTAACCCTGTTACGTATTTCATTTTTTTTTTCCCAGTTTTTCAATTGGTTAATTGTTTGTTAACCTAAAAATGTAAGGAAAAAAAAATCACAATTCTCATTACCCAATTCATTATCCAATATTTATTTCATTTCAACCAAATTAAGAAGGGAGTGATAAAAGGGATTTCTTTATTTCTTTCTCATCACACTTTTCATTTTTCAATGTTTGGAATAGATTCACTATCTAAATCCATGTTCATTTAATATTAACCAAATTTAAAAGGGAGTCATAAAGGGAAGGTAAAAAGTGTTATTAATGTAATTAACGGAGGACAAAATCATCCAGAAATAATTTATAACATTCGTACTTTTATAAGTAGTATAGATCCATATCCGATTCTCGTTCTCGTGTTACATAATTCTTTAACCAATTCCAAGAGATGGATATTTGCCATACCAACACGGGTTGTTGTAGCTTTTAGCTATTAGAACTTTATTTATGCACTAAATGGATATACATGGACGGATGCAAAGCATGATGGGGGGTGCCCCCCTAAAATTTGGAAATTTGTGTTTAACTATTTTAAGGAATGGTTAATCAAGTGTAAAATATTTAGGAAACTTTTCATTATATTGTAACCTTAATGTATTATTTTATTTTGTTGTGTCTTTAACTTTTTGTCTCACCGGCTGTCATATTTTTTGTTTTTCTCATTCACTTGTTCATCTTCATTATTTCAAATTTCAAATCTCCAGTTATAAAAAAAAGATCAAAGTTAGTTCTTTTAAATTCTTGCAGTATTTTAACTTATTCGTGATTATTTTTCTCGTATAATTAATAGTAATACATAATAGATCGACAATAAGAGGTAATTTTTCTATGGAAGATTAGTAATTTGTTGTTACCAATTTAAGTAAATCGGTATAAATAATGAACTTGTATGATTAGTAGTCAATTAAGTAATACATTTTACATTTAATGCATCAAATAGTGACGCGAATTCTTTTACGGTAGCCATTAATTTTTCTCATAATTTTTTGGCACCCTCCGATTAGACTTTCTGGCTCCGCCTCTGGATATGAATAAAATGTGCTTTAAAGATATACCACTAATATGAGTTTTAAACGAGCACAAACATGAAGGTTATTTGTTTGCATACCTCTTACCATGTAAAAACATACATGTGTATTTCAAAAGTGTCATTTATTAAAGAAAATGGTTGTCTTTCTGAGATAATATTCTTTTTATTTTTTATTTTTGGTAATAAGAGAATGACATTGATAAGTAAAGATTATAGAGGCTTTTAAGTTGTCTCATGATATATAATAATTTTTTCTATTAGGTCACGACATACCCGTGACTCTGTATACATGATCACAAATGTTGAAACTAACAAGTTACCAAATAAAACTCGTACACATTACAATTAAGTTAAAGCAGAGCATATCATACACTTTAACTTAACTTAAAACAACATGTCAAGTTTAAAAACTTACAACTAATACATAACCTACAGGTACAAAGTGGTAACATTAATAGCAGACAATCGGGAACCATGACCCAAAACTGAATTCAACCCTTTCCTGCGACACCCAACCAAAGATCTTCACCACAGCAAATTTGCATCATTCTACTATCTCTTACCATAACCGAACCAAATTACCTCAAAACCCGTAAGTAGTCATAGAGGACACAATTCAAAACCAGTAGAGGCCCTAAACCCCACCTTATCCGACCCCCACTCCCCCACCCAATTTCAACCACTACACATAAGGAACATCAATAATTGAAGATGCAGAATATGATGAAAACCTTCGAATAGTCCAGTCAATGCCGGCAGAATTCCGACCATCGCTGGCCAAAACTCCGGTCGCTGCCGATGGAAATTCCGATCACATCCGGCAAGGAGTTGAAAGGATGTAGATCTAACCGATCTGCATAGATCAGGCTAGATTGGACGAGAACAAAGCCTTTATGATGAGAACTCCATATCCAATTGGTTTGGGGGAGACAACAGACGACATTTCTACTGATACGCCATCTCCGATCGGTTCTGGGGAGAGGTGCATGTCGCCGCGCCGTCATCGTCATCCGGTCAGTAGTGCCGTCGGCTATACTCAGGTCACCCCGCTCACAATACCACCACACAAACTTCACTATAAGACTATACTAGGCTGTCGCCGGAGCGGCTGCCGACCACGCATGCGGTGGGGATGCCACGGTGGCCTTTATCTGGTGAGTTTTTAGAGGGAAGGCAAAGAAAAGTTATTTTATATATATATATATATATATATATATATATATATATATATATATATATATATATATATATATATATATATATATAGCCAGACCATTGATTTTGCAGTTAGTGGGACACTGCAGAGAATGAAGGGTGTTTTGAAAATCTGAAATGTATCTGAGATAATATTCTAAAAGGACAACCATGATCACGTGTTATTTGAAGTTTTCGCTCCTAAATTTTGCTCACAAAAATGTACAAAATAATAATACTACTGTATACTGAGGGTTCCATAGCTTTTACTACATCTGCTCCAAGTATTTAAAGGAATTAATCCTTACAATCAAACAATCTTTATTACAATAGTCTTAACCGTAGTCACGCCACGCCGCCAACACGACACTCCTAATTTTGAGAATTTTCTTCCACTTTAATGGGAAGGTTGATCAATTTCTCATAAGAGAAGTCACTACGCCTCCCGTTAAATTTCTATGAAAACCAACCTCACTCTATTTCCCTCTCTCAATTTCAAGCCGAAATATATATGCCGACATTTCCCTTTGAGTACTCAACACTACTCTCTTTCTCTCTTAATGTTTGAATAAATTTCACCTATTGATTAAATTAACGGTCATGATTTTTAGAGAGAGGCACATATGTTTTAATAATGGCACTAATATATGATGCTATGGTAAATGAACACAAAAAATGGACATTTAACAAAAAACATGCTTCTAAAATTTTACGTTTGCTAAAACGCCTAGAAAAATACAACACTTTAACAAATAACACTTAAATTAGGAGATTATAATCATAGTTATTAAAGGTACAGGCACACGCAAGGTGCAAAGGGTCCCTGGAGCGTAGGTGCAAACGCGCGCCTTTTCGAAGTGAGGCGCAAAATAAAAATAAATAGATATTAGTGTATTAAACCAATAAAATCATGTAAAAAAATTTCAGAACATGCCAATTTAACAAATCCAATGAGAAGTAGTTAATCTTAAATGAATATGATGACAACGTCATCCTCATCATCGGTGAGGGCTAAGGCAACAATGTTTTCTTCAAAAGGGAATCATAAGTTTCAAGTCCGGTAAAGGTTCCTTCTCAATTTTATCTTCTTTGTTTACAAGGTGAAATGAAGGAGTAAATTTACTTAAAAGATAATAACAATTGGGAACGGGGCACTAGCACAATTAACAACAATTAAAGAATCGATTGATTTGAGGTTTTAGATTTTTTTTGTGATTTAGATATTGATTTATTATGTTATGAAACAAAGAATAAAAAATAATGAACAGTTGAGATGATGCCACAACGAAAAAAATCAAAAATTAGAATTTTTGAGCTTTTTTTTGCGCCTCCACCACCGCCTTGCCCCTGGGCGCCTAGGTGCGCAAGGCTCGCGCCTTTTCAAAGGGGTTGCGCCTAGCCCTAGGTGAGGCGCAGGGAGTGCGCCTTGCGCCTAGGCGCGCCTTTGATAATAATGATCATAGTAAAAGACGCATTAAAAGAACGACACTTAAATAAACGTCATAAATAAATCGCCTTCATACTATATTTTGTTGACGTAACTTCAATCTTTGTCTATGTAATCGTCTCAATCTTTATTCTCTTAATATAACTGTTTTGTTAGATGTTGGCTCTTGTCTATAGTAAATTTGAATAACTTATTACGGAGTATAAGATTGTCCCTTGATCTCTTTGTTCGTTCATATTTGCAGACGGATCATGTGTTCGACAAAAGGTGTAACTCAAAAATTAGGAAGTCTATTTTGATTCTCTAAATTGTAGTTATATGTAATGTGTAATTAAATTGGCACACAAATTTTTTGGGTTACCCTTGGATTTACCAGGGGTCGGAAGTGAGTGTATGAATTAACTACTCATAAATTATGGGTGATTCACTTATGTCCATTCGACCTACGCTCGTTTGAGTTGTCTGTTTGTTGGGTTTAGGCTTATGATTTTTTTTTCTTTGTCAATTAGGTGCCCACCCAGTTTCCATGGCTCCGCCGCTGCATGGAGATTAATTTTTGGACACAGATGAATCTAGTCCATAAAAGAACTAGTCACATTGACGTGAGATATCCTTTTTTGAGTTGATTTATCATTTCCCTAGCTAGATCTTTTGTTTTCTTAAGTTGTAGTGAATAACTTTCATCTGGGCCTTTTGTGTTTTTTTTTGGGAGATAATATTTGCAGCTAAGATTTAAGCTGTATGCATCATGCGGAACCCTCAGCAAGTCCCAGGAAAAGAACAACTAAGAATAAAGGAAATCATATACTAAAATACATTCAGAAAGTTGCAAAATGAGCCTTTATTAAGTGGTCACAACACCCACTTGCTTATATTCCAGGTATCTTTTGCAACAAAATCTGCACTATATAAAGCCATCGGGCTTAGATTCTTGAAAGCATACTGGCTCTTAAACTACTCAAATGGCCCAAAAATCAAAATTTGAGGCTAGGACAGAGATAAGGTCCTCCCCTCAGAAACTATATGGTTTCTTCAGAAACAACATGAACACCCTTGCTCGTATCTGCCCTGACAAAATCCAGAGTATTCAACTACTTGAAGGAACCGACTACTCTGTAGGCTGTGTCAAGCTTTATAAATATGTACTTGGTAAGACGGATATTCCATAGAACTTGGTTTAATCGTGGCAGCATACAAAAGCCATTGTATCTGTGCTTCTACATGTGAACGACCTTACTAAAGGCAATGCTATATGATCTTATGAGCCTAGAACAGGTTACGGAGATCGTACAACAATTGACATATAACATATACATGACAGTTACGTATTCCCCTTTTTCCATTTTACGTAAATGATTCTACATGCCATGCATCACATGCTGCTCTTTTTTTAGTTGGGCTAATTTTGCACATTATTTAGGTTTCTTTTCTTGCTTATTATGAAGTGACTTTTGCTCAATCTGGGATAATTGATTTTAAGTCGCATTGTGGCCTAATCCACAGGGAGTCTGATGATGATGAAGGTAAAGATTGAAGCAATAGACGATTCAAATAAATCAATTACTTTTGGTGCTCTTGAAGGAGATATTATGCAGCTATACGAGAGTTTCAAGGTCACAGTTAAGGTTGGCGATGGCTTTGTGAAATGGACTATTGAATATGAGAAAGCTTCAGATGCAGCCCCAAAACCAGATCTCTATGGGGACTTTGCGGTCAAGGTATCCAAAGGGTTGGATGCTTATCTTCTCTCTCAGTAGAAACTGGTATATTGATCAGAATTCATATTTACTCCATTGACTAATATCTTGACCTTCACGAGCAAAAATGTAAAGGGGGTGTCATCAGGTTTGGTGAGTGATGGCTTTTGCCTCCTCAAAAATGTATTAGGGTGGCATATATATATGCCTGATGAGGTTTTCTTATTGGTTCTGTCTTTCTTGCTTAGTACCCTTGGAGGACCAAAGGGGTTCGGCTCGTTCAGCAAATCTCCAGCTAGAATTTGATTCTCTAAGAAAAGGAAAAATGAAATAAGCTGTAGTATCCTCCCAGTAAACGAAGGCAAAAACAGTTCCAAAAGGGTAAACGTTAGGGTGGAAGATACCTAAGGGAACTTAATCTTGCCTAAACCGAATCCTCCCAGCCAGTTCACAACCATTAGTCATAATAAAGATGTCCATACCACATTTGCAAGTCAATCCAAGAGGCTCCTCTTTTCACTAGCTAGCTGAGGTTTCCTTCACAATAACGTCAGTTTTTCAACCGGCGAGACAGGAACGAGAACACCGAGCTGGACTCACGGCCTAGCACGGTGTGAAAAGTATGGCAAGTATTTAGCGGTATCCCCTCTCCTAAAATTTATACAGAATCTCAGCGTTCCTTCGATATACACTTGTGAATAGATGCTTGTTCCTTCTAGAATCATTGGAGCATTCTTGATAACTTTCCTTCATCAGATCAAATGACTATTCACACATGACACATCGTAGCAAGTTCTTTGGGCAATATCACTTTGGGCGATATTAATTTCAAAAAAAGGTAATGACTACTCTTATTAAAAGAACCATATAAGATTATTGTAAATACTAAATCCCGAATTTATGGAAATTACATGTACAAGGACCGGGAAATCATGGACGAGGACATTAGTAGGGGTGAAGCCCATGAGTCAATCAAATTCAAACTCGCGCTACCAGTCGATGGGAGGGGTAACCAAAGTATCGTAAGGCTTTAATTCATCAGAGGTCCTAATCATTACAAGAAGGGTCTTTCTATAGGGAAAACAACGATAAACATTCATGGCAACATTTTAAATGATGTAAGTGGACCTCTGTTTACTTGAACTTCAATAAAATCAAGCACGTGGCTATGCTTGTCCCGCCTAGAACTAGTCTCACAATGCCTCCAATACACTACCCAGGATGTTCATCACTTACTCAATAAGCATCTTACCTACATGCCGGCACCAAGTTTATGGAATTTGGAAACCTCTGGTCAAATTTTCTTTTTAACTTGTCACAAAAATAATAATAATAATAATTTCCTTGTTAAAATTTGCTAATGTTGATGAATATTGCACAGCTGAGTAAATGGATCCTTAGTTTGATGGGAAAATCATCTCCCTTGCGAACATGGATCAATGAAAAGTATGTCCCATGCGAACATGGATCAGTCGCCCTCAAGTAGGACGATGAGTCCTTATCAGGGGTCATCATGTCAATGGTCATCACTAGCTAGTTTCTCCTCTCACTTAAGCAGTCAACTTCTCTCTATCTCAAAGACACCCTACCGCCTCCCCTTCCTCCTTCAGCCTCCATGGTTGTGAGGATGGAAGGGGAGGCCCTCCCTGTACTCCTTCTCATTTTCTTCTTCTCTATGGCTTCTGCTCCTTCGACACTCCATATCTGCCACCTCGCGCCGCCCATCACCGACTTCCTCCTCGCTCCGATCTCCACTTCTGCCACAGATCGGACCTCCTTTGGCCTCAAGATCTCTCCCCTCCCTCTGATATCCTCAGATATGAGATTTGTTCTCAGATCTATCGTCATCATCGCCGGATCTACGATCCGGTTGGTTTGGTTAGACTCATCCGATGTAAATCGGAATTGGAGAT
The DNA here is from genome assembly GCA_033065855.1 of Escallonia rubra. NCBI lineage: Eukaryota > Viridiplantae > Streptophyta > Magnoliopsida > Escalloniales > Escalloniaceae > Escallonia > Escallonia rubra. The sequence goes on along the minus strand of JAVXUO010001034.1, from coordinate 369,047 downwards.
CTTGTGGCTTGAAGAGATGCCGGAATTTCGAGAGTTGGAGGATGCACATTCCCTTCGAGCTGCGGATCGCTTCGATCCGGCCTTGGGAGGACCCCCCCCCCCCTTCAGCTGTTGTTGGAGCTCTGATGAAAACCGCGGCAGTAATGTAAACTGCCATCTAAAGCGGCCCATGGCTCTCTCCCCTGTCTCGGTGGGAGCTAGGGATCTGGTGTAAGAAATTGCATCTTCCCGTCTCTAGCTACCCCTTAATTTGGTAACCTCAAATACGGGTAACCCTTATGTTTACCGTACTTTCCTTCAAGGTCATGTGAAATTGAAAGGGTCAAACATAAGCAAAAAGTAAAATGAGCATCGTAAATGTTAAAAAGGACTAATGTCACATCACATAACCGAACATCACATAACCGATTCTTGAATATAACATCAATGAACAGTAATCAAAATGCACTAATTATTATAAATTAGGAGCAAAGAACCAGTGAATAAACTGTTAAAATAAATAAAAAACATAGTATAAAAAATTCATTATTTTGCACACAGAAGCGTTTTTATATTTAGTTGACTTGAAATGTCATTAAAGTATATTTTGGTACCACGAATTACTGAACTCGTGTTCATGTTTTAAAGAAGAAGAAAGTTAGAGGTACAAAGGTATAAAGCTAACCGCATAAATAGATATTGTTGCTATATATCTCATATTCGGTCAAATGAAATTTTTTCTAAATAAAATGTGAATACGGCATATGCAGTAACATGCCCGTGAGCACTACCAAAATACAAATAGTCACTAAATTGAATATGAGATTTTTAAAATGTTAGAACTCCATATTGAAATCAACTTAAGAATAACCGGAACAAAGTAAATTGATGAACCATGAATAATAACTCAAATGGTGCTAGAAAACAAATGTCTTATGATATTATGGTGTCCTTGAAGAGTAATAGTATCCCTTTATGATGTAATTGAAAGAGATTCAAAATTTGACTTTTGGCATATTGTCAAATGGTATTCATTTAAAATCTAAATTAAGAGATTCTTTCACATTTAAAACTCATTAAGCCTTTTTATTATCACTAGTATAGAGCACGTGCGTTGCATGTGAATATAGTCGAGAGTAATGTTTGAGGTAATATTATTATCTTTTTTGGGATCAAAATAATGTAATTCAATTATGTTCTTATTTCTTTTGTGACTTGTTTTAGAAGAAATGTATATTTGATGTTCGCAATTGTAATCAGTTCAATGTTTGGAAATATTCTTTGTAGGCTTCTGGATTGAATAAATGTTTGATGGTACTATAAAAATAAAAGCAAATGGCGAAATTAAAAAAATGAATCTGCGTCTTTATTTTTGTAATCTGTTAAATTGATTTATGGTTAAGATTTGTAATTTTCAAGACCAGGTGCTTTGCATTTCATCAATAAGAAATGCAAAACACTCGGTCTTCAACTGCAATAACCGAACATATTTTCAGTTCAAATTGGCACCATATTTAAGCCTTGTGTTTTTTATGCATATTTAGCCCTTTTTCATTTTTTTCTATTTTTTTGTTTCTTAATTGTTTTTTCATGTATTTTAGTTCCTTTATTTTGTTTTTATTTTTCAGTTTTTCAATTAATTATTGTTTGCTAACTTAAAAATGCAAGAAAAAAAATCACAGTTCTCATTAACCAGTTCTCATTAACCAGTTCAATATCAAATGTTTATTTCATTGTTAACCAAATTGAAAAGAGAATAATAAATGAATTTCTTTGTTTTGTTTTTCTTTCTCATCATACTTTTCATTTTCCAACGTATAGAATAGATTCATTACCCAATATTCTTTTAATTTCATCAAAATTTAAAGGGAGTAAGAAAAGAAGGGTAAAATGTAATTGACGTAATTAACGGAGGATCTAATGATTTACAACATTTATACTTTTATGGGTAGTAGAACACACACATATATATAAATATATTTTTTCGCAACCACATATTTTGTTTCCCAATGTGTAAATGTAGGATTAGATTAGATTTATGACCTAATGTTCCTTAAACACATTACACAAAAAAATCATTAGGGAAGGGTAGAATTGTCATTGGAATAAGTAATGGAGGGCAAAACCGAAAATGATCACAAAATTAGTAATTAATAATAGTATTTATGAAATGGTAGGATAATAATGGAGTAGTATTTATGAAAGAGTAGAATTGTTATTGGAGTGATTAACAAAGGGAAAAAATAGAATAAAATGATTTACAAGATTCATACTGTTATAGGTAGTATAGATATAGATTACTAGTCCGGTAACCTGCCCAGATCAATTATATTTAACGAGTTATAAATCCGTATGTTCGAGTGTCAGTATATTTTGGTAGAGTTAATGTTGTGTATTTAGGCGTTATGTCGATAGTTTTGAATTATGCTTTATTTGTATTGTGAGCAAACCACCAAATTCAAAATATGTCACATTCATGCATTTCAGGTATAAGTATCATCATAATCAAAAGAAACTGAAAAAAGCATAAAACTAAAAATGTTTCAAAATAGTAAATACCGGACTGATTCCACATTCACTACCTTTGTGAAATAATGTACGAAACACACGGTAGTTAAAGACAATATTAAAAGAAGGGATAATATCATTTTACTCCCTGAACTATCTCCGTTTTGTTATTTTGGTCCCTGCATTTTAAAATTCGTTAAATCAGTCCCTGTACTTTGTGCCGTCATCAATTTAGTCCCTCCCGTTAGCATTTCTGTTAAATAATGAAAAAATATGGGATAATATCATTTTAGTCCCTGAACTATCCCCGATTTTTTATTTTGGTCCCTGTATTTTAAAGTTCGTTAAATCAGTCCATTTACTTTGCATCGTCATTAATTTAGTCCCTCCGTTAGCATTTCTGTTAAAACTCGGGGGTATTTTAGTCAAATAATGAAAAAATATTTCATATATCTTCCATTTCTGCCGTCCCCCAACCCACACCACCCCCCCCCCCCCCGACCGTCTTTCCATCATTGCTACCACCACCATAAATCAACCATCACCACCAGCTGTTCGATCACCACCATTCTCAGCCACAAGAAGACATGTTCATCATACCTGTCATTAACCCCCCACTCTCCCCCATTCTTCTTCCCCCACATCTGCTGCGACCACCGTAAATCAACCATCACCGCTTCTGCCTTTTCTTTAACAATTGGTGGAATGCATAAGCCCTCCATAGAGATGGGTGACCTTTCTGGGTTTCCTTTGCAGATTCTTGTCATTTTTCGTTACAGATCTGAGAATGGAAGGAATTGGGTGGGCTTCCTAGTTTCCTTTGCTGTAATTGGGGTGTTGGTGTTGAGAGGGATGAGGAAGGGTATGTTAAATCAGGTAAGAGATGTTCCATGTGGTGAGTCATATGTAATTGTAGTGGAAGATGATTGATGGGTTTAGTTTTAAAGGGATGAAATTTGGAGTTCATGATTTTGGTGGTGGCTGCTAGGATGGAGAAGAGAGGGAGGAAAGGAAGATAGGGAAGGGAGTCGAGAGAGAAAGGTAAGGGGAGAGGTTGAGGACTATAAGGTTAGGGCTTGACAGAAATATCCCTAAATTTATAACAGAAATGCTAATTGAGGTGCCGTTTAATGACGATGCAAAGTACATGGACTTTTTTAACGAACTTTAAAGTACATGGACCAAAAAAAAAAGCGGGGATAGTTCAGGGACTAAAATGGTATTATCCTATATTTTTTCATTATTTAACAGAAATGCTAACGGGATGGACTAAATTGATGACGGCACAAAGTACAGGGACTGATTTAACGAATTTTAAAATGCAGGGACCAAAATAACAAAACGGGGATAGTTCAGGGGAGTAAAATGAATTATCCCTTAAAAGAATGATCATACGGTTCTTTTTTAATAATTATTATATTACTTTGTGATAGAGGAAAATATATGACAAATGGATAAAAACTTTGTTCACGTCAAGTTTATCGTATAGACTGTGAAGGGTTTGTAGTGACGTAGGGTTAAAAAATTGGGCTAATTACACCCATGTTCCTGAGGTTTGGGGGTAATTACACGCGATGACACAAAGTTTCAAAATGTATCACGTATGTCCGTTGACAAACGGAATACAAAAATACTTAACGGTTTTGACAAAAAGACTTGATTGCCCCTGACTTTAAAATAAAATACCACCCATCCCTATCAAAACCCTAATTTTCAAATTAGGTTTATCTCTCCAACTTTTTCTCCAGATCTGCCGCCCACTCCCTCACTCCACGCCGTCGGCAGCCCAAGCCCCCTCCCTCGCCCTACGCCGCCGGCAGCCCAGCCCCGTCCTTCGACCCATGTCGCCGGTAACCCAAGCCCCACCTCGCCGCCGCGGCAACAGATCTTCCTGTGCAAAGAGTGTCATCCTGCGCCGGGATATACGTAGGCCTATCTTCCTGTGCAACAGATCTTCCTGAAAGGAGCTCTAACTGTCGATAATGGCTTCATCAGCCTTCTCTCCGCTCGAGCATCACCATCTGACGGTTCAATTCATTGATTCGTCTATCTATCGGATTAGTGGCTCAAGCCGTTTCCTACGTATGACTGAATGCTTTAGAGAAAAAAGAGCAGAATCACAAAGCTTAACCTCTTCATAGACACATGGGCGATGAAACGATATGAAAGTGAAAGCGTAGTCCTCGATCCATGGCTTGCCTTTGTAACCGTTTCCTAGCTCGCCGTTCGGAATCTTGCTTCTCCGATAACCCGTCGACAAGGTTCGGGGGTAACTACTCTACTCTAAGATCACGTAATCGGAACATGTCCCCGCTGAGCAAGGAAGTGCTGGGGCTGTGGGAGGGAGGCGCCGGCGGGGTAGGGACAGGGAGGCGCCGGTGGGGTGGTGACAGAGAGGCGCCGACGGCTAGGTATGGGATGACTTAGATTGAAGAGTAACCCTAAATTAAATTCCAAATCAGGGTTTTAAAGCCCTAATTTGCAAATTAGGGTTTTGAAACCCTAATTGGCAGATTGAGACCCTTTGAGAAATTACAGATTGAATTGAAGCACTAATTTGTAAATTAGGGTTTTGAAACCCTAATTGGTAGATTGAAATTTTAAAATATTATGTATATAAAGTACAAGGGGTAGTATTGACATTTAGAAAATACGCATAGATGACATCAGGAAAAAAATACACTTTTTGGACGGAACCCTGACGAATGGACACAGCTGATACATTTGAAACACGTTTGGTCACGGAATGTTACATTTTGAAACTTTGTGCATTGACTGTAATTACCCCCTAACCTCAGGGATATAGGTGTAATTAATTAGCCCTAAAAAATTCTTTTATATGCTCACTTACTTCATCTTTTTTCTTTGTATATTGTTGATTGAGTTCTAATTTCATAATATATTTAGTTGATTATAGTAATGCCTAAAATTTTAATAATTTTATTTATTGATTAAGAGTATAAAGGAATTTTACATCCAGAATTATGAGCTATTACATTTTTTTTAACGATTACTAATATTTTTCATATTTAAAATTTGTTTAAGTGCTAGTAACCATATAAACTCCTAATAAGCTTCAACATTTATTTTAATATATAATTTTGTCTCTCATGTTTTTACATTCATTTAGAGTGTTTCTAGAGTAAAAGTAGAAAACTTTTTATCTTTTCTTAGCTTTTGCTCTTTAAATTTTCTGTTCTTATCTCGTTGAATAATTTAAGTGATAAAAGTCATAATTTAATACTAATAATTTAGTTTATTAATTAAGTATAGTATAAAAAATCTCCAACCTATGAGATATATCATATATTTCATTATACAATTTTGTCTCTCATGTTTTTACATTATTGATTGGTTAGAGTTTTTTGAAAGCGCTAGTGATCTAATTATATCTTACCGGTTATGTTATTAATGATGCACAGTGCTTATGACATGATAAGTTGTATTTGATATTTTGTTTTTGCACTTAAAAAGGAGCATATGATTTCAGTTTGAGAGATTGAGGTCATCTAACAAAAAATTAATTTGTGAAAGTGATTTTCTATTTTGGCATTTTGAATTTTTTGAACATTAAGTCAAATAAGAAGTGATTCCTTTTCTTTGCATTTGTTAGATGGATATGAGTTTCAAATTAAAGTTTGAGCTATTTAGGTAAAACTAATGTCTTAAATAAACATCTAGTTTGATATTTTGATGTATTTTAAAATATAAGTCATTTTTGGTTTATATATTGCTGCTGTAAAATGAAAAAAAAAACATTTTAATTTATGAGTGTAATCTTTAGTTTCATCTATTTAATTTTTTTAAAGTACTTTTGAGGTGTCAATAGTCAAAATCAAAGCCTAATACATAAAAAAAAGTCTATAGCATAGACTTTTAAAAGTTGTACAATTGATTTTCTATTTTTATAAGATCTACAAATATCGGGACAATTATACGGACCAATTTTTCATAATAAATCATAGTAAAGAATTAATAAGTAGGGGATGATTTAAATATTTTACCTTTGAAGATTTTATTTTGTTATTTTAAAGTACTTTTGAAGTGTTAAAAGTTTAAATTAAGCCCTAATTTATGAGTATATTGATTAGATAGAGTTTTAGAGGTGTAGAAGTAGTTTTCTAGTTTTATAAGGTATACAAAAATTGGGCAAATTAGACCAATGTTTTTTTAATAATAAATCATATTAAGTAAGTTGGAGTAAAAAAGGAAAAAGACATGAAAACAAATAAGATGATATGTCACATAAGTAGAAGGGTGACATGTCGTGTAAGTAGCGCCATGAACAATCATGTTTGTTTATTTCTAATTTATTTATCTTAAAAATTAATTGTGAAATAAAACAGTTATTTCTGTATTTTAACTACTTTTAAGAGTTAAGTCATATTCAATTTGATTCTTTTTCTATTTGCATTTATTGGTGTATATGATTCCCAATTTAGAAGTTGAGGTCACACAATTAAAACTAATTTCTTGAGTAAATTGCCATGTTGGTATTTTAAAATATTTATAAAATTAATTAGTCATATTCACTTTGTACATTATTTCCGTAAATAGAAAAGAAATATCTTTATTTGTAAGTCATATTCGCTTTGATTCATTTTCTGTTTACACGTATTGGTGTATCCCAATTTAGAATTTGAGGTTAATTTTACGACACATTCTCGTCCATTTCATTTTTTGTCCATATTTATTAAAATTACGCGTGCATCATTATTCTTTACTTTGATTTATTAATAAAAATCCGTATCTATTATTGCCATAATTTTCGTTTACCTTATATGAATAGAAAACTAATTCCACACCTTTTAAAACTCTACCTAATCAATGTATTGACATATTAGGGCTTAATCAAAACTATTAACACTTCAAAAAACACTTTAAGATAACAAAATAAACTCTAAAAAAAGAACATAAATATTTTTAAAAATTAAGTCATATCATTTTGTAAATTATTTATCTTTGATTTCATACATAATTTGATGTATATGATTCCCAAATTAGAATTACATGCCAATTTTTTGACACATCATCATATCTGTTTTCGAGTCCTTTTCCTTTTTTTTTATCTATATTTATTAAAATTAGACATGCATCATTATTCTTTACTTTGTATTATTATTATAAAAAAATCGTAGGTATTACTGCCATTATTTTAGTTTACCTTATATGAGTAAAAAAACAATTGTTCAACTTTTAGAACTCTACCTAATCACTATATCAGGACTTAATTTTAAATTAACACCTCAAAAACACTATAAGATAACAAAATAAATACTCAAAAATATTTTAAAATGTAAAATATTTTAAAAAGTGACTCATATCACTTTGTAAATTATTTTTGAAAGATTTTAATTTGTGAATTATTTATTTTGATTTCATACATGATTTTCCTATTTATTGGAGATAATTTAATTTTTTTAATGTACTTTTAAGGTATTACTTATGAAAATTAAGACCTAATATGTTAGTATATTGAATAGGTAGAGTTAGAAGGTGCATAATTGATTTTTTACTTATATAAGGCAAACTAAATTATGCCGACAATACCTGCAAATTTTTTAATAATAAATTATATTAAAGAGTCATGATGCATGTGTGTCATTAATAAGTAGAGGTGAAAAAGATTGTGATAATAGTAAAGAGTCGTGATGCATGTGTATCTTTAATAAATAGAGATGAAAAAGGAATATGATATCAAGAAAAACATGATGACATGTCGCATAAGTAAAAGTCGATGACGTGTCACAAAATTAAAAGGGATAAAAAGAGAAAGAACACTAAAAAAAAGCTTATGTGTCGCATCTATAACGTACAATGCTTCGTCTATTACATATTGATATGATATGATATAAATTTCAGCGTTTCGGAGGAATATTGGTCCTAAGTTGCGCATAATATATGGAAATTTTCAGCAGCAATCTGGGTCCATGGCTATAATTAATGCTCACTGTATATGGTTAGTAGTATCTACTTAGTGAAACATCTCAGTCTTGACGAGCGAAACATCTCAGTCTCAAGTCGTCCTACGCACACGTACTACAACAGTTCGTGTCGTGTATGCATGAACAAGATCGACATCTAGTGAAGTGTTGGGGCATGAACAAGATTGACATCTAGTGAAGTGTTGTACGTTTTCGTTTAGGACATGAGAAGTGGGGTTTTAGTACCCTATAGCGTCTCTTTTCCACGCAGGGTCAGCAAGATGGAGATATTGATTCAATGATTCGATTCCCCAAGTGAAAAAGATTGAAAGAGATCGAGCTGCAACTTGACATGCATCCTCATCTCACTGTCACCATTTCATGCCGCCACGTACATAGTGGACGTTCTTTCACAGGGACATCTAGCGAAACGCTGAAGAGTTATTATCCGCTCGAAGGTCCATTGAAAAAATGTCGCTATAACGGCAACAAAAATGTCATTAAACGCAGCTTGCTTTTTTCGGTTTGCTCTAGAATTTTCTTCAGCCAAACTTGACGCTAAAAGTGCGCAACGTAAATAAATAACTGTAATTGAAGGTGATGTGTAGAATCATATGGCTGAATTGATGCACTATTAGAGTGTGTTATAGATGTTTCCAATTTTTCTTATGTAATGGCAAGGTCATAACAAATAATTTTAATAGCGAAAAAGGATCAGTTTCTCGCCGGGGAGATTGTTATATTTTTAGCAAAAAAAGAAATGTATGTAGAAATCTTTGAGATTTTCGTAGTGACATTTATTGGCGATTACAAAATCAGTAGGGCTTGCCAGTAAAAGTGGCACTAATGAGATTTGGCAATGATTTTTGATATTGAAGAAAGTTAAGCATGACAGTATGATTGCTGAGAATAAAAAAAAAAAAGACAGCATGATTGCTAAGAACATAGCAAAAAGTATTGCTATATGAACCACCTTTGGCAGCTAGTCTTCGCATGGACCGACAATTTTGGGAAAAAAAATAATTTCTAGTAATAAGGAAGATCCCTTGAGGCAAAGGATGCACTTTATTTAGCTCGTCTTTCTTTGCACAGGAAAGAACTTACTAGACACTGGCAATGTCACGCGGCTGAGGAGAACACATGATAGAAAACGGATACATAATTACACCAAAAGCTGGTCGGAACTCAAGAGCTCCCAAATGTCCATATCCATAGAGTAGTCACTAAATCCACCATCGCCTTCTTGCAAAAATCTTTCGTCTCCTTTTGTCCCTATAGACCACATTTCGTGGGTCCAAAGTTCGTCCGTACGAGACTCTTCCGAGCCACCGAGGGAAAACGCGACTCCTTGACCAAGTTCCCTGTCAACAAGTAGATCATCCCACCAATGCATGCTGTCGTCAGTCACGGCGGGCGATGCCTTGTTGCGATTCTCCGGTGATGGAACAATATTGTTGTGACTCACGACGTTCGTGTCCTTCCCCTTCATCCAGTTCAGGTTCTTTGAGAAGGTCCGAGGTCGAGGCCTGATAATGGTGGTTTTCATGGCTGTCTGGTTTGCGTCTTTGGCCACTTGCTGGTTTGGGGTAACCACTAGCTTCTTCAGGAGGTGGGTGTTCCAATAGTTTTTCACACCATTTGCTGTCCTTCCGGGAAGTCTTCCAGCTATCAGCGACCATCTGTGTCAACAAAGAAAATAAATTCATTTCAATTGTGCCAAATATCATGCATAATGCATCATTTAAGTTAAATTTCGCAAAAGAAAAGAGAATAAAGCACGAAATATATACTCGATAGGCGAGAGAGGCCACGAACAAGCAGGAATAAACGTTACCGAGAAAGATGAAAAGCCAACATCAAGGGCTTATCAGATCATGCGAGAGGCTATAGTACTAAACATAATCATTTGAAATAACTTCATAGAGAACATTTATCATTTCTTTAAGTTGCTTCCAATAATTTGGGTACCCACACTTTGTACCAATGTTTCTGTCTTGGGGTCGGAGGGTGGCAGTAAAGGACGCCTTTGAGAATGAGTTACAGTGCTTTATTTGTTCCCACCACCCCAGCCCATGTATAAGTACGACAATACTTCTTTGCATACCATTTCTGAACATGTGCTTGGTATATCAAAATGAGTTGCGATTCCAAAATTTTGTATTTCAAAAAAATAAATAAATAAATTGTGAAATGGCAAACGACCACAAATTTTCTGAATATCATAACATAGCTGATATTTAGCAGTCAACGGAGGAAGAAAAAGCATGCAACATATCCCCTTGATCTAATTTTCAACATATCCCCTTGATCAATGTAGTTGCTTTTTTCTATTAGTAACTCCATCCATGTAGAAGGGATAAATGTTATGAATTAGATCTCCCAACCCCGAAGATGGAGGGAGTCATACGCATTGGACCATCTTTTCACAGGTAGTATCATGGTAATACGCTAATGTCAGCATGTTGTACAAGGAAGGTGATGCAAACCATACCGATACTAAGCACATGAATGAAAATATTCTACCTAGTCATGATGCAAAACAGAACTTGAGAGTATGGCTAATCCTCTTCAATGGCAAGTGTTGGTTGTGAGATAGTTGGGGCTTGTACATTTACAGTATTTAGTTTTCGTTTCTGTAATAATGATAAAAAAAGATGCATTTTTTGCGTACTTTTATCGTTTTCGGTATTGATCCAAGTATTCAAACAGTGTAAAAAAATTGAAAACACATCAGAAGTGCTTTCACCTTTTCTCGCCGCTCCATTTCTCACTGTCAGAGAATAATGGAGTTTTAGCCTTCACTGTTCAACGTTTTTTTTATGACATCCTCTGTGCCTTGTCACGTCAGAGGGAAACCGTTGCTCTCCTCTCTCTCTCTCGTTCCTATTTATCTCCTTCTCCTTCATTTCCAATGAACAAATCCCCGACAACTCTCTCCCACACCATTCGTCAATCTGCCGAAAGCAACAGAGAAATTCACCCCAACCCTCTAGCTGTCGAAGACCCAGGATAAAGACGACCAACACGTCGCCGGTACCTTCCGTCTCCCAATCAAGAATCCAACAATCCGGAAATGGGTGTGTGCGACTGTGCTGTTTAACTCATTAATGGGGGAGGGGAAATGGGTATTTCAGTGCACAGGGAAGGGGAAGGGGAAGACGGGAAGGGGAAAGGGAAAGGGAAGGGGAACATTTCAGAACATGTGGGTGGGCCATGCTTCACTTGATGGGAAGTAAAAGGAGGGTCCTTTATTGGGAGAAGTAAAAGGAGGGTACAAAAATAGAGGGTATAAAAATAATTTGTTAGTTTAAGAGTAGGGTTAAAATGGGAAGATACGTGTACAAATAGTGTAAACAAAGCTAAACATACAAAAATGGATCCAAAAAAATTGCTGAAAATGAAAATAAAAATGATAAACTTACAAAAAAATTGAAAAAAGTAAATATAGAAAAAACTAAAAGTACACAATATAATTTTAGAATTGAATACTAAAATTTAGAAAACAAAAACAGAATACAAATTACAAAAATAAATTGCTTAAACGTACGCGCCCTTGATTTTTCAAATTTATCACGGTATAAATTGGCTTTTGGGTCATTCATATGAAGGCAATTTTACATGCATCAATGCATACAAGTAGGGGTGCAAATTCGGGTTAACCCGGAAAGAATAAGGGTTTGGAGAACCGAAAAAGAATATTTCGGTTCTAATCTTGTAATCGTGAATATAGAATTCGAACTGTATTTCGATTATTTAAGGTTTTCATTAAAACTAAAATCTTGTATATTTAATTAAAACTTAACTCCAAATTTAAATGTCATTTAAGAAGAGTACAAATTAGATATAAGTAAGAACTGATACACTGCCGCCGCTAATAACTTAACCATGTTGGCAGAACTGATTTGACCGCCCATATATCGAGATGGACAGCCCCGATCTTATTTTCTAAGTCCGTACCGTATGTTCCATAATGCTTCGGACGGACTACTAGACGATTTTGCCCCTGCGCCCGTTCACTCTTTTCTCTTGCTTTTATCTGGCCTTCACTTTCTTTGTTCTTCCAGCATCTGTTAACCGCCCCCATCATCCCTCCACGACTAGCCACCGTACGTCATGCATGGCGACCGCCACCTGCCATCATCAGTTCACCATCGCTCCCCCCTCCAGATCTGTAGATGATTTGGGTGGTTAAGCGTGGTCGATGTGTACCCATCTCGGATGGGAAGCGGTGGTGGTTTTCCTAGACTATGGCAGCAGGAATGACAAGATTGGAGGTGATGGCGGTGGTTGGCCGAGACTGTGCTGTTGGCGACAATCTAGATTCTTTTGGTTCTTGTAGACTACGGCGGTGGTGACGTTGGGTTTGATTTGCACACAGCCTGAATTTCTTCCTAGTTTTCAGGTCTTTACGTCTATGGTTTTGGGTTTGATTTGAACACATCATTGGACTGTCATAGTTTTCTTTAGTCCATGAACAACACACAACAGAGAACTCAGAACACATGCAATCGTCCGTTGAGAACTAAAAATAGACTTGAAGTGAAAAAGAAAAATTAAAACTGAACACGTAACACTCTTAAAGCAACCGTCCGACCCAGCATGGGGCGGACGGTGACATTTTCTCTTTTATATGCAGTAATTAAAGGGGCAATTTTGTTAAAAGTCTCATCCGGCTTATAAGACAGACAGATTTAAAAAAATCTAGACCGTCCATGTATTGGAGAGAGAGAGAGAGAGAGAGAGAGTTTTTTTTTTTCTTTTTGTCTCTATGTTTCTTTTAGAGATTATGACACTGGCTAGGAAGTACAAATAGTGACACTAACTTGGAAGGGCCTTTACGTTACCACTTTAATCTTCCCTTTTCCACTTACGGAAAAGTCCAATTGAAGTTGACAGGACAAGAGTATCTTTTAGACATATCTTTTTTCTTGTCTGGGAAATATAAGGTGTCGAATCCCTACAATAAATTGGGAAATAGGTCAAAGTCAGAGAATCCCTACAAACTTGGAATTGCAAATTAAAGGAAAAAAATTGAAAAAAAGGAAAAAAAATTCTTTTTTTGGATATAAACTAAAGTAAAAGGAAAAAAAATTCGCTAGCTACTTTATTCTCAAAACTTTCAGTACATGTAACTCTTCTACCGCACTGAATGTACTTGCCTGTTGCCTAACAGCTTATGAAGCCTTACAATGAGATCAACTTCATCCGACGTAAAGTCTCCTCTCTTTATATTTGGCCTCAGATAGTTCAACCACCTCAATCTACAGCTCTTCCTGCATCTATTCAAGCCTGCACAAACAACAACCAAGCATACATGTTTGTTATCGCAATAGGACTATTAAAGTCTAATTCTGTTCATTTTCAGCAGGAGTGTTATGCACTGAGTCACTTTCCTGTGACGCACAAGTGATTTTGCATGCACCATAACAGAAATTTTAGATGGTAAATACGCCCGCCTGCGTGTAGTGCGTTACCTGCTCTGAGAGGAACTTGGTGCCATTTTCCTTCTCCATGAACTTCAATGTACTTCTTCAGAAGAAGATCTTCTTCTTCAGTCCATGCACCTTTCCTCACACCTAGAGGTACTCTACTCTTCATTTTGTATGTAGCCTAATGTATTGAAGCACGTGAAACTACTCTTACATAAATCTGCTCGCTTTACAGCTCACATACGCTCTCCCGGCTCATATTAATTTCACTTATATAGCTCAGAACATTGGCTTTCAAAGACTTCCCTCTGACGTGCATACTTGCCAACCACAAGTTCATGTGTGTTATGCATGGCCAATTTCCAAGAAAGGTAATGCGGCATTCAGCTAACAGTCCAACTATTTTTAACCGTTAAAGGTTGTGTCTCTTTAATAAGTTTCTAATATTGGACTATTATATTCAACCTTGACAACTGAAGAATGGGCACTTGAGCAGTCTTTTGCGACGTGGGCTTAACACATTCATAGAACTGCCAGTGTATAATGTTATTCGTAAAACAAAATTGCTACCATGGTATTAGTAAGTGTTGCCAGTACATAGATTTGACTGGACTTATCACAGGAAACATAAACTAAATACAATTGAAATGTTAACGTATTGCTAATCCGAAGCAATGAAGATTTGACCCATTATTCCAATAAATCTGTTATTTTCCAGAATCTCTTTTCTTCTTCCTACAGACACTTGGCACGCAGCCTCCACCAACAAGCCATAGTACGTCTTGCAGTTTCGGGTGGTCGTTGGTACAGGGATGGTAGTTGCAATATTCAACGAGCATAGTGGCATTGATCCAACAATTAACGTTGTAGTCGGATTGATGAATATTCATCTTATAACCTAGGATGCATAAAATCATATAAGATTTTGCAGTAGATTTTTGTGAACAAAATCTGGATCTAATCCATTCTATAGACCAGCCTTTCTTTATGTAAGCTTGTGCAGTAGATATGAGATTGTTATAGACGTAGGGTTATCTTCAAAATGACTCGGTTTTTGGTTAAGCTATGAGCCTTCACTTGCCACCTCCGACGACGACCCAGCGGTTTCCACCTGGGGTTTCTTTCCCCTTTGTTGTTAAATTAACCCCACCGGGATCCCATACTAACTCTTTCTCATCTCATCATAAGAGGTCCGACTAGGGCCAATAACCGAAACATGTGGCTTCTTGTACCCGAGTTACAACACTGCATGTGCATCCAACCGATTAAAGGTCCTGCATGTCTTCATTAATTCTTTGGGTCCACAAATCATATGCCGTTTAACGGTTGGGTCTCCCTCAGTCTGTATAACTGCTGAAAGGATAGTCCGAGAGTATTAACGTAAATCATATCCCTTGATGTATATTTGCCGCTAAAGATCGTAGCTTGCGGCGTTAAGTTTTACCTATGATGACACTAAGTAGATTTCAAAATGCGTAATATATAGAAAAAATGGTGGGAACCTTGTAACAACTGACATGTAATGTCGAGGGAAAATGCCAAGCACTTCAACGTACTGGTCGATTTGAATTGCTTCCATGCGGTAGGTTTTACTTGTGCATTGTTGGACAAACTGACATGCAACATCAAGAAAAAAATCGAATCGATTTGAATTGCTTTGATTTACTAGATTTTGTCCACTAAACATTCAATAACAAGTTTATTCTTTTGGAAGATTGATTTGCATATCCATAAGCTTTCAGTTTAAAGGCAGAAAGAGTTCAGGGAGATGATCCAACTAAGAAAAAAGTCTAGGGAGATGATAATTTTACTTTAATATTGACCATTTGCCCCTTAAAATGCATATTTACTATAATTTTTTGGGAAAATTGCAAAAAGCAACCTCGTGGTTTGGGTCAGTTGCAAAGAGACCCCTGCTGTTACAAAAGTTGCAAAGGAACACATGCGGTTGCAAAAGTGTTACAACCGTTAAAAAAATCGTTCAAACTAACGGCAAGTGATGTTCACGCTCCTGAATAGTGCGTTTGGTAGAGATTATTCTAACGAAATGACAAAAATGCCCTTTATTTCTTTCCTCTCCAAATCTTGATTTTTTTTCATACTCCAATCAGCCAAACCCTAACCGCTGCCACCTGCCTCATCACAATCGCCTGTGGCGCCGGCGCCTGCTCCACTCGGATCGGTCCGTCGATTTTGGTTTCCACCGTTTGTTTTTCGTCTAACGTCGTGGTGGTGAAAGGCCGGAGTGTAGGGATCTACGGTCTACACATCGGCAGTCTCGGTCGCTCACATCGGTAGTCTCGATCGCGCTTTTCCTCCCTCCGGTTAGCTTTGGTCGGCCGTAGCTTCGGCCGTTTCTTCTGTCCGTCTGTCGCCGTTCGTTTCCGTCCGTAGCTTCGGCCCTCGCCGGTGACCAGTGTTCCCCTTTCCCCTTCCATCTCGCCCCCTTCTTGTTGCCTCACCTGCTTGCTCACACCAGCCCTAATTAGGGCTTGGGCTTGTGGTGAAGAATGAAGGGCAATTTTTTCATTTGGACAATTTACAGGGGTATTTTGGACAAATTTTTTATTTCGTAACAAAAACCGTGGGTTGCAATACTTTTGCGACCACCGGTGTTCCTTTGCAACTTTTGTAACAGCAGGGATCTTTTTGCAACTGACCCAAACCACGAGGTTCTTTTTTACAATTTTCCCTAATTTTTTCAATGCCAATGCCAGTCCCTATACTCAGTTTGACACTGAACATCAAATAGACAATTATATATAAATGTTTATCGCCACTCCGATTAGTTATAACTTGTTTCACCCATTCAAGACCACATCGCAGGGACGTGAAGGGGCGTAATGAAGTTTTATCTGGCGTCTGGAAAACAAAGCGTAGCACTTCAATGTATATACTTTATGGGCTTCAGTAGTTACTGATAGCAGGATTTAATTAATAACTATAATTCACTTTTAGCCACCTACATTCCTCTTGTATCACTAAATTTTTTGACCGACACTCTTCAACGTCCTTTAATGACACTTTTTAATATTCAGTAACAAATACTAAGTAAAGAAAGTGGAACACTAGTGTTGAAAGTGGACTGTAATTCTCAAGTTTAAATATAGTACCAACCGATTTTCTCTCTCTTACCCACTTTCTTCCTCCCCTTTCTCTCTCAATCCTGGGGTACAATGAAAAACTCATAAAATAATACTTTTATCCTAAATAAGCGTGCAAGTCAAACATGATCAAATAATTTAGGATATGAGTGCCTCTGTGTTTGAAATGAGAGGGAAGGCGGAACGAGTGGGACAAACCATACTTTACATTGGCTTTATCATATTAGCTTTCATCTCTATTTTAGAAGTCCTCAAGATAAGTAGGATCATACTTGAGCCAATTACGTACGCTTCATAATAGAGAAGTCCTCAAGATAAAAATAGGCAGTGGCGGAACCAGGATTTCATCCCGGGGGGGCAAAACATATTTTATTCTTTTACTTTTCCAGTCATGTTTTATTATCGCGTTAACCTAATTAACTTAATTTCAACCCACCATTCAATTAAATCACATATCCGACATCTCAATCCAATTGGGTCCCATCCTCCATCAACCATCAACCATCTCAATTCTCAAATGCTCAATGCACAATTAACAACATATAATCAGCATGAAAATAATCTCAAATTTTAAATGCACAATTAACACAACCTAAAATTATCAATCAAATAATCAATGCTCAAATGGGATAAAAATTCAATTGGGTCCCATCCTCCATCAACAATCTCAAATCTAAGTGCTCAATGCACGATTAACATCCATAAAGCATCAATTAATAATCTAAATTATCAAATACACAACTAACAACCTAAAATAATTAATCAAATAATCAATTCTCAATAGCATAAGAAATTGTTCAAAATGCACACTGACCTCAGTCCTCAGAAATCAGAACGGCATCGTTGTCGCAATGTCGTCGGTGACTGAAACTCAAAGTCAGATCTGCAATTTCACTATTTCAAGCGCCGTGACCGCCGAACGGCAGTGGCGGAACTTCCTCGGTTCGTCCGCCGGCTCGTAGACGGTAGATCTAAGCTAGATCTGTCGCCCAGATCTGATCTGGTCGGAGTCGTCGGAGTTGGGTGGGGACTGGCCGAAGTTAGGGTGGGGACCGCCAGACCGAGGAGGGCTTCGTCGGCTTCGCGCTTTGGAATCGGGGACGGCGACCAACTGATGAGCCCAGCCGACGACCAGTGGCCGTGGGTCCGTGGGTGGTGCCGACGTGCGGGCGGTGCGGCGAGCCGCGGTGGCTGAGAGAGACGAGAGAGGAGGAGAGATGTCGGCGTCACGGCGTGAGAGTTTCACTTAACGCCACGGCGACCGCCGACTGGCGTAAGTGCAGTGCGTTACCGGAAGGCGATGAGCCGAGGCTGCCGAGCCGATGACCGGTGGCCCGTGGCCTTTGTGTGGTGTTGTGGTGACTGAGAGAGCCGAGAGAGGAGGAGAGCTGGAGAGGTGCCGCCGTGCCGCGGTGAGCCGGTGTCCCGTGTCCGATGATTGTGAGACTGTGAGTGTGAGAGCCGGCCGAGAGAGGAGGAGAGAGAAAGAGAGAGAAAGGGAAAGTTGCAAATGAAAAAAAAAACTATATATATATATATAATATTTTTTTTTAAATCTGAGGGGGGGCTACAACACCCCCTTGTACAAGCGTGGTTCTGCCCCTGGAAGTAGGATCATACTTGAGCCAATTAGGCTTCATATAGAAGCCTAAGATATTGGTAAGATTACATTTCAATTGTCACCATAATCCCATATCTCCATTCCAACCAATGATGAAGCCTAGCCTCTAGGGTTCTCTAACGGGCTTGTGTGGATCGGATAAGCAAAACGCTGCGTTCAAAAGGTTTCCACGAAGAGGGTTTCACTGCCATAGGTTAGCAATGGGCACGAGACAAGAGCTAACAACGAAAGAGGTACAGTCATGTGACCACACTGTCCCTCTCCATTTACTAGACTACCATCTAGTGAGTGATGTGATTGTTATCTTGCCGGATAATACGAAAGGTCGACATTTGCCCAACGTTCGGGTGACTGTTTCGCTTGATTTTTCGTAGGTGAACGGGGAGTGATTCTTACAAATCAATTGCAAGAGCACGATGTGTGTCTGATACTACGTTTTCTTCTTAAAGCTTTGACGTTTATAGTTTCGAATGATAAAAGGGCAAATTATACAAAACTTCCCTGAAGTTTGCTCTAATTACACTCGGCTCCTACTAACTATGATAATTACACTCCGCTCAAAAAGTAACTTTTTATCTTACGGTGTTAACGGTACAATCCAAAAAGACATGAATGCTTCTCTCAAATGTCAAATCCCCAAAGAAACCCTCTCTCTCTCTCTCTCTCTCTCTCACCGTATTCCCCGATTTTTCTATCACTGAACCGGGCAAGAACATTTGGAAGAGAACCACAAAGAACAAGAACACAGCCACTGTGCAAATCCATTGCAGGTAGTCAATCTTCTTGAACAGCACGAACCTTGCCAATCTCGATCTGGATCTTTGACCAAATGGGTTCCTCCCATTCCCGTTAGTCACCTACGAAGAACGCAGCAGGTGAAGATCTCTCTTCACTGCCAGATGTTTTCTTGGAATTTGGAGGGAAAACTTGTTCTTGGGAATTGAAGGGAAAACTAGTCAATCCACACAAAGTCCATCACCGTCACAAAATATAGCCAATACCCGTAAAAGGCATTCACTTGCGAGTAATCGTTCTTTATATTCCCCAACAACGACGCTTCCTTCACCAACCCTAACCCTAACTTCTTCGCAAAACTAATCTCATTCCGATAAATTTTCTCGAATACGTCGCTATAGACTTTGTAAAATCCCTTGTCGGTATCAGAATAGCCGAAAAAAATGGAGTTGTTAAAGTGGGGGAATAAATCGGGGATGAATGTGGACTTGTTGATGTTATCGAGGGTGGAATTGGAGAAGAGGATTTAGGAGCGATGGGAGTCGTACCAAGCGCGTTTGCGGGGGTCGGAGAGGACCTCGTAGGCGGCGGCAAGCACCTGAAAGGCGGTGGTGGCCTCGGCGGGGGAGACACCGAACTAGGTGAACTTGTCCGGGTGGCGCTGGAGGGCAAGCTAGCGGTAGGCGAAGCGGATCTCGTCAGCAGTGCAGTCGCGGCCAAGCCCCAGCACCTCGTAGTGGCATCGCTTCCCCGGCAACGCCATGTTATACGGCGTTTAGGGTTTGTTTAGGAATGGACCCCTTTGCGGTAGCCAGTTAGCATGTATACATATTAGACCGCTTTCCCGAATAAAATTGGTAACGTTTAGTTTAGCGTTCCACCGCACTTGTATTTTTTTAATTATTTTTTTGGGAGAATAGTATATGTATTTTCTGTTATAAAATGTTACAAATGAGGAGTATTTTGGGTATGTGTTCCCAACCTATTCTGGTCGTACCCAAGGGCCCAGTAGGGGTCCCATTTCCCGCGAACACGTCGACATTGTCAACGGTCAATTTTCCAACGCATCAAACCAGTCAGCGCCCGCGTGCCCAAGACACGTGTTTTTCTCGTTCCGCGCGCTTCGTGCGTGACTTAGACATTTTATTCCGCGCGCTTCGTGCGTGACTTAGACATTTTATTTCACGTCGACGTCACTAACGCTAGCGCGATCGTCACGCCGAGACCATCCGAACACCTTTTCATCAAACATATCGGCCGACAGCGCATTTGGAGAAACGAGGTCAAGGGGGAAAATGGCCTTGGCCAACCCCAGGGGGTCAGCCTCAGCCTTCCCCAGGCCATAGAGGTCGGCCTCGGCCTCCTGGGGGGCTTGGCCTTGGCCACTTTCCCTCGGTGGTTCACCCATTTCCCGCATACCCCTTTTTCGTACTTCTTTCCCCTCGTACGCTTCGTACGTAACCTTGACACCTTGATCGCTATGTGGGTATGATTCTTGGCAACGCGCTCGTCATAACACAACTTCCGGATTCATCATTGCTTATCAAAACACCTACCGACGGCGCACCCGAAGTTCGCAAAAGGAGAAGTGGCCTTGGGCTCCGAAAAATGGAAGATGGCCAAATGACCTTGGCCAACCCCAGGGGGTCGGCCTCGGCCTTCCCCAGGCCATGGGGGTCGGCCTCGGCCTCCTGGAGGGCTTGGCCTCGGCCATTTTCCCCCGGTGGTTCACCCCTCTGCGCAAACCCCTTTTCACACTTTTTTCACTTCGTACGCTTTGCACGTAACTTTGATAGCTCATTCGTCATGTAGGAACGATTTACGTCGACACGCTTGTCATAATGCAACTTTTGGATTTGTCTTTGCTCATCAAACCACCTACCGTCGGCGCGCCCAAAGTTCACCAAGAGGGGGGAGTGGCCTTGGGCTCCTTCATGGGAGTTGGCCATTTGGCCTTGGCCAACCCCAGGGGGTCAGCCTCGGCCTTCCCCATGCCTAGGGGGTCGGCCTAGGCCTCCACGAGGGGTTAGCCTTGGCCTTCCCCCTATTTTGGCCAATGGTCTCCCCTCCCGCGCGCACTTTTTTTCTCGAGTCTTTGCACCTCTGCGATGTTCACAGACGTTCGTACATCAACCTCGCGACGTTCGTCGCATCAACCTCACGACGTCCGTCGTGCATCAACCTCGGACGTCCGTTGTCCATGACCGCTTCCGCGATGCCCATCGCCCAAAGTTACGCGCTACTACCGAATGACCCGTCGCCGACAACCGTATACCATCACTCCCCAACTTTGTCACTACTACATGTTGCATTCATTATCTTGTTATGACAGGTACACTTAGCTCACATCCTGTCTTCGAGACACCCAACCCGCGCCCATGCGCCATTCTCATGATACGTGCCCCGGCACCAAATATTGCTCCGCGACGTTCGTCGTCGCGCCCTTGCGCCATTCTCATGATACGTGCCCCGGCACCAAATATTGCTCCGCGACGTTCGTCGCCGCGCCCTTGCGCCATTCTCATGATACGTGCCCGGCACCAAATATTGCTCCGCGACGTTCGTCGCCGCGCCCTTGCGCCATTCTCATGATATTGTCTCATGCTATAAGCACCGCGCTCATGCGCCACAATCATGTTGCATACTACCGGGATGGGCTCACAACCTTATAGCCATCGCCGTCTTAATCAAAAGGGGGGCTTCGGCCTCGTACCGGGATGGGCTCACAACCTTATAGCCATCGCCGTCTCAATCATAAGGCGGGCTTCGGCCCTCGTACCGGGATGGGCTCACAACCTTATAGCCATCGCCGTCTCAATCACAAGGGGGGCTTCGGCCCCATACCGGGATGGGCTCACAACCTATAGCCATCGCCGTCTCAATCACAAGGGGGGCTTCGGCCTCGCACCGGGATGGGCTCACAACCTTATAGCCATCGCCGTCTCAATCACAAGGGGGGCTTCGGCCCCCATACCGAGATGGGCTCACAACCTCATAGCCATCGCCGTCACAGTCACAGGGGGCTCAGGTACGAGGACCCCTCGCCACGGACTCGGAGCACTGAGCTGTGACCCTGTCCGCTCATGTTACCATTGATCGTCGACACCACCAGGGCAATGACCCCCGGGTCACTCCGGGACGGGAGCAGGTCCTTGGAGGGCATCGCGCCTAGTCCGCCTGGCAGTTGGCTATAGGGGTAACCCTCACCACTGTCAGGTTCTCTGCGCGTCTCTTGACGCACCTCGTGGGATTCAGTAAGGGCTTGGATTGGTGGCTGGGGCAACGGGTTTACTCTGACCATGCCGTCATGGTATGGTCAGTCTTCTCAGACAGGCAGAGCAACGCTGTGCGAGGCAGGCAACGCGAATTTGGGAACCGGCAGTCCAACGGAGAACCGGTATTTTGGGTCCCCCTGGTGACGTGTCACTCCCAGGGGACGACATGTGGCACTTTATGACATAAGCACACTGTTTCCTATAAATAGTGAACTTTATGACTCAAAAAAAGGACTTCTTCTTCATTCTCACAAAAATCACTTTCTCACTCTAGAATTGGAGAGCTCTTGGATTCTAGAGAGAGAAACATAAAATTGGACATAGCTTAAGATCGTAACATTGGACCTCGACTCGGACCCTGACTTGGACTATCGACTGCCGGCCCTGTTCGTCTTAGCCTTGCCTTCGCAGCACTGCCATTCCTCACGGCCTGTCTGGGAAGCCTTGCTCTCAGCCCTTACTCCGTCCTTGCTGTCTCTCACTTTGCATACTTGGAAGCTGACACGGACTGCAGCCTTTGTGGCACCTCCACGTAAGTACGAACCCACTTTCCTTGGCATCAGTATGAAAATTGCATAAAGTAGTGTATCAGGGAATCTTGAAACGGAGTTGGGTTTGCCGTTAAAAGTGTGTAGTTATGTGTAATGCAGATACAAACCTCAGGGAGTGGAGTGTAATTATCATAGTTAGTAGGAGCTGAGTGTAATTAGGGCAAACCTCAGGAGAATTTTGTGTAATTTACCCATGATAAAAGGGGTTCTTTAGAGCGGACCGGAGATCTTTGATTATTACCCTTTGCTGGAGCTGCCTAACCTTTGAACTCTCAGTATTAACAATATCTCAAAATGTTCAGCTATGAGTTATGTTACTGCTAAAATTATGTTCCAGAACCCTATTTTAGAAGAGTGAAAAAGCATGAAAGACGGTGTTTGTGTGTATAAAGTGTCTACATACCCGGGGGAGGCGCCCTTTGTATAGGCATGGATGTGGAACCCTAATAGAATTATGAGTCATGGTTGGGCTCTGGCCTTATTGTGAGGATCATGTTAGAATCATTTAAAAACCCTAGTTTGCTCAATAAATAGTAGTTGACCCAGTCATGGGAATGCCTAGTGCTCCCTACTAATTGGGAGTTTATATTTGAATTATATCAAGTTATGACTTTTTAAAAAAAATTGTATTAGTTTTACTCCCTTGGATTATTTTCAGATTTTGAATCTTTGAAGAGGTTTTTTTTTTTTTTTTCCTTATTGCTTTGGCCATATGCTTGTGATCGAGGTTGAGGTGGTGGCTTAGCCGAAATTTTTTCTAGTCTTAGCCAGAGTTTTCACAACCGGGTTTGCAGTGGTTCAGTCGCTGGTTGACAATAACGGAAGTGGATCTCACGACTTCATCTGGAGAGTGGGTCTTGAGAAGATATCTTGGAGTCCAGGAAGTGGGTGTTGGACAAAGAAGCTAGTGCTGGGCAGAGAAACTAGGCTCTTTTTTTTACTTTAGAGGGAGGTTTTAGATTAGACTTTTTTCTCAAATAAAAAAAAAACCTGAATATCAGATCCATCAAGGTGAGTTTCTTGATGTTACTTATATTACTCTAATGAAAAAGTCAAGGAAAACAAAAGAAGCATGCTCATTTCCTTGCTAGGCAGCCAAACAATTCCAATTCGTTGCTGAAGCTGCTTTGGAGTTCTGCTCATGCTTGGTTTTAGTACAATTAGGAGTTAGGCTCATAGACTTGTATTTGTTTTAATTTTGATATAGTTGTAGTATTTTATTTGGTCTTCTTAGAAAGTAGCCTAGCTACTCATATAACAAAGAAGACGAATTTTCATGTGGTGCACCACGAAAGTAGCTTTGCTGCTCTTGTAACTTTGTTTGCATTTTAATAGGGGAAAGTAAGGAATGACCCCCTCTACTTTATACGTTGTGAGATTTGCCCCCCTCTACTTCAAATTTAAGCACTAAACCCCCCCCCCCCCCCCAGTTACAGAAAATAGGCACCTTAGACGGGTCCGTTATGAATAGCATGAAATTACCAAAATACCCTTATTTCTTTATTAGCTAATGACCCCCTGTATTATACACGGTGTGCAATTTCCCCCCCTCAACTTCAAAATTAACCACTAAACTCCCTTACACTTAGAAATTGGGCACCTTAGATGAAAACCGTTAAATTTAAATTACAATTTTGCCCCTCTTTCCTTCCCCCCACACCCGTCAGACCAGTCCCCCACCCTATTCTGCGCTACCAGATTCACCTCAAACAAGGGATTACCGCAATCTGCACCTCATCCTCTAGTCAACCCCGCTACAATTGGTGATTCACTGAGCACAACCACTGGTCTTTTTCTCCGACCACTAGGGAGTTACAAAAAAAAAGGAACCACGATTGCCGTTGGTATATCACCGACACAACAACTACCATGATCAGCGTCACAGTAACCACCACTCCGGCCAACTCCCCCAACTTTATACTGTCCGACTACACATCGTATTGAGTTGCCTCCTCGCTGCCATTTCCCACTGCATTGCGTCTACAAGCCAGTGGGGCTTCTTGATCGGCCAACAACCGACCGGCGCAATCAACACCGGTAACATCAATCCCCACAGACACAGGCTATCGGCGTCTGATTGCCGCACATCCGTCCAGATCCCTGCCACCAAGATCGACGACCACGTCCCCAAATCGCAGGTCTAACCTCCGTCATCGTGCCACCCCAATCCGCAACATCGCGCCAAACAGCGTCACATGACCACTGTGACTGGCTACACGCCGTTGGGGCTGCACCAGATTCGCGATGACGTTGCCGCCACAGTCGCATGCGAGCAGGGTGTGTGTATGTTTACAGTGGGTGTACGTCTGTGTGTGGGTTTAGGGTATGTGTGTGTGCGTGCGTGCGTGCTGGGTGTGTATGCGGGATTGAGTAAAAAATTCTGAGAGGAGAAAAAAAGAAGTTGAAAGAATGGTATTAAACTTAAAAAGGGTAAGGAAATAAGGGTATTTTGGTCATTTCATGAATATTCATAACAGACCCGTCTAAAGTGCCCAATTTTCGTAAGTGTGGGGGGGGGGGGGTTTAGTGGTTATGTTTAAAGTAGGGGGGGAGAAATCGCACACCATATATAGTACAGGGGTCATTAGTTAATTACCCCTAACAGAATAGGCAAAAACGTCATTTACAAAAAAAATCGTTAGTCAACGCGCGTGTTGATCACGCGCTCTTATATTTAACGGTTTCCGTCTGAGGTGCCCAATTTCTGTAAGTGTGGGGGTTTAGTGGTTAACTTTGAAATGGAGGAGGGGAAATCGCACAACGTGTAAAGTAGAGGGGGTCATTCCCTACTTTCCCCCATTTTAATATTATCATTCTCATGTTTAACTTTAAAAAAATGTTATAATAAAATGGTCTTCCCCAAAAAAAAGTCTCATGGAGTGGATGCCAAACTCTAGCCTCCAAATTGAATCCTCTTGTTCCAAACTCTTATCATTGAGCCAACCAAGTTCTAGCATTCACATGTACAAAATTGTTTCTTAAATAGGAGATAGATAATTAATTGCAATGGGTCTGTCTTCTCACCCTCTGCGACTATTTCAACACATCTTTTATGTTGCTAAAAGTCAGTCTGTTGCTTCTGCCTAATACAAATATAGTGACATTAATCATGGTATCAGAGATATAAATTTTACATCGGGTATAATATCTCACATCGTGTAATTAATTAATAATTATTCAATATATAAGTCTTGTAGACCTCTCCTCTCATTACCAATTAGTTTTGAGCTGGAACATAAACCTTAACATCGTATCAGAGTTTTGGTTTGGAAAGGTCTTGACTTCGATTCTTTTCGCAATCGCTTGTATATTTGGTCCCATTTTAGTATAACGCAACGTGAGGGGGAGTGTTAAATATGATAACATTATTGAATCCATTTTTTAAAAGCTTGAGTTTTTAGAGCATACCTGTTAAAGTATAGGGTCCAAGTCCAACTCAAAATTAATTAACAACGAAGAGATAGGCGTACAAGGCTTACACATTTAGATATGATTTATTACTTAGCTGATGTGGACTTCTATACCTGACGGAAAATTTTATACCCAATGTAGAGTTTAATATCTCTCATGTTGAAGGAGGAAAAAAGAGCAATAATCAAGGGGAAATACAAGCATTGACTCCAGAAAAGCCTTTCCGACCGTCAACGAGCGAGTCACTTCACTGAATTGGCGATTTCATGAGTAGACCTATGCTTGAACATGAACTCCTGCATTCAAACCGTGTTTTTGTGAAGTTGAGAAAATTGTAGATCGAACTTATCGCAATTTAAGAAGAGTAGCATGTTACATTTCTTCAAATTCACACCCACGTATTTGTAAAGAGCAAGATGTGGTTATAATTGCTCTACTTTGTCACACTTGGACTTCTCTTGGGTCCATTTTACGGTGGAGGTCACGGTGACCAAAAAAATAAAAAAAAATCAATCTATGTCAATAAAAAGTTTTATGACAACAATAAGTTAATGAAAAAAATCATTTTCACCTTAAACCGTCGCAGTTACATTATCTAGAGGGCAAACTTTTGAAATTAAGGCTCCAATCTCTATCATTTTTCAATTAGAACAACACCCTATTTTAGGCTCCAATCTCTATCATCTATTTTGATCGCATGGCTTTTCAACGTTTCAGCTGTTACTTTACTTTTTGATCCATGCTTTCAGCACCACTAGGGAAAATCGTATGCAGTTCATCTTCAAAACACGCACCCCGGCCTTTTGAGTTTTGACTAACATCTTGTAGCAGTGGCCGACCTACAAGAATTCACACCCATCAAACACGTGTTATTAGTATACCCACTTGCTGGTGAAATTAAACCCTCCAACCAGTGGCAACGCAGACAAGCACGACGACTCCGGCAGGGAAAGCTCTTGCAGGATCTGTTATTTACACGACTCATGCATGGGACAAACTTCTTTTGTCATGTCTCACTATTTCAAGGTTTTCATGTACTTTTATTACCCTATTGTAACCGACACGAAGCTTAACATTATGACCGATATAGTCTAGTAGATATAATTGAGTTACGAATATGCCTTCTTTGTACAGCCCAATGATAAGACAATAATTATTAATTCACATTTGTTTTATGGGCAATTTTTCTGTTAATCGCTGCTCCAACGGCAAATGATTAAAATTAATGATGCAATTATCACCAAAGTGTTACCACAAGAATTGCTTCTAAAAACTCGTAGCGACATGTATTGCACGTATTCACATTCTATTAACTTTAAAAAAGTGTTGTAACATATATATATATATATATATATATATATATATATATATTTTGTAAGACCATCAAGTATCCAGATACCACATTAGGAGCCGACTAATTAATCCGGGTTCGAGTTGGGCAGGACCACATGAACGACAAAACTCTCTCTACCAAGTTTACTTTTGATGAAAAATGAATGACCCAAAAAAAAAAAGAAATGAGCTACGTCGGTAAGTTGGAATATAATAAATACCGATGACCCTTAAGCTAATGCTGTGATGAAATTCAACAGCAACAGCGTAGGTGTAAGCTATAGCTATGCTGCTTCATTGCCTTTCTATACGCAAAACCCAGGTCACATGTAACGGCAAACTCATTTAGGAGACAAGTTAATGTGAGGCATTAATATACCATGTCAATTAAGATGCCTAATCCAACCCTAGCTAGAGTTCGGTATCCTTTCCTATCCGTGTATTCGTGCAATATCCAACACAAATTAGAGGATGGCTGTATTACCTTTATGATGCAACCAGCTGGTCCGGAGGCATGGCTGTGGTTTACCGTCAAACGGAGTATATGCGTCTGATTCTTTCTCATCCGTTGACATGGAGATACTCTTACTTTGTAGAGTGGTACTTACGAGTTTGTAACGGAAAGACGGGCCACTTTTCTCTACATGGTGGACCAAGGTGAGGCCCTAACTTTTAGGTACTGGTAAAGAAAGCCCCATCATCAGCAGTGTCAAAGTTCTTATCAAAAGGTACAGATGAATTAATGAGATGTTGCATAGGTGTCGAATTATTATTGTGCATATTCCGTTCTTGCTAATCGTAAGACGACGTTGCATAGGCATATCACTTAAATGTCACAGACATGGCACTGCTGTCCCGTCATGGCTTTGTCTCTCGTCAAGGGCAGACTCTAATATGAGGAAACTTCTTCTTTCCAAGCTCTTAGTGATTGCCCATTCCTTATAGCCAACTTCAGCACCTTAAACCTGAACATTCAAATTGACCATGGAGAGAGAGATAAACCAGTTTCTGGGCCCATAGCAAGCACGTGCAATATCAAAACCACGTCAAACTATAATTGGTGTCTTCAAAATCCCAATGGCAGAGCAAAAAGACGTTACAAGAAGATTGAATCTTATATAGGTCCAGGCCTACCTGATAGATGCCTATACAAGAGAAGAAACGTCAGCGTGCATGAAGTGTAACGATGGGAACAGATGAAAAGAAATCTGTGGTGTCAGAGATACACGTACAATTAGAAGCGAAATCACACATAAAGACTTTGAGACACTGTAAACAGTAAATTTAAAATTTTATTTTGAAATAATACAAGTTTTAGCTATAGAATTAATTTTACACAAAGGAAAGGTTTTTAAGATTGTAAGTATTATTGAAAAAAAAAATCCTACATTTATAAAACCTGAAAGGATGTCTCTGGACAGACGCAGAGAAAAACAAGGGAGACAGTGAAAACATAACTGCCAGAAATTTATTTCAAATATCTCAAATTTTAAATTTAATTAATAAATCACACCTTTTTAGTAAATTTAACTTTCCGAAATAAGAGAAAATAATTTTTCAAAAAATAAATCACGTTTTTTTGCTATCCCAACTTAGTGCGCCTAATAACGCATCAAAACTCACGCACCCACAAGCGAGTAGCAAGGGAACTAACACAGTCTAGTCATACTACCGAGTATATTCTAAAAGCATCTTTCAACTTAAATATAAACCCTTTTCAAAATTCATTTATAAGTAACGTGAGACCCTAACTTTTATGTACCGGAAAAGAAAGCCCCATCAGCGGTGTCAAAGTTCTTATCAAAAGGTACAAATGAATTAATGAGATGTTGCATAGGTGTCGAATTATTATTGTGCATATTCCTTTTTTGTTAATCGTCAGACGTTGCATAGGGAGTTTTTTTCCCTAAATAATATAAATTAAAAACTTAATAACCCGTTTACCCCATTTTCAAACTTATTTACCCGCATACCACATTCTGGGAAATCGCGGTTGCAAACCGCGCCTTATCCTAGAAAATGTGGTTTACAAAGGCGTTTTCTTTTTCTATATATTTTTCCCATTTTATTTTTCTAATTTAAACAAAATTGAAAGAGAAAATTGGAAACAAAAATATATTCTGTTAGGAAATTAAAAATCGCATTTTTAAAATGCGTCTTCCGAATAAATAAAGACCTTTTGGCACCACAAAAGTTGAATAATATAAATTACGCTTTAATAAAAATCGTGGTTTCTAAATACGTTTTCCAATGAAGACGTGGTTACTAATCACGATTTTCTATCAAACCAGCTGTGAAGAAATCGTGTTTGAAGAACACATTTTTATTTAAAAACGTGGTTCTTAACCACGATTTTAATGGAAGTCGTTGTTTGGTAACACGATTTCAAATGAAGTCGTGGTTTCTAACCACGATTTTCGTTCAAGTAGTAAGACTCCCATAGAAAAAGGTCATTAGTAGCCTGCATTTCATCACCTCACCCCACCTGCACCATCTACATTCTTCCTTCGCGTAGAATCCCTCTGTGCCGCATATACCTAAAACATGACTTACACCCGATGCACCAAAAGTGTGAAGAACTCACATTTTTTAAACGCAAAAGCAAAGAGAATAGGAAAAAGCAGAATGACAAAAATTGCACTTCTTAAAATCTGAATGGCAGTAGATAATTTTGGTGAAAATACAAAGAGGCAGCATCAAGTGGAAAGTGTACAACACATGTATACTTTTGATTGATCAGGGACTAATCATAATTCTAGCTATGTACTTCCATATTGAGAATATCCATTTGTTAGTTATTGGTTGTAATCCCCCGGATGTATATGTTAAAAAATAGAGGTAGATGCTTCTACCATTCATGGGAAATGAATATGTTCAAGTTATATGCAATGTCAGTCAATAGCATATGGACCAGCTTATATTAGTCATTGGCAACATGTGTATGTTAACATTTGTTTATTAGAACAAAGATGGAAGTCTAAAGATGCAAGAAAACATCATTATAATGTTCTTAAGCATGAGACACATACAAAAAGTGTTTTCATCTATTCAATTCAGTTTTTATGGAAGACATTTCTTTGTTAGAACAAATGTGGAAGTCTAAAGATGCAAGAAGACATTGTTATACTGCTCTAAAGCATAAGAGACATACATGTAGTGTTTTTGTCCATTCACTTCAATTTTTTAATTCAAGTTACATGCTTTCGACTTGATTAGACTCTTACAATATTTAGGAAACTATCATCTTTTGAGTTACAATAAATGCACAAAAACCAAAGGTATGCATAAATGAATCTCATTTCCATGGATGATCCACATTAGTTTGAGAGTTTTATATGAACCTATTAAATTGTGTTGATTCTGATGTTTCCATTATGTTGGTTTAAAACAAAAACTAACATAACTATTGTTAGTGACTCATCAATACCTAATCGTACTGGTGTTGTCCAATTAGGTAATGCATCTTTTTCTTTTTCTCTTTGGTTTTTTAATGAGCTATTGAGGGGATTGGTTCGGGATGCTTGCAAAAACCTTGTGGCAATGATAATTTGTTTTCCTCACAAATCTTTCTATTGGTGTACAATCATGCTATGAAGATAATGAAACTTAATCAACTTTCTTGAGCCATGCACATGCAGGTTATGTAAACAAGCCAAAGGGATTCAGACCACCATACAAAATATGCACATATTGTGATGCAGCTGTCTTTGTTTTCATTTCAACAAAGAAGTTGTGATTGTAAACAACGACTTAAAGCGGAAAAAGCCTTTCATAAAAAACATTTCAGTCGAATTGTAAAACTGACTTGAACTAAAACGTGGTTGCAAACCACGACTTGAGAGAACAAGCCTAAAGGTTTTCTTATTGATGATAGTGACGATATCGATCGTGACCTTGATACGGAGCTGGAACTGCTAACTATGATGAATGTGCTAACTATGGATATGATGCCAGAAATAGACCGATTTTATATCACCCTTCAATTCGAATTAGCAAAAGCAATGTCTCCTTGCATACGTGTTTCCTATTTTCTGAATAAAACGTGGTTCAAAATCACGATTTACAAGAAAACGTGGTTCAAAAACACGATTTATGTAAAAACGTGGTTCAAAACCACGATTTGTACTAAAACGTGGTTTCAAAATACGTTTTCATATAAAACGGGGTTTCAAAACACGTTTTCTTATAAATCGTGGTTTTGAACCACGTTTTCTTGTAAATCGTGATTTTGAACCACGTTTTCTCGTCACGATTTACATTTTGCTGTTGCTGGTTGAATGAACAGAAAACGTGTTTCGTGTCCAGCGAACACGTTTTTCGTTCCAAACGTTCGTCGTTGGAAACCACGACGATTTCTGTTAAAAACGTTGTGCAATTTCAAGTGAATCTTGGTTTTTACTTCAATTAAAATTGTGGCTGAAAACCACGGCTTCTATGGAAATCGCTTTTTTCAACAATGATTTCTCGTAAATGCGTTGTGTAATTTCAATTGAAGCTTGGTTTTCACTTTAACACTACTCGTGGTTGCAAAGCATGGCTTGTATGGGCAAATGGGTGCTTGTGTGGCTCCTCAAATATGGGTACTTAGTGTGCTTACTTGGTGATGTCAGCGTGTGTGTTTCTCTCCTATGGGAAGGTGTTCATTGTTCGTGATTCTTTCTTTCTCTCCTTCTCAGAGTACCACTGGTTCTCCACAATGTTCTATCCTCTTGATTTCATGTTTTTGTTCTTGGCCGTGTAGCATGAATTTGCTCTGGTTAGTGGGTCTCTTTTCAGATTTCAAGAAAATATTTTTCGTTAATGAAATACACCTGCATAAACCACAGTTAGATCATGTTCTTCAGTTTCCACCTGTGGCAAGTTGTAGTATATATAATTATGATTATTGCCTTCATCAGTTAATGAAAGTATACCTATAGCTGCCATAATTGGATCATGTCGTACATTTTCGAATTGATGCGGCCTCTTTGAATAATATTTTTCAATCAATGAAACTACACCTGCAGCTGCAAAAGTTAGATCACGTTCTTCAATGTTCCTACATCTTTACACTTTTTCCTTTCTTATAATAAAGACGTGCCCATAGATGGCACGTCTTTAAGTTTATAGTCTAGGCTAGTCAGTATCCCATTGGTTGAGATACGTGTTGTCAGTCAAATGTATATTTTTCCCAAAAATAGTTGATTGCCGGTAACATCAATCCCCACAGACACAGGCTATCGGCGTCTGATTGCCGCACATCCGTCCAGATCCCTGCCACCAAGATCGACGACCACGTCCCCAAATCGCAGGTCTAACCTCTGTCGTCGTGCCACCCCAATCTGCAACATCGCGCCAAACAGCGTCACATGACCACTGTGACTGGCTACACTCCGCTGGGGCTGCACCAGATTCGCGATGACGTTGCCGCCACAGTCGCATGCAAGCAGGGTGTGTGTATGTTTACAGTGGGTGCACGTATGTGTGTGGGTTTAGGGTATGTGTGTGTATGTTTTTATGTGTGTGCGTGTGTGTGTGCGTGCGTGCGTGCTGGGTGTGTATGCGGGATTGAGTAAAAATTCTGAGAGGAGAGAAAAAGAAGTTGAAAGAATGGTATTAAACTTAAACAGGGTAAGGAAATAAGGGTATTTTGGTCATTTCACGAATATTCATAACAGACCCGTCTAAAGTGCCCAATTTTCATAAGGGGGGGGGTTTAGTGGTTATGTTTAAAGTAGGGGGGGAGAAATCGCACACCATATATAGTACATGAGTCATTAGTTAATTACCCCTAACAGAATAGGCAAAAACGTCATTTACAAAAAAAAATCGTTAGTCAACGCGCTGTTATATTTAACGGTTTTCGTCTAAGGTGCCCAATTTCTGTAAGTGTGGAGGGGTTTAGTGGTTAATTTTGAAGTGGAGGAGGGGAAATCGCACAACGTGTAAAGTAGAGGAGGTTATTACCTACTTTCTCCCATTTTAATATTATCATTCTCATGTTTAACTTAAAAAAAATGTTATAAGAAAATGGTCTTCCCCAAAAAAAAGTCTCATGGAGTGGATGCCAAACTCTAGCCTCCAAATTGAATCCTCTTGTTCCAAACTCTTATCATTGAGCCAACCAAGTTCTAGCATTCACATGTACAAAATTGTATCTTAAATAGGAGATATATAATTAATTGCAATGGGGTCTCTCTTCTCACCCTATGCGACTATTTCAACACATCCTTTATGTTGCTAAAAGTCAGTCTGTTGCTTCTGCCTAATACAAATATAGTGACATTAATCATGGTACCAGATATATAAATTTTACATCGGGTATAATATCTCACATCGTGTAATTAATTAATAATTATTCAATATATAAGTTTTGTAGACCTCTCCTCTCATTACCAATTAGTTTTGAGCTGGAACATAAACCTTAACATTGTATCACAGTTTTGGTTTGGAAAGGTCTTGACTTCGATTCTTTTCGCGATCGCTTGTATATTTGGTCCCCTTTTAGTATAACGCAACGTGAGGGGGAGTGTTAAACATGATAACATTATTGAATCCATTTTTTAAAAGCTTAAGTTTTTAGAGCATACCTGTTAAAGTATGGGGTCCAAGTCCAACTCAAAATTAATTGACAACGAAGAGATAGGCGTACAAGGCTTACACATTTAGATATGATTTATTACTTAGCTGATGTGGACTTCTATACCTGACGGAAAATTTTATACCCAATGTAGAGTTTAATATCTCTCATGTTGAAGGAGGAAAAAAGAGCAATAATCAAGGGGAAATACAAGCATTGACTCTAGAAAAGCCTTTCCGACTGTCAACGATCGAGTCACTTCACTGAATTGGCGATTTCATGAGTAGACCTATGCTTGAACATGAACTCCTGCATTCAAACCGTGTTTTTGTGAAGTTGAGAAAATTGTAGATCGAACTTATCGCAATTTAAGAAGAGTAGCATGTTACATTTCTTCAAATTCACACCCACGTATCGGTAAAGAGCAAGATGTGGTTATAATTGCTCTACTTTGTCACACTTGGACTTCTCTTGGGTCCATTTTACGGTGGAGATCACGGTGACCAAAAAAATAAAAAAAAATCTATCTATGTCAATAAAAAGTTTTATGACAACAATAAGTTAATGAAAAAAATCATTTTCACCTTAAACTGTCACAGTTACATTATCTAGAGGGCAAACTTTTGAAATTAAGGCTCCAATCTCTATCATTTTTCAATTAGAAGAACACCCTATTTTAGAGGGCAAACATTAGCTTGCATGCTGAAATATATATGGGGGCCAACGAGATCATCTATTTTGATCGCATGCCTTTTCAACGTTTCAGCATTTACTTTACTTTTTGATCCATGCTTTCAGCACCACTAGAGAAAATCATATGCGGTTCATCTTCAAAACACGCACCCCGGCCTTTTGCCTAACATCTTGTAGCAGTGGCCGACCTACAAGAATTCACACCCATAAAACACGTGTTATTAGTATACCCACTTGCTGGTGAAATTAAACCCTCCAACCAGTCGATGATAGCTACTTTGAAGACTAGTACACCCGGATGGAAGAGCTCTGGCAACGTAGACAAGCACGACGGCTCCGGCCGGGAAAGCTCTTGCAGGATCTGTTATTTACAGGATTAAATGCACATAAAACCCCATACTTTGGGGTCATTTACACGGAACACCCCAGAATTTGAATTTTGACCCCCACCACCCCAAATTTCCAATTTTGGTACACGTAGCACCATTTGACGGTTGAAATTCAAAATTCGAGGACGGCTGTTATAATTTTGAGGTCAAAATGGACACTTCATTAAAATATCCTTGTTGGCAGCCACATCACCCGAACGTTGGAGTTTTACCCCTCTCTCCCTC
The DNA here is from genome assembly GCA_033065855.1 of Escallonia rubra. Taxonomy (NCBI): domain Eukaryota; kingdom Viridiplantae; phylum Streptophyta; class Magnoliopsida; order Escalloniales; family Escalloniaceae; genus Escallonia; species Escallonia rubra. The sequence continues at coordinate 333,312 of JAVXUO010001034.1, read as the reverse complement.
TGTATCTCTCTCACACAAAAATCAAAGATAGAGAGAAAGAAGCTGAAGAAGCCATGGCAGCGACGCCGGCCATGGGTCAGTACCTAGCGCCGCCACCGCGCATAGCCAGACCATCTACCACAGGTAAGAGGCCGTCGACAACCAAGGGACGGCCATCCTTTCTCCAGATCTGTGCTACTGACACCGTCGCAATCAAGCGGCCACCACCATCCCATCAAGATGTCGTCGTTGCCACCACGGCAGGCCTTCCGAAAAGCACTGGATCAACACTATCGCAAGCTCCGACGAAGCGTCACCACCACGATAAACGGCTCCAATCGGCGCCACCGTCGCCTCACGATTACGACCTTACAACTATGCCGCCTACCCACCATCGACAAGGACCGGCATCACCATCCAGCTTAGTGCCGCCATCAGACCCATGCCGTCAAGATACGCACCATCGCGAGGAGCAGCAGTGCCCTTCGGCGCCGTTTCAATGCTGCCGGCGGTCAAATATGCCTTACAAAATCAAAATTGACGTGCTGCCATGTTGGATTTATGGAGGAAGTTACCTTTGTACCCTTTGGCTTCTAACAGACATTCCACCAAAATAAGTAAAAACCGTCAAATGGTGCTGCGTGCACCAAAATTGAAAATTTGGGGTGATGGGGGTCAAAATTCAAACCTTGAGGTGTTCCGTGTAAATGACTCCAAAGTATGGAGTTTTATGTGTATTTAATCCTTATTTACAGAACTCATGCATGGGACAAACTTCTTTTATCTTGTCTCACTATTTCTAGGTTTTCATGTATTTTTATTACCCAATTGTAACCGGTACAAGCTTAACATTATGATCGATATAGTCTAGTAGATATCTTGTTTAATGCTTTTCAGGTAAGAAAACACGTATTTGTCGGTATATTAACTATTACGAAACAAGAATCACTTTGTGCCAGTAAAAGGTTTTTAGCTATAGAAATTTTACACAAAGGAAAAGGTTTTTAAGATTATAAGTATTATTGAAAAGCAAAAAAATCCTACATTTATAAAACCTGAAAGGATGTCTCTGGACAACGCAACTATTGAGAAAAAACAGGTGTGACAGTTAAAACATAATTGCCAGAACTTTATTTGAAATAACTTCAAATTTAAATAATATATCACACCTTCTCAGTAAATTTAATCTTTTCGAAATAAGAGAAAATATTTATCAAAAAATAAATCACATTTTTTCGATATCCCAGCTTAGTGCATCTAATAACGCGTCAAAACTCGTGTACCCACAAGCGAGTAACAAGGAGACTAGCACAGTTCAGCGATACTACCGAGTACATTTTAAAAGCATCTTCCAAGTAAAATATAAACCCTTTTCAAATTTCATTTCTAAGTAAGGTGAAACTAAAGAGTTACTTGTTTTCAAACAAATTCTTAAACTGAACAACGCTGGCAAAGAAAAACTAAAGACAGGACAGAGCATCGTGCCAATTTACCCTAACTTGTCCCATGTAATAAATGTTGGCATTTAAGAGTTGGACCCTATGGTGGTCCTAAGTTTTGTAAGGATAGCAGACATAGGTCGACCCAAAGTTCACGTGTGACTCCTGCCCAGTCCGTGGCTTGGACTTGGGCCCAAGACGCTTTTATTCCTTTTGAGACTAAAATATTTTAAATAAATAAATTTAATTTATTTAAGTAATTTTTTCCCAAAAAGTTGCAACATTTCAGTCAATAAATGCATTTCACTTATAAATATAGTGCCCAGGCTTCATAATAACAATCAAGAAAAAAAAAAAAAAAGTCTTCAGCATTCTTCTGTTACTAGCTTTGATCACGTGCGTTGCACACGGAGCACTGTCTAAAAATTATAAAGAAAATTATTTGACTACTTGAATGAATTTTGTAATACAACTGTGTTATGAATAATCATATATAAAAAATATACGAAAAAGGAACTTAAATTTCTTCGAATGTCAAAATTATAAGCGAGATCTAAAAAGTTTTTTTCGTGCAATAATACGTTAGATGATCATAACAATACTTTTGAAGTGTACATATGTTGTGATATAATCGTAATAAAAAAGTGAAATTTAGTACCCTTTTATTAGAAAGAAAGTCGTGAAATATTGCTCAAGGGATAAAGAAAACAAATAACACTTGAACACACAGAAAAATAAAATAAACAAATTTGGTAACAAATGAGAAGCTTAAAGACATAATATAAAAATAAAAAATACAAATTTAGGTTTATCTTGACCCATTCTTTTTACGTAAAGATCTTGTGGATAACATAAGATTATCAAATTCCATAACAACTAAGAAATGCACTGAAAATTTTCTTTTCTTGAATCGATGTTGGCATCCAACTCCTAAAACTTTCAATTTTTAGGCCAAAAACGCTTGAGGTGGATAGTGGGTTCATAATGTTGAATAAAAGAAATGATAGGATTGATGAGACGATTATAACATATATATTTATAATATTACAATTTTGAGAGATTCAATGAGAGGTTTTGGGGGATTAATGAAAAAGATGTCTTCAATCAGTTAAGGCTAATTTGTATAAAAGAATGTCTTCAATCACTCATTTGAAATGACTCAATTTTAGGGATATAAATTTAGAAGTACATATATTAGAGTAAATTTTTTAGTTCACATGGCAAAAAAAGAAAGTGTCAACGTATGCGGTGATATGGACAAATTCTCTCAGCTTCGACTTTCATATATATATAATTAGATTTGTTTCATAAGTATCATATATAGAAAGAGTTCTGCATTGCTTTGGTTTGTCGGATCTGTGAATGTGGAGTACTATTATTCTCAGACGTTACTGTCGTTATGTCCTGAGAGGCTTTCGTCATAGGCCGTTAGCACCGTCGAGGGACGAATAAAGTCTTAAGGATAGTGAATCAAATTCACGTCTCGGTTCTTTCCTTTGTTGTTCTGTAATTCTGTAATGAGTAAATAAATATAGTCCTATTTTTTTGATTCCGTTGATTTATTGTTTTAGAAACTTTATACATTTTACATGCTCAGTATTTTCGAAATTGATTAATTGCACGAGTAAACACAAAGCTCTTCAACAATTAAAAGTACCTTGGCGATGATAAAGTTAGAGTGCTTCGTACTTGAGTTGCGCCAGTGATAATGCTTAGAGCTAGAAAAAGGTTCTAAACTTGAGACCTTGCCGAGAATTTAACATTCCCCTGTTACATTATTATTACTATACTACTCCAGTAATCCGAGCTAAGCTCGGGTCTATTTATAAAATACAGTATATCATAATGTTTTAAAAGTATATTAATGTGTATCGCATATCATCGTGAGACAAAAAAGACATTAACAGTGTAAAAAATATCTTATTTGGCTATAAAGAATAACCTCAGTGCCTAAATGAATCACAACTAACTTAATTAAAATATTAAAAAATGAATTCACTTGCATTACTTCTAACTTTAGATTATTAAATAGTATTGTTTGTTTGATTATGCTGCATGAATTTATTCTAACATATTTGCATACATGCGTGTTTGCTTGTAATTTCTTTATGTGATAAGTTGAAAGACAAAGAATAGATATCAACACAGTGGAGTCGCAAGATACTTACCTTATTTAAACTTTTATTTTAAGTTGTCAACTATTATTTAAAAATGAATATTAGCTTATCACTTAGAGTACATAGTAGAAAAGTGCAATATAGAACTAAATAGCAAATACAATTGTAATTGTAATTAAAAAATGGTGGTGCTATCGTGTATCCCTTTTGAATTATATATATATATATAATTCTTTAACTTCATATGGTTTTTAAGGTGTTACATATGTTATTGAGATTATTATAACGGGTAAATAAAAATTAAAAGGAATAAAGTTGCATTTTAAACTTAACAGTAATTATGTATGTACCATATCAATTTCTAATAAGTTATTACTTTTTACAAAATAAATTTAACAAAACGACCACATAATATCCAATATATTCATATATTTGTTTCTTTAATTTTTGTAATATGCTAGTATGAGAAAATTCAATTGATCAAGATGACGTGTCCTTATTTGGAGTGTTGAAATTATTTTCACCTCTTCTATGACTATTATTTGTCGCCATTTTATCCTTCATATATCTACTAAATGCATTTAATGATATGTTCTCACGAATTACACTTGTTTTATCAAAACATAATATGACCTTTATATACGAAAATATGACAGGTTATAGTTATAACTAGAAAAGCTCAAAGGATAATAAATATCATTATTATATTAGTATTATAGGGTGGGCGTTGATCAACCACGTGTTGAATTTGCACAATAATTACCACTCATAATTGTAATCAACTCCATTATAATCAGAATTAATTTTTAATGCTTATAACATGTCTAAGATTTACCAAGCATTCTTATTTTTCATGAAAATTTAATTAAGTAAATGAAAAAGTCTTTTAATTGATCGTAAGGGCCTTATGTAAAAAATGAATTGTTTGATCGTTAGTTTCATAGAATTGCATGGATATATTTTTTGCTTCTTAAAGGTTTAATATTTTCTCAAATATATTAATTAAGAATAATTTGATTTAATTGTACATTTTTTCTAATACATATGTGATTTTCTTTCAAAATTTCATATATGCGACACAGTCACTTTGTTGATCGTGCAAATCTTATCAAAGTAAAAAATTGTCCTCTAATTTGATTACTGATCTTATATATTATATAGATATTTTTTTGCAATGATTATGTTATGTGCAAAAATATATGTAGTTAGTAAATTATAATAAACTTAAACTAAGTATAACATAATTTTTTTTTTAAATCTCATATGTTATTTTGTCTTCTATATTCATGATTTCTTGTCATTTTACGAGATAGATAGTTTTAGAGACATGATAGTCAAAATTGTGGACTTGATTGATTTTGATAATTCCAACTTTACTATTCCTAACATTAATCTAACACTGCTATATAACAAATTTTCAGGTTCAATCATAAGTCAATCATTGACGTGGAATATTTCTTACTTTGGACTTGGACTTGGACGTTGACCTGAATGAAAATTTGGCTCTGAATTTAAACGTATAATTTATCCTTATATAATTATTGGTTGTATCTAAGTCTTTCGTAAAGATCATAAATCAAGTAAAGAACAAGCCAAAAACATAATTTCTATTCGAAGCCAACAACTATTTTCATTCGAAGCCAAAACAGTTTTCGGTCGAAGCAAAACATGTTTTCATTCGAAACAATCCTTCAGTCATTTTTTAGACGAATTTTCATTAGAAAGCTATCCGTCAGTCTCTGTTATTCAAGTTTTCATTCGAAGCGAAAAGTATTTTCGTTCTAAGCAAAGTGACTTCTCATTCGAAGCGAGAAGTGTTTTCATTCGAAGCGAGAAGTGTTTTCATTCGAAGCAAAGTGACCTTTTATTCGAAGCAAAAATGTTTTCATTCGAAGCAAAGTGACTTTTCATTTAAAGCAATCTTTCAGTACCTTTCATTCTTGCTTTTACAAAGTTTTCAATCAAAGTCAAAGTTTTCGGTCGAAGCCAAAGTTTTCATTCAACCGAATTCTTCAGTATTGATTTTCATTCGAATCAAAACTTGTGTTATCCCTCTTTAACGATTTTTTTCTCTTCAAGTATCAAAAGGGGTCTTGAGAGCATTTATTGCTAACTCGGCTAACTCTGGAAAAATCATTTTCTTACTTCTCAAAATACTCTCTCATCTTATTTCACTCTTTCATCTATTTTCCTTGAGCGAGTTCTTACTTTGAGAATTTGAAAAACAAGCTTCTTGGTTTAGTTCTTGAAATATTATAGATTTTCCCACTTAAGAAAGCTTAACATTGTTGTATTCATTATAATATCTACTCAACAATGAGTTTTGTGGTTGTATCTCAATTGTAAATCATTTTTCATTTGTCATAGTTGGAACCTTGGAAGGGTTTCAAAATCTGTACTGTGGTTTGAGTTAGCATCTTAAGCTAACTGGTTAGTGAAAGGCTCAAATAGATCTCCCTTGTTTGGAGTGCTCGGGGACTGGACGTAGGCTGGTGGGGCCAAACCAGTATAAATCTCTATGTTAATTTATAGGGAGGTTCATGTCATTACTTTGTAAATTTAGTTTTTAAATTTCTGTTCAATCTTGTAAACACATATTCACTTCCCCCCCCCCCCCTCCCTCTAGGTGTGTTAAGGGACCTACAAAAATGAAATCTTAATAAATTAGTATATTTAGAGTTTTAAAATTAGTTTTTAAAGTAAATAAATCTTCCAAGTATAACCCTCATATAGTTCCTATAAAATTAATAATGTTAAAAATAAGGATCACATCAAAAATAATATATGCATATCTTTAGATACACTAACATATTTAATATGTAGTCTTAAATCCTTTTCAACTATAAGATTTACGAATGAGCTTTATCCTTATTTTAATTTTGATTAACAATAATTACACAGTTATTTGTTGGTCGTATTTTCCCACCCAAAAAATACCGTCAACTTTTCTATTTTACCAAAAGGGTTCTAAAAGCTATATAATCTATTAATGAATCTTTACATCAATTACGGTAAGCATATATTAAAACAAAATAAATATGAATCAATTGTTATATTGTTTTTGTTGTTTCAATTTCAATTGTAACATTATTTTTTTCTCTTCTAAATTTAGTATGTTATTTTCCTTCTTTAGATATGAGCTTTCATATTTATATTAGATAGTGGCTTAAGGATACAATAGATAAAATTGAGTCCAAATATGCTAGTTCTTAAATTAGTTAAGATTTCAGATTGTTTTGAAATAATTTTTCAAGTATATAAAGTTTACTGATATGAAAATTAACTTATCAAGAAATCCGACCTCGTCTAAGATAATATTTGAGACCTTTAGAGAAACTTACTATGTTTATAATTTTATTTCACATTGGAAACATTAGGTGACGACATATCATATTTTTGCATCTTAAAGTTTTTGAATGTTCTCAAATATAGTAATTAAGAATTATTTGATTTAATTGCACTTTTCTTTTCTAATACATATGTGATTTCTTTTAAAAATCTCATATATGTTTATATTGCCACTTTGTTGATCAGACGGTCTTATCAAAGCAAAAAATTATTCTATAATTTGATTATTTTTTAGATAATTTTTTACAACAATTATGTTATGTGTAAGAACATATACTTTTATCAAATTATAATAAACTTAAATCATATTTTCTTCTACTAAAACTTATACGTTGTACTTATTTTCTAGATACATGATTTTTTATCTTCATATGAGAGAGTTACTTTTAAAAACACGATAGTCAAAATCAAACCTAAATAAAAAATAATATTTAAAGTTTTAGAATTAGTTTTCAGATTATATAAAGCTTCTTACTACGACCTCATATAGTTCTTGCAAAATTAATAAACTTAAAATTTTGGATCACGTCCAAAATAATATTCGCATATCTTTAGATACACTAACATCTTTAGTATATCGATTTACATCCTTTCAATTATCAAAATTTCAAATAATCTTTATTATTATTACAATTTTATAATTAAATATAATTATGTAGTCATTTGTTAATCGTGTGGTCTCTCTAAAAAAAATAATTTCAATTTTTTATTTTATCAAAAGGATTCTAAAAGCTATATATTATATTGATGAATCTTTACATCGATTATGGTAAGCATATACTAAAATAAAATAAATTTGAATTGTTTATTACATTATTTTTATTGATTCAATCTTAATTATGACATTTTTTCTGTTCTAGATCTAAAATCTTATTCTCGTTTTTTAAATATATGGATGTTTATATTCATATCAAATAGTGATTTTGAGGATACAATTGTTAAAATTAAATCCGAATAAGTTAGTTCATTAATTATTTAAATTTTCAGAATGTTTAGAATTCATTTTTTAAAGTATATAACGCTTATGAATTCATTACCCATCTTCTGAATTCTTTCTTTTTGGTCCATGAAATGTATGATCTACAAGGGAAGTAATCCTCTCCCTCCAAATATTCTGCTTTGCATGAGACCCAACCCTTTAACCGTCCAGCATGGCTGAACGGAAACAAAGATAAAAACTACAAATCAGTCTACAGTACACGTGAAAATGTTGCCTTCGTTAGTAATGAGCCAATTAAGTTGTAGAGCTAGACGGGTTGCTTGTGTTGGGTATGTCAGATGGGGATCAAGATCCTCTGCTGTACAGCATTTAGCGACAAAAGATTGTTATTTAAAGTGTTTTGTTGCTGTTACTGAAATTTATAGTGATAATTTTTTTGTCGCTAAAAAATATTTAGCGACATTTTGTGGGTACCACCGCACCTCTGCTGCACGGCAGAGAATCTTGAGCCGTTAGACGGAACTTTGGGTTCTACTCGTATGTCAAGGTCCTGCAGAGTAGTCCTCTCACACCATCATCATCTGTTTCGCTAGGACTTCCAAGCTCAAAAGTCGAAAAGCCCTACTTCTATGGGCCACCAAACTCGACGCTAGTTTTCTCAGGATGCGGCCCATTGAGCTTCTAAGCATGTGAGGTGATGAAAACACGCTAGTGGCAGTTAAGATGTATTTTATGCACAACAGCTGATTAGTTGGATCTTTTTCATGTGTTAGCTTCCCCACAAAAATTTAGAATTGCTGTTGACAAGCAAGACAAAATTTAAGCGCTGAAGTGTGTCCAGATTCCTGCCATTCTGCAGAAAAGATAGAATCAACAAACAACATAGTGGCATCACTTTGATACACAGGCTCGGAAATCAGATGATGGTAACTGACTACGTCTAATTCAGCAAGTTGCTCCACCCAATTTTGCACGCAAAAATCACTTAAAAATGAATCAGGAACCAACTCAACAGGAAAAGGAAAAGGAAAAGAATGATCAACTACTATATTCAGTTTTTCTGGAGGAACTAAATACTAGTAGCTGCAAGATATAGATATTCATTTTATCAGTTCAATCTCCACGCTAAAGCCTTTTCGGATCATAGCTTAACCAAGCGATAACTGAAAACTTACAAGAAAATATCGAAGCTACCCTGTATACATCAATTGGCAAGAGAGCAGAACTAGAAGATGACTGCAATTCTGACTTTTTAGGCTACAAGTAATAAGGTTATAGAAGGGAAGGTGGAGAGGGTTTTGGAGGAAAAGATGCTTATCGATGGACGGGCAGGGCTGCCTCAAGCCCATGCTGCACGAACCCCTCAAACTTGCGAGCCCAAACAGCATTTTAGCTAACTAATTAGAAGACCCCAGTAGTTAGACTGGAGACTAGAACTATGAAAACATACACCATCTCGTGCACAAAGTTTTGCAATTTGACCTCATTCTGGGTTAAAATCTTGATAATTCGTCTACCATTTCACCATGGTTCAGGAAAGAAGAATATATTTATGAGGAAGCCTTTGTTCGGTCAACAAGTAGAGATATTCATCAGAACACCAACTGTGCCAAATGAGAAAGATACAAGAACATATCACCCGGGTTTTTACATAGGAACAAACAGAGAAGCTCACTTGATGCCATGTTGTGACACCCTGAAGCTGACAGTGTGGTGCATCAAACTTGCATATGCCTCGAACCTGGAATATTTATCCACTGCAACTGCAGTTCTACTTCACCAGTCTCCACATTGCGCAGTCTAAGGAACATATTTTGGACAACCTTGCCATTTGTATAGATAATGGAGCTCTCTTCAGCAAGGCAGTTATCCCTGCTTGGTTTTACAGTCGTGATTATGGTTCCATCAGGGAGGTTTCCCACGCGCATCTTCACAGCTTCTAGAAATGGTCTTATATCGAACTCTGCATCTCCCATTTTGTCATCAAGACTGAATGTATCCTTGTCATAGACGGCCTGCAAGTGGAGTCATCATACAGAGGGTTTAAGCATCAAGTCAAGTTGAAGACCATGTTAAACACCAAGTATAACTTTTTCCATAATACTTAAAGCTGAACTGCTTCCAATGTTAAATTTTGTCACTCGTTGAGGATCTTTTTTTATGCTTTTGGTCATGCGGAGGCTACACAATTGGGTAGCCTCCCCCCACCCCACCCCCACATTTTTTTGTGAAGGCGTCCACATTACACACCCAGCAGCAGACAACCGAAAAAGAAAATGTTTTATCAAGATCTGACAAGTAAAGAGGAAACTTAATTATAGTCAGCTGATGCACATCAATAGAATTCCCCACGTTTGACAACCAAAAGGAGTAATAACCACCCATGTACAGGCAGTTAACCAAACCTTCTCCGATCATCATTGTTGGAAAGAGGTTTTACTCTACTTTTTCTTTCTCTCTTCTAACAATCGGACATTCAAGATGGTAATTTACAGATGTGGAGGATCCCATAATCATTTACCAGCAAAGTGACTCTGAATTTAATGCTGCCACTTGATTTTTATAGTTATCTGTTACCCTTTACATAGCAGTCAGCACTACAGCATAATATACCATGTAGCCTAATAGAATCCAGTACTGCATACTGCAACACAATAGAATACTTACTAGCTTGATTGGCAGACTTGGGTCTGTAATAGACAGTGTCAGATCTTCATTCCACTCGGGATTGATATTCTTTCTCACAACACGAGTCTTTAGTTTCTGCTCCAAATGTCAGATTCAAGTAACATCAGTTAAACCCAACAACAATTCAAGCTTAGAAAGTCAATTACACAATAAACAAAAGCTTTTCCAAATAACTCTTGTTTCCAGGGAAAATGGTGATGATGGAACAAGATACTAATTTTCAGAAAATAGAAAAAATAATGGCAAACATCTCATCTTTAAATAGGCCAACCAACATACAGTAAATGTAAATAGGGAGGGGAAGATGGGATGGCGTATGACCAAGATTAGCAAACCCCAAAAATTAAACCAGAAAATTGAATCATCTATTCCAAGAAGGGGGAAGGGTGACAATAACTACAAAAACAGGACATAAGCGTCTAATTTACCTTGACCCAGAAAGCAGAACCAATAAATTCTCTTTTCAGCAAGAGTAGTAGGAAGGATATTAGCTATCTAACTAGTAAAATTCAAAAGGGTCTTGGAGTTTTGGGTTTTAAGGGTCTAATAATGAAACTGAACAAATGAAGTCATCAAAATTGTCTAGCCACCAAGAAGGCATGGATCATCTAAGACTTGCATCAGAAGCAAATTGAATGAATTAAAGGGCTAAAACAAATACTATTTACCTGTCTGCCCATCTTGATAACAACGTAAGGATCGCTGCTCCTGAGATCTCTTACAGCAAGGTTTATGCCCCTCTGCATATGGATTCTAAGCAGTCCCAACAAGTCCTCCATTGTATTGATTTAAGATGTTCTTTTTTGCACGACTTGTGTAAAGCAATAAATACAGAGGCCAGGCCTGAAAGATTGTGGAGAAGGGGATTTTTGAAGAGAGCAGAGAGAGATGATGGTGATTCCAAGGTTTAACGTTAGGAGGTGGGGCTTTATACTCCATTACAAGACAGAGTCCTCCCCCACAGCAACTGCAAAACTTGAACTAAAGAATACGCGCTGATTGGACGGATTCCCCCCTGTGTTCGAGAAAGAGATGGAGGTGTGACGACTTATGACACAAGGGAGAAATTAGGAAACCATGGCTTCTCTTTGTGACTTTTGCCACAATTGACCACTGCAGCGAAGATTCATACATGTTTGCCAAATCCCAACTCTGAATAACGGTTATGATACCTTCAGAGCATCGGCCTTAGGATTCAACGTGGGCGGACTATGTACATGCTACTGCGGAAGTCAACTACGCGCATAAAATTTTTACTACTAATGTGTAATATCTTTCCTTCAATCTTCACAAAAGAGAATCAACTTTAGAGCTCAATTTTTTCAATTTTAATTGTAGAATTGCATTTTACAAGAATACTTTATCGTGCAGATAGCTATACCAAAGAAAAGAAACCCGCTATCCGAACCCTGTAGAACTAAAGTTAGTGACTTTAAATCGCGGGATATTAAACTATACTATAAGTACATAAGCAAAATCTGGATAACCGTAACACAATGTAACATCTCACATAGGTTCTATCCTTTTTTCCCCTCACTATTACAACATGAAACGAGAATGTTAAATGACATAAATGTAAGTAGTCTCATGTATCTTTCAAAGCCCCTCGATTGCATATTCTTGAATCTTGGCAATCCCATCTTCCAAACCCCTTCGTTGGCAGACACTTGGAATCCATTCCAGTTGTATATTCGAAGCTCGCTGCTCAATTTTAGAGCTCCATTAATTCTTCCTTTCTACTAAATCCAGAAGCCAATTGTTAGTTTGTCACTATAGCGTGAAAATGTTTTGTTTAAGGGTGGTCAAAATGGTGGCCAAAATTCGAATATAGCCATTGCAATATTGAACAGAACTATTTCCTACTCTTAAGGCAGCTAGTACAAAATGGAAACCTTATTCCAAAACAAGATCTCATCCTCTCAAATGTGAAGCATAATTTTCAAAAAGGAAAAGTGTATATGGTTTCAACAACATTCTTATCAATCTCTATAAATGGATCCATTTATTATGGCATATACACAAGGAAAAAAAGAAGAACGGGTCAAATAACCCATATATGAGCAATGGTTTTGGTCCTCTGATGTGTTTAATTGAGAATTTTTGTGGTATTTCTGCATGAAGGCTTTTCCCTGTACTCTTGTCATCTTCTCCCCCATCTCCGGTCTACATAAACTCCTCCCCTGTAGCATAAATACTTGTCCTTGGGAGTCCATATTCTCGTGTATGGCAATAAATGATACTCGTATTTGCTGATTATAATAATCTTTAGTGCTTTATGCAGTTGCCTTAAAAAAATACATTTCGGACACGTTGCTAAAGATACTTGCAAAATGTCACAAATAATATTAACGACAATTAAAATCACTGTATGAAAAATTGTCAGGTATTTCTACTATCAGGATTGCAGTCAAAATAAGTCATAATAGGGGTATTTATGAAGTATGGACAAGTTTGTAGTTTTTGAGATATCATCAAGCCAGCTTTTTTATTTTTATTTTTTTTCAGTTCCAACATGAACAAAAACCAAAAGTTGGAAGATGGCAGTAAGTACGAAATTGCCAACAGTTAAAAATTACACAAATTTACGTAATGATGTATATAACAGCCGCACACAAATATGTATTTGTGTATATATGGATTGAGCCTAGTAGAACTTATAGTCAAATTTTGTTTGAAGGAAGGAGGAGGTGTATCAAAGAAGCTTATAAGGTGCGCATTTTTGTTTCCGATATGAAAAAAAAGGAGCGCATGTGGAACACGCGATCTCACGACGGCTATACAGAGTTTGGATTGGGCCTTGTCCAATTAAGGATCTCAAAATAACTTTTTTTTTTTGGTAAATAGGTCCTTGCATTAAGAAAAAAGGGTTAAGTACAAACAATAATGTTCCTCACTTCTTCCAAATTAGACAAAAGATTGGATGATGTGGGAACGAAATTAAAGAAGTTACAGAAGAAGGCTCTAGCCGCTAAGTTATGAGCTGCAGTGTTGGCTGCCCTTGGGACATAGGCCGTATCCCAGTAGGAGATTCGTGAGGTCGCTGCTTTTGCTTCATTGATGATCGACTTGATTCTCCAGCTTGGATCAATATCATGGTTTCAGAGGCACTTAATTACAACTTCAGCATCTCCTTCAAAAATCACGAATTCCAGCTTGTGTTTCATAGCTGAGCGCTTGCCTCTGCAATTTCGGGGTTACAAGTGTGGATGAGCTCTGTGTAACCGAATTCAATCTCATTGGCTGAGCGGCAAATATTCGCGATACATGCTTTATCACCTCAAAATAACTTATTTGGCTGGCTAAGAAAAGCATTGTTTTATCACTAGCAAATTCAGGATGTTATGTATATGTGATACCTGAGGGGACCCCCTAAGTTTAAGTTATTTAGTTAGATTGCTTAATGTTAAGACATGAAGACAACTTTGAATTGGCTTCTTTGATCAGGTTATCGGTAGTACTCTCTCCATCCCAATTTAATTGCTCTATTTTAAGTTGGCACACATATAAAGAATGTAAGTGACTATAGTAAATTGTGTGTTTCAATTCTATTGGGGGGGGGGGGGGGAGGGAGGGAAGAAGTGAGTCAGGAGAGAGAAACTGGGTTGATGATAGTTAGATGTGAACAGAGAAATTGGATAAAAAAAAGTTAAAAAACAGTATACATGGGAAAACACAACACATACATAATTTTTCCTAATCTGAAAAATGAGCAATTTTTTTTTTCGGACAGCCCAAAAAGAAAAAGTGATTAATTAAAGTGAGATGGAGAAAATATTAAACAATGACCAGAGAAAGAATTTGAAAGCACTTTTTGTGACAAGGTTGAGTTTAGACCCTAGGGAAAATGTGGGCGCCCCATATCGCTTAGGTGATGTACGATTTTAGATCTTAATTAACGAGGATGTAATGACCCTGCCACAGTTCCTACTAGTACCTAATTGACCAACTTATTTCAAAGAAGGCTTAAGTGCGGGGTTTAATATGTTTTTGTTTAAAAATTAGGGCTGATGTCAAATCTGTACCCTTAAATATCATCTAGTACATGGAGATGGTTATGACAAGCTGTGATCAAGGTGGGTGGTGTGACAGACGGGGTTTAATAAGTAGTTTTGGTGGGTGGTGTGATCAAGGTGGTGCGAAGTGATGGTCATGGGTAACATGGAGATGGTTATGACAGACGGGGGTTAGTGCTGTAGTTGACGTGTACATATGTGGTGGTGAGAGATTTGGCAGGGGCGGGGCAAAGAGATGTGGTGGGAAGTGAAGAAATAATGATGATGAATATTATGCCAAATATGTATATAAATGGCATCGGTGGTGTTGTGGTGGCGGCGGGGTGAGAGTATAAAGAGAACCTAGGCATGGTGGATAGATGGTGGATCGCTCCATACTTAAACTAGAGATTAAAACGATGGTGGACCGCCATAGACCACCGTAATCGGAGGTCGATGATGAGTTGGACTGATGATGGGGTGAACCAATGATGGAGGGCCGAATGTTGGTGGTCGAGTACTGTCAAGGGTGGATGTAATGGCTAGTGGCTGGTGGAGGAGACGGAGGTAGTTATGGCATAGGTGGGATGGTTATGGGTATGATGGCGAGGTGTTATTGAAGTGAATGACATGGTGGGTGCGTGGTAACTCGTGATTGTTTTTGGGTGGATGTGGACTATGGCAATTGCTTGTGGCTAGTGGACGACGGATCTGATGGTACATGATGCGCATGGTGGTGGTGGTTATGATGGTTGAGACGAGGGAAAAGGAAAAATTGACGGTGAATGATTAGAGAAGATAATTATAATTTATTTTTCCTAGTTTTTTCTTTATGTTTTTAGTCATTAAGCTAAGATATCATCTATCAGGGTAAGCAAATCACACAATCGTGGTAGTGCCACTTGTTTTTATAGCGCATTTTTTAATTATTGATATATTTGTCCTTGATAGAATTTAGCGACCATTCAATTCCATCCACTTTTTGACTAGTTTGGTCAAAAAAATAGTTTAAGATACTCATTGACACTTTTTAAATGTTGGGTACCTAAGTTGTGCTGTGATAAAATTTTAAAGTGCAAATTTGATAATTAGCCCTAAATTTTATGGTGGACAATTTCCCACTTTATTCGTCCCATCACATGTTAAAATTTGTGTACTTCCCTTTCTTAAAGTATTGAATAGTTCTTTCTTTCTGTTATCAAAGAACCTTTATAATAATTGTGGTAAGCAGACCGTGTTTGACCAACATGTCTGACTGAGCCACAAACTTCATTTTCGTAACAGATTTTAATTATTACAACTTTCTTGACCCATGTTTGTATTCTCGGATTATTCCTACACCAGATGGACCTTCCTTTGTAACTTTGGTGATAATTGTGCGTGAGTGAGAATTGAGATTATTCTTAATATAATTCAAGTTGCAAGGAAGAAGTTAATCAGTCAGATTGCAGATCCTTTTTTCTGAGTCACTCCAAAAGGAACCCATAAATTAAATAATGATGACTCCGGTGAGTTGGTCGACTGTGGTGGGTTTGGAACCTGGGTAGGTCTCTCTCTTTGGTGGGTGTGGTTGGTTTGGAGGAATCGAGTTATCTCCGTTTTATCTCTCCGAAGAGAACTGATTCGTTATCACCCAACCTGGTAAATGGTTCAATGCAATGTTGTGCTCCAAAATTAGCCTTGAAAGATCAAGTCAAAGCTTTCAAAATTATCTAACTGACAGGGATGTTGTCCAAAGCCAAAAAAGAAACCTATTGATTTAATCTATATTACCTATTAAAGTATGCATCCAGTAAATAATTTTATTTCATTTTTGTCTTTCGTTAATCACTTCAATAACAATTCTACCATTTCATAAATACTACTCCACTATTATCCTACCCTTTCATAAATACTATAATTAATTACTAATTTTGTAATCATTTTCGATTTTTAGTTATTTTAATGACAACCCTATCCTTCCCTAATTAGTTTTTTGGCCCAGCATTTTTTTCGACAAAAAGTGCAAAGACCTCTAAGGGCAGAAAGGGAACATAGATTATTTGACTGAATTTCTTAACGTGTGTACTTTACTCAAATTAGATAAAATTCTTTAGAACTGAGCAATATTTTTAGGACGGAGGGAGCATTACTTTTTCTTTATTACAATCAGAGAAAAACTGGCATGTGAAATTGCACCGGTAATATACCTGTGCAAGAGGGTGATATGACAAAACTATTCCATGATGTTCATAACCTTAGAATTCATTAAATTTTATTTCAAATGCTCTTTTTTAGTTGTTTGATTACATGCTGTCATGTATCACCTGAGTGGTTGATTAGCTTTCTCAAGAAAGATGTTGGGTTTTGTTAGCTTTTCTGAGTATATTAATACATTCATATCGATTGAAAAAGAATAAAAATGGATCTGGAACTGAAACTTGTGGAATTTAGCTGGATTTGTTCCGATAGTGTAAAATCCGATGAAAAATAGTCAGATTTTCATCGAGTTTGGAATTACTTGAACTAAAAACATGATATTTCATATTTTATCCTTTCAAAGCAGAACCTTCCAACATTATCACCGCCTTTTCCATCGATACCGCTACCATCGCTACCACTAGCACCATTGTTGCCATTACACCCATCAACACTAAACCGCCACACTTTCACGGTCACATAATCATCACCATGTTGTCGCGACAAACACTGCCATAGTCATCACAGTTACCACTGTAGTGTGTTACATCACCACAAAACTACCATCACTATCACTACCATTAGACCGCCACCATCGCCACCGCCTCAGTGCCACTGTTCTCAACGACGGTTGTTATTGCCGGCACCATCACTGTTGTCGCTAAGACTACCACAAGTCACTCTCTAATACCACCATCATCACCGTTACCGTCACTAGACTGCCGACCACCTCTGTCGTTGATGTGATACAATCACTACCACCGCTAATGACACTGTTGCCACCATCAGTAATGTCACCAACACTTCAATTAGTGACACTCTAGTAATACAACCACCAATACTACCATTAGACGACTCCACCACCACCATCGCTGCTATCGCAATTGCCATCACTGCTGTAGCCACGGCACAGTTAATTGGTCACCAGCACTACTACGAATGACGTCTTAATAACACAACCACCATCACCATCACTTTAGACCACCCCACCACCTCCCAACTAGTGCCACGCTACGCTCACCACTTCTACCACTATTGTTGTCACACATTACTAACATTGTAACTATAATTCGAACACGAGTGCCACCATACACTGCCATCAATACATGCGAAACCACTTGCCAAATTTTTCTTTATTATATGTTGGGAATATAATAGTCTAAACATTAATTATCTTTCTATTGTTTCTGTTCTCTAAACACAAAATGGGAACTCTTTTATTTCAACGTTCATTTATTTTCCCAAAAAAAAAAAAAGAATTAGAATCTAATTTTTAAGACCCAATTCTTGGTAGAAGCGGTATCAAACGGAGCGTTAAAGTTCCTGAGTGAGTTTTTGAGAAACAAATTGACCATTCTTCTACTACTCTCTCCGCGATTGACGTTGCAGCATGATTTGTATCGTCTTCAATCCCTTGCCCGCTTCGTTTATGATCTCCAATTGCGCCCTCACTTCCGTTCCACAAACAAGTCACTGCCAGCATTAAAGGTCTCAGGTCCAGAAGCATCAAAGGCTTCAGGTCTAAATCACAAACTGAACTTTTTTATTGTCAACTCTGAGTTGGGTTAGAATGAGACCCATTTATTTTTTATATCTAAAGGATGGAGCACCGACAGTGATACCAAAATGGACAACCCGTTTACATTGAAATTCTTTGCTCCCATACCCAGTTTCATTCACGGTACGAATTTGGCTTCCTCAACATTTTGATTGTTCTTAATTAACTACAACAATGTCCCTCTGTAGCAGTTGATTCCTCGAGGAGCTTCACAGATCCTCATGTTGGTATTTATGAAAAGAGAATTCTTAGGAAGCGAAGAGGAATGGGGCTGGTTGCCCGGCGAACCAAGATGCCTACGACGTTTAACAGGCCAAGCAATGCCGTACAAATACTATTTCGAATAACCGCATAAAACTACTAGAGATCTCTAATTAAGGTATGATGAGGCTCTTGGTCCGAATTTATGGTTACGTGTACTTGGTTAGCTCCTTGACCATCTTGAGTCAATTTTATACTTTTTCAATTTGCCTTATTAATGTTAATTGACTTAAACAACATGTAAACGCTTTTCTTTTTTTCGACGGAGTTATTGCCTTTGAGGAAAAATCTTGGATATACTGTTCAAAAAGTACTAGTTTTTGTGAAGTATATTCCTTTGTGCTAAAGGATATTACCACAAACTAAGTAAGAGAGATGGTATGCATGCATGTCACTTGCTATGACCTTTATGCAAGAACAAGTATAATGCAATAGTCATCAATGAGGCCGGCATTTTATACCAAAGTTCATTGTTGGGGGGCACGCGACATTAGATGGCCCCGTTTGACCCCATGATTGCGTTGGGCATGCCTGACTTATTTCGTGAGGAAGATATAAATTGCCATTAAATTATATTTTATGTCACTTAAAAGAATATGATGTAACAAAAAAACATAGACTTCGAAAGTAAAGTTACATTTAAGTGATTTTTACTTTTTAGGGTTTACCCTCTAATCGTCTAGAAAGAGTTGATTCAGCAGTCTTCGGGGAACAAGATGGCATATGCTCCTATGCACGTATACGGCTAAAACATGCATCATCAAGAGAGAAAAAATTGTGATCGATACTTTGACTCCGATATCATTGTTGAATCTGATATTCACTCTAAAAACATGTTCATAAGACAATTGTCATATGTACATGTAGCTTCAATCATAGAATTATTTTGAATAAATCTTCACAACGATTCTGGACATAAAAAGGTAACTAGTATCTCCTTTACAATACATTTAATGGTCGTCAAATATAGTCAGTGACATTCTTAACATCTTTAGTCATAATTTTCTGCATTACCTTATACGTTGCTAAAAAAATAATGCTCATCAATTGTCGCTACATGAAATATTTTAACTATCTTTCTACGACTCGGTTATTAATCAATGTTTTTCAAATTACTTTTACTTATACCAGAGGAATAGAAGTATTTGCATTAGGCATCTAAAAGCTGGTTAAAAGATTCCAAAGATACGTATATTGGTTGATGTGCATATGTTTTGTGTTTTGTTATTTTATATAGTACTAAAGGTTTTTTTAGATTCATAATATCTCTGTCATTTTCTAAGTCAATTTGCTGACACAACTTTGGTGGATAATAAAGGATTTTTCTCCCATTGTTGTTAGTGACGCACACCAGTAGATATTATGGATATGAATAAAATGATCTAAGATGAAAGAAAGTTTCTCAAAGTCTTGAGTCTTGACCCCCATCCTTGATCTAATACCAAAGAACTTACTTTGCTATCACCATGACACCCTCAACTTATCAGTTCTTATTATCCTTGCAATACTTTTGTTGGAGAAGGTAAAATGTATCAATTTTTTTTACCAATAAAAGGAACTTGTATACCATATTGATCGGGTCATATCATATGACCCGATCAATACGTTATACAAATTGACTCTCTCTCTCTCTCTCATTATATTATGGGAGAGAAATTTTGATATGACTCGATCAACATGTTATACAAATTGACTTTCTCTCTCTCTCATTATATTTTGGGAGAGAAATTTTGAATATATATTCTTGTTTACAAAATTACAAAATTACAGCAGTTGAAAAACTTGGCCCACGTTCAACACCACCCAAAGGTCAAATTTAAAAGCCTAACATGTTTGCCAATTGACGAAGAACAGCGCTTTTAGTTACGAGTCAGAGACATTCATTCGATCTGGCCCAGCAACCATAGGCAAGTTCGAGCTCCACATATTTTGTGATTCAAAGAGTCTGTTTGTGATTGATTTTGAAATGGTTAAACTTAAATCAATCTAGATCAAATTAGCTACTTAGATGTTTAGCAAACATTCAAAACTGATTAAATTAACTTCCAGAAGTTAAAGCTCTATTTTAATGATAATCAGGATTGACCGAGTAAAGTATCATAATATCGCTACTAGTTATAAGACTTTTAGCACGTTCTATTCAAGCAATAAATTTTTGATTTTTTTTGTTGCATTGAAACTGTTTTTAGTGATCTTATCCAAACACCATCCATAACTTAAAGTTAATTTTTTAAAAATCAAATGAAAGCCAATCTTAAAAGTCGATTAAGATTTAATCTGATATTTAATTTCGAGAATCAATTCCTAACGGGTTCGAACGTATTCAAGCTTGAAAATTCATTTCCTGCTCAATCGTAATATGCGCGTTCGTTAGGAATTATTTTTAGTACAAGAGTTTTAACAATGAGGGAGTTGGGCTTAGATAATCTCAAATAACTAAGCCCAAATTTGTTTGGGCTTCAATTGTCTGGCCTTCAATACCCTCGAATCGATGGGTGTTTATCACGTGCAGTTCGTCTGCTCTAATCTCCACTTCTCGTTCACTGCTCCCCCCACTTTTGGGAGACACCACCCAGACACGTGTCACCTTGCTGACTGCGACTGCTTCTCTTCCGCTGCCACAGGTAAACCACTCTCTCACTGAGGCAGGTGGTGAAGTATCAGTAGCAGTTCAAGGCTTTCCGCGCCCCTTCTCACTGTAAGCAAGTGCTTTCCATTCTTTGCAGTTATGTTGTGGTTATTTAGTCGTGCTTTCAAGACGTTTGATTGAATGCCTGTTCGACAACTAGTTTTGACATTATTCGTCCCTCCGTTTTATTGAAATTGTTAGGATGGATTTAGTACGTGCAAATATCGACTTTACTCGATGTTTTTACTCTAGTTTAACTTGCTAAACGATGCTTATTGATCTACAATTTTTTGTTTGAGATTAATTCAATGTATACATGTTGAAAAATATATCCTAGGATTTTGCAAAGAGTCAAAGGAAATAATTTAGTGGAACGGAGAGACTATTAAAAAAGAAGAAAGCTCTATCTTTTTTATTGGGCCCAAATCTATCATGTTTTGACAAAACTCGTAATTGGTGCACTCGAGAATCGTTGGTTGTCATCTAATTTGGCATACATGTAAAATAATCGACAGTTGTAAGGCCCCATGAGGTGGTAACATTATGTGTGTATGTGGAAGTATGAAATTAAAAGATCAGCTTAAAATTGAAGGAGGAAACTCAAACTAGGCTAGCAAATAGTCCCTTTGTTCCAATGGATTTTCTCCCTTTGACTTTTTGGGATTTTCTTGGATAGATTTAGTACCATTAGACTTCGCATTGGACTCAGAAGGGATCATAGATTATAGGAGCGCACAAAAAGTCAAACGGGAAAAATCCAGTGAACTTGACGGAGTAGTTGAGAGATATGAAGCACGTGTCCTTCATTTTAGCCGAAGTACCAGCACCGGATGCGTATGGGTGCGCGTGTGGCTTCGGTCCGGCTGGGTGCGCATTGCGTGTGTGCCAAAAATTATTCATTTCTTGCATTTCATGTTTCTGAAATTCAGGTGCGGCAGGGACACATATCTGGTACTTGAAAGGTCGAAATAGCGTTCTAGAAGAGTTTATGGGAGATCTGAATATAGTTTTTACGTTCCATATACATAAGGACAGCTAAAAGGTATAAACTTATGACAAAGGAACACAAAAGGAAAATGCGAAGAGCCTAGGGCTTTTTATTTCGTTTGGTAAGGTAATGCATTCATCGTCTTAAGCTTTACAACTTTTAAAACATTGGTTTCTTTTCTGTTATGCTATGTATGGCGGTAGAATGTTGATTATAAATTGTTGGAATTATCATTTATCTCTCATACACTTTTTTATGAATCTGTAGATGAATACTTCTGTATCTAATTAGCAGAAAATATAAATAATATTCGACGTATACCCGCCACACCGGTATCTTTGTTTGTTTTAAAAATCACATATCCACACCCATGAATGAGTCTGTGCTTCTTCGGTTGAGAGAGAGTAAGAATTGAACAAAAAACATGCAAACACAGGGATCCAAAAGGGGTAAAATGTGCCCAAAATTGCCCCCAGATAAAACCTTAACTTTTTGAGTTGCTTTGCCTCTAATGTTGAAGGCATTTTTGTTTAGATGTGCTAATCAGGTAAATGATGCCATGTATGCATCTTGCATGTGGCCTGAATACCTGACGAATTGAATGTAATAACATCAGGTTAGCAGACAACTGTGGGAGATGAGTATAAAGGCAAGTGTGTCGCCAGCATAACTGCATTCACTAAAAAGTGCAGTTAATTTCAGCCCTGCTAGTCTAAGTTAAGTTTGACGGTGAATACTAATTTTAGAGAAAATTGGCTTCCTCTTTGGCTCATACAATTTTTCTTAAGCATTATCATGTACACCTGATCTGACATGTTTCTGTAAGTACTTTGCGTTGGCTTCATTGTGTATTATCTCTTCAAACCCCCAATATTGCATGAGCACAGTTTCTTATTTTCTCCGTGATTAGACGTTGTGAATACCCCTACTTACCTTTCTTCAGGGATTTAGTATCCTTAGATCTTGTACTACAAACCAGAATTTTCTCATAATGCTCCAATAAATGGGATATATAACCTCTGTTTTCTTTTCCTATTTGACAGTAGCGGCCTTTTATCATGGAGTGCCATGTAATAGGCACTGGGAGGCAAATATTCTTAATAAGGTGATTATTTACTTTTGTGTGTGAATTTCTTTGCATGTTGCCCTGTTTCATGATATGCCTCTGTCCTTCCTTTTTACTATCAGAAGAGGTTTATTGTCAATCATACACTTTTAAGCTTAAAAGGTGGAGAATGTGTAGACTGCCTCTTAAGGCTCTTATAATGTTTTACCATCTCATTACAACATTGTCAATTATTTTCTGCCAAATATTGGTGTTGATTTTGGCTTTAAGATAATATGCTCATAAATTTTCAACGGAATGCTTGATTAGATCTGTTACTACAACTTGACAGTCACTTTTTTGACAAGCACGTATTATGGTTATTATGCAAACAGAACGTTAAATCATGAGAAAATACATCGGATTCAATGCAATATGTCTGCCTGGAGTTCAAGGATGGGTTCCCAAAGGTTTTCTTATTCAAGTCAAGTTTCAATTGGGACGAATTTTACACATCATAGCTTTTGGAGAACATTTTCAACACCTGTTAGCATAGAAGAGAAATTATCAGCACTACAGTCAGAAAGCCACTCGAATAAAGAGGAATATGCCCTGGAGGCTTCACCTGACGAGAGTCTCGCGCATCCAATGAACAGTGAAGTGGTAAGCGTGATATTGACACTGTATTGATTCTTTACAATACACAGTAGAAAGAACCAGGGAAATTTCTGGCCAATGTATTATGTTGCTTACAATGCCTTGTTAAATTCTTGTACAACACCATGTTAAAGACCAAATACTTTTCTGTCCTGTATGTGCACGATTATAGTGAGTTTTTATGATTAGATATCTAGATCTGTATGCATGTTCAAAGGTTGTTTCTACGCTTAGATATTTAGATTCAAATCTTATCCCTACAGATATCTGGAATTTCCGTTCATGGTGAAGACACCTATCTTACATCTGTGTTTGAGTTGCTCTTTTACATAAAAAAGGAAATCAAATAAACAATGTTTCTAGAACTTCAGTTACACTGGCTGGCTACTAGAAGCTTACCAGGGTTTGGCAAGTGCTATTTTGAACGAAAATCTTGGGCATAGTAGTCTAGTATACGTCCTTGGGTGGGATTTAAACATTTTAATTGCACAGTGCCCTTTTGTTGGGTAAGGTGTATTTACAAGCTACTTAGTACAGATATGTTGAAGGCACCGACTATGTGCTTGCTTCCCATGTACAACATAACAAAGTCTGCACTGCAAAGGGATGTCCTGAAGTGAATGAAAAATAAATAACAAGTGATGCGGTCTCTTTCATCGCCGTAAAAATCTTGAGAATCTTAAGCTCCCACCCAAAAAAAAAATGCAATTCCTTGAGAGTTGATACCTCAAGAACTTGGACCGGAGTACTTGTTTGATCATGAAAACCAAAGAATGAAATTTCGGTCTGCCACCACTTACAACATATTGACAAAACGATGTTATTCGGGGACTTGAAGCTTTGTTTTCATTTCGATGCATGGTGGCTACAGATCAGACAGTTAAAACTTTTCTGCATATGTCAATGTAGTGGGAAGGTTTGGTAGTTCTCTTCTTTTCCCATGGGTGTTGCCGATGTGATTTTGTTTTTGGGTGAGGAGTTTTTTCCAGAGTTTGGATCAGATGGCGGATGAGGGAGGCTATTAGTGGTAAGAGTTTCCTGGAGCAGTAATTCCTACAAGGTAGGGCTTAATTTTGGAGAAGTTGGCTATTGCAGCAATTATGGCTGTTTTGGAGACGGTGGTATTCCTAGCATTTGGGTGAAACTATTAATTTCCTACATATACGGGGACTGGAAGTTGATGCCAATTTGAATCTTGAGAATCTGTTCAGCCAGACATCCAAATATTTACCAATCTTCCAGATATCCAATTTTTTTCTCAGATTCCCGCAAAGCAAAGAGACCCTAAACGAGGTTATTAAATATGCAAAGACAAAAGCCTTCAGCTTGGCTATAAACAAGCCTTCCTTATCCTTCTTGATCCAAAGCTCCTTCTACATAGATCAGCTCTCATAACTCCTTAACTGATTCCCGGAAAACAAATGCCATAAGTTTCCTCTTAGTGAGCAGTGTATCACAAGTGATCCATATTGCTGTGCCTCGAGCCAGAAAAGCGACTTAAAGGGGTTGATCATAATTATGGAGAAAAAAGCTACTTGACTGATGTTTTCTATTTTGCAATAGCTCCTGACTTAATGCCTTGGATGAGAACTATTTTATAGTCTGGCAGATGATTAATACCTTTTTGTCTATTTGTTATATACAGTTCTTTAGAGCTAATAATTTTTGCTCCTTAACAGTTGAAGTCGGTGCTTGCTGATTCAGAAAGGACAAAGCTTGTCAAGAAACTAAGTGAAGCCAATCAACAGAACCGGTTTCTTAAACGGCAGGTTTGCCTAATATTTGCAGTTTAATTGAAATTATTTGGATCTCAGTCCACATAATTTAACCGTTATGGAGAGCCAATTTGTGGCCAAAAATATCCTTCCTTTAAATGATGGAATTATCTTGAACAACACACGTGGCGTTTGATTGGTGTGTGGCCAACCAAGCACATGCTGTAGATTATACTGTTCTTTTGCCAGTTAAGTTATTGTTTGTAATCTCCAGTAAAGGTTCTAGTATGGCAAATGCCTACTTTGGGTCATAGGGATGTCCAAAATATAGTATGAAAGCTGGACCGAGCTTTAGTGGAATGGAGCCACAACATTCAGCAGTCCTTACATTATAGATGAGGAAGTTCAGTGAGACGTGATATTTGGCTTTGATATCTTTCTTGTCCTAATGAAATTAACTAGATGACAGAATGTCGTAGGTCAGTCAACTTGCTGAAAACTTGACAAGTGCTACTGTTCTTATTTGTTTCCTGTTGTAGATCCACTTTTATGGAAGTGAAAACAAAGAGGCATGTATCAACAATCGGATTCCATAATTACCCTTACGTTAAGGTTCAATAAGGCATGCGAAACATGTTCCAGATTCCACTAGGGGGAGAATGCTAACCTACTAAACTGGTCAGTAGGAGCCCTCAATACACTTTTGGTCATACTCAACCCTTATGTATGCGTCTCGTATTACATGTTCCCAAGGAGTACCTTTCTTGTGTTTCCAGCATGAACACGGTATATATAGAGGTATTTTGTACTAGCAAAGAGGGGCATATGGTGGCAGGTCACTGATACTGGGCAGAGATCTTGGGAGGCAGTATACTAAAATTGACCTGGTATTCAGCAACTGTGGTAAATAGGGCATCGAAAATGATTTATTCAGCACTATGCAAGGAAATGTGACAACATTAGAAAAGACATCAAGGTTCAGCTTCATAGTGTTTTCAGTTAATCTAAAACTGAAGTCTGTTACCCGGTGCTGTGTCTCTACAGTTCTGCGTGCTTGTTGCTGCTAATATGATATACGACGAAACATTGTTTGTCAGATCTCATCCTTTTTATGAGGTAGATTATACTAGCAGCACAAGATAGTGATTTTAGCTGCAGATAGGTTCTTGGAACGTTGGATTCCTTGGAGATACATCTGTATGTCAGAAGTACAAGGGACAATGGCTGTGTTTTCCTCTCCCTCTTCTTTCTTATTCTAAGATTCCTATTTTTTCTAGAAAGGAAGTTCTTGGACCATGGTATATGTCTGATGGGTCTCTAAGGCCCCTCCCTTTTCTTTCACTTATTGATTACTATGACGTTGCAAGAATGTACATCTGATAGGTCCTGAGGGCACATTGGTTGTGGCTTCCTTGGCCTAATCCTGAATTGTTCCTCGACATGTATGTTGGCAACCTAGAAGAGAAATGAAGGTGATAGAATTGCATCACATTAGCTGGACTGTATGAACATATAAGGTAAATCAGGTACTTATTTAGCAAGGGACTTAGTAGAGACTCATAAAGGCATATCATAAAACCAAGCTGGCAAATCAGGTACTATGTGTTACCTGTTTCCTGGTTCTCTGTTCTCTCTGTTACGTGGAGGTACCTATGGCAGATCCTGGTTCGCTTAGGACTGTTATTTTGCTTCCATTTGACATACTATTCATGTTGCCAAGATAGATGAGGGAACTGAAGGAGATATTACACATTCAATGATTATAGGACTTCCCTTCAAAATAAATTTAATAAGACAGTCAAAGGATGAAATACTGTGCACACCCTTTTGGGTTCCTAGGTGTAGAGAGATAGTGCACTTAAGTGCCACGTTTGAGGTCACGCGATCTAATACGCCAGAAGAGGTAATTCTGGTTCCAATCTATCATAGGTCGTGGTTATGGTTAAAAAAAAAGTCAAGAAGTTTGCAGGTTGTCATAGTCGAATAGCATTACGCATCTGGCCTTCGAGCCCCAGCCACGCGAAATAATCTTTATAGGTTTTGATTTTACCATCTCTCTCTCTATATACATATAAACAAGAATATATATGCATGTGTATATGCGTGTGTATATATATGTGTGTGTATTTATATATGTATATATGAATATGTACATATATAGTTAGTTGATCAATTGATAATACTGGTAACTCAACTTAAGTTGCCAGTGCGATTTAGCCGTCCATCGATTGCGGATGGATGAGCCAGATATGTTTTTTTTGAAAGTTTAAGTTGCCAGAGCGATCTAGCCGTCCATCCATCGCGGATGGATGGGCCAGATTTGTTTTTCTTTTTAAGTAAACTTTCACCGTCCGTTACTTTATATAGCGGACGGTGAAGTTTACCACACTCCCACCCCATTTGCTTGTGCTTTCCTCTGACTCATTAAAATCTCTCTAGGACATTTGGTCAAAATCACCGGCCGCTACATTATGTAGCAGACAACGAGGAAACATGAAACTTCGATTTTGGCCCATCCATCCGCGATGGATGGACGACCAACATTAAGGTGGCAACTTATCTTAAGCTGCCACCAGTCAGGGGCGGATCCATGAAGTTTTTTTTTTGTTTTTTTTTTTTTTTGGTGGGGGGGGATGTTGCTAAAAGTCATTAAGAAGATTGACGGCTAAAGTAAAAGAATTCAGAAGGTTCAAGTTCACATGAAAAATGAAAACATAAAATTTTAAAGTAGTTCATCAAGGTTTCACAAAATAAGAAAACATCAGAAAAGTAACTTTTCTAATATGTATGAATCGATGATCATAGCGGAACTCGGCATTCTTTGTAGTCACGAAAGTCATCAATGATCGAGTCTATAGAATGTTTTTTTCACAATATCTTTCTCAATGTGCACTGTAGAAGAATCCGTGAGAAAATCATCATTCATCTTATTTCAGAGTTGAGTTTTGACTATCGTCATAACTGAAAATGTTTGTTTACCGGAAGAGTAAGCACACGTCTAACCAATTTACTAAGAAGTGGATAGATCATTGATTTCCTGGTCTTCACAAGCCATGGAGAAAGCTCATATACAATTGACAAATGATGAAAATTGGGATGTTGAGCAACATCAAGCTTATAATGTTTCTTCAAGTGCTCTTGTTCTTGCTCGGTGAAGTTTTTCGGATAAACTTGTCAACAAGCACGCAAAGATCACCACTTCTTAAATTTTGATGCGTTTCTCTAGGATCCAAAGCAGAACTGAGAGTAAATAGCTCTACTGCATTGTCGTTAAATCTATAATTTAGCTTTTTCAATTGGAAATCAATTGCAACAATAAATATATTCACTCGATAATGCTGCTCAACAGTAACTGCATCTGGTTGATGACGAACTTTACCCTTTCTTCCAACAAAAATAGCACTCATATCTGGGACATTTACGCCATGACTCACACAAAACCTTGTCACAGTGATGAGCAACTCTTCCCATCCATCATCTCTCTACTTTTGAATACGTGTTTTGATGGTTAATACAAGGTGCATGTCATTAAGAATGTCTTGTGACTTTCTTTATAACGCTTCACAAAGAACTTTAGTGATTTCAAAAATCGCTTTCATAAGATGCAAGATCAGCACAAACTCAAAAGTATTAAGACTTTCATATGCCGCATTTGCCTGGGAACATTGTTTAGAAGTATCCCTTACATCACCAATGATATTTAAAACCACACTAGTTGCATTGAACATTTTCATCAAGCTTGAAATAGCTTTCAAGTGAGAACTCCAACAAGTTTCACCGGCTCTTTTGAAGTGCCAATTTGATTAAGCCCAGTACCAGTCTCAAGCTCATCAATAGCAATCAACTGTGCAGTTTCACTAGCTTGAGCAGCTTTTAACTCATCAACACACTTACAAGAAGAACCAACTGAGTTGACTATAAGAGTTAATGTATCAAAGAAGTCTTGAATTTGATCAATATCTTTTGACATTGCAGCTAATGCCAGTTGCGAACGTTGTGCAAAGCAATGGACATAGTAAGCATATGGACATTCTTTAGATACTAAAGCTTGTAAACCATTAAATTTGGCTTACATGTTATTTGCTCCATCATATCCTTGGCTTCTAATGTTGTGGATGTTAATATCTTCATGAGAAAGAAGTGAAAATAATTCATTCTTTAATGTTAAGGCCCTGGTGTCTGAAACATGAACAAGACCAAGAAAACGCTCCTGAAGAAGGCCATCGCTGTCCACAAATCTCAAGATAATTGCCATTTGCTCTTTTTCTGACTCGTTGTGAGCTTCATCCACAAGTATACAAAACTTTGTATCACCAATTTCTTTAGAAATCGCTCGTCTCACTTTCTTTGATACAACATGTAAGATTTGTTTTTGGATTTGCGGACATGTGTAAGAGGCATTGAGAGGGGCTTTATCTAAAACAACCTCTGTAACATTCACATAATACCTGGCAAATCTCTTCACAAATTCGATATGTTTTCCGTAATTATTCGCATTTATACTTTCATTATGACCTCTTAGTGCACATCCTTGCAATGTGAGATATAGGATAGTATTAATTGATGCCCTTAGTCGTAATCAACTGGCTTCTATTTGCTGAGAAGTGCACTTATCAAACTCTTGTTGTATATGTTGAGGTTTTTTATTAAATCTTTGCAAGCTTTTTAAGCACTTCTATGGCCTGAATTGGGATCACTGCCCACATGATTGAGAAAAGCACAATCCTTCGAGTTCCAACTTTTCTCCAACTTCTAAATCCGTCAACAGTAAATGCACTTTGTTCAAAATTTGCCCCTGGCATATTAAAGAGAAAGCAACGCAAACAAAAGGGTGCATCCTTTGTAGGAGAATACTCTAACCATGATTTAATTAATTTGGACAATGTAGGTTGAAAGGGATGAGGATGACTTACTGGTCCAGATTTTGGATATGAAGAAGGTATGCACTGATATGGACCGGCATTGATATATCTTCGTCGAATTTCATTGCGGTGATTGACAGGATACTCTCATATTTGTGGTCGCAACCTTGGATCACGCTGAAAATCATTGTTGGCATTCATACTTTCAAGTCTTAGAGATTTTTAGGGCGACCTTCTGGACTCGGAATCTCAACACCGGTAGTAAGAATAGGAATCAGTGCAACGATGTTATCATCATCGACATTCGTTATTGGAGGACGTCATTCATCGGTGTTACTACTGTTAATATTATTTGTTTGAAAGAAAGAATCAATTGTGCGTGACCTTGACTTCCCCATTTAAAAAAAGGATATTATAATTAGCGTCAATTATTGACTATGTTCAATGCAAAATAGATTGCTCAATTTGAATACTAATTATAAAAATTTTAATATTCATAGTGATTTATTTAACTTAATAAGGTTAGTCAACAACAAATTACTATTCTTACATGACAAAACCTAAACTCTTACTGTATGGATGTATTACTAGTGTAATTATTGATTGTATGAGTACAATAGCCACGTATAAGTTAAAATACTAAAAGAATTAACCTTGATCGGTTCGTGTTTTTTTGTAATTTGGAATTGGAATTGGAATTTGGAAGAATGAAGATGGAGTAAGGGAATGAAAAAGACAAAGACTATGGTGGCTAGTGGCACAAAGAATAAAAAACACAACAAAATAAAACTTTAATAAATTAATTTTACGATGTAGTGGTGTTTTTATAATTATGTTAAATATGAGTACTCATTGTTTAAAAAATTAAATAAAATTCCCAAAAGTTGGGGGTGCCATGCCCCCTCGGGTCGTGGGTGGTCCGCCCCTGCCACCAGTGGACCGTTAACAACACCCACACACACATATATGGGAGCTGATCCCTCGTCATTGTTGGCAACTTAGCTGATCCCTTGCAAAGTAGATGGCGCTGACAACTTAAGCTATGTTGCCAGTAATGGCAAGGGATCAGCTCCCTTATATATATATGTGTGTGTGTGTGTGCGTGTGTGCGTGCGCGTGCGCTGGGATGGGCCCTTCATCCCAGCCCATTTGGGGTCATCCATCATGTCCACATGGATAGCTTCAGATGACTTTTTCTAAAAGTTAAAAAGCAATGTGCCAGATTATCTAGCGCATTGTGCAAAAATACCAAAATACCCTCGTACCCCCTTTGCACTACCTTTCACACTTACATTTTTTCATCAGCAAGTTTTTAGGAAGGATAGCGCGCCAGATAATATGGCACACTATTTGTTATCCAAAAACTTAACTCTGCTCACTATAATTTCTTGTCTTTCATTGTGAATCCTGTCAGTCTTGCTGTTCCAGAGCAGTGTCTTTCTAATTTCATTTCCATCAGCTTTGGAGTAGGATTGCCACAACCACCATCTCATGACCACGGTAGTCACCAAACACCACCACCTCCCAAAGAAACAACCACCGTCGTCCTCCACCATCAAACCCTCGACCATCACAAATAAACCTAGCATTGACCTCGGAAACACCACGCCGCCACCACTACAAGTGTTTCCACCACCATTCACCCCGGTAGCACCACCAACACCCACAAAAAAACTCAGCATTTAGCCCCGACGACACCACCAATCCACAACCATCATTAAAGACCAAATAGTTTCTACCTTTGAAGTAAATAAATATGAAAACCTGAAATCAATTACATCGAACCCAACATATTCAAATCCATAATTTCATACACATCAATATATTAATACAAATACCAAAATTAAATTTTAACTCCAAAAAAAAAAATTGACTCATATATGTGAAAGAGAGAAGGTGGTGGTGCTCGAGCAGCGACCAAGCTTCGTGCGTCAGTGGTGGTTGTGCGGCGTAGATCTAATGGTGGGTGGGAGGTGGGTGGCTACTGGCTGGTTATGGTGGAGGTTGCGGTGGCGGCAGAGGAGGAAGGTGACAGGAGGGGGAAGGGATGTGAGAGAGATAAGTTGGTAGTGGTGGCAAGATCACTGTTGGTTATGGTTCTAGGTGGTGGTGGTTGTCATTGTGTAGTGGCGATGGGTGGGGCAGTTGTAGGTTACGGTGGTGAGGGGAAGGGGAAGGGGAAAGGGAAGGGGATGTGTGTGTGTGAAGAGAGAGAGAGAGAGAGATTGATGGTGAGAAAACCGAGACTGGTATTAGATGAGAGCATAGTTATCAAAGGCGCAGGCGCACCTAAGGTGCAAAGGGTCCCTAGAGCCTAGGAGCAAGACACAGACGCGCGCCTTTCCAAAGTGAGGCGCAAAATAAAAATAAAAATAAATAGATATTAGTGCACTAAACTAATAAAATCACGTAAAAAAAACTTCATAACATATCAATTTAACAAATTTTCAACAGTAGAAAAAGTTTCAAATTCAATGAGAAGTAGTTAATCCTTAGTGAATATGAAAACGTCATCCTCATCATCAATGAGGGCTAAAGCAACAATGTTTTCTTCAAAAGGGAATCATATATAGGCTCCAAGTCTAGTAGAGATTCTTCCTCAATTTCATCTTCTTTGTCTACAAGGTGAAGTGAAGGGGTAGATTTACTTAAAAGAGAATAACAATTGAGGACGGGACGCTAACACAATGAACAACAATAAAAGAATCTATTGATTAGGGATTTGGGGTTTTAGGATTTTGTGGTTTAGATATTGATTTATTATGTTATGAAACAAAGAATAAAAAATAATGAACGGTTCAGATGATGCCACGATGTAAAAATAAAAAATTAGAATTTTGGGCTTTTTTTTGCGCCTCCACCACCGCCTTGCGCCTAGGCGCACAGCTTTTCGAAAGGGCAGCTCCTAGCCCTAGGTGAGGAGCGGGAAGTGCGCTTTGCGTCTAGGCGCACCTAGGCGCGCCTTTGATAACACTGGATGAGAGAGAAGAAGGAAAAGTTAATGAGGGTAACATGGTAAACATGATCAATGCACCAGACTGTCCGGCGCACTGTTTTTATGTTTTTGAAATATCATCTTGGACCGTCCACGTGGCCATGATGGACAGCCCCAAATGGGTTGGGAAATCTTGGATGAAGGAGCCCATCCCAACGCTACGTAGGCAAGGGCTCCCTATACACACACACACACACACATATTCATGCACCTATGCATGTATTTATGTATGTGTTCCCCCTTTTTCTTTTCCTATTTCTCCTTTTGAGCATGTAGTAAGTTTAACATATGTGATCCAGAGTTGAGCTGAAATTTCTCAAGTCTAAACCATAAATGCTGGTGGACAAGTTTAGGTTAGAAACGTATGGTCCTAAGTAGGTCTTAAGTATCGCATTATTTGCCTCATTTCAGTTAGAAGTTTTGTTTCTAAACTGAATCTACTTGCTTCTTAATTTACCTAAAGTGCCAAGGGAAGTAAGGTTTTTTTATATGATTTTTGTTATTTGACTTTTTGGTTCTGGTGGTATGTATACGAACATGGATTAATATTTCAACTGGCATAAATTTTTCGTCGGGTAACAAAACTCACGAAGAACCACTACCATTTTCCCATCTGAGTAACTTGAGAGATAATGTGATATGGCATGATGTAGCATGGGTCTTAACAGAACTTTTGTCAAGAACCTGATGGCAGAATAAATTACTTTTGAGAGAGGGAGAGAGGGAGAGAGAGAGGGAGGGAGGGAGAGAGAGAGAGGGAGGGGGGGGGGGGGGGGAGAGAGAGGGGTTCACTATTGTCCGTGAAGCTGAACTACTTTTTTTTGAAAAAGTAGTTTAGCTTCGTGGACAATATGCCCGTTATCTTTGTTATTACCAATTTGCTAATTGCCATTACTTCATACTGCTGCTGATACTTAGCTATTTACAGTTGCAAGTGAAGGAGGATGCGTTGGTTGATTTCAAACGTGAACTTGCCACCATGGAACTTGAGATTCAGGTGACGTGTTTTATATTCTATGTTGTCCTCGTAGATTGTTGTAAATTACTTATCATGCTTCTTGGGCTGTTTGACACAAACAACAATAGCGGATGATTAACTCCTTACATTTCTCGAATAGCGCGGTCCTCCCATGTTGCACATGATTGATGTTCCTATCTATTTTCTGGGAAGGCTGGAGCTAGTGGTTGATTCCTGGGGATAAAAAGGATTGGATTTTAATGTTTGGTTGCAACGTTCGTTCACTGTGCTTTAGCAGCTAAGTGTTTGTAGCTGCAAGGATAGGACTGGGGCTTCCTTACAAAAACATGTTTCAACAACAGCATTCGAGAAACTGCTGCAGAGGTGGCTTTTCAGGGGACTAATGTTGAGGATCATCATTAAGTGGACAGAATTCACAATTGTCGTGATCTCATTCACCTTCTTGGGTTGCCAGATCCAACATAAATCCATTGAGAGGCCAATGCTTGTGCCTGCCTCATGTCTATGTTGGAGCTAACCCCTCTCCCCTTTCCTGAGGCGCGGACATTCGAAACTTTTGTTTTGGATGTTACTGTGGTGGAGATCCCTCCTTTTAGTGTAGTTTTTGATTTGTTGTAAAAAGAAGAAAATGAAAGACAAACAGAAGAGCAGACTCAGTTTTCCTCAGAGCATTTCAAGGAAAAAGTACTACTATAGCGGTATAGCCCAAATGAGAAGAGAGTCATTCACCTCTATTTCCTATTCTCAAATCCCATAAATCATCCAAAAACAAAGTTGCGTGTTATTGTTTCACATATCTGTAAAAAGGTCTTGAGATTTGTTATTGGTGAATCGTGATGTTGTAAAAGTTTTTTTTCTTACTATTCCATGTTATTTCTTAGAAGAAAGGAAATATTGTCTGTGTTGTTGATAAATAAGAAAACCCAAGCTGGTTTATTACATATATCGAAGTGCTCAAGTGTAACTGCTGGCTTGCCCTAGTTTTGGATCGTTAATTTTTTATTTAGGTTAAAATACTTCTGGACCTTTTGTGTTACGCTGCAAGTATTCTTTGGATTCCTCATATTGAAGGACAAAATTACGGCATCTACGTCAAAATTATTCTTTTTCACGAATATCAGGAAGTGGACAATTTTTCATTGAACAGCGGAATGCGTTAAATTATCGGAAACTCAAAAAGTTTGTAGCTACTTATTTATTTTTGTTGTCTTTCACAATAAAGCATATCAATCTTCATTGGCAGGCTTTGGTGGCTTTGGCGGAAGAAATTGCTATTTCAGGCATTCCAAAAGGTTCACGAAAGCTTAATGGAAAATACATTCAGTATTACCTTCGGTCACGGTTGGAAGGTAAGGAGTTTTTTCATGCTTCCTCTGATTTGTACAAGATGCCTTTTCTGGAATGGGAGGACTGGTTAAGCTTGGGGCTAGAGCCAGCCATGTTCGGGCGACTTAACTTGGTTGCATCTGATTATTTTGTGAATTCAATTCGAAAGGAAGTCGCTTTAGAATTTGTTTGTTTTTATTGGATTACATTTTTCTGCCATAGAAACTTATATTGAAGATTTTGGTGGAACGACGTAGCTTTTGTTTCCTATTTCTATGATTGAGTCACCTAGTACTTCGATGGCCTATTGGATAACTTTAGAAGTGACTTAGTTGATATTGCCAAATTTCTCTTAAGTGTTGTTCGTGCTCGGCCCAGTCTGGGTAACATGGGAGATTCTGGTTTGATTCAGGAAGGAGTTCCTCTTCCTTTGGCGATGGGTTTAACTTTAGTCTTCTACCATCAAATGCCCGTTAAGGAGAAAGGTTTTTTTTGGGGGGGTGGATCTAACTTTAGTCTTTTACCATCGAATGTACTTTAAGGAGAAGGAGAGGTATGTACAAGAGAGAGGACAATACAATATTTCTCTCGAAGTTATACAGATTCTGACACTGACCTTCCAACCCATAGACACTACACATTAGTTGTGAATTTGTTTTGTTCAAATCGAATCTATGTGAGGTAAAACGTTTCCTCAATTATGGGCAATAAAGGAGCAAGCATGGCGCATGTGTTCGTGTGTGTTTTTAATCCTCATTGACTTGGGCTGATATATGTGATAATGGGAAGATTGTGTGAGTGGGTTTTGGTCGAGGATATTTTCCCTCCCCTCCTCCTGATTGTGATCAACGAGACCGCTGACCAATTAGATTCCACCAAAGCACCTTATTTGTTCCTTTACGTTAACCTTCCACTTAATTTCACCATATACACAATCAGATGGAAGGCACGTTGTATTAATTAATATATATCGAATTCTCATTTGCATAGATTTAAGCAAGTATATAATTAATGGACTTATTCATCTAGCCCATTCAATCATCTAGGATTCTTTTTGCCTACAAAAAAAGCTCAGGTGGTGGTGGGGATTCTCTTCGGAATCCCCTTTTAGCTTCACCTGGTTGTAATCCCCGGTTCTCAGAAAAATAAGTTGAGCGTCCAAGTGTATGATTATGTCTAAGAGCGTTAACCATAATTATTCCGTACTAAATGAGAGATACTGTCCGAGCCCACTCTCTCTTCCTTCTCTCTGCTTCCAGCACTACCTACCGCCATTGACATGTCAAGCTCTGCAGCAATATTGCGTATCATTTATATGTGCAGAACGTGTCACTGGTTTGTGGATGGAGGAACAAAAGAATATGAAAGATAACAGGAGATCAGAAGCTTCCTTGTCCTTTTCTTTTGACTTCCTTCTTGTAAAGGTTATATTTGCCACTATTCCGCCAAAGTTTTCCAGCATGTCATCAATTGAATCACTTTGCTTCAAAGATTCTCAAACACAAACATTGACATAATTCACACCGATGCTGAGTAATTATTATAACCCTTAAACACAGAGTGTAACTGCAACTGCAACATGCTGTGGAACCAGAATGCGCAGAAGGGGAGATTGGAAAAGAAAGGGGGAAAAGGAGAGATGTCTGTAACCCGCGCAGGGGATTAGTGTTGGTGCACACAGTCATGGCACGAAGCCTAAACACTCATGCAATTCAACTCTGATAAAACACAGTGCATACGTCGGCTTGTAATCTACTAAAAATACCAAAAAAGCCCTACCAGCATGATTAGACCTAAAAAACTCTAATTATCCACATTCAATTTACAATGAAATATCAGTTACTCTAAATAATAGGCATAAAATAAATCCCATGGTTAACTCCAGTCTTGAAGTGCATCATTCTCCTCAACATTGAGAAAAAATTTCACCTCAAGTTTTGAAGTGAGGAAGACTGAGGATCCATAAGCGGGGATGTGCCTTGCCATGCTCCAAATATCATACTACGTTATGGTTATCTTTGGAAGAATGGAGGAGAGCAACGGATAGCTCTTCTTAGGAATTGTAGTGAGACAATGTTCAGGAACAACGAAATCTGTGTGCTTAAGATCGAAACAACTTTAGGAAGTGCAAGAAAGGGAGTTCAACCATTGGTTCTCAACTGTGGCATAAGTTTCGACTTCGTGCTTGATATTGGAGTGCTCTTCTGATTTCAGAAAACAAGACATCTTTCTTCTCCAGCTGAGTTGCATGTTGGTCATAGTTGTCTGCATATAACCTACACTTTTGTCGAATAGGCTACAAACTTGATTCCACCTGTTTGCTGTCGTCAAAACTCGACTTGTGAGCTGCACTCGCTGTCTTCAGTAAACTCCACGTTGACCAGGGCAAGATCGGAGGAGAATTTTTTGTTCTTTGTGCCCTTCACTCAAGTTTGCAGGCCTGTTGTGGTACCATACAAAGGTAGGTATTAAGGAGGGGAATGGTGTAGGTTTTAGCAGTTAATGAGTTTTGGAGCTTGGATTTAAGCGAGGGTGGTTGGGTAAGGTACATTATGGGATGGGCTGGTATTAAAATCGAATGGGTGTAGGAGAAATTCAAGAAACAACAGAAATCTGGCCTTTAGGTGACAACCAATGATGGTGTGCTAGGACGTTCAAGTGGAAGTAATTAACTGGGCATCGGTTTTTTATACCGCCGGGGGGGGACTATCCTTAATTGATGACAGTATCTTATACGATTGAAACAACTGGTGGTCTTACAGGGTGGACGACTTATTGAATTGTCAAACAAGAGTTGACTCATGGAACTGATCATAGATGGAAGTTCGAAGTAATACCATGAGTCAACTCCGTGTCAAGTACTTCATTGCTTGGCCACATCTGGGTCGTCAAAATAGTTTTTCACCTCATGCCTTTTGGTCAACTCTGTATTGTGTAAAGTTGGGTGGAAGGTGTGATAGAGGGCAACTGGATCCTCAGGCCACTTTTTAACTATTATTCTGTTTTCTATTCTCCGAAACTTCAGAGATTGGGCCAATGCTCAACCTTTGTTGCTTGGAAATACCATATGAAACCTTTTGTGTGTTCTTCTACTGTTCTGGTTCTGTGGCAGTTTCCTTCTTTGTTTTCCACGAAGAAACTTCGTGTATGGATGGAAAATCCTCAGAGAGAGAGATAGAAAGGCTATGTGCTGGTGGAGACAATGGTGTTCACTTCATTTCAAGGGGTCATGACATGGCTGTAATGTCTGTTTTCGGTCCTAGTTTTCTCATGGCGATGGCGTAGTTGGGCTTGTGCAAACAGCTTGTAGAACAGATTGAGGTCCGTATTCATAGAGAAGCCAGTGCCTAGTTTTTCTCAAGTCTGTAGCAGGCCCTAGTTTTTCTTCCAGGCAAAATGACCTGTATGTATGAGTAGATAATATGACACGTTGAATGATTATTTAAGTATCAGTATGGGAGCTGATCCATTGCCAGCGCTAGCAGGTCCGCTACATAATGTAGCGGACGTAAATTATCGTCCGCTACATTATGTAGCGGACGGCAAAACAGCGCTGGCAAGCCTGCCAGCGCTGGCAATGGATCAGCTCCCTTCAAATATTGAAAGCCCTGTTTACTTTTAGCAAGAATGGTTGTTGCTTACCTTCGTTATTTGTGATTGGTGAAGCTGTACAGGAGAAATTAAAAGAACAGATAAAGGATGTGGATGCTGCTCAATCTAAAGAGGTGTCCTTATTCTGGTGTGGCATGGCAGAGGTGAGCTAGCAATAAAGCATCTTATCTTACCTGTGAAATTAGTTCTTCAATTCGGTTGTTGATTTTGGGATAGCCAACTGCGGAGTCTTTTTACTTTGAGCCTGTGAAGAACAAAATTCAACTAGAAGAATTAATATCTAAAGCCTTCTATTCTCTTGGATACTGGAGCCAGAAAAGGCCTGCTTCACTCCCATAAAATGATCAGTTCCGGGTCTAACCTGATGTAGTTGTATCACAAGGCCTGGCTTGACCTCGTCAGAGTTCAATTATTAATCACCCTACCCCCTATTGCATAGGCCATGTGACCCAGATGCCAAACGGCTTTACGTCTTCATGTCATGCGCCTCTAGATGTGTTACTGCATCTTTGTATTCCTCCTATCAGCTCAACACTAAGCGAATCACCTTTTCTAGCTTCATAACCAGATATTACCGACTTCCTGGCACGTGGCTGACTCAACCCGCACTGGAAACTTATACCAAGGCTGACTTTTTGCTTAAATGTCGTTTCCCTAACCTTTCAGAACGGGGCTGAGTTATTCTTCGTTCACATAATGTTGACGGGATTCCCAGGCGTGTCTCAACTCCTTTTCTTACCTTGGATAATGCCTCTCCTCCTTGTCGACATTCTCGATGGCTCGGTGGCGTCGTTCTGTAAATCGAAGACTCAGCATGAAGCCATTCAAAGTGGCTTGGTTGGTTTATTGTAGCTCTTCAAATCATAGTATTTTGATGGCATTAGCCGTGAGTCATTTCGGAGATTTGAGCTAAGCCTCTATTCCCTATTCGTCGTCAATTGCATTTGAGTAAAGGTTGGCAAATGTCTTCTTTCGTGTTCACGAACTATTATTTTCTTCCCATCTTTCACGCCAAAGAAACTGGGGTCTGGACCTACTTTAATGCCAATGAAAGAAAAATAAATAGTGACGATTATTTGTACATTTGGAAATCAGAGCGTACAGGTAATGGGCTCCTTTGATGGCTGGAGTCAAGGAGAGCACTTGTCAGCAGAGTATACTAGTTCTTACACGAAGTTCTCAACAACGTTAATGCTTAGACCAGGAAGGTAATGTCCTCTCTGAGGCACTCTTTAACTATTTTCTCTCGTTCTTATTCACCCATTTCCTTTCACACGATGAAGGTACGAAATCAAGTTTATGGTAGATGGAGAATGGCGAGTATCACCGGAACTCCCTACTGTTGGTGAGGGTTTGATGAAAAACAACTTGCTGATAGTGTCATAGCCAGAGTTGACTGGTCATACAGTAATGTTGTGCAAGAGCACCTGATAATGCCTTCTCAGTACATGTGTCTTTCACTTGATGATTTATATGTCTCTGGTTTATTCATATATGTTGTGTCAGCACAGTTGGAAGAGGGCAAAATTGCTATTCTTAATGAGATAGTCACATTAGCCAGATCACTTTTCTCCTCCCAAAACAGTAATAATAATGTAATTACAATAGTAAGTGAAGGTGGGATTGCTCAAAGAAACCATGTGGTCTACCACTTTTGCATTTTTTGACCTTTAAGTTTTGAGAAGTTGCAGTTTGGACATCAACTTTAGCTACTTGTTGCAAAACTTATCTTCTGTTAGGTTTCTATCGTCTATGTTCAAGAAGTCTTGTTTACCCTAAACTTTTTAGGGAAAAAGTAAGAAGCATAAACACCCAACCAATCCTTCTTTAGGTGTTCAATCCCACACCTTCCACCGAGCTGATCAAAACCCCAACCCCCTCACCATCATCATCATTAATCTTGGTCGTTCACCTTCTTCGTTCCCTTCTTAGAAAACCTCCATGATCATTGCTCACCATTGCTGCTATCGCAATGATGAATATCCCCACTTGACGGACGCATCGCCAGTGTCATGAAGAAAATGCCGAAACACTACTGTCCCATTTTTACAAAATTGAAGCTAAATTAGATAAATTGGTGATTGATTTGAGGTGGAAAATCGAGGATGCAAATTCTAACATTGAAATTCTCAATTGAGTTCCTCTGATCCACCGCTGAGGGAGGGTGGGAAAAATCTAGGGTTTGAAAGCTCATGGTAAACACAGGCGCACAAAGAGAGAGAGAGAGAGAGAGTTATTGTTCTCCCCAACCCCTTGCCTCCCACCCACAAGAAATAAATAAATAAACTGCCAAAAGGACGAAGTTGTCGAACGTAAAGGTTGAAAACACAACCTGGACAAAGTTTTTTTTTTTTTGGTTAATAAGAGAATAGCATTGAAAATTAAAAGGGTTACAGAGATGCCCAACGGCGAGTAAAGGTCACGACATTTCCGTGACTCTGTGTATACACGACCACAAAGGTCGGAAACTAACAACGAACCTATAAACTCAAAACCAATTACAATTAAACTAAAGCAGAGCATATCTTACACTTTAGATTAACTTTAAGTAATAAGCATAAGTCTAAAGGTTAAAAACACACCTAATAAACAAATACAAAACAAACGCAAATATAAAAGTGCAAAGGTTACTAAGAGGAAGCCAACTAAAGCCATACGAACTGGAAGGTTTACTCGACACTCAATGGGATCACAGCGCTAAGGATACATGCCATCAATCTTGCCCAGTTCACAGTAATTCTCCGGCGTTTCACACGGTGTACAATAACTTTCCGGCATTTCCACTCTCGACACGGCAACCGAAAATTCTATTAGCAAGCCAAACAATCCAAGGATTAAGCAAGACAAACCCCCCCCCCAAAACACCCTTTGAACAGGTTATCCCGAAAACCCCTCCCCCCTCCCAAGGGCCACAACCCCCCCTCCCCCCACCCCCAACGCACACACACGCCCAAAAACCCAAACCCCCCCGAGGCCCTTTCCCCCCCACCCCACCCACCCCAGGACTCCCCAGTGAACAACCACCAAAACCCGCGACCACACACTGAAACCCCCCAGTCTGCTAAAAGATCCTGAATTGCTGCCGGCAAGATTCCGGCCGCCGCCGGCAGGATTCCGGCCGCCAC
Source organism: Escallonia rubra (assembly GCA_033065855.1). NCBI lineage: Eukaryota > Viridiplantae > Streptophyta > Magnoliopsida > Escalloniales > Escalloniaceae > Escallonia > Escallonia rubra. Next base: position 290,879 of record JAVXUO010001034.1, on the reverse strand, counting down.
CGGATTTGTAAAAACCTGAACCTAGCAACGACAACCTCTCCCATAAGCATAAAACGGAGCACCATCAACCCACAAATCTTCCATTGACCTCACCCTTCTGCCGGCAGATTCCAGCCACCGCCGGTGGAATTCCGGCCGCCGCCGGTGAATATCCGGCCACATCGATTTAGAGCCAAGCGGTCTAGTAGATCAAGAAGAAAAGCCCAGATCTACATAGATCTAACGAGATCGTCGCAGATCAAGGTAGATGGCGCCTCCCAAAATGCTGCCGTCGTCCCCGTCATCCACCCTCCCAACGCCGCCGGCCACTAAAGAAGGCAAGACCTCAAAGAACCTAAGCGCCGGACTTGCGACAGTATGTATTTATGTAGCTAGGCCGGAATCCGGCCACCGCCCCACGCGCGCCATCGCACGGTGGGGCGGCCGCGGTGGCTTTCTGCAGAAGGCTGGTTTAGAGATAAGAGGGAGAGATACTTTTAGAGAGAGGAAATTTTTTAGTGTGGTAGAGTCCTTTTAACCTGGACAAAGTTAGAGAGGCTTATTCGAGCAATTCTCCTTGTAAAACTTTCTACGGAAAACCACTACAGATATGCCCCTCCAAATCATACCTACCTTAGTATTGTTGTTGAAAATAACTAACAGAAGGTAGGTTTTGCGACAAGGGACTAAAGTTGAAGTTCAAATGACAAATTTACTCAAATTAAAAGGTTTGAAATGAAAAAAGTGGCGAAATGCAGGATTTCTTGAGCAATTTTTCAGCAGCTAGACTAGACCTGTCAATAGACAGAATCCAAACCAAATCTGTCTTGGTGAAATTTTTTTTTTAATCTGTGTTGGCATGTAACTAATTTAATTTTTAGCGTGACCAATGAAGTTTGGACATTTGTCTGAAGAGAAGAATCTGAGTTTTAAGTAACATGTCATAGTTTTCATACAAATGTCCTTAAATAAATGTCCTCAGAGGGATATCAATGCACAACGGGCTACAAGTGATGTGAACACGCAGTTTTCAACCGTTACAAGAATTTTTTTTTAAGGAGAGGATGAAAAGCAAGAATTGAAAGAAAGTCGCTGTCTTTTTCTTCTAATGAATTGATTTTTCCGTCACTTTCAATTGTTTGCAATTGCGAATTCAGATTGAGAAAATTGCGTAAAATATCTCTGTAGTTGCAAAAATACCTCCATTGTTACAAAAATTACAAAAAAGACGCCTGTGGTGTTAATTTTGTTGTAACCGTTAGAAAAATCGTTCAAATTAACGAAGCGTGATATTCACTTTCTTAAAAAATGCGTTTGAAATATTTTAATATATTAAAAAGACAAAATTACCCTCTATTTTTTTTCCTCTCCCACCCAAGTCCTATCTTCTTCTCCAATCCAAGCAAGCCCTAAACCTAGCCCCATCCAAAACCCTAGCCGCCACCCTCACCCAGCCCTATCCATAACCACCACCGCCCATTTCGTGCGACGCCACCACCGGCCCCTTCTACCCGCCGCGAACTCCGCTTCGATGAAGCTGTGGAGTTATTTTGAATCGAAATGAGGTGCTCATGGAGCTCCGGTCGAGGCAATGATTTGACATGGTCTGGTAAAGAGCCTTGGTTGGACTGGAGCCAAGCTTCGACGTCGGCGGGGGTTACCGGCCGACCATCGGGCAGCGTAGAGAGCCAAGCTCGAGCCATTGATTCCCATTCTTCTTCGCCACTGTGAATGTGATCGTTGGGGCTTTGATGAAAGGGCTGGATTTCTAGGGCTTGGTCTGGCGGATTGGTTGAATTCGACATGATCAAGCTGTTGTTTGCTGCTGTGATTGTTTTGGGTTTCGATCAAGGCCCCGCCAGCCATTGCCGCCGCCAACGCCACAATGTGCGATTGAAACCCCCTGATTGCGGTTGAAACCCTAGATCGCAATGTTTCAAATTTTGGTGCGGGGCTGTGGAGACGTCGGGCATGGCTGGCTGGCTAGTGGTGGTAAGGGTCGGGTGATTTTGAGAGAGAGAGGGCTTGTTCTTGTGGTCGATGAAGGGTAGGCTCGAGTGGTGGCGCCGTGGCGGTGTGGCTGGGGTGGTGGTGCCGCCCCTCTGCTCGAGAATTCTGGCGTACAAAGACAATCTTAAGGTTTAAATAGAAGGGTATTTTGGACAAATTTTTTGTTTCGTTACAGAAATCGTCTGTTGCGACACTTTTGCAATCACATGCGTCTTTCTGTAATTTTTGTAACAACGAGAATATTTTTGCAACTACCCTAAACTACAGAGATATTTTACGCAATTTTTCCATTCAGATTTTAGAAACACCCATCATCATCGGTCAAGACTATCTGTCTTGTCTTGTCAGGCGCATTCAATTTCTTCGTGTTTAATTTAATAGATAGATGAAATTTAGTTTTCATTTTTAGAGTAATTCTAATTAAGAATCTAAACATTGAAATCAACTGTAGCAATTGGTTGAAAATTTACTACCAAGCGCAATCACAATCGGATCCGGTAACATGGTACATTGGAAAATTTTGCAACTCAATCGGAATGAGAATTAAATTGACATGCTCGGACTTGATTGAAAGGAAAGAAGAGAACGTTCTACCCTTCTACAGCTTCCACAAGCCAACGCCCCTTGCAGCCCCACTGTGCTTCGACGCTCGTGGGGCGGCGGCCGATCTCTGGAGATGTCATCTTTTTGGTGTCCTTTGTGTGTTGTGTATTGGTGGACTGAAGGAGTACGAGGTGGGTGGCCGGCGGCAGAAGTGGTCGGGTTTGTACGACATACCGATGATGGGATCCGATCTCGTTGGATCTTGTCAGATCTAGGTAGGTCGGAGTTATCCACCCGATCTGCTAGATCTACACGTTCTCAACCATGGAGGTTTTAATTGATTAGAAAGAAGAATCTTCGATTTGCAGGGGTGGCCGGATTTTCTGACCGGCGGTGACCGGAATCCTCGCCGGCTTCTGGAAAATGGTCGGGTTGATTAGAGCGAAGAGCTTTTGAGTTATGGGCCAAGTTCATCTTCGCCGAGGTAGCCGGATTTCTCACCGGTCGTGACCGAAATTTCGCCGTCGGTGACCAAAATCCTCCCCGGCTTCTAGAAGTGGTCGGGTACTAGCAGATTTCAGGTGACCTGTGCAGTGATTCCTAGCTACAGTTCTAGGGTTTGTTTTTAGGGTACTCTGTGTTGACCCTTGGGGGGGTGGGAGTAGTGGGAAGGGGTCTCGAGGATGATTGAATACTTGCCGCGCCGAAGACTTGATTGTTTTTTTGGTTAGACCACCCTGTTTCCGGACACCTCAGTGGGTGCCGACTAAGCCGGGTTCGAGCCGGGCAGGGCCGCATGGGCGGCAAGCTCTCCTACCAAGTTTTAACGCAGCTGCATTCAGGGCTCGAACACGAACCTCTGGTTAAGGCTGGACGACCCCTTACCAGTTCAGGTACGCGCTTGGTGGTGAAGACTTGTTGTTTGTATGCTACCTTTCCACGTATGATTGAGATCACAATTGGACCTTTTTGCCCATGTTTGTCTCCTCTAAATATACTAGGGGAAAGTAATATACTAGGGGAAAGTAGGGAATGACCCCCTCTACTATACATGTTGTGCGATTTGCCCCCCTCCACTTTAAACTTAAGCACTAAATCCCCCCACAATTTAAGAAAATGGGCACCCTAAACGATCCGTTAAAAATAGCATGAAATGACCAAAATACCCTTATTTCTTTATTAGCTAATGACCCCCTGTACTATATACGGTGTGCAATTTCCCCCCCTCAAATTTAAATTACAATTTTTGCCCATGACTCTCCTCCTCTGGTCAACCCCGCTACAATTGGTGATTCACTGAGCACAACCACTTCACTGAGCACAACCATTTGTATTTTTCTCCGACCACCGGTGAGTTACAAAAAAAAAAAAGGAACCGCGATTGCCGTTAGGTTTAGCAACTAATTTGCAAATTAAGCTTTTGAAATGCTAAAATTAGAAGATTTGAAATCCTGATTTAAAAATTAGGATTTTGAAACCCTAATTTTTGAATTAGGGTTTCTCTTCTCCTTCTCCAGATTTGTTCCCGCCGCCGGCAGCCCAAGTGTCCTCCTCACCCCACGCCGCCGGCAGACTCGCCCCACCCAACCACGCCGGCGAGCCCCTGGCAAACCCACCCCAGCACGCCGGCAGCCCTTTCTCTCTCTAAATCCCATTTCAAATTTTCAATTCAATTCAATGGATCACCTCGACGGGGAAGGGGAAGGGGAGGGCGGTCGCGGCGACGGGGAAGGGGGAGGTCGGTCTCGGCGACGGGGAAGGGGAAGGCCGGTCGCTGTGACGGGGAAGGGGAAGGGGGAGGCCGGTCGCGGCGACGGGGAAAGGGGAAGGGGAAGGGCGGTCGCTGCGATGGAGAAGGGGAAGGGGGAGGCCGGTCGCGGCGACGGGGAAGGGGCAGGGCGGTCACTGCGACTGGGAAGGGGAAGGGGGAGGGTGGTGCGGCGACAGGGAAGAGGGAGGCAGACGGGGAGATGAAGGGGTGCGGTGGTCGGGGGAGTTGACATAATTGGGTTGGGGGATAGGGGGTTGGGTGCCGGGGGTGGGGGGTGGGGTGGGGTGGTTAGAATTAGGGTTTTTTTCTGATTTTCTTTTCTAAAAGGGCAAAAACGTCATTTACAAAAAAAAATCGTTAGTCAACGCGCGTGTTGACCACGCGCTGTTATATTTAACGGTTTCCGTCTAAAGTGCCCATTTTCTTAAACTGTGGGGGGGTTTAGTGCTTAAGTTTGAAGTGGAGGGGGGCAAATCGCACAACGTGTATAGTAGAGGGGGTCATTCTCTACTTTCCCCAATATACTAATCGTGTACTATTTATTTCTATTTTTTCCTGGTATTATTTATAAACTGTTAATTTGGCATGTTATTTTAAGTTGAGTTGAAGTGTAAAATATACTCTGTTTTAGCTTAATTGTAATGTGTATGAGTTATATTAGATAATTTGGTTCTTTTCGACCGTTGCGGTCATCGTGTATAAGGAGTCACGAGAATGTCGTGAATTAGTAGTGTGATGTTTTGGGAAAACTTGAAAGTTTTTATAGTCTTTAATTATCAATGGCATTCTCTTATTAGCAAATAATAAATAAATAAAATACGTAAACTCAAATGCTTTAGCACTGCTCAAAAAGTTTACCATTATGGATTTGAGGGTTCATCCAAAAATAAATAAACAAAATTTTGGGCAAATCCACCCCTGTAAGGATCACAACACAAAAGAAGGGATTGCCATCACTTAAGCTCCGTTACCTTCTATTGTAAGATCGACCCATAAGTGAAACCATGCCGCTAAAGCGAGGGACTTTAAACAACCACAACATGAGGCTAAACCTATCGAAGGAGGTCCTAAGTATCCCACCCCACCGTCCAGCCAGCCTACCTAATGAGATACCGAACTATCTCAGACACCCCCATTCCCTTAGGGCCCCTCTCTCTCCTGCCCTAGCCCAACCTCAGCCCCCGAGGCTCTATCCTTCACTCCCTCTACTAATAAATACGTGACTATCCCTCTACAATAACCTAGCTAAAGCAAATATATATATATATATATATATATATATATATATATATATATATATATATATATATATATATATATGGAAAAATCAACTGAACTCTTAAGAACCCTTCTAGAGTCCCCCACGACTTGCTACCAAGACCAGACAGACCATCCTCATGCCCCACAAACCAATAAAATCCATTGAAAAAGGCTAAAGCGGGAGGGAGACAATTTCAGACGTGAGTATTGAAAAATGGGTAAATTACACTAAACCCCCTGAGGTTTACACCCGTGTCTCACAAAGGACCCTAATGTTCCAATTTCAACAACTAACACCCCAACTTTGCATTTTCGATCCAATTGGACCCAAAATTGACTTTCCGTTACAAGAGCTGTGGATGTCCGTTACCCATGAGGGGCATTTTCGGTAATCAACAACATTAAAGCATTTGGAGGGAAATGGGGGTTCTTGTTCCCGCCACACTCTCTCCTCTGCACACACACACACACACACACACACACTACCCCACAGTCTCTCTCTCTCTCCCTCTCTCACACACACAAACACACATATACTACCCCACAGTCTCTCTCTCTCCCTCCTTCCCTCTCTCCCTCTCTCACACACACAAACACACATATACTACCCCTGTTAATCTGAAAATGGAAGGGAACGTGTGTTTCTGTGGAAAAAATGCAAAGGTTATGACCTCTTGGACAGATGCAAATCCAGGAAGGAGGTTTCTTGGTTGTGAAAAGTACCGGGTAAATTTGTAGGTTGTATGTTTATGTCTTGTGTGGCATACAGTTTTACAATTTGCATAATAAGGGAATGTTGAATATGCAGGTGAATGGAGGTTGTGGATACTTCATATGGCTTGATCCACCTTCCAATGAAAGGTTAAGGGCTACGATTAGAGGGTTACTCAGAAAAATCAAAAGGCTAGAAAGGCAGGCAATGATTTGGAAGCTCATGTTGCTAGTGACATGGCTGATGGTTGCAGCTGTGTGGTTTAAGAACCTGAAGTTAGAGACTGGGGCAGAGGCACCACTTCCCATTTCCCAGTTAGCAGGAAGTGGAAATGGAATGGAATGAAGTGGAAATGGAATGAAATTTGGCAAAATTTCTGTAGAGCATCTCCCCTGTATTTTTGTATCTGTGCAAATGTAGGGATGTGTTGGAGAGGGTATGTGTAAGTTGAAGTAAAAATGAAATGAAATTTGCATTTGGCAAAATATTTGTGCAATGGCTAAGAAATATGCCCTGTACTTTTGTATCTATGCAATGGCTAACAAGCCAAAACACAACCTGCCTTGCCTTGCCAACATAATGACAAAAAACACAACTTGTACATTCCAACATAAGAATAACAAACCACAAACACAACTTCAAAAATATTTTACTTCATATTAATACCTGCCAAATGTTGTCCAAAGTATTAAATATTAATCCAACAACATTTACAATCCCTGACTTCATCTTCACAACAAAAGTACATAAGTAACACCCCTGACTTCACAATCCCTTAACATTGTCTTAACATTACAAATTTCAACCACACAACCCCCCTATTAACACAAAATGGAAATGATCAAATTTTTCTTCTTCAATCTCTTGACTTATCACTGGCTCTTGTCCTTGCACTTACACCACTTGCACTTTGGCTTGCATTCATCCCTGCTCTAAGTGATGAGGCAGTGACCACATTCCTTCCATTGATCATGTATGATGCATGCCTAACTTGAATATTTCCAATGTTTACCATAACAGGTGGTGGCTGTGGTGCAGCCCTAAACATCCCATATATAGGTCCACTGTGGTTGTCTGATCTCATAGGTAATGGTTGACTTGAACTCATCCTCTGCTCACACAAAAACTAAAAACATGAGATATGGTAAATTGAAAAAAAAAATCACACAACTAAACATTTAAAAAATTAGTACTTACCTGACTCAAATTCTGACTTGAAGTCCCTGCCAAGTTAGGTTGAGTTGAATGCTGCATGTTGACATTTAGTGTAGCAGGTTGCATGTTTACTTGGTGTGATCTATGCTGCAGCTTAAAGAAATGGGACCACTGAGATGGGACCACTAATTTTTCTAAAAAACAGGACAAGTAATGAGGCCACTAATTAAAAAAACAGTATGCCACTAATTAAAAAAACAGTATGTCATAATACCTTTGGTCTAGCTGTCTCACTTTACTGTGCACCCCCTCTTTCTGCCCCCTTTCTTATCTGCAACATTAATAAAGGCACCACTGAGTACACATAGGGACAATAACCCACTAAAAATATGCACAGATAAGTAACTTACAGGTAGCTTCACTCTGCCCTGCCTTGCCCCTATGTTTCCTTGCCTTGTCCCTGCATTTTCCTGCCTTGCTCTTTCATTTATCTGCCTTGCACCTTCACTTCCTTGCCTTGGCTCCTGAGTTGCTCTCACTGTATTCCCAGTACTTACCCCTCCATCATTTAGAACTGAACCTTGACTGCCCTGCCCTTCTGCCTTCTTTCTCTTAGCACATGTTCTTCTGTTGTGCCCAAGGTTTCCACACAATGAACATTTCACGGAGTCAGGCTTGGGATGCAGTTTGAAAGGGTTTTCAGCCACTTTACTAGGCTCATGTACACCTCTTCTTCTTACTAGCTTAGGTCTTCCAGGCTGCACTCTATGGTGGGGAGGAAGAATCTTAGGTAAGGCACTATTATTCCACATTTCTTGACCATCTTGTCCATAAGCTTTCATGTAGATCTCTTTCTTGAAAGCCTCATGGACATAGTTGTCAGGGTCTGTGCCTGCCTGAAACATTGCTGCTACAGCATGTGAACATGGTATCCCAGTCAAATCCCACCTCCTACATGAGCAAGTGTGATGCTCCAAATGCACTACATACTGAGACCCATTTGTCCCTCTGATTTCATATTCCCCATCCCCAGATCCTAGTGCATAGAAATAACCAGCAGCCACCTTAGCCTTCTCAATCTTGCTTTCAACCCTAGGCACATACTGAGACAAGCTTCCAAATCTTTTTAAGGCTTTCTCTCTTTTCTTCCTTAGCCTAGTCATTAGATACACCCTGATCCACTCCAACATACTTAGGATAGGCAGACATCTTGCTTGGACAATTTTACTGTTAAAACTTTCATTCAAGTTATTTGTCACCTGGTCACATTTGGTGTAAGTCTGGAAATAGGACCTACTCCATTGATGTGGTGGCTTATCACTCAACCATTTAAAGGCATCAGTGTTTATGGTGTTCATCTCTGACATATGGTTCTTAAACCTCTGAACATAACTTGCTTTTGAGCAATCCCATAGACAATCTTGAAGAGCCTTGCCCCTAAACTCATCTTTGAAATTCTGGAGAAGGTGCATTGCACAGTACCTATGTTCTGAAGTTGGGACTACATCTTCAAGAGCATTTACTAGCCCTTTTTGCTTGTCAGACATCCATGTCCATCCACTGAAATTAACAATGCCTAAGTCTTGCACAACCAGCTCTATAAACCATTTCCATGATGCTGTGTTTTCTATTTCTACCACAGCATATGCAAATGGATACATTCCATTATCTCCATCAACCCCAACTGCAGTTAACAATTGCCCTGGATATGGTCCCTTGACATGACACCCATCAAGACCAATGAATGGTCTACAACCTTCTAACAGACCCTTTTTAAGACCACCAAAGCATATGTACAACCTCTGAAAAACCCTATCAGGCAAATCTTCATCTATTTTAACCACAATTGTGTTCCCTGGATTGCTTCTCCTCAACTCCTCACAATAATCCTCTACTTTGGCATATTGCTGAGCAACAGATCCCTCCATCATCTTCTTGGCCTTAACCCTAGCTCTGTAGCATTTTGCCCTGCTTAGTTTCACACCAAAATCTCTTTTAACTCTCTCCCTCATTAAATGTATAGGCCATTTTGGATTAGACCTAAAGTCATCAATGTATCTTTGAGCTAACCAAGTTGAGTTAATAATCCAATTTTTATCCTTTTTGCCACATGTGTGCTCAGGACCTAATGTCTTAATCTGAACAGTGTGTTCACTATGCATGTAAGAACCATATATCATCCACTCACAACCCTCAGCTGCACATTTTGCCCTGATTCTATACCTCTCATTCTTTATCATCTTCAAGACTTTCCCCCATTTAGCTGCATGACTGTAAATAGCATCTCTCAACTCTTTGATGCTAGAAAACATCATCCCTACCACAAAAGATGGATCCTCATAATCTGTTCTTTTATTATACTCAGGATACATGGCTGCACTCTCAACCTCACCATCACTATGTATAAAATTGTACTTGATCTCCTATGTATCTGCATATTCAGTTGAAGTACTTTGCCCTTCCACCCTTTTCCCAACATCTTTGTCAACACCAGCCCATTCACTATCATCATCTATGTTCTTGTCAAACATAACATCATCTTCATAACTAGTTGACTCACCTTCATAGTCAGGATCAGACACAATCTCAGTGTCTTCACTAACATCATCACCACCCACATCCCTAACACCACCTTGACCACTGTCAACATTATCCTCTTCACTTTGTTCCTCATCAGTGGCTTCCTCATCCTCACCCTCACTTGCATCATCACTATTCTGTTGACTAGCAGAATGTACACTTAGCACCTCCACAGTATCAGATCCCAAGTCATTATCAACTCCTTTGTTAATATGCTTAACACCATTTGGATGGGTAGTATATATGTCAACAACTCTACTTTTAGGCAAAGACTCAACCATGTAGAGAATGCAGTCATCAACTGCAATGTGTATATATGCCTCTCCTAAGGGCTCCTTGAAATAATACCCTAGAAACCCCTCATACCCTAAAGCCTGACCCATGTCATCAAACCATAACAAAGAGATTCTATCACTTGGGACATAGTAAAAAAAGGTGATACTTCCCCCGACATAACTAGTGGTTTGCTGAGTTTTAAATTCACCACCATAATGTACTCTGAGGGTAAACAATGAAGACCTTGGACCTGAGCATAAAAGAAAAAAATTTGGCAACATTTATTGTCTGCCTAACAGGGGACATTAAACTATAAAATTGACCTCCTAAACTATAACAAACATGTGGTGGTTGACCACCACATGTATCAGGCTATCAAAGTACTATAGAAGTAAAAGTAATGCCATGATCATATATAGACAAAGACCCATTCGTATATCACTGAAAAAGTTGCACTACATAAAGCATGCACTTGCTTATTTTTTAAAATTAACCACAGATAATCACAAATACATACACAATAAGATATTCTAAATAGCAATCACATGACAGAAACAAGACAAAAAAAACCATTCTGTCACGTTTGCACATATGCCATCACAGAAAAGTATTTTTACGTAACAGAAAAAATGCATATTGCCAATTTCATAAATGAATCACAATGAAAAACCTAAAATGTTACTCGATTGCATACTTAAAACTTAAAAAACCTAAATTGTTACTCGATTGCATACTTAAAACTTAAATAACCTAAAATGTTAATCGGTTGCATACTTAAAAACACTGATTTTCACTCGATTGCATACTTAAAAACCCTAAAATGTTGAGCATACAATGGCCGTTTTACATAATCGAACGTACCGTAAAATGGTGGATCATCCTCTGGTCCCCTCATATACTGCAGCACATCATCCATTGAAGATCCAACAAGAAACGCCTTGATCGTCCTCTGGTCCCCACGAAATCAAACCCTAAACTCAATTTTGTGCCCTAGATTGTGATGGTAGTGCGATCAGATTTGATCGTTCAAATTCTGTAGGTGTTTTTCCTTTGTAGCTTAAGTGTTTGTTTAACTTAATTAAGATTTGACAAATTTGCCCCTAAAAAATATCACGTGAGGTGCACATAGCGACGGACATCCATAGCTCTTGTAACGGAAAGTCAATTTTGGGTCCAATTGGATCGAAAATGCAAAGTTGGGGTGTTAGTTGTTGAAATTGGAACCTTAGGGTCCTTTGTGAGACACGGGTGTAAACCTCAGGGGGTTTAGTATAATTTACCCTTGAAAAATTATGTGGTCCCTGTAGGATTAGACTACTGCTACAACATCTTTGACTAGTCAAGGTGAAACTTTGGCGGCTAGCGGTAAACTTTCGGCCACTATTATCAAAATTTCGGCCACCTCTGTTGATTCAGACACCGCCGGTTTGAGACACCAAACCCCAGGTTCTGATGGAATCATGTGTGAAGCACAATTTTTAAATAGTTAAACGGTCTGGCGTTTGGGGAAGTGTGCCTCTTTTGACTTCTTTCAAATGATTTATAAGGAGTTGGGAATACTTATTTTTGCCAAAGCTTTAGGAAATTTTCATTGCTTTTTTAAGTTACAGTTACTCTTACCTGATCTACTCCTACTCCTAATCAAACCAAGAATGCAAAACATTTAATATAGTCGCTTCACCTTCATTGTGTTTGTAGTGATCAACTCATATAAAATGATAACAGATTGAGAGTACGAAGTTTGAATTAGAAATTAATTGGACGCACTTTGGGGACTGTTTGATTAAGTTAAACAGTTGGTTTGATGTTTCTAAGATAAACTTGTTTACCTAAGGTAAAAAAAAAAAAAGGTCTACTCACGTAAAGTAGGTGCTAATAACTTGTATTTGGTGCTGAAGATGACTAACTGAGAATATTTGTGACTTTTATAGCTGAGTTTGCAATCGCTTAGCCTCATGTCGATCTAATCTAAAGCTGCCATGCGTCCAAGCACGTCTGTTTTTTCCTTCTGCTCACTTGAGCATCTTTAATTGATCTAACTTTGCCACGTGTTGAGACTGAATATGACATCATTTTAACATCTTGTCTAAGTTTTCATTCAATGTCTGCCATGTTTTTTTGCAACTCTTCTCGTGATGACACGTTGTACAGTTAAAACTCCATGCCTTGCTCATATATCATTTAGCCATTATTGTCATTGATTTGTTAGTTTAAAAGTAATCACCAGCTTGCTCCAGAACAAATTAGTCTTTCATTAGGCTGATCCCTAACTCCTTTAATAACGTGACATATTAATGCTTTAGGACGAATCAATCTTATAAAGCCGAGTCACTGCAACTTTACTTGCTGCAAACACGAGCCTAGTTTTCTTAGCAAACCCAATTAAAGTCATTTGTCTTTTTGAATCCAAACCCCCTATAAGAGCCTGTTCGAAAATTTATTCTCGAGAGCAAATTTTAGATGAAATTTTAGTCAATTTCAAAATTAGCTTTAAGCTATTTTTAGCGAAATCAACTTTAATCCATTGATGGTGTTTGGGTAAAAGTACCAAAACCAATTTCAACACAACGAAAAGACCAAAATGTTAGCGATTGAGTAAAGAGTGCTTAAGGGCTTTGTAATTATTAGAGATACTCTTGTACTTTACTTGGTTGAACCTAATTATAAAAAAATGATTAATCCATAATTCTCGTTTTCTTGAATTATGGTTTAATAATTTTTTTGGTTTCTTAAAGCTGATTTCATTAGTTTTGAATATTTACCAGGTTTGACCACTTTAAAATTAATTCTAAACGAGCTTTAAATTATCCAACTAAACCAACAAATAACTTTCTGGGTAGTATACACACTGACAACTAGGGCTGTATACGAACCGAGTTTGAGCCGAACATGGGTGTGTTTGAACTCGGTTCGTTTAAATTTCAGCATGTTCGAGCTCGGCTCGAGTTCGTCAAGAGCTAAAATATTTTTGTTTGAACTCGGCTCGAGTTCGTGATGGTGAAACTCGGGCTCGGCTCGTTCAACTCGTTTAACAATACGAGCCGAACTTGAGTTCATTAACTCGGCTCGCATTCGTATTCTTCAATCAAATCCCTAAATTTACTCAAAATCCTCAAATCGTTCAAACAATCAAGCTATTTTCCAATAATAAGTCAAAAACAAGAACGGAGATACAATAAGGGATGCAAAAAAAAAAACTGTAAAACAAATCTAGATCGATCGGCGGTGAATCTTTATGAATCAACTCCCTCTTCAAGCCCTTGGCTTTGCAGCTTTGCTATCCGAAAACATGCCTGAATCAGGCGACGCAGGTTGAATTCGGCGACTCATGTTGAATCCGGCGACGGGCGATGACGGAGGCAAAGACGGATAACGTGATTACCGTCCGTGAAGAGAGAGAGACGGGACGGCTGTGTGCGACAATCTATATGTGTGAGAGATGCAGAGAGGGGGCTGCTGTAGGATCTATGTGTGAGAGTGAGAGTGAGAGGGAGAGAATGAGACGGGGAGGAAGAGACGAGGAAGAGGATGCGGCTGCGACGAGGAAGAGAATGCGGCTGTGAAGAATCTGAAGATAAGAGAGATTTAGGTTTTAGGTTTTAGACTTTTAGTTTATATATGGTTAGTGTTTCATCTTGGGCTTCATAAATTAAACTTAGGGGTTGGGCTCTATTTTTATAAGTGGGCTTGGGGTTTTGGGCTACTTAATTTTAAGGCTTGGCTTCCAGGTTTTAATTTTAATTTATATAATTTATGTAAATATTAATTATTAAATATATTATAATTAATTTATTAATTAGACGAGCTGAGCTATTCACGAACAAGTTTGTGAACATTTTGGAGTGTTCATGTTCGGCTCGTTTAATAAACGAGCCCTAAAAACTTGTTCATGTTCAGTTCGTATATTATACGAACGAACATGAACGAGTTTTTAAGAGAACGAACCACGAGCCGTTCGTGAACGGCTTGGTTCATTTACAGCCCTACTGACAACCAAAAATATACTAAGTGGCTGTTTGAGATTGATTCTAAAAAATAGATTTCAGTTCAAATCTTAAACTGTTTTATAAATCATGTAATCCACTTAAAGTCAAACCAATTTGCGGTTTGATAAAAGGAGTTGTGACCTAGCTTAATACTAAAAAAAAATGTTTGGATAAAAAATACTTAAATCAATTCCTCCATGGCAAAATGATCATGGATGACACTTAATAAATAAATTTTTAGAATCCATTTAGTAAAATAATGTTAACATAACTTTTATTTGTAGCACGATAAAGAAATTATTAAAAAAAACCATTTTCACCCACCTACAAAGGTTGTTTACTTTTCATTTTAAATTATAAGGAGCTAACAATCTCACATTAGTTTTTCCAAATTAGTTATGAAAAATGCTATTTTCACTCTGACATATACTTTTTCACTCTGACATATACTTTTTCATTACATTTTATCGCTGAAGATGTATTTAATTTAATAACAACTGTTAACCTTTTAGCAAGAAATAAGAATGTGGAAACAGCCTCTCCCTTTAACAATAAGCCATTAGTTTTCTTCTAATATAAGCACCCACAGAATGACCAGCACTGCATAGCTTTCTTCTAACATAGGCACTCATAAAATGACTTTTTGAATGTGCAAGTAATACTGCGCGTTTGTCTATGTTGGATGGTTTGCCAAACCATTCTCGGTCAAACCATTTCTTTGAGCAACGAAGTTAACAAGTAAACCTTCCATGTGCCAATGGATGCATGAATGAAACCAGAGGTTCAACCACAACCAGGAAAAAAAAACAATAAATTAGCATCATTAATGATCGTTACTACGTTAATTAATCCTCACTTGCTACCTTGTCAAAAACTATATATGCACTAGTTACTTAACTGAAGGCGTGCACAACTATATATTCTAAAGTAACTAGTCGTGGCACGCGAGTGTTATGTTTATAGGTTGATGTTCAACAATAATAAATGCAAATGAGAGTAAGTAGTTTGGAATATAACTGATTTTAATTTATTTTAGACATTACGATAATGTTGTTACAAAGCTATTTGAGCCGTTACGTTGGCATTAAAATATCTTATTTCTATCAAACTCACCGGTTAAATAAGATGTTACAATTTTAGTTATTACAATCTTAGTTAAGCCGTTCAGTTAGTATACAACCCTCCTAAAAGATGCTACAATTTACTACGGCCAATCTTTGAGTTGATTACTACAACCTTTTTATATTCAGCTTTGACTGCTGTTGTTATGTAGGCATGATCATATACTGACTGGTCTTTGCATTCTCACCACACTCATGGATTTGGTTTTCTCTATCTCCAGACTGATTTTGCTAATTAATACAGCAGAGATTGCGACGTATTCATGAGGATGTTTTGCATCCACACAGTAATGTTGAGTCACAAAGTTTGGTCAGCTAACAAAGGAACTTTAAGGATTATATAAACAAAGGTACGTGAATACACAATATTACTGTAATAAGTATCAATCCAGCAGTTGGGCCATTGACTTCCCAAGATATGGACTTACAACTCACAATTAAGGTGATCAAACTTTAGCATTCTTGATAAAAAAAAAAAAGAGGAAAATAATATTGGGAAGGTAATTATATTTGGATTCCGTGACTTACAATAACAACGTATAATGAACTTTATTATCCCCATTTTTAGTACTTAATAGAATCCATCTCCTCCCTCCCAACACTATCCCGGTATTAGCAGAACACTAAAACTCCTATCGGACACTCTGTAATAAACAAGAAAGATAAAAATAAAATCTAACACTACACACAAAAAAGCCAACAACCGAACGAAATAAACATCTAATAATGCTCTAAACTAAAATAAGAAAGACAACTGCAAACAAAAACTGCAAGAGGCTGTATGATCAAGAGCATAACCGTTTGAAAATTCAGAACAAAAAAAAAAAAACCGTACGTTCAGAGTCTCGCCATTGTCACAAACTCCGCAACCGCTGACGCCGCTAGCAAAAGGGAAATAAAAAGGCAACAACTACCTATTAAGATCGAGTTGAAACCTAAAAGAGGTCAGAAGTATCCCCTAACCCAAAACCCCAACCACCACCACCTACGTGTTGCCGGTGTTGGTATAATATAATCTCTCATACTCGGCCTCTTGAAGTTGTTGTAGGAGAAGTGTCGATATCGATAGGAATAAAGAGAAGCCCGCCAAAATGCTTTTTGTCCGACAAGAATGGAAACGAACAAACCCCTGGAGGTACCTACCCCAAACGCACCCTCCCCGTACATCTATTTGTATCTATTGATATGCAGTCTCCTTAAACCCTAAGCTACCTTTCCTTTTTCCTCTTTCTCCCGAAACAGAGTCACCGATTCTCATCTTTCCCTGGCAGCCAAAGCAGAAACCCTCACCGAATGGTTGAACCCATTAGCCCTTTGATGCTTTCTCTCCTACCTGCTTCCTCACTTGTGCGCACGCAACCCGCGCAGCGCAGTTTCCTTTCTTCGTCCTCCTGGTATTACCGCTGCGTTGGCCTCGACCCATGAACTCGATATCATACCTTTCTCTCTGAACATTAGGACCCATATTCAACGTCAATTTGAAAACAGAAAAAAGAGGATGAAGAGGAGTACTGTATCTGAGAAGCAAAAGAGGAAGAGCAACGAGAACGAAAACGCGAAGATCGGCCGGTTCTTGATCACTGTCAACGTTCTTGGCAGCGCGGGGCCGATAAGGTTCGTGGTGAGTGAGGATGATAGCGTCGCGGCGGTGATTGGGACTGCTCTCAAGTTGTATGCCCGCGAGGGCCGCCTTCCGGTTCTTGGCTCTGATGCCAATAATTTCCTTCTTTATCCGGCCAATGCAGGATCCGACGGTACGAAAGCATACTCATTTACTTGTCACTCCATTCGTTTCGTGATTTATGTAAATATATATGTGAATTTTAAGAATAGTTTTGAGCGGGTCAAAATTGACTTTACTAATTGTTCAGGTTATAGAGTTAGTTTGACTTGTCAAGTAATACTTTTTTGACATGTCTTAATTCCTTGAGCTTTGTTTTCGAAATTTGCAAACAATCAGAAGGGGACGAGCGCTAGGAAATGGAGGTTGTGCTACTGTTTTTTTTTTTAATTTTGTGGTGGGAATTTTATTCGTATGAAGGTTAGAAATCAATTGCTGTGTTTTGAATGATGGGTCACTAATTATTTGGGATTTGGTTGCAGCTCTTGCTTTATCTGAATCAATAGGATTATGTGGAGGAAGGAATTTTGTGCTGTGCAAGAAGCAGAGCAACCCACAGATGACGGAAGCGAGGTCAGAGATGGTTGGTCGTAAGGGGAGCAGCAGCAGCAGCTGGAAGGCATGGCTCAATAAGTCGTTCCATTTGAGGGTATTATCTCATTGAGATGGTATTGTCTCTGGTACTGGAAGGTGTGCGTTTTTCTGGAAGATGTTCTGCTCTAAGCAACAGCTTGGTAAAGGTTTTCAAACTGTTCGTGTATTATTCTCATTGTGGTCAAACTGTCCTGCCTCAAAACCTTTGTTTGGATTCGAAAAGTTTATGTATAAACCATCTTGCTTGAATAAATAGAATCTGGCTTTTGATTTACCTTGTTAGGCCGACCCGTAGCATTCTATTTGTCGATATTTAAAGTTGTGGTCAAGTTTGACTTGTTTAACTCTGCGCAATTCTCAAAGTAGTTCGGTTATAAATATATTTATACTGAGCTGTGTTCAATACATTAACAAGCTTCTAAATGTGGTTAGCATGCTCTTCATTCTCAAATTGGCATTGGCAAGCTTTTTAACAAGCTATCGCGAGTGAGCCAATAGTTTAGTCATCTAAAGCGATTCTTATTCTAGCAGAAAGTTGGCTAATCAACCAACGATCATGAGCACAAACTACGTAGGAGCATATTTGCATATATAAAGTTATGCACGGAAGGTGGGAGATTAAAGAGTTGGCGATCGTCTGAAGAATCAGGATATAATGACTTGCTCCAAGTAGAGGCTCATACTTGAAGGAGTGCGCATGTCTGGATAAATTCCTTTTCAATTACTAGTTGTATATACAACTGCTTGTTTTCTCCTATGTTAGGCATGAGAGCAACGAATGGGAGATATTTTTGATCAAGTTTTGGAGGTCCTAGTGGTACTTGAGCAGTGACTTCTTCGAAACATTTTGAGTGATTGATTTTCCGAGCAATCCTAGTGTAGAAAATAGCGCCAGTAACAATTTCAGGTGCCAGTTTGGAGTGGTTTAGTTCAATTATAGAGCGGGACTTGTCGTGTTCCATCTAAATATATACCAGCATTGCACCAGACTTCTAGAAGTAAATCAATCATGAGGCTTTCTTTTGCTTTTGCCCTCATTCAGCAAAGCAAACTTCAAATATTCAGATGATCCTCTGCGCAAATAACCTCTAAGATTTTAACAAATCATCCATCTATTGGTACTCGTGTATGAGAGGCTATGCAGTTGTCTCCTCCATAAATACTTTGGACTGGCGATTTCATTTTAAATTGATGTATTAGCTGGAAGAGTGCCCAGGGACTTGGGTGAGAGTGTTCCTTGTTCAGGTCATGACTCGTGAGATTACGTAGTTGCAACAGCAGTAGTTGAGCAGAGTTAGTATCTACCAAGGTTGCCGGAGCCGACTGAAGGTCAGTCAAAGGTGCTGTTGACACCTTCGGTACCAATCATTGCAATCTCAGGATTATGTTCAAGTGAAATGAGGAAGTGCCAACGGGTTATTCATTCCATAATTCACAAACGAAAGAAGAAAAAGTACATCATCTTCCCTTTTAAACTGGCATAGAGGGAAAGAGAAGAACAAGTTGATTCATTACTCACACACCTTCTTTTCTTATAAGTCTATCTCCAGAACACCAAAAACAAGCTAAAGGAAAGATAACGCTTGCTTATGTTCATTGGTAAACTATAATGGTGCACTTGCTTTCTCTGAGGACCTACGTCAACGCTTGTGAAAGTCATTGAAGGCTCTTTAGAAGGACGAGAACTAGCTGCTGGTGCACCTGGTACACGGTACACACGAAGGGGCATCTTTGTTGGAAGAAATGGGGCTGGTCACTGGTGCCTCAATATTAAGCACTTGAATTGCTTGCCTTACTGATGGCCGTAGACTCCGGTCAGGGTGAGCACACCACAGTCCAACGATCAACAAACACTACTTGTTTTGCAGCAAAATCCATCCCTTGTCCATGGCTGAAAGAAGGTGTCAGTTTCCATGGAGATCCCAAACCTACTCAACCAACCACATCCAGGATTTGCCGTCCTGCAGGGATGTACCGACCTTCTCTCACTAAGAATTCCTAATGCAACCTCCCCAAATAAACATTACTCTTTACTAGTCTTACTTCTAGCCAAGTATCCTAAAGTTCCAGACAGCCCAGTTGTCTGACAACTCAGCTCACGGTCCATAACTCGAGCAAAGCCAAAATCACCAAGCTTCACATTGAAGCTGGAATCAAGCATGATATTGCTAGACTTGATATCGCGGTGCACCACACATCGCTTCCATTCTTCATGAAGGTAGAGCAAGGGCAGATGGCAGACCTAGAGCTATCTTATATCTTAAAACCCGAACAAGATGACTCTTCTTGCCAAAAAGGTGAGAATTAAGGCTACCATTTGCCTCGAATTCGTAAACAAGTAGGAAGTAAGCTTGAGATTGATCATGGCACCAACCTTAGATTTCGGTGTCTCAGCCGGCCTATGGTACTTACCTCAGTTACATACTTCTTCTTCCCTTGCCTAGACCTCCTGGAGATCTTCACTGCAAACGTTACCAAATTCTCCATCACCCAACTTCCTCTCATTTTACCTAATTCTCCCTCACCAAACTTCCTCTCACCAGAGAAGTTGTTTGTAGCCAAAGCAAGAGCTGCGTAAGAATACCTTCTGGGGTCTTGCTGCTCTTTCAAGAGCGTCATCCACTGATGTTGTTACGAAATCGCTCTAGATAAATATGTATAGAACAAGATAACCAAACAAGATAACACAAGAAAACTGAGAGAACTCAAATCTACTTTGCACAAGTCAGATTTACAACACTACTTTGCACAAGTCAGATTTACAACACTACTTTGCACAAGTCAGATTTATAACACTCCTTCACGTGTATCTCTCACTAGTTTTCTTACTCAAAGAATGACTATTTTCTCTTGACCTTAAACACAATACAAGACATCTTACTTATACTAGAGATAAGCAGGGATCTTCTCTATCCAACCAATGTGGGACAAGATGTCTTATATACTAAGGACCAAGTTGCAACCTTCTTTGAGTAACTGATGTGAGATATAAATACAAGACATATATCAACAATCTCCACCTTGACTTGTATTAACAAACCACTCCATAAGGAAAGTGTAATATGCCTTCAGTACATTCTCCAGGTACTCCACCTTGCATCCTCCTTAAAGGTAGGGATGCACTCCACCTTGAACTCAGCAAGAAAGAAGATGAATCAAGCTCAAGCAATGCTTGAACTTCTCTGTCGTGACTGTCTTCATGAGCATATCAGTTGCGTTGTCATTAGTGTGAACCTTGTGCACTACAATTTGTCTAGAATTAATCAATTCCCGGACCCTATGATAACGTACATCAATATGCTTGGTCCTTGCATGGAAAACCTGATTCTTTGCCAAATCCATTGCACTTTGACTGTCACACTGTAACAAAACACCACGCTGCTTGAAGCCAAGCTCCTCTACCAGTCCCTTCAACCATAATGCCTCCTTAGCTGCCTTTGTCAATGCCATGTACTCTGCCTCCATAGTTGACAATGCTGTAGTAGACTGTAACACTGATTTCCAACATATTGGCCCTCCATAGAATGTAAAAATATATCAAGTCGTGGACCTCCTGGAATCCAAGTCCCCAGCATAATCAGAATCCACAAAGCCCGATACCTCACCTTTTGCTCCATCACGGTCAAACATAATGCCAAAGTTGGTCGAACTTGCTAGGTAACGGAAGATCCACTTCACTGCATCGCAATGCTTCTTTCCTGGATTTCCCATATACCTGCTGACCATACTAACTGCATATAAGATATCAGGTCTGGTACACACCATGGCATACATAAGACAACTAACCGCATTTGCATACAGTACTCGAGACTATACTCAGCATCTTCTTCTGTACTATGACAAAGTTATGAGGATAACTGAAAATGAGCTCCCAAAGGTGTACTAACCGGTTTAGCGTTGAGCATACTAAACATCTTCAGTACTTTTTTAACATAACTTTTCTGAGTTACCCACAACTTTCTTGCCTTTCGATCTCTATGAATTTCCATGCCAAGGATTTTCTTGGCAGAACCAAGATCCTTCATATCAAACTCCCTGCTCAATAATTTCTTCAAGTGCAGAATATGAGACTTACTCTTTGCAGCAATCAGCATATCATCCACATATAATGTAAGCAACAACAGTGAATCATCATCAAGAACTCGATAATACACACAACAATCATACTCACAGCGAGAGTAACCATGAGTTACAATGAATGTGTCAAATCGATTGTATCACTGCTGAGGAGACTGCTTCAAACCATATAAGGACTTTTTCAGCTTGCACACATAGTCCTTTTTCCCAGGCTCAATAAATTCCTCGGGTTGCTGCATGTAGATCCTCTCCTCCAAATCACCATGGAGGAAAGTTGTCTTCACATCAAGCTGCTCTAACTCCATATTCTGCGCTGCTATAATGGACAATATCAATCTGATAGAAGTATGCTTCACTACTGGGGAAAAGATCTCATTATAATCAATTCCCTCTTTTTGAGAATATCCTTTTGCCACCAGTCTTGCCTTGTACTTCTGATCTTCCTCTTTCTTGTAAACCCACTTGCATCCAATGGTTTTCACACCCTTTGAAATTTTAACCAATTCCCAAGTTTGGTTCTTCCGTAGAGATTCCATCTCATCATCCATTGCTATCAACCACGAGTTATCATCCTCTGCCTTGACGGCCTCGTTGTAACTGGTAGGATTTGCACTTCCCACAATTAGTGCAAACCAGACCAAGTCCTTAAAACCATACCTTTGAGTTGGTTTCTTAGTACGTGGCTCTCTATCTCTGACTAGATTTCAAGAATCACTAGGATGCTCCTCTGAATCTTTTAAAGACTGCTCATCAGTAGATCCATCTGTAGACTCGTCAGCTGATCTTGTCCTCTATTGATGCAACTTTATCTCCACTGTGTGATCCTGCCTCTCGTTAAAAGTTGCATTCGTATTCAACATATGTGCTTCATTGAATACCACATCTCTACTAATCACATTTTTCTTGGCCACTGGATCCCATAACCTGTATCCTTTTACCCCTTCCTCATACCCAATGAATATACATTCTTTTGACTTAGGATCAAATTTGGATCGTTCTTCATTCTGAAGGTGAACATATGCAGGACAACAAAAAATTCTCATTTCTAAAAAATTAACTTGTTTACCAGACCATACCTCCTCGGAAACTCGGTGATTAATGGCAGATGATGGAGAACGATTGATCAAATAACAAGCTGTGTTAACAGCTTCAGCCCAGAAACCCTTAGGCAAATTTGCATTCAACCTCATGCATCTAGCTCGCTCCAACAAGGTTCTATTCATCCTTTCGGCAACCCCATTCTGCTCTGTAGTCCTCTTCACTGAAAAGTGTCTGATGATACCCTTATCCTTGCAAAACTGCAGAAATTCTTCATCTTTGTATTCCATGCCATTATCTGATCTGAAGTACTTAAGCTTCTTACCCGTCTGATTTTCAACTCTAGCCTTCCACTGCTTAAACACGTTGAAAACTTCACACTTATGCTTCATAAAGTACACCCATACCTTTATTGAGAAATCATCTATAAATGTAACAAAGTAACGAGCTCCCCCATTTGAGATATGCTTGATTGGTCCCCAAACATCCGAATGTACATAGTCGAGAATCCCTTTACTAGTATGAGAAGCAGTTTTAAAACTAACTCGTTTCTGCTTCCCAAAAACACAAAATTTGCAAAAGTCCAGCTTGCATGATTTCACTCCCTGCAGCAACTTGCGTTTGTGAAGTTCCAGCATACCTCTCTCGCTCAAGTGTCCCAGCCGTTTATGCCATAACTCAGAGTTATCATTGCTAGAACCTGCATGAGTTGATACTGAAGCTCCACCTATAATTGTGTTCCCTATCAGTTTATACAAATTTTCAGTTTTCTGACCTTTCATTATCACCATGGCACCTTTGCTGACTTTCATGATTCCACCTTTTATAGATATACTGCAATCTATGGAATAGAGTGTGCCCAAGGAAATCAAATTCTTCTTTAAGTCAGGTATGTACCTTACATCACCCAGGGTTCTCACAATCCTATCAAACATTTTAATTTTAATTTTAATGGTACCTATCCCCATGACTTTACAAACAACGTCATTACCTATTAACACGGTACCACCGTTACATGGAGTAAGACAATCAAACCATTCCTTATGTGTGCACATATGAAACGAACATGCAGAGTCAAGAAACCATTCTGTAGAAAAACTGTTGTCTCTAACTGATAAGAGATTACCTTCTTGCTGCTCAACCGAGGAAACCAAGTAGAGATCACCATCGCTGCTTTTGTCATCTTCTTCAGCAACATTAACATTGTTCACATGTTTCTTTCCATTCTTCTTCTCCTTCCTTTCTGGACACTTCCTTGCAATGTGACCAATCTCTTTACAATATCAGCATTCAATACTAGACTTGTCCTGCTTTCCACGAGACTTAGACCTATCTTTTGCATGTCCTGGATTTCTGCTTCTAGATCGACCTCTGCCTCTTCCGTGACCATTCTTATTTTCAGACCTTACCAGGACCTTCGCCTTAACTGCTTGAACTCGTCCTATTAACTCTGCTCGAGTCTATAAGAGCAGACATAACATCATCAACAAACAATGTCTCCTTCCCAATAAGCAACGTAGTCTTCAAGGTCTCATATGATTTTGGAAGCGAAGATAACAACAAAATTGCCTGATCTTCCTCCTCGAGTTTAACATCTATACTTGACAGTTGGGACACCAACCAGTTAAATTCTGATATATGGTCACCCAAATCTGAACCTTCATCCATCCGTAACTGGTACAGATCTTTCTTCAGATATAACCGATTCGACAAAGATTTTGACATATATATCTTCTCCAATTTCTGCCACAGAGCTGTTGGAGAAGTCTCTGTCAAAACCTGGTACTTAATCTTCAGGGCTAGATTCAACCGTATCGTAGATACAGCCTTAGCCTGTAATTCCTCCCAATTGTCCTGATCCATCGACTCAGGCTTATTCCCCTGCAAAGGTTTGAGCAATCCTTGCTGCACAAGGATATCCTTCACCGTGCTCTGCCATATGCCAAAATTCATCTTCTCATCGAATTGTTCACAGGCGTACTTCATGGTCGTGTTGTTCAACATATTTATCCTCTCAAATAGATTTCAATTTTGCTCAAAAAAATAAACTTGGAATGCTCTTGATGCCACTTGTTACGAAATCGCTCTAGATAAATATGTATAGAACAAGATAACAAAACAAGAGAACACAAGAAAACTGAGAGAACTACTTTGCACAAGTCAGATTTACAACACTCCCTCACATGTATTTCTCACTAGTTTTCCTACTCAAAGAATGACTCTTTTCTCTTGACCTTAAACACAATACGAGACATGTTACTTATACTAGAGATAAGCAGGGATCTTCTCTATCCAACCAATATGGGACAAGATGTCTTATATACTAAGGATTAAGTTGTAACCTTCTTTGAGATGTGGGATACAAATACAAGACATATATCAACAGATGTTGAGTTGCCTGTCTCTGCCTTCCTCATTGCGATCCATTTCCTCCTCCGCCTCCACAATATTACAGATACTACTAGGCTTCCTGTTATCAATCCAGTCAGTGGCACTGTTAAACCTACTACCAATCTGACTCTTTTTGCATCCTTTCCACCTGTCTCTCTGATAGCTAAACTTGATCTGAACTCCCATGAATGAAGTATATGCCGCTCCACGTTCTGACCTATAGCAGCTGAAAATCCAATTGTGACATTCTCAGGTAAAAACTCCTTGAGGTCAACTAGATACGAAATAGTAGAAATCCTTAATTCTGTGTTTGATTTGTAGTTCCAGAACACGGCCACATTCTTAGTAGTAGCATTATGGGTAATCCAAGCATCAGCAGTATCTCCACTGTGCAAACTAGCATTCCAGGCGGTGTGATTAGCTGAAGATATCGAGTTCTTGTTGATAACGACATGCCTGAGTGGAGGATTTCACTCGCCACTAGGGATTTGCAAAAGAGTCAAACTCAACTAGAATTATTTGGTTCTCGATTGAATCACTATTACTTGTGTTAAACAGGCCTAAAAAGCCACCCGTTGAGTTGGATGGCATACGAAAGCCTACCGGAGCAACAAAGAAAGCAAGTCCGTGCCCATAGGTGGAAGCATTTAGGGTGTCAATTGTGAAAGAAAATAAGTGCTGAAATCAGAGAGCTCTCGAGAGCGGTTCTCCCATAGCGGCACCCTCTCTGCATAAAAGGCTTGACCAACAAGGGAGAGATAATCGACTACATTGAATTCTATAGCTCCAATAGAAGGCATTGCATCTCCTTCGTAGAATATGATTTGTTGTCGAGGGATCAAAATATGATAGTTGGAAATAAACTGAACTAGCCACGGGGAAAAAAATGAATAAGAAAATGGAATGGAAGGTACTAAGGTTAAGTTTTGGATGTGCAAATGAGTTGTGTAAGTCGCCTAAAGAGGCTCCAACCATGATTACCATTTGAGAGAGAGATGACAGGCGACATAGCTCTAACATGTCGATATTAATACCTGACGATTCTAGTATCAGCAAAATCTTGATGGTTGAGCATAAACTACTGACCTTATCTTAAAATATAGGGGAAAACCTTCAGGGAAGCATACCTATGACAATGTAAGAACGAGTTAGCTTGCAAATCCATGCCTGCACCACACAATGTCAAATGTTGATTCAGCATGATTGATAATTGACAGGGTATATTCCCTTTCATAAACATTGGCGCGATTTACCCTTCAAAGTTAAAGCATTTTGAAAGATAGATTTGACCTTTAGAAGTCCATTGAGAAACAAAGCCGACCAATAAATGTACATATGTGATTTTAACAATAATACAGCGATACACACACAAGTACCTGCATGTGCTTTAATCCAATTATTTTTCACTGCTAATTTGGTGTTATTTCAAACAAAAAAAAAAGATTTAAAAATGCATTACCATGTATCACGACCAGTTGCAACCTCAACTTGTTAAGCTAAAGTTGGGTGGAGAGACATTTGCCCACTGTTAGGATTGGATTGACTTAAGACCTGCTAGCTGAACGAAGGAATAGTTGTCATGAATCGCCCCAAAGTTCCTGGCTGATTTCAAGGTATTCTAGACAACACAAGCTGCACCTCAAAAGCGATAATATACAAGATATTATCAATGAGCTGAGGTCTCATGTACGGTCATCAATAAGAAAGATCATGCCATTAAAGCATACTGATTTTCATGCTAAGCAACCAAACTGCACTCTTTTGTTCTTCTACTGCGAATTAATGATATTGCAATGCTCATGCATATTGGAGCATATTACTTGAATTTGTTTAATGACCAACATCAGTGCTTGTGCTTGTTGAAGGCAAAGAGAGAGCATAAATTGAAGATGTCAGACCATTACAATTGCCCTAACGCCACGTACAAATATAGAACTGCATACATAAATAAACTATACATAATTCCATCAGTGAGCATACAAAAGATCAGCACAAAGAGCACAGAGGACCAGATTCTCTAGTGATGACAAGACTGAAAGCTAATGCTTTAATGCTACACTTGATTTGTTCAACGACCAATATCGATGCTTGTGCAAGTCATTGTAGGCTCCCCTGAACTTATTGCTGGCGTACTTGGTGAATGATACATGGGAACAGGCATCTTTGTGGGAAGATTTGGCATTGCTGCTTCAAAATTGAGCACCTGAATTGCTTGTCTTATAGATGGCCGTAGACTTCTGTCAGGGTGAGCACACCACAACCCCACCATCATCAAACACTCTACTTGTTTCGCGTCGAATTCCATATTGAATTTTACATCCAGAGCAGAAAGAATGTTTCCCTTTCCGTGGAGATCCCACACCCACTCTACCAACCCCATTTTATATTCTCCATCCTGCAATGGATCTAGCGACTTTCGCCCACTTACAATTTCTAAAGCAACTACCCCAAAGCTATAAACATCAGACTCTTTACTAGCTCTACCGGTGGTTACATATTCCGGAGCCAAGTATCCTAAAGTTCCAGCCAATCCGGTTGTCTGGGGTCCCAACTCATGGTCCATAAGACGAGCTAAGCCGAAATCGCCAAGCTTTACATTAAAGCTTGAGTCCAGCATAATATTGCTCGATTTGATATCTCTGTGCACCACACATTGCTCCCACTCTTCGTGAAGATAGAGCAAAGCAGATGCCAATCCAAGAGCTATCTTGTACCTTACAGGCCAAACAAGAGGACCTTTTTTGCCAAAGAGATGAGAATCGAGGCTACCATTCGGCATATATTCGTAGACAAGAAGGAATTCGGTTTGATCATGGCACCAACCTATGAGTTGCACCAAATTCCGGTGTCTCAACCGGCTTATGATCTTGACCTCGGTTATGTATTCCTTCTTTCCTTGCCTAGACCCCCTTGAGATCTTCTTCACGGCAACTGCTATGCCTAGATTGATGAGGTATCCCCTGTAAACAGCACCAAATCCTCCCTCGCCCAACTTTCTCTCATCCGAGAAGTTGTTAGTAGCCGCACTGAGATCTCTGTAAGAGAATCTTTTGGGTCCTGCACCTCTTTCAAGATCATCATTGATCGATGTCAAGTTGACTGTCTCGGACGTCTGCCTTGTCCTCAGCCGTCTCCGTCTCCGTAGAACTACAAGTGCTATGACGCCCCCTACTGCCAATACACCCACTGAAACTGTTATAGCCACAAGAAAGCTGACCTTTTTTGCATTCTTTCCACTCGTCTCTTTGATATCTAAACTTGATGTGAACTCCCACGATTGAAGCGAATGGCGCTCCATATTCTGACCTGTAGCAGCTGAAAATCCTACTGTAACCCACTCAGGGAGAACCTCCATGAGGTCAACCTGATAAGAAAGACTAGAATTTTCAAGAAACTGCACATTTGATTGGTAGGTCCAGTGTACACTCAGATTCTTAGTAGTAGCATTATAAGTAACCCAAGCATCAGCGGTATCTCCACTGTGAAAACTAGCATTCCAAGTGGTGTAATTAGCTGAAGAAATTGAGTTCTTGTTGATACCAACATGCCCGAATGGAGGATCCCATTCAGGGTTTGGAAAAGAGTCAAACTCAATATGAATGATCTGGTTTCGAACCGAGTCGCTATTGGTTGTGTTGAACAGGCCCAGGAAGCCACCTGCTGAGTTGGGTGGGATCTGAAAACCGACGGGAGCGAGAAAGAAAGCGAGCCCGTGCCCGTAGTGGGAAGCACCTTTCGTGTCGATGACAAAGGAGAAATGGGTTGTGAAATCAGAGAGCTTCCCAGAGGCTGAGTCCCACAGCCGCACCCGTTCGGCGTAGATGGCTTGACCAACCCGACATAAATAGTTGACATTGTTGAATTCTATCGCTCCAACAAAAGGCCTTGCATCTCCTTCATAGAGTATGCTGGTGCCCTCCGGAGCAAATCGAGGGATTTGGAAGTAAAGAGAATCAGCAAAGGGGAGAAGACAGGCGACGAAACAGGAGAAGAAGATGGTTAGATTAGCAATTGGACATGCAAATATACTTGGTGAGCTGTTGAAAGAGGCAGCCATAATTATCAGCACCGGGAGTGAGAGAGGAAGAAGATGCAGGGGCAATAAATATTACCACGAGCCTATAGGTACCCATAGACCTGGCAATTTTCTACCCGTACCCGCGGGTTGACCCTTACCAGGTAAAAACCCCGGGTACGGGTACACATGTGTTATTCGTGAAAATTAGACTTGTACCCGAATCGGACCGTATTTTTCGGGTTGGTCCGGGACGGGTACGGGTAACCCGGGTTTACCCGGATTTTTGAACTATATATGCCCTCTTTGTGCCCTAATCCCTAACCCTCTCTCATTTCTCCTCCGATCTCTCTTCATATTCCCACTTCTCTGTCGCCCCCCCAGCCCCATCTCTTTCTCTGCGCCACCACCCCATCCTTCTCCACCGCAACCGCCTCTTTCTCTCTATCCCTTTTCTCACTACAAGAAATAAGGCTTTTAGCGTCGGGCAAATCCGTCGCTAAAAGCTTATATTCCGTCGCTAAACGTTTTAGCGACGGAATACCCGTCGCTAAAAATCCCTCGTATAAAAGGCCGTTACTAAAAGTTTTGCGACGGAATTATAAAATCCGTCTTCTAATATAGAACGTTTGGCGACGGATTGATTTCTAAATTAGCGACGGAATATCCGTCGCTAATTCTGTTTACGTATTTTAATTTATTTTCTTTTTTAAGGAAATTAGCGACGGATAAAAATGTTAGCTACGGAATTAATCCGTCGCTAAAAGTCATTTTTTAAACTTTTTTTTTATTTTTTAATTCCTAAACCTGTAATAAAAAACTCAAACCAATTGGGTCTCATCCTCCGTCAACAATCTCAATATCTCAAACGCACGATTAACAATCTAAAATCATCAATTAACAACCTAAAATCATCGATCAATAATCACAATTATCAAATGCACAATTAACAACCTAAAATTATCAAACAAATAGTCAATGTTCAAATAACACAAAATTGTTCAAAATTTACATATCCGATGCGATTAATTTAAAATATTGTCTAATTACTGCTCAGAGTTCAACATTGGGGGAAAACAGATTTTTCACAAGTGCTATGATCAAACATCAGCACTTGAAAACGTATTTGCCCCATGTGTTCAAAGATTACAAAGTCTCCTAGATGGAGGTCATGCTGCTGCACGAATTCGTTCCAACCCTCTTCGAAGCAAAATTCCTCTTGGCCAACCTTCTTCTTCAATTTAACAGGCCATGACCCCTTGCGGCTGGTTAAAGTTGCTTCAAATCTCAATGTGGTAAGCAATCTGCAAAATGCTACCGGTATGGCCTAACATATTCATAATACAATAAGACAGATAAGTTTTTAACCAACGATAAAACTTTTAACACGCACGAAAACACAGAGAAAGCAGGATGTCATATAAGTTCTGCATGAAAACCAGGCATCATGACCTTGAAGAAGTGCCTGCCGACTGAAACATCCCTGTTCACCGAAGCATAAGCCATTTAACCTACTTTAACATGAAAAACCAATCGGACATTATTTAATTGATGAGCATCAATTTTATAGCTGAATTAAATCTATTACTGCAAAGTCTCCTAGATAGCTATTGCATTACTGCAAAATGGGAAATGTAATATAAGAGAATGCATAGTTCAAATTCTACTCTTTCCTTTTCTGTAGCTTACATGGTAGCTTACATGGTGGGGGACTACATGAGCATTGACACTACAAGAAAACAGACTTTTAGCGACGGGTAAATCCGTCGCTAAAAGCCCAAAATCCGTCGCTAAAGGAATTAGCGACGGATTCACCGTCGCTAAAAATCCCTCGTATAAAAGCCCGTCACTAAAAGTTTAGCGACGGAATTTTTAAATCCGTCGCTAAATATGTGATTTTTACCGACGGATTTATTTTTCATTAGCGACGGAATGTCCGTCGCTAATTTTATTTTTAAAATTTTAATTTATTTTCTTTTTCGTCCAATTAGCGACGGATTAAATATTTAGCGACGGAATATTCCGTCGCTAAATAGCTTATTTAGCGACAGAATATTTCGTCGCTAAATATTTAATTGAAAGGAATATTTTAGCGACGGAATAAATCCGTCGCCAAAAGTCATTATTTTTTTTAAAATTTTTTTTTTATTTTTCAATTACCTAAACCTGTACAGAAATACAATTCTCAACAACAACGCGCAATAAGCGAAATACAGAAAAAAAATATATAATCAATTAGAAAAAATATTTATTATAAAAGAAACTAATACATGTACAAGCCGGCAACCGGAGATAGCCGGTTAGGAGAGGGGAGAAGAGTACAACCCGGGCGCGGGGGGGGGGGGGGGAAGCTAGGAACGGGCACGGGAAGGGGCTCATCAGGGGTTCCCGAGTCCCGGATCTGGATCCTGCTGAACCGGGGCCGGGGCGGCTGGTCCAGCAGTGCCCTGCTCCCTCATCATCCGGCACACCACTGTAGCAATGCGCTCGATATCCTCCTCGTGCAAATGAGGCCGAGGAGCCGGTGTCTGTGGAGGGGCAGCAGGGGGTGAGGACGCTCCTATCACGGCACGAGGAGTCGTGCTAGGCAGGCCGCGTATGCGGCCTTTCGGCCGATTCACGACCTCCGGCGTATCTAGCCATCGCTTCAACCCCCCAGTACTCGCAGCCGTACTAGTGGACGCTGATGGCTGTCCGGACTGCTGCTCGGACCCCCTTAGCTGTTCATACGAGGCCTGCAAAAATAGTGGTTTAACGATATGTTATGGCATTAATTAACGAAACAGACATCGAGGATAGAAAGAAACAGATTAACTTAAATAAATTGACTCACATCGATCCGCCGGGCAATATCTGAAATATAGTCGCCCGCCTGGTGCGTCTCGTCCTTGTCCTTCTTCCGCACGTGCGTCTGAGTATAGGTCAGAGCTATGACCTCATCCTCCTCTAGATCCGGGTGCTCGACCGCGTTCATATGTCGGACGATGTCGTGTGGCACCGACCCCCCCGTGTGCGTCGGATCTCTGTTCTGTCTGTTCTGAGCCCCGCTCTTACTCTTGGCGTCCCAACCTGGATCCGCAGCCCACCGATCTATCATCTCCCCCCATACACGGTGAGATATCCAATGTGGGGGATATTTCGTCATGTCCGTCATCGGGGCACCCGCGGGCAGCGCCCTCTTCGCCCGGTCCCGTGCATCGTGGAGCCATCGGCGGTAATTCTTGCCGATGTAATTAAAGAAAGCCTGCTGCCCCAGTCCCTGCTGCTCAGGCGTATCAAACGTGAACCCCTCCTGTAATGCATTCAATAACACAAATTAACAACATAAAACAAACTGTAATTTAACATTTACTAACGCTGAAAAAAATACTTCACCGTACCAGCCACTCCTCCCATAGGGCCTCCCTCGCAGCGGCATCCCATTCCTTCCAGTACAGGCGTGGCTCGAAGAATCGGCCCTTCACAAGAACGCCGATCTTCGTCCTCGCCATATTCTCCAGGATCCTGCCAAATAAGTAATTAAATTAATTAATACAGTTCAAATATAAATTAACATCCAAAATTTTTAGGCATAAGGCATGAGGTGATATTTTTAGTACTTACAGGCCCTCCTGCGTGAGCGTAACGCTCTGTTTACGCTGGGGGTCGATGCGTACCCCGCGTGTCGGACCACGGCCTCGTCGAGATCCTACAAAACACAGACATTAATACAGTTCAAATATAAGGCTAGCGAAAATGTAGGAAACACCGTTATCAACTATACCTGAGGTAGAACCCACGGAAGATGGAGACGGCTGGGGCGACGGCGATGGCTGGGGCGACGGCGATGGCTGGGGCGACGGTGATGGCGACAGCTGGGGCTGGGCCCCCGATGGCTGTCCGCGATCACTCTGTGCCCCGTCATCAGTAGGCAATGCCGAGGTGGGACTAATCGGGGAGGAAGCAGCTCGGCGTCCAGCCCGGCCACGAATAGCCCGTATCCTATCCATATCTGACTTCATATAGATTATATACAAAGACATTAACACGTGAAAAACAATAATTTAGGC
This sequence comes from Escallonia rubra, assembly GCA_033065855.1. Classification (NCBI taxonomy): domain Eukaryota; kingdom Viridiplantae; phylum Streptophyta; class Magnoliopsida; order Escalloniales; family Escalloniaceae; genus Escallonia; species Escallonia rubra. The sequence continues at coordinate 257,701 of JAVXUO010001034.1, read as the reverse complement.
ATAAATCATCATCGGCACTATATATATATATATGAACGAATGTGCAAAAACACATCAATAAACACCAAGTTCTAAAATGTTACTACATTTTTCCCGTGATGTTACAACATTACAAGTCAATCATTTTCAGTTTGCGAATCATCTTCATCACTATCCTCGTCGCCCTCTTCTTCGTGGGACTCGTCGTCCTCTTCATCTTCTAATTCATCCTCTTCATCAGTAGACTCGGTCACATCATCTCCAACACTTTCAACATCTTCCGCGTCATCATATACGACTTCTTCTCCCACAAGAAGTGTTGTTGGAAGAGGAAGATCGTCCTCCTCGTTGTTGACCTCAACAGGGAACAAGACACGTGGTTGGTCGGCTTGAAAGGAGTCTAGCTCACTGTCATATGTCACGGGCAATTTCTTGGACTTGATAGTTGTATACCAATGAGATTTGGGATTGGCGACGTCCTCCGCGTAAAAGACTTGTACAGCTTGACTAGCAAACACAAATGGCTCGTCTGATGCAAGTCTTGACTTGACATTGACATCTACAATCCCTTGAGAGCTAACACGGATTCCTCTGCTGCATGTGACATCGAACCACGTACACTTGAACATTACCAGGCGGTTTTGGGAACCCAGATATGTTAGCTCAACAATCTCATCTAACTCTCCGTAAAAATCCATGCAATTCTTGGCATAACAGTCGCCGTTGACCAAGACTCCACTGTTTTGGGTTTGTTTTGTTCGGTCATCATCTTTTACGTTAAACCTAAACCCGTTGATGATATAACCTCCGTAACAGGATGTTTGTTTGTTAGGGCCTTCGGCTAGTAATTTCAAGCAGGAGGCCACTGGTCTATCCATTGACTGAACCTATTGTAAATGACGGTAAACATTAGGGATAAATCAGTATACTAATTGGCCACAGAACTGTATATAACACATAATATAATTTCGTTAAATAATCTTACACGATTTTTGAACCACTGTACAAATTGTGACTTCCGGTGAGATTCAAGTCCAGCGGGATCAGTGATTAAAGATTCCGCATCGAACTCACTGCAAACCAATATGCATCTAACTCGCTTAACACACTTTCAATTATGTACATCAATGTAAGTGAATTAAGACTTTAACTTACTCAACGAATGCCGAAACTTCATCGCAATTTAGAAGGGCATATATTGTTGCAGCATTGTACTCTTCATCTGTTAGCCATCGAGTATACGTTCGGCCGAACGGACTACCTGACTGCTTGAATATTGACAATTGCCCTTCCAAATTTGTGCTTGCTCCGGGATCATTTCGGCCTAGTTGATTTAACCTTGTACCAACATCCGAACCGAAATATTGACTACAAAAGTTTACAAGTTCTTCCATTACGTAAGCCTCCGCAATTGAGCCCTCAACCCGAGCCTTATTACGGACTTTTTTCTTTAAATGGAACATGAACCTAGAAGTTTAGGGAATCGAGTTAGGTGGAATATCAATAATAACAGATGTCGCATTAAGTGTAAACGAACAACTGTAACAACTCATTAGCATGCCCAACATCCATAATCATATCTCGAAAATCATATCGTGCCTCCTCCCTAACTTCAGTTTGACTAGCCAGGTTGGACGACAATACTATCGTTTCCCCGTGCTGCGTCCACCTTGTGTATCCACCCATAAAACCGTACCGACGAAGATGCCATTTTACTTCAATTCTTTTTCTCCAGTGCAACAACTCACATCTACCGCACGGGCACCTTATCTTATCAAGGTCAACATGTGCAGGATGCGCATAAGCGAAGTCGAGAAATTCGTCAACGCGACACTCAAAATCTTCAGCACTCTTCCTTTTCATCCAACTTCGATCGACTGACATGACGACTGAATTATCGTACTGTATACCACCTTCAATAATGACCAGTGATTAAGCATTGCTGATGTAAATATCAATGCATGAATGTTACAACACGTGTACATATTTCCCCTCCACTCTTGAACAGGTAGTGGTCCTATCCCATTCAGAAAAGCACATGTTTATAAAACAGTGAATAACTCATGCTTAGTCCGATGTCTGTGGAAAATTCGGCAGCACCTCCCCGCATTTCTCCAAGTACACCACATCAATTAGGTGTTCTAACATTCATCTAACCTTGCTCAGGAAGGTTTGACGGATGTTAGAACACCAGATCTGTATGCACCCGGAGAAACACACGAGAACGTGTACCAAATATCCACGACATAGAACATAAAGCATGAGTCAAAATACTGTTTTATAAACAATTAGCTTTTCCAAACTGTCCAAACTGGACATCCAAAGGCTCATTACAAGGCATTACTTTGTAATGAGTACCTTTGAACGGGAACTAAGGGTTTTTATGCATGCATGTGTTCAGAAATTGATAAGATATGCAAGAATCTTTCCGAAATATCAAAACTGCAGAATGATCGTTGCATATGTTATCAATTCCACATTAAATAGAACTCGTTGGCAACGAGTTGAACCATCTCGTTGCCAATGGACTTCTCAAAACAACAATTAATATAAAGAAGGCAGGGTTTGTAAAGAACGAGTAATTGAACCATCTCTGGGCAACATGGAGTAATTATGGGATGTACAAGGGCTAATTAGGGCTAATTAGGCTTAATTGGGTTATGTTAGGGCTAATTAATGTTAATGAGGGCTAGTTTCGGATAATTATAGCTAATTAGGGTTGATTATGACTAATTAGGGTTTAATTGTGCCGAGTAGTGATGATTAGTCCTAATTAGGGCTAATTAGCCTTAATTGGGTTATGTTAGGGCTAATTAATGTTAATGAGGGCTAGTTTCGGATAATTATAGCTAATTAGGGTTGATTATGACTAATTAGGGTTTAATTGTGCCGAGTAGTGATGATTAGTCCTAATTAGGGCTAATTAGGCTTAATTGGGTTATGTTAGGGCTAATTAATGTTAATGAGGGATAGTTTCGGATGATTATAGCTGACTAGGGTTGATTAGGACTAATTAGAGTTATGTAGTCCTAATTAGGGTTTAATTGTGCCGAGTAGTGATGATTAGTCCAAATTAGGGCTAATTAGGCTTAATTGGGTTATGTTAGGGCTAATTAATGTTAATGAGGGCTAGTTTCGGATAATTATAGCTAATTAGGGTTGATTATGACTAATTAGGGTTTAATTGTGCCGATTAGTGATGATTAGTCCTAATTAGGGCTAATTAGGCTTAATTGGGTTATGTTAGGGCTAATTAATGTTAATGAGGGATAGTTTCGGATGATTATAGCTGACTAGGGTTGATTAGGACTAATTAGAGTTATGTAGTCCTAATTAGGGTTTAATTGTGCCGAGTAGTGATGATTAGTCCTAATTAGGGCTAATTAGGCTTAATTGGGTTATGTTAGGGCTAATTAATGTTAATGAGGGCTAGTTTCGGATAATTATAGCTAATTAGGGTTGATTATGACTAATTAGGGTTTAATTGTGCCGAGTAGTGATGATTAGTCCTAATTAGGGCTAATTAGGCTTAATTGGGTTATGTTAGGGCTAATTAATGTTAATGAGGGATAGTTTCGGATGATTATAGCTGACTAGGGTTGATTAGGACTAATTAGAGTTATGTAGTCCTAATTAGGGTTTAATTGTGCCGAGTAGTGTTGATTAGTCCTAACTAGCGCTAATTAGGCGTAATTGGGTTATGTTAGTGCAAATTATGACTAATTAGGCTAACAACAATCAATATGCGCATAATTGGGTTCATTTGGGCTAATTTGAGGTAATTACAGCTAATTTGAATTTTATCAGGTTCTTAGGGTTAATTAAAACTAATTAGGCTCGTTAGAGCTAATTAGGGTTAATTGATTTACTAAAATATTATTAATCAGGACTAATTAGGGCTAATTATAGCCAGCGCTGGAGCCACGATTAGATTCCAGGGGGTGCATGCTAAAAATGTCGCATTAACCTAACTAACCTAAATTTAATGCACATTCAACAACCTCAATTCCGACACCTCATATAGGGTGTCGATATGGTGTCCGATACGTTTCTGACACCTCCGGACACGTGTCAGACACATACCGACACGTGTCTGACACATACCGACACGTGTCCGACGCCTTTGGACACGTGTCCGACGCCTCCGGACACGTGTCCGACGCCTTTGGACACGTGTCCGACGCCTCCGGACACGTGTCCGACGCCTCCGGACACGTGTCCGATGCCCAGCGACACGCACCTCCGGACACATCGGCATACGTTAATTTGTTTTCTAAATGTCGGACACCGTCGATCAGACGTGGTGTCCGTGTCTGCGCTAACTAACAGGTATCTCAATCCAATTGGGTCCCATCCTCCGTCAACAATCTCAATTCTCAATTCTCAAATGCTCAATGCAATAAAAATTAACAAAAATCACACATTCAATCCAATTGGGTCCCATCCTCCGTCAATAATCTCAATATCTCAAATGCTCAATGCACAATTAACAATCTAAAATCATTAATTAACAACCTAAAATCATCAATTCATAATCGCAATTACTTCAAATACACAGCTAATAACCTAAAATCATCGATCAATAATCACAATTCTAAAACGCACAATTAACAACCTAAAATTATCAAACAAATGATCAATGTTCAAATGGGAAAAAAATGTTCAAAATTCACATATCCGATGCGCTTGAATTATTTCAATTTAGGGTTCGATTGTATTAGGGCATTCAATTTAGGGTTCAATTAGTTTCATTTAGGGTTCGGTTCGATTAGGGCATTCAATTTAGGGTTCAATTACTTCAATTTAGGGTTCAATTAGGAGGTTCTATTGATTCAATTTATGGTTCAGTTGATTTGAGGCATTCAATTTAGGGTTCAATTAGTTCGATTTAGGGTTCGGTTGGATTAGGGCATTCAATTTGGGGTTCAATTAGGGTTCGGTTAGATTGGGGCAATCAATTTAGGGTTTAATTAGGGGTTCAATTAGTTTAATTAAGGATTCGATTCAATTAGGGCATTCAATTTAGGGTTCAATTACTTCAATTTAGGGTTCAATTAGGGGGTTCTATTGATTCAATTTAGGGTTCGGTTGATTTGAGGCATTCAATTTAGGGTTCAATTAGTTCGATTTAGGGTTCGGTTGGATTAGGGCATTCAATTTGGGGTTCAATTAGGGTTCGGTTAGATTGGGGCAATCAATTTAGGGTTTAATTAGGGGTTCAATTAGTTTAATTTAGGATTCGATTCAATTAGGGCATTCAATTTAGGGTTCAATTACTTCAATTTAGGGTTCAATTAGGGGGTTCTATTGATTCAATTTAGGGTTCGGTTGATTTGAGGCATTCAATTTAGGGTTCAATTAGTTCGATTTAGGGTTCGGTTGGATTAGGGCATTCAATTTGGGGTTCAATTGGGGTTCGGTTAGTTTACTAGGTTAAATAATTTGTTAACTTTGATTAATCGATGCCATAATTTAGCACCCCTTACGGACACCGAAAATTCTCAAAACATTCCGGAGCCTACATCTCGTAAAACTATTGGGGGTTATAATTTTGCACTTTGTCCAATTCTGATCCTAGATATTTATAAAAAATCATTGAAAACTGCCTAATTTAATTTTAACCTTTAGTGACCATTACCTTTACTATTCAGATTAAGCACACCTAGTATTTCACCTAAATGCACACACATCTCCTTCTACCTTCAGCCGAGATGTTCATCCCACACCCACTTCACAACCACACATTACCTCACTTCCAACCCACTTTAAATCATAGAAACCTCATTACACCATTCTAACTCACTACAACATACACTTAAACACTCAATTTAACACATTTACACACCTATAATACACACACCATCAAGAACACACACACACACACAGTCACGAACACACACTACACCTACAAAACACGCACTTAACTCCTCGAAAGCCACTTACATGTTAATAAAAACCAAAGAGAAATTAATGACAGGACACGGGAAGCAAACCAGAAGACCTTCACAGGCAGTGGTGGCGGCGCGACAGTGGTGGCAGCGCGGCAGTGGTGGCAGATCGGCAGTGGTGGCGGCGCGACACTGGTGGCAGCGCGGCAGTGCGGCAGTGGTGGCAGCGCGACAGTGGTGGCAGCGCGGCAGTGGTGGCGGCGCGACAGTGGTGGCAGATCGGCAGTAGTGGCGGCGCGACAGTGGTGGCAGCGCGGCAGTGGTGGCGGCGGTCCTTCGGTTTTGAAGATGGGCGGCAGTGGCGGTGGCAGGCTCTATCGCCGGTGAGAGAGAGAGAGAGAGAGAGAGAGAGAGAGAGAGAGAGAGAGAGAAAGAGGGAGAGAGCAACGGGAGAAAGAAAGAGAGAGAGAGCAACGGGAGAAAGAAAAGAAAGGGGGATCTGATATTTTTAAGTCCTTTACCGACGGAATACACCCGTCGGTTAAAGTCCGTCGGTAAAACCCTACTTTCACCGACGGGTGTGTTTACCGACGGAATTATTCCGTCGTTAAATAGTTTTACCGACGGACTTTTACCGACGGTTATTTCCGTCTCTGAAACGACGTTTAGCGACGGAATTTAGTCCGTCGCTAAAAGTCCGTCGCTAATTCCCTCTTTTCTTGTAGTGTGACTCTAAAACCAGGAGATGACCATCTATCTAATAAAACCACCAACAAATCTAATAACTATATCCAAATCACTATTGACAAATGAACGCTCAAATATTCAGATCTTGTATCTTTACTGCTACCTACACAAAGGCATACAAAAGTCTATACCAGCACCAGAGATTTGTTTTGAGAGAGGAACAATGGCGAACGAAAACGCATCCGCAATGCAAGCAAAACAAAGATCAGTAACTCAATCCGTACCTAGTAAACTTGGGCGAAATGTGGCGAAATGTGGTTAGTTGTTGTATGAACAGGTCAACTTGGGCGCGTGAGCCTGGAAGTTACCGTTTTATCATCATACCCAACGAAGTTTATACAATTGCTGGTCTAAATCGATTTATGAAAACTTGAGGTTATTTTGCACTTTTTGCTGTTGAAAGATATAGACTCATAAACACCAACATGGACAAAAAAGGACATTAAATTACAAAACAAGCTCTATAGCGTTTCATGTTTATTCTTCCCCTTGACAACAATAAAATGAAACACGTAGATCTTGCGATAATTCCTGACTTCTTTCAAAGTGCCAATGAATAACATGGCCGCCTATTTAGACTATGCGGGGCTCCTGTTTTTGCCATTTCACTGACACGACTTCTTCTTCTAGTTCTCATTTCAAATATAGTAACTTGTTAAGTTACCAGATTATATAAAAGATTAAATTAACATAGAATTGACACTATTTATGTCATTGCTTTGGCACCTCCCCCAACCCCACCCTGCCCCCACATGCATGCCCTCCATTGCATGTGGAGACAAATTAACATGAGAGCACGACCAGGAGTGCAAAACGACTATAGTGACCCAATGCAAGTCGGAAGAAATGGAACCAAGACCTTAAACAAGAGTGAGCTCTAATACCATGTTAAGTTACTAATTGCTCCAAAACTTTATGCTTTCAGAGAATGGGCCAACGTCTTATGTCATTGCTTTTGGAGTTGGGAGTGGAAAAAAAGGGATGTGATGAAAATTTTAAGTGACACTTCGTTCTTTGTGTATGTGTTTGTAGTGACCTTTCCTTAGAGAAATATTCGATGGTTGATGATTTTTAAAACTCAAATAAAAACGTGATGTGTGTTTGTGATTTTCAGTGAGGTAGTCGATGGAAACTTTAAAGTTATTGGTAACGATGTAATTCTATCTTCAATCGGGCCTCCTGAAGTGAGCTTTTGCTCAGTTGCTTGCATCATGTTTGACCCTTCTTGTCTCAGTAGTTCCATATCTAAGAAACCTCTAAGTCTATTCTGTTAACCAGATCAATGGCTTTAGCCTTTCTTGAAACCCGCTAGTCAGGAAAGAAGTAGTAACAACTATGGGCGTCATGTCTTTGATTGGATGGTTCTGCTTTGGGCTAACATTCGACTTCCAAAGGAACAATTCGGGCTTCTCCATCAGGTAGTAGTGAAAGCTTCCCAATGCATTAATAAGTCGAAGCAACTGGGGAACTCATAAGAGAGTGAGCTGACGCTAGCCATGGGAACTACACCCGCTAGAGTCAGGTCTCAGTAGAATGAAAGTGGGGGGCCCGCACCGTAGACAGTTTCTCCTAAAAGGAAGGAATTGCACTCCAGGAGTAAACCCCTTAATTTATAAGTAAAAGAAAATATACAAGCAAATTCACGTGTTCTCTACTGTCCAAACTACTCAAAGCACAATAGTGTAGGAATCAAAGGGCATTTTCTTGAAGGTACCTAGTAAAAAGGGTTCAGTTGGGCTAAAGAACATCCAGATCAATGAAGCAAACGGAAAGTAAGAGAATCTCATAATGTTGCACAAGAATTGTTATGCAGATAATGTTGCACAAGAATTGAATAAATAAGACTAAACGGAACTTACCTTAAGGCACAATAGCTGGCGGCAGTGGAGGGCGGCGGCGTCGGTGGCGCGACGACGGTGGTAGTCTTTTCACGCGGCGGCAGTGGAGGGAGGGGTCACCGTGGAGCGGGATTGCCGGAGGTGGGTCACCGTGGAGGGGGATCGCCGGAAGTGGGTCACCGTGGAGGTTGGTCGCCGGAGCAGAACAACGGTGGGAGATTTTTCAGAGAGAGAAATAGGGGAAGAGAAAGAAAGACAGATCTGGTTGTTTTAATCGAGGACTTTTAGCGACGGATTGGGCCCGTCGCTAAAAGTCCGTCGGTAAATCACGATATCTATCGACGGTAGTTTTGGCAACGGATTCCTTCCGTCCCTAAAACAATTTTATAAAACCCTCGAAAAATTTAATTTTTATAAAAAAGTTTTAGCGACGGTAATTCCCGTCGCAAAAAGACCGCCGTAAAAAATTGTCAGCAACAACTTTCGCCGACGGTAACTTCGTCGATAATAAGTTTTTAACGACGAAATTTTACCGACGGTGGTATCCGTCAGTTAAACTCGTTTTTACCGACGGATTGTTATCTGTCGGTAAAACTCCGTCGCTAAAAACGTGTTTTCTTGTAGTGTCTCTCTCCCCTATTCCCTCTCACTCGAGATCGAGATTGCGATAGAGCGCCGACTGTGAGCCCCCTCACCGAGACGAGATCTACGTCCGATAGCCTAGGCATCAGCCCTCTTGGGCCTTTCAGTCTTCAACGCGACGCCGACCGCTGACCCCAACCGCCCTGCTTTGCTGCCGCCGCCACTCTCTCTATATTTATATCCCTCAATGCTCATCCTCAATCAGTAACATATTCTATGTCTTCTCTCATAATCATAGATCGACTACCGTCGACCGTCAATCTTCGAGTTCATTGACGATTGAGAAGTTCAATGACTTCATGCATGTGATTATGTATTTATGTTAATGTTTAATCGTAGTATTTTGGATTGTGGGTTGGGTTTGGGTCTATCGATCGATTATGTATCTATGTTTATGTTTGATTGTATTACTTTGGATTGTGGTTGGGGTTTGGGGACTGGGAGTAGATTCTTGCAAATTGCAATTGACCAAAAACATGAAATGTTTTTGCAAAAAAACAAAATGAAAAGAAACAAAAGGAAAAAGAATATGCAGCTGTAACAATTAATTAGCAAAATCAGATAATTAAAATCTGTTTGTTAAGGAAAAAATTATTAAAAAATTAGGCATTTAGCCGCGGGTAATACCCGGTCCGTGTGAGTAGGGTACGGGTTCTTAAAAAGACTACCCGAAAAAAACGAGTAAAATTTACCCGGCCCGTTTTTATCCGGACCCGACCGGGTATTACCCGTACCAGGCGGGTTTATCCGTTTGCCAGGTCTAGGTACATGAAGACTAATGTCAAACTATCCTGTATCTTGATGCTCAATTAGTCTCACCTACCTACTTTATTTTAAATTGGCAAGAAGTTTCACCCAAAGACCACACTGCAAAGAATAGACTCCATAGCCGCCACAATAGTGTACTGCCCTTCAACTCGAGCAAAAAAGTATTGATGTCCTTCTAAGGGTAGGCATTTCTCAGTATCAAACTAAGCTCTGCCATGTTTATCATAGAAACTTCAACTCGATTCAGAGGACATGGTACGTAAGAGAAGTCAACAAAAAAGAAACAACAGCATGACCGGATGCAGTGGCAGAGGGAATGCGGGGCAGAGGTGGGCCAGTGCCCACATGCTTCTATGTCTGTTTCATACGGTATATTTCTTCTCAGTGAAAAAAGTGTCAACCTGAAAGTTTTGAAAATATTTAAAAGTGATAAACTATAATCATTTTATATGTTAAGCTATCCAAAAATTCTAAAGATAACCAAAAAAAATAATTTGTCTTTTTTTATTTATTTAAAATGCTAAACTTACACAAAAAAACAAAAACAAAAACAAAAAATAAAAACAAAACAAAACAAAAACAAAGTCCACACAAAAGATTCTCTTTATTGTTTGATGTTTTCAAAGTCTACTTGTTTTCGAAGCCTGAGCCACATAATGAAAAACAGAGCACACCGTATCCTCGGTCCCCTCACGTACTGGCCTACACCCTCAACGTCATGGCCCACTGTCTTCACTAGCGGGTCCACCTCCGACGACCGGCATAGTAGTGTAGACGGTAGATTCAACCACGGCACGATGACTGAAGTCGTGATGTGTTGCTCGATTCGTCAATTGATCAATTACTCCAGCGGCGTCGATTCGTCATGTTGTATTGCTATATGATAGAGTGATGCTCTCTTCATATTTTCTTTTTCGAAGATATCTGTATCTCAGCTAATTTTCTCTACCGCAATTCGTTTAGCCTGAAAATCTTGAATAACTTGCTTTTTCTCCAAATATAAAGCCATCATCCTTCCATTGATTACTGAGACTGGTCCACTGCCTCCACGCAAAGTCGCAAACCCTAATCATCTACTTTGAAAGCAAGGTAAGATATAAACTTTTGGTGTTTATTGTTAAAAATTTTACTCCTTAAACTTGAACCCTTTCTTTTTTATTTCAAATTAGAATTTGACAACTGGCTTTTGGAACTTGCAACTTTTAATTGGGAATTAGAATTGGGGCTGCTAGTGATATTCTTAATTTCAAATTGAGATTTTGAATTTTTATTTTCATATTGCAATTGCTGCTCATGGGTGGTGGTTGTCTAGGTTCCAAATTAAGGTTTAGTGGGATTTTTAATTTTGGATTTAGAGGTTAGCAATTGCTGCTTGTGGTTGCAATTAGAAAGTCATAATTTGGCATTTGAGAGAATTTAGCACTGAATTTGGCAATTGAGGTTTGAGAAATTGGAGTTTTTATGAACAAGTTGAATATACTGCTCTAGCTGAATGAATTGGGAAGTTCGAATTACCGAATTGGAGTTCTTGTTTCTGTCCCCTTTGAACCACATTCATTAGTTTGTTAGGTCTAACTCATTGGTGACGATATTTTAGGCAAAAAAAATATATATATATTTGGCAATTAGGTGCTCACCTTGAACTAAGTTTCTAGCTCTGTCACTGACTGGATGACTAAATGTTTAATTTTTCGAAAAACAGGGTTGACCTTGAATTATTGACACAAGATGGGAAATGAAAGAGAGGACATGATTATCGGCTAACTGAATTTCTATCAGTTTTCTTCACTAATACGAAACCAAATTGCAGTTCAAGTCTGCCATGTGAAGAATTACGTGCCAGCTTGCAGGCTATATCAATCACTTCTTGTCAGCACGAGTTTGCAAATGCTAGTGACACTCTTTTACCAGAAACACAGAGCCTTGCAGCCACTTCCAGCAATCATATATTACCGGGAAAAAGGAAAATCCTCTAATCCTAGAATGAAAAGTCAACACTCAAAACACTTTCTTAAATTTTGAGAACGCAACTAGGTATATCAGCTACCTTTTGTTAAAGTCCTAGGTTCGTCCGATCATGGTCATACACAATCATTTCGGGTAATAGAAATCACTTAATTTATAGAATAGATAAGTTCAAGCTAATTATGAATTGGTAATCACTTAATTAAGTTCAACAATCCCCAAAACAACAATAATTAGTTGAATAAGTCAGCTGTTCTTATTTGGTCCCCTCTGCCTTCAAACAATAATACATGTACAAGAAATTCTGATGACAGGGTAATCAGTTAGACCTTATGGCGCATTGGCAGGCTCCACCCACCAACCCCTAATTTTGCTGTCCCCCTGGATGCTCTACCCAATCAGCTGAGTTTCACTCTTCATTTATCTATTTCTTACTTCCGAATAACAGGCATGCACACACTAAAGATAGTGTGAAAGGCCTTTTGCCATAGTACTGAGCTAGGTCTTTTATCTATTTCACTCTTCATTTGCCATAGTGAGCTAGGACTTTATCTATTTCTAAATGTTCTCCTCAATGGCATGGAAGGAAAAGGTGGTGGTTTGAGAGTTTGGGACCTAGCCTCAATTTTACAGCACTAAATCAAAAGTTGGCGAGCATTTTCAAATCGTGTATGACTGCAAAATATACCTAACAGAACCCTTGGAGTTGAGGATATAACAGGGGGGTTGCTGCTGATCATTTAAAATGGTTCTTCGCTTTTATATTACCGGAGCATCAAAGAATGAAGTTGTCCAAGTTCAAATTCAAAAATAATATCCCCTTGATTATTATGTTAAGATTTAAGAGTTAGTCATATGTACATTATCTTATCTTTTAATCTGTATATAACCTGAAGCATGTATATCAACCTGATGAATGAAATAATGTTTCACTCTCCTATTTTTTCCTCTTCTACACGATATCAAGAGCCTAAGGACTGTTTTTTGTCTATTTTTTTTTCCTAACTACTTCTGTTCATTGCCATGCCTACCTATTCCAACACTTCATAACCCTCCAATCTCCTCTTTCCACTTAACCATGTTCAGAACTTAATTTCCGTGAAATTCACTAATAAAAATTGTTTACTTTGGAAATACCAGTTCCTCCCTCTTCTTCGAGGATTTGGGTTTTGTTGAGAGCTTTGCTACTCCATGGCCAAAATATCTTGCAACTGCTGAAACTGAAATTCTCTCACCACTCGTCCACTGACGTATATTGGGAACCGAATCCTGGATATGTTCTTTGGCATAAATAGGACCAACTTTTACTCAGCTAGATTTTTTCCTCCCTTGCGATGCCAATTTTAGTTCAAGTGCTCGGGCTACATACTTCTTCTGCTATGCGGTTGTCCCTTGATCGCATGTTTGCTTCTCAGCCAATGTCCCTTGATCGCATGTTTGCTTCTCAGCCAAAAGCGTCCATCTTCAACCTTCCCTTTGCTTTACATCAATTTAACAAGGGTTATCTGCCCATGCACGACTATCAAAAAGGGAACATGATTTGTGATACTTTGTGTAACGACCCAAGTTTTTAGAGAGATCCCGACATGCTACTTACAAAATCATAATCATTCAAATACCATATGTACACACAAATTTCGTGTCTAAACTGCGAGACAAAAAATAATGCACAAACTACAATTTAAAGATATATATTGTTTAAAAGTAAGGGTTACACCACTCTGTAATTTAATCAGAAAATAAATATGAGTCCTCTGATTCGATCTCCGCAAAGTCACGATCCAAGGACTAAGAAGCTTCTTCTCGAACAGTTGCCTTTGACTTCCTTCTTGAGGGCGATTCTTGACTTTGGAATCACCAAGATTGAAGGTGAATCCCCTTTGATGTTTAGGATCAAAGAGCGATTAATTCTCGTTGTCGAGAATACTCGATTGAAGAACGGCACTAAACTAGTGCGTATTGTTCTTCAAGTGGAGCGTAATCTCAGGGTGTAGTATGCTTGTGACAGAGTTCTGGCAGAACGTTGGCTTGTTTGCAGAGATTCAGTGTGTCCTTCTTCCTTACCCGAAGCCCTCTATTTATAGGCAAAGAGGTGGGGTTAAATTTAGAAAACTCGTGATTTGGGGCTTTGTTTTTTAATTAAAGGGATTTTTCTCTCCCTTAATTTAATCTTAGTTAAGTAAATGAATTTATTTCTATTTTATTATTTTTGTCAAACTTGACTTATTTAAACTTTCTAGTAGCAAGATCATGGGCTGGACCAAATATTTTTATTTGGACTAGTCCGTTCAACTTCTGTCCATCACATCTCTTGAGCAACCAGCAGATATATTCACAAAAGCACATCCAACCGGACGATTTGAAGATCTAATTTTCAAACTCAAGATGATGTCCTATTCACCACCTTGAATTTGAGGGGGGATGTTAATATAATAATATGATTATAGGTGTGTATAGATCCTAGATAGCTAGCACTCTTCCTATCCACTCATTCTCTTCATCCTGCTCTATAAATAGAGCCATTGTATTCACCATCTAACACACAATCTGATATAAACATATCATCATCTTCTTCCCTTCCACTGTCTTCTTCTTTATGCTAATACCATTAACAAAGTATATGCCGCTCCACTTTCTGACCTATAGCAGCTGAAAATCCAATTGTGACATTCTCAGTTAAAACCTCCTTGAGGTCAACTAGATACGAAATAGTAGAAATCCTTAATTCTGGGCTTGCTTTGTAGTTCCAGAACACGGCCACATTCTTAGTAGTAGCATTATAGGTAATCCAAGCATCAGCAGTATCTCCACTGTGCAAACTAGCATTCCAGGCGGTGTGATTAGCTGAAGATATCGAGTTCTTGTTGATAACGACATGCCCGAGTGGAGGATTCCACTCGCTACTCGGGATTTACAAAAGAGTCAAACTCAACTAGAATTATTTGGTTCTCGAATGAATCACTTTTACTTGTGTTAAACAGGTCTAAAAAGCCACCCGCTGAGTTGGATGGCATATGAAAGCCTACCGGAGCAACAAAGAAAGCAAGTCCGTGCCCATAGGTGGAAGCATTTAGGGTGTCAATTGTGAAAGAAAATAAGTGCTGAAATCAGAGAGCTCTCGAGAGCGGTTCTCCCATAGCGGCACCCTCCCTGCATAAAAGGCTTGACCAACAAGGGAGAGATAATCGACTACATTGAATTCTATAGCTCCAATAGAAGGCATTGCATCTCCTTCGTAGAATATGTTTGTTGTCGAGGGATCAAAATATGATAGTTGGAAATAAACTGAACTAGCCACGGGGAAAAAAAATGAATAAGAAAATGGAGTGGAAGGTACTATAAGGTTAAGTTTTGGATATGCAAATGAGTTGTGTAAGTCGCCTAAAGAGGCTCCAACCATGATTACCAGCTTGATCGCACGTACACACGTACAGAAAGAGAGAGATGACAAGCGACATAGCTCTAACATGTCGATATTAATACCTGACGATTCTAGTATCAGCAAAATCTTGATGGTTGAGCATAAACTACTGACCTTATCTTAAAATATAGGGGAAAACCTTCAGGGAAGCATACCTATGACAATGTAAGAACGAGTTAGCTTGCAAATCCATGCCGGCACCACACAATGTCAAATGTTGATTCGGCATGATTGATAATTGACAGGGTATATTCCCCTTCATAAACATTGGCCCGATTTAGCCTTCAAAGTTATAGCATTCTGAAAGATAGATTTGACCTTTAGAAGTCCATTGAGAAACAAAGCCGACCAATAAATGTACATATGTGATTTTAACAATAATACAGCGATACACACACAAGTACCTGCATGTGCTTTAATCCAATTATTTTTCACTGCTATTTTGGCGTTATTTCAAACAAGAAAGATTTAAAAATGCATTACCATGTATCACGACCAGTTGCAACCTCAACTTGTTAAGCTAAAGTTGGGTGGAGAGACATTTGCCCACTGTTAGGATTGGATTGACTTAAGACCTGCTAGCTGAACGAAGGAATAGTTGTCATGAATCGCCCCAAAATTCCTGGCTGATTTCAAGGTATTCTAGACAGCACAAGCTGCACCTCAAAAGCGATAATATACAAGATATTATCAATGAGCTGAGGTCTCATGTACGGTCATCAATAAGAAAGATCATGCCATTAAAGCATACTGATTTTCATGCTAAGCAACCAAACTGCACTCTTTTGTTCTTCTACTGCTAATTAATGATATTGCAAAGCTCATGCATATTGGAGCATATTACTTGAATTTGTTTAATGACCAACATCAGTGCTTGTGCTTGTTGAAGGCAAAGAGAGAGCACAAATTGAAGATTTTTTTGTCAGACCATTACAATTGATCTAACGCCACGTACAAATATATAACTGCATACATAAATAAACTATACATAATTCCGTCCGTGAGCATACAAAAGATCAGCACCAAGAGCACAGAGGACCAGATTCTCTAGTGATGACAAGACTGAAAGCTAATGCTTTGATGCTACACTTGATTTGTTCAACGACCAATATCGATGCTTGTGCAAGTCATTGAAGGCTCCCCTGAACTTACTGCTGGCGTACTTGGTGAATGATACATGGGAACAGGCATCTTTGTGGGAAGATTTGGCATTGCTGCTTCAAAATTAAGCACCTGAATTGCTTGTCTTATAGATGGCCGTAGACTTCTGTCAGGGTGAGCACACCACAACCCCACGATCATCAAACACTCTACTTGTTTCGCGTCGAATTCCATATTGAATTTTACATCCAGAGCAGAAAGAATGTTTCCCTTTCCGTGGAGATCCCACACCCACTCTACCAACCCCATTTTATATTCTCCATCCTGCAATGGATCTAGCGACTTTCGCCCACTTGCAATTTCTAAAGCAACTACCCCAAAGCTATAAACATCAGACTCCTTACTAGCTCTACCGGTGGTTACATATTCCGGAGCCAAGTATCCTAAAGTTCCAGCCACTCCGGTTGTCTGGGGTCCCAACTCATGGTCCATAAGACGAGCTAAGCCGAAATCGCCAAGCTTTACATTAAAGCTTGAGTCCAGCATAATATTGCTCGATTTGATATCTCTGTGCACCACACATTGCTCCCACTCTTCGTGAAGATAGAGCAAAGCAGATGCCAATCCAAGAGCTATCCTGTACCTTACAGGCCAAACAAGAGGACCTTTTTTGCCAAAGAGATGAGAATCGAGGCTACCATTCGGCATATATTCGTAGACAAGAAGGAATTCGGTTTGATCATGGCACCAACCTATGAGTTGCACCAAATTCCGGTGTCTCAACCGGCTTATGATCTTGACCTCGGTTATGTATTCCTTCTTTCCTTGCCTAGACCCCCTTGAGATCTTCTTCACGGCAACTGCTATGCCTAGATTGATGAGGTATCCCCTGTAAACAGCACCAAATCCTCCCTCGCCCAACTTCCTCTCATCCGAGAAGTTGTTAGTAGCCGCACTGAGATCTCTGTAAGAGAATCTTTTGGGTCCTGCACCTCTTTCAAGATCATCATTGATAGATGTCAAGTTGACTGTCTCGGAAGTCTGCCTTGTCCTCGGCCGTCTCCGTCTCCGCAGAACTACAAGTGCTATGCTCCCCACTGCCAATACACCCACTGAAACTGTTACAGCCACAAGAATGCTGACCTTTTTTGCATTCTTTCCACTCGTCTCTTTGATATCTAAACTTGATGTGAACTCCCACGATTGAACCGAATGGCGCTCCATATTCTGACCTGTAGCAGCTGAAAATCCTACTGTAACCCACTCAGGGAGAACCTCCATGAGGTCAACCTGATAAGAAAGAGTAGAATTTTCAAGAAGCTGCACATTTGATTGGTAGGTCCAGTGTACACTCAGATTCTTAGTAGAAGCATTATAAGTAACCCAAGCATCAGCGGTATCTCCACTGTGAAAACTAGCATTCCAAGCGGTGTAATTAGCTGAAGAAATTGAGTTCTTGTTGATACCGACATGCCGGAATGGAGGATCCCATTCAGGGTTTGGAAAAGAGTCAAACTCAATATGAATGATCTGGTTTCGGACCGAGTCGCTATTGGTTGTGTTGAACAGGCCCAGGAAGCCACCTGCTGAGTTGGGTGGGATCTGAAAACCGACGGGAGCGAGAAAGAAAGCGAGCCCGTGCCCGTAGTTGGAAGCACCATTCGTGTCGATGACAAAGGAGAAATGGGTTGTGAAATCAGAGAGCTTCCTAGAGGCCGAGTCCCACAGCCGCACCCGTTCGGCGTAGATTGCTTGACCAACACGAGATAAATAGTTGACGTTGTTGAATTCTATCGCTCCAACAAAAGGCCTTGCATCTCCTTCATAGAGTATGCTGGTGCCCTCCGGAGTAAATCGAGGGATTTGGAAGTAAAGAGAATCAGCAAAGGGGAGAAGACAGACGACGAAACAGGAGAAGAAGATGGTTAGACTAGCAATTGGACATGCAAATGTACTTGGTGAGCTGTTGAAAGAGGCAGCCATGATTATCAGCACCGGGAGTGAGAGAGGGAGAAGATGCAGGGGCAATAAATAATTAAATATTACCACGAGCCTATAGGTACCTGAAGACTAATGTCAAACTATCCTGTATCTTGATACTCAATTAGTCTCACCTACCTACTTTATTTTAAATTGGCAAGAAGTTTCACCCAAAGACCACACTACAAAGAATAGACTCCATAGCCGCCACAATAGTGTACTGCCCTTCAACTCGAGTAGAAAACTATTGATGTCCTTCTAAGGGTAGGCATTTCTCAGTATCAAACTAAAAGAAACAGCATGACCGGATGCAGTGGCAGAGGGAATGCGGGGCAGAGGTGGGCCAGTGCCCACGTGCTTCTGTCTGTTTCACATGGTATATTTGTTCCCGAGTGAAAACAGTGTCCACCTGAAAGTTTTGAAAATATTTAAAAGTGATAAACTATTATCATTTTATATGTTAAGCTATCCAAAAATTCTAAAGATAACAAAAAAATAAAAATAAAAAATGCTAAACTTACACGAAAAAACAAAAACAAAAACAAATTACAAAAAACAAAAACAAAGTCAACACAAAAGATTCTCTTTATTGTTTAATGTTTTCAAAGTCTCCTTATTTTCGAAGCCTGAGCCACATAATGGAAAACAGAGCACACCGTATCCTCAGTCCCCTCACTGGCTTACACCCTTAACGCCATGGCCCACTGCCTTCACTAGTGGGTCCACCTTCGACGACCGACATAGTAGTGTAGACGGTAGATTCAATCACGGCACGATGACTGAAGTCGTGGTGTGTTGCTCGATTTGTCAATTGATCAATTCCTCCAACGGCGTCGATTCGTCGTGTTGTATTGCTATATGATAGAGTGATGCTCTCTTCATATTTTCTTTTTCGAAGATATCTGTATCTCAGCTAATTTTCTCTACCACAATTCGTTTAGCCTAAAAATCTTGAATACCTGCTTTTTCTCCAAATATAAAGCCACCATCCTTCCATTGATTATTGAGACTGGTCCACTGCCTCCACGCAAAGTCGTAAACCCTAATCATATATTGAAAGCAAGGTAAGATCTAGACTTTTGGTATTTATTGTTAAAATTTTTACTCCTTAAACTTGAACCCTTTCTTTTTTTATTTCAAATTAGAATTTGACAACTGGCTTTTGGAACTTGCAATTCCTAATTGGGAATTAGAATTGGGGCTGCTAGTGATATTCTTAATTTCAAATTGAGATTTTGGATTTTTTTTTTCAGATTGCAATTGCTGCTCATGGGTGGTGGTTGTCTAGGTTCCAAATTAAGGTTTAGTCGGATTTTTAATTTTGGATTTAGAGGTTAGCAATTGCTGCTTGTGGTTGCAATTAGGAAGTCATAATTTGGCATTTGGGAGAATTTAGCACTGAATTTGGCAATTGGGATTTGAGAAATTGGAGTTTTTATGAACAAGTTGAATATACTGCTCTAGTTAAATGAATTAGGAAGTTCGAATTGCCGAATTGGAGTTCTTGTTTCTGGCCCCTTTGGACCACATTAATTAGTTTGTTAGGTCTAACTCATTGGTGACGATATTTTAGGGGGAAATTTTTTTTTTTGGCAATTAGGTGCCCACCTTGAACTAACTTTCTAGCTCTGTCATTGACTGAATGACTAAATGTTTAATTTTTCGAAAAACAGGGTTGACCTTGAATTATTGGCACAAGATAGGAAATGAAAGAGAGGGCACGATTATCGGCTAACTGAATTTCTATCAGTTTTCTTCACTAATACGAAACCAAATTGTACTTCAAGTCTGCCATGTGAAGAATTATGTGCGCTTGCGCTTCTAGCTTGTTTGCGAAGGAGAGAAAGGGAAGGAAAAGAAAGAAAAGTGACTACTTTCCTCCCTTTTCTTTAGTTTGTGAGTTTTTTTAAGGAGAGAAAAGAAGAGAAAGTGGAGGAAAGTTTGGGTTTCTTTTGTCTCTAAATCTTTCCTCCCAAAATTGGGAAGAAACGGAGAGAAATGAAACTCTCATAAGTAACATTTTAATAATGCCTATATTACCCTAGAGACAATGGAGACTAAATTTTGAATGACTTCTAGGTTTTAAGGTTTCTTATGGAAGCTTATCACTTTATTTACAATTAAGTGATTGTTTTAGATATTAGAGTTGACTCATAACTGATTATTTTGTTTTTGGTGTGACATTAATTATATTTAGATGTTGGGATGCTTGTCGTGAACTCATGGCTATTTTTGTTTTTTACATGATGAAATTAATCAACTATGTAAGGCTTATGATATTAGTATGATATGTATTTTGTATGATTTATCGATAACTAAATTATTTTACCAACAAAATCATGTTTTTTTTTAGAATCATACATTCATAATCTTTGTTAGAATTATCACAATTTATTATAAGGGTATATACGTAATCATGTGTCTTTTCTTTTCTTTTCTGCTGAACTCACAAACAAGATAATATAATGATACTTTCTTTTTTCTCTTAAACTCACAAACAAAATGATGGATAATTGTCTTCCTTTTCCCTTTTCTTTCTTTCTTTTCTTTTCTCTCGTCTCAAAACTCGCAAAGCTCTTCAGCTTGCAAGGTATATCAGTCACTTCTTGTCAGCACGAGTTTGCAAATGCTAGTGACACTCTTTTACCGGAAACACAGAGCCTTGCAGCCATTTCCAGCAATCATATATTACCGGGAGAAAGGAAAATCCTCTAATCCTAGAATGAAAAGTCAACACTCAAAACACTTTCTTAAATTTTGAGAACGCAACTAGGTATATCAGCTACCTTTTGTTAAAGTCCTAGGTTCGTCCGATCATGGTCATATATACACAATCATTTCGGGTAATAGAAATCACTTAATTTATAGAATAGACAAGTTCAAGCTAATTATGAATTGGTAATCACTTAATTAAGTTCAACAATCCCCAAAACAACAATAATTAGTTGAATAAGTCAGCTGTTCTTATTTGGTCCCCTCTGCCTTCAAACAATAATACATGTACAAGAAATTCTGATGACAGGGTAATCAGTTAGACCTTATGGCGCATTGGCAGGCTCCACTCACCAACCCCTAATTTTGCTGTCCCCCTGGATGCTCTCCGCAATGAGCTGAGTTTCACTCTTCATTTATCTATTTCTTACTTCCGAATAACAGGCATGCACACACTAAAGATAGTGTGAAAGGCCTTTTGCCATAGTACTGAGCTAGGTCTTTTATCTATTTCACTCTTCATTTGCCATAGTGAGCTAGGTCTTTATCTATTTCTAAATGTTCTCCTCAATGGCATGGAAGGAAAAGGTGGTGGTTTGAGAGTTTGGGACCTAGCCTCAATTTTACAGCACTAAATCAAAAGTTGGCGAGCATTTTCAAATCGTGTATGACTGCAAAATATACCTAACAGAACCCTTGGAGTTGAGGATATAACAGGGGGGTTGCTGCTGATCATTTAAAATGGTTCTTCGCTTTTATATTACCGGAGCATCAAAGAATGAAGTTGTCCAAGTTCAAATTCAAAAATAATATCCCCTTGATTATTATGTTAAGATTTAAG
This sequence comes from Escallonia rubra, assembly GCA_033065855.1. NCBI lineage: Eukaryota > Viridiplantae > Streptophyta > Magnoliopsida > Escalloniales > Escalloniaceae > Escallonia > Escallonia rubra. The sequence goes on along the minus strand of JAVXUO010001034.1, from coordinate 235,819 downwards.
AGTTAGTCATATGTACATTATCTTATCTTTTAATCTGTATATAAACTGAAGCATGTATATCAACCTGATGAATGAAATAATGTTTCACTCGTAGGGTCCGCATTTCCCGCAGCGTGGAATGGGGGCAATTTTTTTATGAGTCCCACTCATAGACCATCTTGATCAACTATCTTGTAGGCTCCATTTGTGTAGACTTTCTTGACTACGTAGGGTCCATCCCATTTTGAGGTGAATTTATTCCCCGTGCGATGGGTGATGATGATGGGTCTTCGGACAGCTAAGACCAAGTCTTCGACAGTAAAAACCCGTGGCCTAACTCTTTTTTTAGTGTCTACAAAAAAAAAAATTCCTCCATTTCAAGACTTGTGCGATACCACTCAGTTTTATTTATTTTTAGTACCATCGCAAGGCTGGAGGTAAATTCTCTCTCTTTTTTATTTTTGGAGCACCCGCACGTTGGCTTGGGCTTATGGCTCGCCGAAGAAGCTCACCCACGAAGTCGGTTCCAACCCAAATCTTGCTGCCAGAGGGAAGCCTAGGGTTCTGTGTCATTATATAAAGGCGGCCCCCAAGCCACTGACTATTCATCACGGCTAGTTCTTTGTCTCGGCGGCTGGCTGGTTCCTTGCCTTTTGTCCTGTTGGAATTTAGCAGAAGTCAACAGGTATACGCTTGTTTACTGTAGTCAACAGTATATATTCTCAGTCTCTCTCCTTACTGCTGTATTTGTGCAGGATATATTGTTGCTTTACGTGTTCCATAACTTTGAATGATCACCGTTTAAACCTGTCGGTCCCCTTCGAACAATGATCAGCTATAGAAATATGCTCAGTCTTTTTTTTTTTTTTTGAATAACAATCAACCATGGATTCTTATACATATTCTAGATCCCGAATCATCCCTGACGCCGATCACAATAACTTTCATCAAAACACATAAGGGAATCAAGAGCAATAACGTTTTTTTTTTCTCACTCCACTGATCTCCCTCTCGATCGCGCCGGTTGACTCAGGACTCTATCGGTTGACCGGCGGCCTTCGTACGAGCGAATTGGTTGACCAATCGCCCACCGTCGCCACTGTTTCTTCCCTTCCTCTTGATTTAAAAATTGCAAAACAAGAAAGAAGTTAGTTGTGATTTCAGGGTATTCTTCCCCCTAAAATCAGATCACTCACCTGCGCGCGACACCGGAGGTCACCGCTGGCCATCGCCGCCGTTGCCGTTGGCATGCCTCCGGCTGCCTCTGCTGGCCGCCGATCGCATCGCTGACCCATCTCCATCGTGCGCCGCTGGGGCTATTCATGTCCTGATCTGCCGTCGCCGAAGAGCACAGCTGGACCATGCGCACCACTGTTTTTGTTTTTTTATTTTTGTCTCCCTTCTTCCGAGGATTAAATGCACATAAAACCCCATACTTTGGGGGTCATTTACACGAAACACCCCATGTTTTGAATTTTGACCCACAACACCCCAAACTTCCAATTCTGGTGCAGGTAGCACCATTTGACGGGTTTTACTCATTTCCTTAGGATGTCTGTTAGAAGCCAAAGGGTACGAATGTAACTTCCTCCATAAATCCAACATGGCAGCCACGTCAATTCCCTCCATAACTTTCCCTCCTACCCGAGAATCCCACTTTCTTTTCCCTCCAAAACCATATATATATATATATATATATATATATATATATATATACACACACACACATCTTCACAATCCACACTGAATTAGGGTTTATGAAATTGGGGATATCTTAAATTGAATTTATTACACTCAATTGGAGATGAGCTCGAGTAGTAATTCACACAACAATCAATACGCTGTTAGATGCCACTGTGGAGTGTCTCGGGTCATGCACTCTTGGACATTGGACAATCCTGGAAGAAGGTTTGCAGGTTGTGGAAATTATAAGGTAAGTAATTCATGTGGCCATTTTGAGTGGGTTGATCCTGAGGTTTGTGATCGTGGCAAAGTATTTGGCAGGATTATATTGAAAAAAAATAAAGAATTGCGTGAAAGGAATGAAGAAGAGGAGAAGCAAATTGAGTTGCTACTGAAGGTTAACGAAGAAGGGGAAAAAAGGGTTCACGATGTGATGAAGATGAATGAAATATTGATTGAGAAGAATGAAGAGCTTAGGGCAGAAATTCAGATGTTGAAGGCCAAGAAAGAAGCTGCTGAAGGGCAGCTGAAAATCAAGGGCAAACAGCTCTTAGTATGTTGGCTGTCAATTCTGTTACTCACTTTAGCCATATGGTTAGGATCAATGAATTCCACACTGAATTCCAAGGACAATGAAAGATTGTTCTTAAACCATGTTTATTTTGTTTTCAGTATGTGTATTTGGTTCTATGAATGAGCAATGTAGTGCTCTGCTTTTGTTTGAGGTTTGTGAACTGAGTTTTAGGTCATGTATATAAATTCAGATGTGTAATTTGATAATGGCAAATTGTGCTTTTATTGTTGCTCAATTAATTCACAAACAAATAAATAACAGGGCTTTGTATTATGCCATTAAAACAACAAAATAAATGCAATTGGACTGCATTATGCCATCAAAACAGCAAAAGAAAATGCAATTGGACTGCATTAAATATCAACAAAACAATTGGGCTCTGCAGTATGCCATTAAAACAGCAAAAAAAAAAAACAAATGCAATTGAACTGTATTATGCCATGAACTGTAAAAAACAAGTTGAACTCCATCAAAATAGAAAACTGCATTATGGCATCAAATGCATTATGCTGTTTTGATGCCACTGCATTATAGCATCAAAATTGCAGAACAACATATTACATTCCCACCAAAGCAATAGAGCCATACAAATGAACCATTCCCACCAGAACAACATATCACAATCCCATCAAAATAGCAGAATAACATATGCCCCTGTGTGCATTAGCCATACTAATTAACCATTCCATCAAAATAGGCACACTGCATTATAGCATCAAAATTGCAGAACAACATATCACAATCCCACCAAAGCAATAGAGCCATACTAGTGAACCATTCCCATCAGAACAACATATCACAATCCCATCAAAATAGCAGAACACTATATGCCCCTGTGTGCATTAGTCATACTAATTAACAATTCCATCAAAATAGGCAAACTGCAAGTGTGCATTAAAATACTTTTTCATATATCAATAAACTTCAATAGGTTTACACTGTCAATAACAAGAGCCTGAATTGGTGCTTTAATTAAGGGCAATACAATTCTAATTCAGCCATATACAAAAGGCTCCACAATTCTACTTCAGCCATGTACAAAAGGATTCCACAGTAGTTAGGCCATATACAAAAGGCTCCACAATTCTAGTTCAGTCATATACAAAAGTACTCCACAATAGTTAGGCCATATACAAAGGCTCCACAATTATAGTTCAGCCATATACAAAAAGACTCCATAATACTATACAAAAGGACTCCACAATTCTATTTTTTTTAGACACTTGATCCTTCTTGAGCTGCTGAGCCCTTTGAAGAGATGATAGGGAAGCTGAAGACTTTCCTTTCCAACTAGCATTTGTACTTTGAACAATCACTCCTCCTACTCTTGCTACTTGGGGATCAACATGTGGTTTTCTTGGATGCACAACACTATTGAGAAAGTGTGTATTCATGCTTGATGAATCACTAGCCTGGTTTATGAAGACAAGATATTACAATAAGTTTGATGCAATAATGCAATAAATAAGACTAAAACAGTAAGCATTAAAAGCAATATTTTTTACAGTCACCTTGTCATGTGCATGAATAAATCCAGGTGTTGGAATCATTGTTGCAGCTGCACTTTCTTGTGTTGATAGGTATGGTCGTGAACTCTCTTGAGTTGGAACTGGTGTTGGAGCTGCATTATCTTGACTCATTTCTACCTGATGAGCCATGTTCCTGATACTAACTTCAGTAGCCACCATATAACTCCTCTTTAGCTGCAAATCAATTGTTTAAGTTACTATTCACTCACAAAATTGAGTAAGTAGCCATCAAGCAACGTTGCTTACTGGAAGTTTAGGCCTCCTTTGAGGTTGCACAGGAGGCATGGGAGGAATAAATAAGGGTGTCCTTGGTTGTGTTGTTGTTCTAAAGCTGGGTTCACTATTACTTGCTTGTGACTGATAATTACTCCTTACAGTAGGTTGCTGACAATAATAAATGAACATAAGTAATGAGTTTCCCATTAAAAAAAAACTTACATTGTAACTTAGTAAGCATAATTCAACTTACATTTGGCAATGCACCTCTGTTATTTGCACTTGCAGCACCCCTGTTACTTCCTATTGCAGCACCCCTGTTACTCCCCCTTGCAGCACCCATGTTACTCCCCCTTGCAGCACCCCTGTTACTTCCTATTGCAGCACCCCTGTTACTTCCCCTTGCAACACCTCTGTTATTTCCACTTGCAGCACCTTTGTTCCTTCCCCTTGTAGCACCCCTATTGTTGCCCCTTGCAGCACCCCTGTCATTCCCCCTTGCTACACCCCATGTTGTAGTTTCACCACCAGCCCCACCACTATCACCACATCCAACACCACCACCAGCCCCAACACTGTCAGCCCCAGCCCCAACACTAATACCACCATCAACTGCACCACCAGGCCCAACACCTTCACCACCAGACCCAACACTGTCACCACCATCAACTGCTCATTCAAAGCCTTTGCATGTTCTTTTGTTATGACCTGATTTATGGCACTTGGTGCATCTAATGCCTGTTAGGCCTCTTCTCAACTTATTCTCAACAGCTATGGGAGGTGCATTTTCATTTGGTTTTCTCACTTTAGACTTCTTAGGTCTGCCAGGTTGTGGATGAGGAATTGGAGGTAAGATGGGTGTCTTACCTGTCTTAGGCCACATGTTAGAGCCATTCATGGGGTAGATCATGTGCTCATACCCCCTCATAAATGTCTATTTCCTATAACAGTCAGCCACAAATAGGTCTGGGTCCAGCCCCTTGTAGTACATTGCAGCAATTGCATGTTTACATGGAATACCAGTCAAATCCCATTTCCTACATCTACAGCTATGTGTTTCCAAGTCTACTGTGAACTGTCCACCATAAGTCATGGAAACTTGATATGTTCCCCTCCCAGACCATGTTGCATTTCCTTGGGCAGCTTCTATCTTGTTCTTCTCTAGCATAGCTTCAATTCTAGGGCAGAATAGTCTTTGGTGCAAGATTTTCCTCATTTTCTCCCTTTCTTTAGTAAGTCTATTCATTAGATAATTTCTTATCACCTCAAGACATGTAATGATTCGTTTGCCTCTTGCCCCTAGAATTCTCCCATTAAAGCTCTCACATGGATTATTAGATAGAATGTCACACTTGGGATAAGTTCTAAAGTGTGACCTAGACCAGTGACAAACAGCCTTGTCTGACAACCACTCAAAAGCTTTCTTAGATGTCTCTCTCATTTTAGTCATACACCTGTCAAATTGCTCTGGATAAGTAGCTTTTGCTGCATCCCAATAAAGATCCTTGAATGTCAAACCCCTAAAACCTGCAGTCTTGTAATTCTCAAACCTGTGCTTTGCACAATTTCTTTGTTCTGCATTTGGCACCACCCTCTGAAGTGCATTAAGTAAACCATTCTGTTTATCTGACAAAAATGTCCACCCGCTGTCATTAATTCTCAAGTCCTCAACTAAAAGCTCTAGAAACCAAGTCCATGTACTGGTAGATTCTACTTCTACCATTGCATATGCTACTGGAAACATCCCATTATTTGCATCCACTCCAACAGCTGTAAGTATCTGTCCCTCACAAACTCCCTTAAGGAAACACCCATCTAAGCCAATCACTGTTCTACACTGCTCTAAAAACCCCTTCTTAAGTCCCCCAAGGCAAATGTAGATCCTCTCAAACACAGGTTGATCCCCATTGTTATCAACTTGTATCTCAAAAGTGGTATTAGGATTTGATCTCTTCAATTCCTCAGCATAGTCCCACAACTGAGAGAATTGTTCTTTATAATCCCTGTAAATCAAAGATAGAGCCCTCTTTCTAGCCCTATATGCCTGCCATTTAGAAACCTCTACCACAAAGTCCTGCTCCACTGTGGATTTAAAAGCTTGCACTGGCCATGTTGGGTTACTCCTCCAATTATTCTTGTACTGGTTGCCCAAAAAAAACAGAGGATGCATGCTTCACATTATGACTTCTTGGGCAAGTATGAATTGGGTTCAACCTCTTAATCTAAAAACTGCTCTCACCATGCTTAAGGGATGCATATACTTCCCATGTACATCCCCCTTCTGCCTTATTATCTTTTGCCTTCTCTAGTTGACAAACTGCTAAAACCCTTCTTGACTCAGATTTCTTGAACTTAATATGTTGTTTAACATGCTTGATTGCACGTACCTTAATGGCCTCTTTGAATTGATTAGCATCCCTAAAAACCATACCAACCTCAAACTTAATATCCTTCATTGTATCATTATCTCTAAAACTCAAACAACTTCTTTCAAAGTTATGAAACTTTGGCTTTCTGGTTTTCCTAGTTACCCTTTCATCATCTGAGTTTCACAACTTCTCATGTCATCACTGTCACACAAATCATCCTCACTCTCACCACCCTGTAGCTCCGCTGTGGCAGCAGGCTCTGTTGAAGATGGCCCTGCAACAGCAGCCTCTGTGGCAGGTTGCTCTGTGGCAGCAAAGTCTGTAGCAGCAGGCTCTGTAGTAGCAGCCACAGAGGCATGTGCCTCTGTGGCATCATCCTCAGAAACTTCATCCATCTGATACTCACTATCACAAAAAGAACCATTACTTTCTTCATCTCCAAGATTTACCCCACCAGACTCATTCAAACCTTCCATATTCATTGCACCTTCAGCCAAATTATTTTCATCTTCTTTATTATTTTCATTATCATCACCATTCAAGTCATCCATGTCAAACAGGTCTGCATTCGTTTGGTCAACAACATCTGGCTGAGTTTGCTCAACAACACCTGGTTGAGTTTGCTCAACATTAGGTTCACTACTAGGTGGTGGTAGGGCACAAAGCCCTCCAGGGTTTATCAAAAAAAAAAAAACTCAGCAACTCTATTAGGACCCATTAGCTCACAAACAGTTATTACATTCAGGTCACTTCCTATATGCACTAACCCATCATCCAAACTACAGCCAGGGGCTATGTAAAGGAAAACAGTAGAATCCTCTGGATACCCTAATTTTGCTCTTATCTTACTCAATAACAACATCCCTACCCTGTCCTCATCAATATTGTCAAAATAACTGACTTTCCCCCCAACATAAGCCTTACAGCCAACATTACGTAATTGCCCTCCATGGTGCAATTTCAGAGTAAAACATGTGTAATGGATCTACAAAATAAATAATTCAAACATGCTTAGAGTACGGGATACTACAAAACCCTAATTTTGGCCCCAAAACTGATCAAAGCCCATAAAAAAATTAATTTGGTCAATGTTCTTATACATAATTGAGACATGCATGTCAAGCTTGATACATTACTGTACGACATGCATGAAAAAAAAGACAAAGCTCTGTATAGCATAAACTCTAAACCAATAACCAAAACCCATTATCAAACCATACAGACAGATTGCAATAAACCCTAAAACACAAATACATTGCGAAAATAACCCTAGAATTAGCATTATGCCCAAAATTTTCAACATAAAAACAAAAAATGGTCTTCGTGTAAACTACTGCAGGTTTGGACGGAGTACTTACCGTATTCCGGCGTGTAGCAATCTTCACAGAACGCCTCATCCTTCATCTCGAAGCCTTCTCTCATCTTTTTTCCTCTAATCTTCGATCAATGTCCACGAATGAGGGTGATGAACGTTGTGACTGTTTGATTCTTGTGTGAAAAAGATACAGAGGGGGGATAGAGGGGTAAAACTCCAATGTTCGGGTGATGTGGCTGCCAACAAGGACGTTTTAATGAAGTGCCAATTTTGACCTCAAGATTATAACAGCCGTCCTCATATTATGAATTTCATCCGTCAAATGGTGCTACGTGCACCAGAATTGGAAGTTTGGGGTGTTGTGGTTCAAAATTCAAAGCATGGGGTGTTTCGTGTAAGTGACCCCAAAGTATGGGGTTTTATGTGCATTTAATCCTTCTTCCAACTTTCTTCTTCTGTTTTCTTTTTCTTTGGTTCTCTTTTTTTCTTGTCTTTGGGCTGAACGCCCACTTCACTGTCTCTTCTTCCTTGTTTCTTTTGTGGCCTTACTTTCTTGTTGTCTGCAGGTCCACCTTTTTTTTTTCTTCTTTCTTGGACTTTTCTTCTCCCTTTTCATTCTCTTTTATTTTTTTGCTTCTTATTCTGGCCCCACTCATTTCCTTTCTTTCCATTCTTTGGACCTCACGCCCCTGACTTTTCTTCTCCATTTGTTTTCCCACTTTTTGTTTTGTTTTGTTTTGCTTTGTTCTTCTTCTTTTTTTTAGCACACAAATAAAATGCAAAACAAAAGCAGTATTTTTTATTATTATTAGTACGTGAGTACTCACTTTGCATATTTCACGCTCATCTGTATATATACATGCTTGCATGCCGATCTTTTTTTTATAGAGAAAATTGTATCTCTGAGACGATTTTGCGTTTATATGTTTATTGACACCCTAGCTAACGTCTGGATGCGATTGTGATAATAATGTCGATATAGCTCTGCCAATAATGCGTTTGACAGGATTCGGGATCTGCCTTTCGGTGTCTGTAAGCCATCAGTTGACTCGACGTACGTGATCACAACAAGATTCGCTGACTGACTCTAATAATGCGCTTTACACATCTCGCACGTGAATTTTCCCTCTTGTGCGAGTCCTTTGTTGACTAGCATTATGACCGCGATTGGCGTATGACTCCACCAGCTTGATCCAGGAATGCGCTCGACACGTCTCGCACGTGGACTTTCCTTCCTGTGCGAGTCCTCTGTTGACCCGCACCCTGGACCCAACAACAGCAAGGCTTCTCCAACCGACTTAAAAAATGCACTCGACACGTCTCGCACGTGGACTTACCCTCATGTGCAAGCCCTCTGTTGACCTGCATTCTGAATGCGCCCGCAGCATGTCTCGACCAGCCAGCTCCAGAAATGTGCTCGACACATCTCGCACGTGGACTTTCCCTCATGTGCGAGTCCTCCGTCGACCATCCGCGACTGTAGCATCACTCCATCAGCTAGCTCCAAAAATGCACTCGACAAGTCTCGCACGTGGACCTTTCCCTCATGTGCGAGTTCTCTGTTGACCGGCATTATGACCGCGACTGTAGTATCACTCCACCAGCTAGCTCCAGAAGTGCATTTGACGCGTCCCGCTCATGAGCCTTACTTGCATAATTTACTTTTTCTCTTGCTCTTATCATCGTTATGTTCAGTCATGCAGCACGCTTCCCTTGATCATTGCATTATATATATATATATATATATATATATATATATATATATTTATATGGGGATCGATCACCATCGACCGGTGGGAAAAAACAAATTTCCCACCCAATCGCTGCTCAGTCATGCGATTGGCCCAAAAGCAAAAACCCAATCGCAAGACTTTCTTGCGATTGGAATTATTGAAAAAAATTCCAATCGCAAGAAAGTCTTGCGATTGGAATTATTAGGGCAAAAATCCCAATCGCAAGAAAGTCTTGCGATTGGGTTTGTCCTTTTTTTTCTCCCCCTTCTCCCCCCGGTCAACAATCACGGCCTCATGGCCCCCACCCCTCCTCCCCCCCCCCCACCCCTCCTCCGGTCAACCTTCCTCCCCCCCCCTGGCCCCCACCCCTCCTTTCTTTATTTATTTGTCACTTAATTAGACCGTTTTTCACGAATTTATAAAAAATATCTAGAGCTAGATTTTCCCAAAGTACAAAAAAGAGACCCTAGTTATTTTTAAAAGATCTGTATCAGGTAAAAATTTCAGATTTTTCCAAATACTGGAAACGGGTAAACTGATACGCGCAACCTTGTAACTTTGCAGTGTAATTTAAAATATCAAGCTAACGCGATTTCGCGCGAAACTTTTTTGAGAATCCTAGGATGTTGGGAAGTTCCATTTCCCAGGAATTCGGGCCATTCCGAAGCCGTTAGCAATTTTTTTGCCGAACGGGCTTTTAAGCGCTCGATCCGGACACCGGTTCGGGATTTTTGAGCGAAAAATCCGTAAAATACTTTTTAGATCAAGAATGAACCCAGGAAGCTTAAAATAACATTTTAAAGCAATTTTGAGATTTTTCCTGATGCCAGGGGCATTTTGGTAATTTGTCACCCCGAGAGGGGTATTTTGGTAATTTTACGGTGTCAAGTTTTTCGAAGGACTTCTCAGTCCATAAATGTAAGCACAGCACCTGAAAGGCTGATTTGAAGCCGATTCGCGGGGATTAAATGTCGCTAAAGGTGAAAACTTAATTAGACAGTTTTTCACGAATTTATAAAAAATAGCTAGAGCTAGATTTTGCCAAAGTGCAAACAAGAGACCATGGTTATTTCTAAAGGATCCGTATCAGGTAAAAATTTCAGATTTTTCCAAACTCTGGAAACGGGTTAACTGATACGCGCAATCTTGTAACTTCGCAGTGTAATTTAAAATATCAAGCTAGCGCGATTTCGCGCGAATTTTTTTTGAGAACCCTAGGATGTTGGGAAGTTCCATTTCCCAGGAATTCGGGCCATTCCGAAGCCGTTAGAAATTTTTTTGCCGAACGGGCTTTTAAGCGCTCGATCCGGACACCGGTTCGGGATTTTTGGGCGAAAAATCCATAAAATACTTTTTAGATCAAGAATGAACTCAGGAAGCTTAAAATAACATTTTAAAGCAATTTTGAGATTTTTCCTGATGCCAGGGGCATTTTGGTAATTTGTCACCCCGAGAGGGGTATTTTGGTAATTTTACGGTGTCAAGTTTTTCGAAGGACTTCTCAGTCCATAAATGTAAGCACAGCACCTGAAAGGCTGATTTGAAGCCGATTCGCGGGGATTAAATGTCGCTAAAGGTGAAAACTTAATTAGACAGTTTTTCACGAATTTATAAAAAATAGCTAGAGCTAGATTTTGCCAAAGTGCAAACAAGAGATAATGAACCCCTGAAAGGTTGTTTTTCAAATGACTGCTTAGTCCAGAAATGTAAGCAAAGCACCTGAAAGGTTGTTTCGAAGCTGATTTGGGGCGTTAGGGTGATAATGAACCCCCGGGGGCATTTCGGTAATTTGCCGCTCATCGGAGGCTATTTTGGTAATTTTACATTATAAAAATTTTCCAACAATTACATTGCAAATAATTTTTATTCTTCTTTTATTTAATTCTATGACTTGTTGAGAATTATATTTTTGGAAGGGCCTATTCGCGCACACTTTAGCGCCCAATTCATAGCTTCCGAAAAATCTTGTAAATTTTTTGGTTCATTGCACCTCAGGCACGCTAGTTAGCCCATTCGTAAGAATTTCGGCGAAAAACGAGACACGTTATTTTTTGGGTTTTCCTATGAAGGGCCTATTCGGGCACACTTTAGGGCCGAATTCATAGCTTCCGAAAAATCTTGTAATTTTTTTTGTCACTTTTTTTTCGCTCATTGCACCTCAGGCACGCTAGTTAGCCCATTCGTAAGAATTTCGGCGAAAAACGAGACACGTTATTTTTTGGGTTTTCCAATGAACGGCCTATTCGCGCACACTTTATCGCCCAATTCATAGCTTCCGAAAAATGTTGTAATTTTTTTTTGTCATTTCTTTTTTGCTCATTGCCCCTTAGGCACGCTAATAGGCCATTTCTATGAATTTCGGCGAAAATGGAGACAAATAATATATTTGGTTTTCCTATAAAAGGCATATTCGCGCACACTTTATCGCCAAATTCATAGCTTACGAAAATACATGTACATTTTGTTTAAGGGGTTCTTTTCTCATTGCACCTTAGTCACGCTAGTTAGGATAATGGTAATGAAGGCATCTAGCTTCATTCTTTTTCAGCTCCCAGGCTATCCTATACCTAAACGTCAAGGCAGCCTTCCTAGTCCACGACGTATATCTGAGCACCTCCGAGCGAGCAATGTAGTCCATGTACTTGAGGACGTAAATCCCGCAATCGTGACTGTTATATTGCTTTGGTCGGTCCTGTATCATCACGACCGTCCAAGGCTCTACCGTCGAATTCCTGGTGATGGATTCCCCCGAATAATCTCGGCACGCTAGCGAGAAGATAGTAGTCTGCATCCAACAATTAAAAAGGTCATCAAGCCTATGTTACAATAAGAATATACTATGAGCCAAGGTCAACCGATAAAAACTAACCACTGCAGTGATGTACTCGCTATACATCTGTGCCAGCGACCGCCCAGGAGAGTCCTCCCTTAGGCTATCGTATATGTTGACATGTTTGTTCGCTGGATGGAGAACTAATAGGAACCAGTGGTTTTCATGATGGCAAGGTATCATGACAAGGTTCGCATGAGCAGCGTGACATTGATAGTCTGCGTTCAACAGGCCTAATACGTTTCCAGATGGTTTCCACTTACCCTTGCCTGCCCCTCGCCTCCTCCATTCTGTTAACTCCCTCATGCTGGTCATCATTAATGTGACAAAGTAAGTGGGATGCATGTTAAGCTTCAAATCTTCGCACTGGTTATAACGTAGCTCTCTAATCTGGAGCAGATCTATATAAGCGTTCATGACGAAATTTGAAATATATGTCTCCGGTGCCAACATTCTCACATCCGCGTGACCTAGCAATGTTCCAAGAGGAAAGTCTGTTGAATCGACAGGCTCAGGCCCGAAGTAGTGCCGGTCGATCCAATCCCGCTTGTTCGGCCTCAATGGCTTTGTCGCTTGTCCTTTATCCGACCGGATGCTTGGACGCGAGGCCTGGATTCCTACTTGGGTCACCTGACTCTGGCGCTGAGAGTCGTACGTGTCAGGAGGCAAGCGACTAGACGGCTCCCAAAATTCCCTCTGGGGCAAAGACGCGTCAGGAGGCAAGCGACTTGACAGCTCCCACACCACACTCTGGGGCACAAAATCGTATGCGTCAGGAGGCAAGCGACTAGACGGCTCCCCCAGGCCCTGACTCTGGGGCTGAGAGCCGTACGCGTCAGGAGGCAAGCGACTAGACGGCTCCCCTTGGTAACCCCGGTACGCAACACTAAAGTTGTGAAGATCAGTCTTGTACCTCTCAATGGAGCTCTTGAGACTGTCAGGCGCATGCGCGACATACCAGTCAAACCGCTCGAGCTGCTTGAACACCTCAGTGCCCTGGTCAACCTAAAAAACATGCATAGAAAATCATCGTCATCATTTCAGGCATGGTCGAGAAGGTGCGCAAATAAATATTGAAACAACACTAGGTTGACTTACAATGCTCAATGCCCAGAACTGGTCATAGACCTCGCGTGGCGCATACGATTTGGTCCTCACTTGGGAAGGGCGATTCACCCTCGTGCGCGTCACCTTGAGAAACCACTGCAGGTACTCCTCAGTACTGTTGCCGTCGTCCTTGAGCGATACAAGGCTACCATACATTTCTTGCCAAGTATTCCACTGTTGCACCTCTCGCTCAGCAAATTTAAGGCATCAGGCACCTCAAAATTCGGACCTCGACCGCTCCTGTATGGCCGCATGTCTACAGCGGGTTTTGGTATCCCTTGTAGACAGCCAGCTTGTTTCATAGCTCGATCAGGCATCTGAAACTCACATACTTCGAAGTGAATAAGTGGCACCCGAACAAAACATGCCAGCACGTACGACATCGGAAGTTGCCAACACAACTCATCCAACCGATGCATCACCTTCCCATATGGCTGCCACGTCACCTGGGATGCATCCATCATATCTAGTTCCCCCCGATAGAACATTAGATGGTGGTGAGGGTCTACCCGTCTCCTCCGTTTGGTCGTAGGCCCCCAGGCCCACACCCTAGGCCACGTCTCATCGGAATCAGCTACGGGCTGTGGACGACCCGTGGGTAGCCTCTCGTAAGACCAAACCTGTGAACGCAAACATTATATGGAATTAGTAATTAATCACGAATATATTGACACGTCAACCAAGAATATAAATGCTCAAACCTGTAACAGAGTGATGCAGGCGGCAATGGACTTGGCAGCCTTTCTCGTAGATTTGTGCAATGCTCGATATAGGTGCGCAAGGACAGCTGAACCCCACGAATACGAGTATACCTCCTCAAGATCCTCCAAGAACACCATATACTTCGGATGCACCGTGTTTTTTTTTTGCGTCGGAAGTAATATAGATCCAGTAATATACAAAAGGAATGCCTTCGTATACGTCACCAAATCATGAGGAGTGTATTCATCCGGTAGCTCGCCGTACTGCTCTCTCAGCCATTTAAGTTTTATGCCGTTGGTTGTAAGAGCGTCCATCGGAATTCCCGAAAAATACTGCATAGCCATCTTCGCTATGGATGCAGACGTTTTACTCGAAGTAATGGGTCTGCCGTGACATGGGATTCCAAGTATAAATCCGACGTCCTCTAATGTAATAGTCATTTCACCAAACCGGAAGTGAAATGAGTTCGTCTCGCCCCTCCATCGTTCAACTAGAGCGGATATAAGGCAATCGTCGTGCCAAGACCAAATCCCGCAATCGGTGAACACGGTCAAATTTTGACGGTGTAATAGTTGTATTTGTTCCTCGTTCAGTACCCACTCGTCGAGGTGACTTGTGCTTTGAATTGTTTCCAAAACACTCCTATCGACACCGTCAAATACGTGCCTCGCGACGTGGTCATCGTCATCGTATATAATTGATGTATCATGAGGTCCAGGGTTGAAATCCATATCTGTAAGAACAAAATATAATCGTAAACCAACTTAGCGTCCATAATATTTACATTCCAAAACTGTAACTGAATCGTTAACCTAGCTTACCAACGCATTAGCAATAGTCATTAAATCATTATTTTAATGTATTAAAATCATTCCTCACTTCCCACCACTCCGAACGCTTAATAACGCTAGTTCCCTAAAATTTAGCGCCAACGTGGTTATTTAGCAATATCCCCCCCCCCCCGATTTACTGGATTTTTCGCCCAAAAATCCCGAACCGGTGTCCGGATCGAGCGCTTAAAAGCCCGTTCGGCAAAAAAATTGCTAACGGCTTCGGAATGGCCCGAATTCCTGGGAAATGGAACTTCCCAACATCCTAGGGTTCTCAAAAAAATTTCGCGGGAAATCGCGCTAGCTTGATATTTTAAATTACACTGCGAAGTTACAAGATTGCGCGTATCAGTTAACCCGTTTCCAGAGTTTGGAA
This sequence comes from Escallonia rubra, assembly GCA_033065855.1. Lineage (NCBI taxonomy): Eukaryota > Viridiplantae > Streptophyta > Magnoliopsida > Escalloniales > Escalloniaceae > Escallonia > Escallonia rubra. The sequence continues at coordinate 220,576 of JAVXUO010001034.1, read as the reverse complement.
AAATCTGAAATTTTTACCTGATACGGATCTTTTAGAAATAACTAGGGTCTCTTGTTTGCACTTTGGCAAAATCTAGCTCTAGCTATTTTTTATAAATTCGTGAAAAACTGTCTAATTAAGTTTTCACCTTTAGCGGCATTTAATCCCCGCGAATCGGCTTCAAATCAGCCTTTCAGGTGCTGTGCTTACATTTATGGACTGAGAAGTCCTTCGAAAAAGTTGACACCGTAAAATTACCAAAATACCCCTCTCGGGGTGACAAATTACCAAAATGCCCCTGGCATCAGGAAAAATCTCAAAATTGCTTTAAAATGTTATTTTAAGCTTCCTGAGTTCATTCTTGATCTAAAAAGTATTTTACGGATTTTTCGCCCAAAAATCCCGAACCGGTGTCCGGATCGAGCGCTTAAAAGCCCGTTCGGCAAAAAAATTGCTAACGGCTTCGGAATGGCCCGAATTCCTGGGAAATGGAACTTCCCAACATCCTAGGATTCTCAAAAAAGTTTCGCGCGAAATCGCGTTAGCTTGATATTTTAAATTACACTGCAAAGTTACAAGGTTGCGCGTATCAGTTTATCCGTTTCCAGTATTTGGAAAAATCTGAAATTTTTACCTGATACAGATCTTTTAAAAATAACTAGGGTCTCTTTTTTGCACTTTGGGAAAATCTAGCTCTAGATATTTTTTATAAATTCGTGAAAAACTGTCTAATTAAGTGACAAATAAATAAAGAAAGGAGGGGTGGGGGCCGGGGGGGGGGGGGGAGGAAGGTTGACCGGAGGAGGGGTGGGGGGGTGGGGAGGAGGGGTGGGGGCCATGAGGCCGTGATTGTTGACCGGGGGGAGAAGGGGGAGAAAAAAAAGGACAAACACAATCGCAAGACTTTCTTGCGATTGGGATTTTTGCCCCAATAATTCCAATCGCAAGACTGTCTTGCGATTGAAATTTTTTTCAATAATTCCAATCGCAAGAAAGTCTTGCGATTGGGTTTTTGCTTTTTGGGCCAATCGCATGACTGAGCAGCGATTGGGTGGGAAAATTTTTTTTTCCCACCGGTCGATGGGGATCGATCCCCTATATATATATATATATATATATATATATATATATATATATATATATATCTACATATATATATGTATATATATACATATATATATATACATATATCTAGATATATATATCTACATACACATATATATATATACATACATATATATATATATATACATACATATATATATACATATATGTATATATATATACATATATATATATATATACATATATAGATATATATATATATATGTATATATATATACATATATGTATATATATATGTATGTATATATATATATATGTATGTATATATGTATATATATATATGTATGTATATATATATATATATATATATATATATATATATATACATACATATATATAGGGAGCTGATCTGCCGAGGCCTGACGCGATAGTCTGCTGAGGCCAGGCTTGCTTAAAAGTGGAAAAACAAGTGTGACCCGCCAAACTTAACATCGTGGTCGGCTGATTTAACTGAAGATGAAGGCTCGAAGATGATCTTGCTGAGATCCTCCAATCATGGGGATGTCTCTCGGTGTGTACATATTCTTCCCTTGGACAAAGAATCATATCCAAGAAGAAGACTTGGGGGACCATAGCCGTGTGCAGCTCAGTCAGGTCCCGGAAGTGCGTCACTTACCTCTGTGTCGACATCAGCTAAACTCGTAACTCCTGATGGAATAGCAAAATCCGGACATCAAGTCGAAATGAGTTTGCCCGCGCTCCCTACTCATCAGCCTGGCAGGCAACGTTGCAGTCAACCAGCATTTGCAGCAACACTTGCTTTTAGCATTGGAATGATTTATTCAGAAGCGCATCGTAAGGCGGCCTACCAAATGGGTGAACGTGTAAAGGAACAGTTCGCTAAAGCGTCTCCCGAGCAGCTATTGAGTCATGAGGAAAAGTTCAACCAAAATTTTGAAGTGATTAAAACGGATGGGGTGGATCCGTCTCCACTACAGAAGCGAGTTGAGGCCTTTATGACTCATGTTAAAACGTATCAGGAATTGCAGTCGCAGCATGCTGGGGTACTGACTTCCTTTACACTTGCCGAATGATTGGCTGATGTTGAGGGTCGCATCAATGAGGCTACTTCTGTTGAAAGGGAAAAAGTTAGGTGCAGTCAGACTCTCCGAGACCAGCTGTCACAAGTGGAGTCGAAACATGAGGCTTTGAGGCGAGAGTTGGTGCAGATAGAGTCAGAAGCAGGAAAACTTCAGTTTGAGATAACTCAAGTTGACGAGGAGATACGTGGGAGCCAGATAGCCATTGCTAAGCTGAAGGAAGATCACATATGGTTGTTCAGCAGACTCCTATTGTTAGTGCTGATGATGCTGCTAAACTTGAAGCATTACGACAGGTACTCGAGGATGAGCGCAAGGAGATCTTTGAAGTAGGCTGGATGTGATGATTTATAGTTTTTCTCATTTTTTCTTATTTCAACATGTTGAGATCAAGAATATTGAATGTAAGGAAAACGAATATCTAGCAATAATGATTTTCTTTTTGTAAACTTTCTTTATGTTTGTTTGACTGGACTCGAAAATTTTTTGAACATACCCAAGAAGGGATCAAGTCATAACGTAGTTCAAGTACAATGTAAATGAATTTATTTTTATTGGGCCGTTCACAGTTTTAGCTCATGCGGGCCAGGAGCATTGGCGGCTTCAAGGGTAGTACTGCTTCAAGAACTTCCCGTTTATGGGTTGCACCCCAAAATATATTTTTCACTAATAAGTTCACTTTGATTAAATACTACTAAATGGCATTTACTTTTATTTATTTCTGAAGAGATAATGGAAGATTCAAGAAGTGAAAGAAACCAACTTCTGAAAATGTGTCCTATTGATAAAGGATAAGTGTGATTGGTTACTTATTAGTGGGTGATTATTTTTTAAGTGGGTAGTTTATCTCTAAGTGGGTAGTTTGTCTTGTAATGGTAGTTATTTTTTACAAAGCCTCTAGTATAAATATTGGGTCAAAGAAGAAAAAGAAGGACAATCACACACAATCAATCATCAATTAGACAAATTAGTCTTTTTCTTTCTTTTGTTTAGAGGCTTTTGCTGCCGTCAATAGGAAGTTCAGTTTTCAGACTTGGAAATGTTGTTGTGTAAACATTCGCAATCAATCGAAGCTCTCTTTGTCATTTATGGGCGCGCAGTCTTTTACTTGCAATTTCCATCCGTTCGTCGAAGTTTCTCGCTTTCAGGAAAGTCCCCAGGCCCGAGGTGGAAAAAAATATCCCACACTTTTAATCAGTTGTGCCGTCGGTGCCCCAATCGATTGTGAGTTTGCCTAGCAGCGCAAACATGGTCCCACTCATAGACCGTCTTGATCAACTATCTCGTAGGCTCCATTTGTGTAGACTTCCTTGACTACGTAGGGTCCATCCCATTTTGAGGTGAATTTATTCCCCGTGCGATGGGTGGTGATGATGGGTCTCCGGACAGCCAAGACCAAGTCTCCGACAGTAAAAGACCGTGGCCTAACTCTTTTATTGAAGGCCCTCGCGAGTCTGGCTTGATAGCACTCCAACGTTGTTGCGCTTCAAGTCTTTTTTCATCAAGTGCTTACAAAATCTTCAAGGCGGAGTCGTGCATTATCTTCACTTGTCAAACCCTGTTGGATTGCGATCCTTAACAATGGAATCTGTTGTTCAAGCGGCAAGACAACTTCGACACTGTAGACAAGGGAGTACGGAGTTGCTTGAGTGGGAGTACGATATGTCATTTGATATGCCCACAAGGCTTTTCCAATCTTCTCATGCCAATCCTTTTTAGATTTGGCCACGACCTTCTTGAGCAAGTTACACAAGGTCTTGTTGAATGCCTCCGCAAGGCCATTAGCTGGAGCGTTGTACATTGAGGCGTTGTGCAGAGTTGATCCATCAGTGTATTGTAGAAAGGCTTTCCATTGTCTGTGATGATATAACAAGGCACCCCATATCGAAAGATGAGGTTATTCTTGATGAAGCTCACCACTGTCTCTTTTTTCACTTTTTTTAGTGGAACTGCTTCAGCCCACTTGGAGACGTAATTTATTGCTGCCAAGATGTATAAGTGACCTCCGGATGACTTTGGAAGAGGGCCAACTACATCTAGCCCCCATGCATCGAAAGCCCAAGAGGCAACTGTAGGATGCAATGGTTCTAGAGGTTGATGGATGAAGTTTGCATGAAACTGACATGCTTGACATCTTTTTGCATAGTCCAAGGGTCCTTGACCATAGTTGGCTAGTAGTAACCCATCCTCTTGATCAGGAAGTGAAGCTTTGAACCTGATTGGTGAGCACCACATACACCGGAATGAGCTTCATCCATGGCATGAGCAGCTTCATCTTCTCCTAAGCAACGCAGAAACAAGCCTTCGTATGAGCGACGAAACATAGTATCCTTGTAATAGATGAACCTTGGCGCTATCCTTTGGATCTCCATTTTGTGACGTATGTCCTCAGGCAACTTTCCATGTTCGAGGTAGTCAATGAGGGGTTGCCTCCAATCTTAAGCTTTAACGACTCGGACCGAGATAGCATCAGCCTTTTCAATTTGGCAGTCAAGCAGTTCAGGCAAGACCCATTGTTGACAAACTAGGATATCAACTTTATCTTCGCCTCGGAGTGCCAAAGTCGTTGCTAGGTTAGCCAAGGCGTCCGCCATACGGTTTTCCTCCCTTGGGACATGTTCAAGTTCCACACTGTCAAATTAATTTATCAAAATAGTGGCATAGCGGAAGTATGGAACAAGATCTTCCTTCTTGACTTCATACTCCTTAAGAAGCTGATTGATGACTAGCTTGGAGTCGCCACTAACTGCAAGGCTTGGAATTCACAGTTCTAATGCCATTTGGATGCCAATGATGAGGGCCTGATATTCGGCGACATTATTTGAGCATTTTACACTAAGCGTGAATGCGTACGACAAGACTTGTCACGGCGGTGAGACAAAGACTACTCCGGCCCTGCCCCATCTGACCGTGCTGCTCCATCGAAGAACATCATCCAAGGCTGAAAGGTTTCAACAAAGAACACTTCTTCGTCGGGGAAGTCTTCAGAAATTTCCCAATCTGCAGGGATAGGATGGTCTGCGAGGAAGTCTGCAAGGGCTTGTCCTTTGATTACTCTCCTCGGAACGTATACAATTTCAAACTATTAAAGAGTATTGACCATCTCGCTAAGCTCCCTGATAGGTCTGTCTTGGCCATGACATACTTAAGAGGATCCGCTTTCGCAATTAAATGCACTATGTATGCCAAGAAATAATGCCTCAGTTTTTGTGATGCAAAAACCAATGCTAGGCACGTTTTCTCGATCGGGTTGTACTTGAGCTCTGTTTCCATCAACCTACGGCTCAAGTAATACAACGCCTTCTCTTTTTTATCCTGGTCATCTTGTGCCAGCATCGCACCTAGGGATTCTTCTTGGGGCGCAATGTAAAGAATCAATGGCTTTCCAGGCGTTGGGGCTCCCAAAACTGGAGGTCTAAGAAGGTACTTCTTGATGCTGTCGAATGCATTCTAGCAAGCTTGAATCCATTCAAAGGACGTATCCTTCTTCATGAGATGATTGAAAGGTTGACAACGACCTGCTAGATTTGAGATGAATCGTCTGATGTACGAGAGTGATCCTTGAAGACTCTGAAGTTCTCACAAATGTTTCGGCGGAGGCATCTTTTGTATTGCCTCGATTTTAGATTGATCAACTTCAATGCCTCGATGATGGACGATGACTCCAAAGAATTTTTTGGATGAAACTCCAAAAGCACACTTAAAGGGGTTCATCTTGAGTTGATGCTTTCTCAACTGGTTGAATACAACACGTAAATCTTGCAGGTGGTCTTCTTTCATCTGTGTTTTGACCACCAAATCGTCAACATAGCACTCTACAATCTTATGTAGCATGTCATCAAATATTTTTTGCATGGCTTGCTGATAAGTTGCCCCCACATTCTTCAGTGCAAAAGGCATTACTCTGTAGCAGTAAATTCCTTTTGGGGTGCGGAATGCAGTCTTTTCCTCATCTTCAGGTGCCATGCGTATTTGGTTGTATCCAGCGCTGTGATGTGATACACAGCTTCAACTACATCCTCATCATTGGTGTTCTTTTTCTCGACTTGATTATTACCTTGGCCAGTAATAACAATCGTTCTTCTTTTAGCTTTAAAAATCCCATAATTGTTGACCTCTATCTTGGTTTTTCACTTCATTCGAGACGGTATGAGACTTGTAGTTTCTCTATATTCCTTGGATCCAGCCTCCATCTCTAATGTCGATCCGAAGTCTTTATCATCAATCTTACTAGATGGGCCACCTAATCTCGAGAACGCGGAGGCTCAGGGAACTCTTGTTGAATCTATCTTGCTCTTGCTGCTAAAGTGGTAACTCCTAACCTCTTAAAGGCAGAAGTCTGAGAGGATTGTTTGCTTGAGCTGGTCTCGCCTTGCTTCAAAATGGTTGTTGTCGAGGTTTGAATGCTATCAAACACTGAGGCCCGTGGCAGAGCAATTTGTTCATCACCTGACTCGTTAACTTCCTCGGCAGTGATGTACTTTATGCTGACTTTATTTTGTTTGCTCTTCAGGGGTACCCGGATAGGTCGATCGGGTTTGTAACCAACACCCAGTTAGTGCCCTTGTTGTCTTAACTTCTTTTGGGTTTCGTTAAGTCCGTGGACTTTTTCACCCGTTAATTCTGGGCTAAGTTCTCCGAGTGGCGCCGGATCTTCAAAGTCATAACCCAAACTTTTCAAAAGCCTTTGAGCTTTAACATCAAAACCTTCATAAGTCTTAACAGAGGGCGGATGCGGATGCTTGGCCATGTCTCGTGAAGGCTCGACAAATCCTTTTAGCGGCAGCGTGACGGTCCCAATGGTTGTAAGAGGTACTGTCAATTCTTTTTTTAGGACCTGGACGTCCACGTTCTTTGGGACTTTTACAACTTTGACTTCTTTCAGCTTGGCCAGTTCAACAAATGGTGATTGTCCCTCTGCTCTTCGAGACACAGGGACGTACCTAAAGACAAGTGACTTCTTTCGTGGTGACTCTTTGCGCGGTGACTCTTTTCGCACTTCTTTCAATGTTGGCTTCTTTTCTCCCGATACTGATCCTTTCAAGACTTCTTTAGGTTGAGGTTGTAAAGGCATCATGACTTGTTTACCCTTTTGGAGCTCATTTCTCCTTGTGAATGAGGTTTCTGTCGGAAGACATTCTTGCGACGTCTCGGACTCCATGTAGAACTTTGCATCTGCAAAATGAGATTCCGCTTCGGTAAATGGTCTACAATCGCCATCAACCTTCTTTTCTCCATCCCTGTAGAATTTGAGACATTGATGAAGAATGGATGGCACCACCCATTCTCATGAGCCCAAGGCCGCCCTAGCAATGGGTTGTAAGACGTCTTGGCATCAATCACATGAAACAAAGTGTCTGACTTTAGCTCCCCGATAGTAAGCCCGAGATGAATCATGTTGATCGCCCTTTGCCCCTCTTGGTTGAAGCCTTGTATCATTAGTCGATTCTTGGAAAGTTCATCCATTGTAATTCCAATTTGTTTCATGATGAATTTTGGCATGATGTTTACTGCTGACCCTTCATCAACAAGCATTCGGTTCACCTTTCTTTCCCGAATATAACTTGAAACGAAGAGAGGTCTATTGTGAGGCTTGGAACCCAACTGTAGGTCCTCGTCCGTGAAGGTGATAGCTGCACAACAAGATGTACACGTCGCGTGTGTAGTTCTAAGGTCATCGATTTCACCAATGGCAGAGATGTACTTCTTAGTATCTTCCAAAACCTTTTTCAGCACTTCGTGTGCTGGTTGGGGCAGGTCAAGCATCTCCTGAAGTGTGAAACACAGAGGTAAGCCTTGTAGCGAGGTCAGCATGCTCTCGTTGTCTTCATTAATAGCCTCTTAATCCGAGTCAGGTTCGTCTTCGTGCACGAAGACCATGCAGACAGTTCGGACCACCTCATCCTTCAAGTAGCCACTTCGGAAGAAGTCTCCAAGGGTTATCAGCTTGGGAATGTCTTCTTGAAAACTTTCGTCAGTTTCCTTGCGACTCTTCTTAGCAGTGTGCCTTCTCCCCTTATGGCGTTCCTGCTTGCCTTTTTTTAACTCGCCTCTTCTCTCGACGAAATGGTTGCAAAAGAGTTACTGGTTGCTTCTTCGATTTCCTCCGCGTGACTAGCGTCCATCCATCGTCGTTCGTATCCACGAACTGGTCACCTTGAGTTGACACTTCTGACATTTTCTGAGGGACTAGAACTTTTACAGGGTCCAACGTTCCAAACTGGATGGTCATCATCCGTGCCCCCATTGTCAACGTATTATTTGACGTATTTGGCCCCTTCAAAGGAGTCACGTCACTTGAGATGACTAAGGCATGATTCGACTCTTCCACCCCATCAATGTCTAACTTGATCTTCCCTTTCTTGGCCAAATTCATGATCAACTCCTTGAGTATGAAGCATTTTTCAGTCTTATGGCCAAGGATGCGGTGATACTTACAGTACCTCGCCTCCTTGACTCGCTCTAATTCCTCCAGATGTTTCGACTCTGAGAGCTCAATGATTTCCTTTTCGAGCAAAAAGTCGAGTATGCCCGGTACGTCAGAATTTGGAAGGGGTAGACCTTTCCTCCCAACTCTTTCAACGAAGGTTGCTGCCTGGGTTTTTCTTCGAGGTGTTTTGGTGCCTTCTCCTCCTTATGCTTGTCTTTCTTTGGAACTTTCAAATGAGCAGTGGTAACTGCCAGGGACTCCTTCCCGGTTGTCCTCGAGCACCGTTCAACCTTCTTTCCTTCCCTCTTATCCTTGCGGGGGTCATGCAATGCAGGACTATTGCCTCCATGATTGGCAATGCTGATCTCCATGTCATGGGCCCGTGTTGCCAATTCTTCAAAGCTGGCCGGTCTGTTACCTTGAAGAATGTACAACAAGCCCCAATGCATGCCTTGTATACACATTTCTACTGTCGAAATCTCTGACAGCCTTTCTTTGCAGTCTAAGCTTAACGAGCGCCACCTGTTGATGTAGTCCACCACAGGCTCGTCCTTCCACTGCCTAGTGTTCGTGAGCTCCATCATGCTTACTGAGCGACGCGAGCTGTAAAACCAGTTCAAGAACTCGCGTTCCATTGCTTCCCAACAATTGATTGAATCGGGTTCAATGTCGGTGTTCCAGTCAAACACATTTCCTTTGAGAGACCTGACAAATTGTTTGACTAGGAGGTCCCCTTCGGTGCCTGCATTGTTAGAAGTTTCAACAAAGTGAGCGACGTGTTGCTTGGGGTTGCCCTTCCTATCGAACTACTGGAACTTTGGTGGCTGGTACCCTGCTGGCATCCTCATGTTGTCGATTCACTTTGTGTAAGGCTTCGAATACATGGGGTTGTTGCGAGAAGGTCCTCCGTATTGTGCCCTAATTATGCTCGTTATCATGTCTTGTAACTGTTGCACCGAGAGGGAGACGACAGAGTTGGACATGTCCTCATTGTTTTCAAACCTGTCAAAAGTGGACCCATCACGATGTCCATTTGGCGCCATCCTTCTTTGAAGCCTCATTGACTTCACCTCGGTTAGACTCGTCGTTGGTTGTCAGCTCCAACTTATTCATGAGAGTTGCAATTTGGAAGTCCTTCTCTTCTACAGTCTTGGTCAGCTTCTGAAAGGCCCGAGACATAGTAGCAAGTTGTTCCTCAATTGACATAGATCCGGTCATCATGACTTGCATGGTAACGGGAGGCGCCAAAGTGTGCGACTCAGAGCGCGGTGATGACACAAGGTGTTTTGGGCTTCTGGGGGAAGAACCCGATTGTGAACCGGTGCTAGAGTCCGCATCTAAGGCGTGTTGAAATGATGGTGGAGGCATCTCGTGAAGGGTATTCTCTTCCAACTCAAGGTGGGGGACTTTTGATCCCGACACATCGCCTTTCTCGTAACGCGAGACGACGACCTCCCTGAATTGAACACGTGGCTTGACCGATGGCTTGGAAACTGGTACCACCACTTGGTTGGGGGTGACCATTTCATCCCTGGCCCTGCTTCGAGTCGCGGGGCCGGTTGAAGCGCTGATGCTACTGTTCCTCGCGACGGTGCTTTTCGAGGCGTTGTCCATGGTTTGCATCTGCTGCACTTTCTTTGGTGCCATTAACGTGTTGAAAGCGATTTGGAAATCTTCTTCCACTACAAGAAAACAGGCTTTTAACGACGGAGAAATCCGTCGCTAAAAAAATTAGCGACGGATTCACTTCGCTAAAAAATCCCTCGTAAAAAAACCCGTCACTAATAGTTTAGCGACGGAATTTTTAAATCCGTCGCTAAATATGTGATTTTTACCGACGGATTTATTTTTCATTAGCGACGGATATTCCGTCGCTAATTATATTTTTAGAATTTTAATTTATTTTTTTTCGTCTAATTAGCGACGGATTAAATATTTAGCGACGGAATATTCCGTCGCTAAAAATCTTATTTAGCGACGGAATATTCTGTCGCTAAATAACTGATTGAAAGGACTACTTTAGCGACGGAATAAGTCCGTCGCCAAAAGTCAATTTTTTTTTTGAATTTTTTTTTTATTTTTTAATTACCTAAACCTGTAATACAATGTTCAATTCTCAACAACAACGCACAATAATCATTTTCAGAAAGAAATATATATAATCAATTATAAAAAATATTTATTATAAAAAAAACTCATACATGTACAAGTCGGGAACCGGATATAGCCGGTTAGGAGAAGGGAGAAGAGTCCAAGCCGGGCGCGGGGGGCGGGGGGGGGGGAGCGAGGAACGGGCACGGGAAGGGGCTCATCAGGGGTTCCCGAGTCCCGGATCTGGATCCTGCGGGGCGGCCGGGACGGCCGGTCCAGCAGTGCCCTGCTCCCTCATGATCTGGCACACCACTGTAGCAATGCGCTCGATATCCTCCTCGTTCAACTGAGGCCGAGGAGCCGGTGTCTGTGGAGGGGCAGCAGGGGGTGAGGACGCTCCTATCACGGCACGAGGAGTCGTGCTAGGCAAGCCGCGTATGCGGCCTTTCGGCCGATTCACGACCTCCGGCATATCCAGCCATCGCTTCAACCCCCCAGTACTCGCAGCCGTACTAGTGGACGCTGATGGCTGTCCGGACTGCTGCTCGGACCCCCTTAGCTGTTCATACGAGGCCTGCAAAAATAGTGGTTTAACGATATGTTAGGGCATTAATTAACGAAACAGACATTGAGGATAGAAAGAAAAAACATTAACTTAAATAAATTGACTCACATCGATCCGCCGGGCAATATCTGAAATATAGTCGCCCGCCTGGTGCGTCTTGTCCTTGTCCTTCTTCCGCACGTGCGTCTGAGTATAGGTCAGAGCTATGACCTCATCCTCCTCTAGATCCGGGTGCTCGACCGCGTTCATGTGTCGGACGATGTCGTGTGGCACCGACCCCCCCGTGTGCGTCGGATCTCTGTTCTGTCTGTTCTCAGCCCCGCTCTTACTCTTGGCGTCCCAACCTGGATCCGCAGCCCACCGATCTATCATCTCCTCCCATACACCGTGAGATATCCAATGTGGGGGATATTTCGTCATGTCCGTCATCGGGGCACCCGCGGGCAGCGCCTTCTTCGCCCGGTCCCGTGCATCGTGGAGCCATCGGCGGTAATTCTTGCCGATGTAGGCAAAGAAAGCCTGCTGCCCCAGTACCTGCTGCTCAGGCGTGTCAAACGTGAACCCCTCCTGTAATGCATTCAATAACACAAATTAACAACATAAAACAAACTGTAATTTAACATTTACCAACGCTGAAAAAAATACTTCACCGTACCAGCCACTCCTCCCATAGGGCCTCCCTCGCAGCGGCATCCCAGTCCTTCCAGTACAGGCGTGGCTCGAAGAATCGGCCCTTCACAAGAACGCCGATCTTCGTCCTCGCCATATTCTCCAGGATCCTGCCAAAGAAGTAATTAAATTAATTAATACAGTTCAAATATAAATTAACACCCAAATTTTTTAAACATAAGGCATAAGGTGATATTTTTAGTACTTACAGGCCCTCCTGCGTGAGCGTAACTCTCTGTTTACGCTGGGGGTCGATGCGTACCCCGCGTGTCGGACCACGGCCTCGTCGAGATCCTACAAAACACAGACATTAATACAGTTCAAATATAAGGCTAGCGAAAATGTACGAAACACCGTTATCAACTATACCTGAGGTAGAACCCACGGAAGATGGAGACGGCTGGGGCGACGGCGATGGCTGGGGCGACGGCGATGGCTGGGGCGACGGCGATGGCTGGGGCGACGGTGACGGCGACAACTGGGGCTGGGCCCCCGATGGCTGTCCGCGATCACTCTGTGCCTCGTCATCAGTAGGCAATGACGAGGTGGGACTAACCGGGGAGGAAGCAGCTCGGCGTCCAGCCCGGCCACGAATAGCCCGTATCCTATCCATATCTGACTTCATATAGATTATATACAAATACATTAACACGTGAAAAATAATAATTTAGGCATAAATCATCATCGGCACTATATATATATATATATATATATATATATATATATATATATATATATATATATATATATGAACGGATGTGCAAAAACACATCAATAAACACCAAGTTCTAAAATGTTACTACATTCTTCCCGTGATGTTACAACATTACAAGTCAATCATTTTCAGTTTGCGAATCATCTTCATCACTATCCTCGTCGCCCTCTTCTTCGTGGGACTCGTCGTCCTCTTCATCTTCTAATTCATCCTCTTCATCAGTAGACTCGGTCACATCATCTCCAACACTTTCAACATCTTCCGCGTCATCATCTACGACTTCTTCTCCCACAAGAAGTGTTGTTGGAAGAGGAAGATCGTCCTCCTCGTTGTTGACCTCAACAGGGAACAAGACACGTGGTTGGTCGGCTTGAAAGGAGTCTAGCTCACTGTCATATGTCACGGGAAATTTCTTGGACTTGATAGTTGTATACCAATGAGATTTGGGATTGGCGACGTCCTCCGCGTAAAAGACTTGTACAGCTTGACTAGCAAACACAAAGGGCTCGTCTGATGCAAGTCTTGACTTGACATTGACATCTACAATCCCTTGAGAGCTAACACGGATTCCTCTGCTGCATGTGACATCGAACCACGTACACTTGAACATTACCAGGCGGTTTTGGGAACCCAGATATGTTAGCTCAACAATCTCATCTAGCTCTCCGTAAAAATCCATGCAATTCTCGGCATAACAGTCGCCGTTGACCAAGACTCCACTGTTTTGGGTTTGTTTTGTTCGGTCATCATCTTTTACGTTAAACCTAAACCCGTTGATGATATAGCCTCCGTAACAGGATGTTTGTTTGTTAGGGCCTTCGGCTAGTAATTTCAAGCAGGAGGCCACTGGTCTATCCATTGACTGAACCTATTGTAGATGACGGTAAAAATTAAGGATAAATCAGTATACTAATTGGCCACAGAACTGTATATAACACATAATATAATTTCGTTAAATAATCTTACACGGATTTTGAACCACTGTACAAATTGTGATTTCCGGTGAGATTCAAGTCCAGCGGGATCAGTGATTAAAGATTCCGCATCGATTAGGACTAATTAGAGTTATGTAGTCCTAATTAGGGTTTAATTGTGCCGAGTAGTGCTGATTAGTCCTAATTAGGGCTAATTAGGCTTAATTGGGTTATGTTATGGCTAATTAATGTTAATGAGGGCTAGTTTCGGATAATTATAGCTAATTAGGGTTGATTATGACTAATTAGAGTTATGTAGTCCTAATTAGGGTTTAATTGTGCCGAGTAGTGCTGATTAGTCCTAATTAGGGCTAATTAGGCTTAATTGGGTTATGTTATGGCTAATTAATGTTAATGAGGGCTAGTTTCGGATAATTATAGCTAATTAGGGTTGATTATGACTAATTAGGGTTTAATTGTGCCGAGTAGTGATGATTAGTCCTAATTAGGGCTAATTAGGCTTAATTGGGTTATGTTAGAGCTAATTAATGTTAATGAGGGCTAGTTTCGAATAATTATAGCGAATTAGGGTTGATTAGGACTAATTAGGGTTATTTAGTCCTAATTAGGGTTTTGATGGTGCCGAGTAGTGTTGATTAGTCCTAACTAGCGCTAATTAGGCGTAATTGGGTTATGTTAGTGCAAATTATGACTAATTAGGCTAACTACAATCAATATGCGCATAATTGGGTTCATTTGGGCTAATTTGAGGTAATTACAGTTAATTTGAATTTCATCAGGTTCTTAGGGTTAATTAAAACTAATTAGGCTCGTTAGAGCTAATTAGGGTTAATTGATTTACTAACATATTGTTAATCAGGACTAATTAGGGCTAATTATAGCCAGCACTGGAGCCACGATTAGATTCCAGGGGTGCATGCTAAAAATGTCGCATTAACCTAACTAACCTAAATTTAATGCACATTCAACAACCTCAATTCCGACACCTCATATAGGGTGTCGATATGGTGTCCGATACGTGTCTGACACCTCCGGACACGTGTCCGACACATACCGACACGTGTCCGACACATACCGACACGTGTCCGACGCCTTTGGACACGTGTCCGATGCCTCCGGACACGTGTCCGACGCCCACCGACACGCACCTCCAGACAAAAATCACATTCAATCCAATTGGGTCCCATCCTCCGTCAACAATCTCAATTCTCAATTCTCAAATGCTCAATGCAATAAAAATTAACAAAAATCACACATTCAATCCAATTGGGTCCCATCCTCCGTCAATAATCTCAATATCTCAAATGCTCAATGCACAATTAACAATCTAAAATCATTAATTAACAACCTAAAATCATCAATTCATAATCGCAATTACTTCAAATACACAGCTAATAACCTAAAATCATCGATCAATAATCACAATTCTAAAACGCACAATTAACAACCTAAAATTATCAAACAAATGATCAATGTTCAAATGGGAAAAAAATGTTCAAAATTCACATATTCGATGCGCTTGAATTATTTCAATTTAGGGTTCGATTGTATTAGGGCATTCAATTTAGGGTTCAATTAGTTTCATTTACGGTTCGGTTCGATTAGGGCATTCAATTTAGGGTTCAATTACTTCAATTTAGGGTTCAATTAGGGGGTTCTATTGATTCAATTTAGGGTTCAGTTGATTTGAGGCATTAAATTTAGGATTCAATTAGTTCAATTTAGGGTTCGGTTCAATTATGGGGTTCTATTGATTCAATTTAGGGTTCAGTTGATTTGAGGCATTAAATTTAGGGTTCAATTAGTTCAATTTAGGGTTCGGTTGGATTAGGGCATTCAATTTGGGGTTCAATTAGGGTTCGGTTAGATTGGGGCAATCAATTTAGGGTTTAATTAGGGGTTCAATTAGTTTAATTTAGGATTCGATTCAATTAGGGCATTCAATTTAGGGTTCAATTACTTCAATTTAGGGTTCAATTAAGGGGTTCTATTGATTCAATTTAGGGTTCGGTTGATTTGAGGCATTCAATTTAGGGTTCAACTAGTTCGATTTAGGGTTCGGTTGGATTAAGGCATTCAATTTGGGGTTCAATTAGGGTTTAGGGTTTAGGGTTTAATTAGGGTTCAATTACTTCAATTTAGGGTTCAATTAGAGGGTTCAATTAGTTCAATTTAGGGTTCGGTTGATTTGGGGCATTCAATTTAGGGTTCAATTAGTTCAATTTTGGGTTCGGTTGGATTAGGGCATTCAATTTAGGGTTCAATTAGTTTAATTTAGGGCTCGATTCGATTAGGGCATTCAATTTAGGGTTTAATTAGGGTTCAATTACTTCAATTTAGGGTTTAATTATGGTTCAATTACTTCAATTTAGGGTTCAATTAGGGGGTTCTATTAGTTCAATTTAGGGTTCGGTTGATTTGGGGTATTCAATTTAGGGTTCGGTTGGATTAGGGCATTCAATTTAGGGTTCAATTAGGGGTTCAATTAGTAGCGTTTCTCCTAAGGTTAGTTGCAGCGGGTGAAGGAAGCGAGAGCTTAGCGTACCCAGGTGCCAAAGTGCAAGGCACATCACAAAGCGGGAAGCTAATTTAGGTACAGGTTTACCCTCACGGCGTTTACCCGAATCCCTCTGTTTTGATGCATTGTTTTTAGTTAAATTTAGGTACATGATACTGCTTAATGTTTTTAGTTAAATTTACGAGTATGTATTGTTTTTATGTTTTTGCTTATCGCACCTTTTCTGAAATATCAACGCTGCACCACCCCCCAACCCATCGCACCACCCCTGTTTTATAAACACAGTCCCCCAACCTACAAACCGAAAGTCTTTCAATCACTGTCACCAACGGATGGGTCATGGGGATACTCTTCTGATGCAACAAACTTAGAAAAAACAAACTTAGGAAACTTTATCTAAAGCTTACGGTGAATTGAAACCTAAGATACATATTTCAGTGACTACATATTCACCATGTTTAGGTCCTCCCTTCAAAGCAAGTAAGAGATCCCACATATTCTTTAACTAATTCCACTGACATGTGGTCCAAATTTGTTGAGATTAACCCAATTTGGAATCGTTTGAGCCACAGCTCCAACTTCGTTATGAAGTGGGCATTCCTAAACACTCACTAGAACTCTTGGGGTGGACCGAAGGTTGGAAAATCAGTTCACCAACTACAACTCATGCCTCCCTTTTCCAGTGTACCACCAACTACAATTTCTATTTTCATAGCGGCATCACGTCCTCTACAGTTTCTATTAACCAAACAACTACTCAGTAGAAACAATCCATTAACCAAACAACTACGAATTTTGCTCAAGCCAATTACTGAAATCTTTGATGCAAAACTAATGAAGGAAGAAGCACAAAAAACAGCAAGGTCAAAGAATAATCCAACAAATTTCTTCTTTATTGCAAGTTTTCCCACTTTTTCTCAATAACCAAGCAGATTATCAGTACGCATAATCAATTAAAAGAACCATTATGCGTTTGCTAAAGCCAATTACAGTAACGCTAGATAGAAAATTAGTAAAGGAATTCGTGAAATTCACTTCGCTGAATCACAGCAAGGAGCGTACCGGATTTAGAAATTCACTTCGCCAGAATCTGGTGACGGCGGCGGAAACGACGGCGGGATCCTCCGGCGACCAGTTTGGGTTAGGTCACCTGCTTCGTTCTCTTTCCTTGATGACGCAAGAAGCAGACTCACCGTCGGGGGTGGGTTGCCGTCAATGACAGAGACCAAGGTGGCTGTTTGGCAGTGGTGGCGAGGCGTCGAAGGTGGGTTGCCGTCGATGACAGAGACCAAGGTGGCTGTTTGGCAGTGGTGGCGCGGCGTCGAAGGTGGGTTGCCGTCGATGACAGAGACCAAGGTGGCTGTTTGGCAGTGGTGGCGCGGCGTCGAAGGTGGGTTGCCGTCGATGACAGAGACCAAGGTGGCTGTTTGGCAGTGGTGGCGCGGCGTCGAAGGTGGGTTGCCGCAGATGTGAAGGTCGTCGATGCACCGGTGAGAGAGAGAGAGAGAGAGACGAGAGAAAGGAAAAGAGAAAGGGGTATTTTATAAAAGACTTTTAGCGACGGACTAATTCCGTCGGTAAACGTCCGTCGGTAAATTAGAACATTCAATGACGGAATTTTTACTGACGGAATTATTCCGTCGCTTATATATTTTTTTAAAATTATCGAAAATTATAAAATTGTATAAAATATTTAGCGACGGTACTATCCGTCGACAAAAGTGTGTCTGTAATAGTCCGTTGGCAAAGGCTTTTAGCGACGGAATATTCCGTCGCTGAAAATATTTACAGACAGTTGTTTAGCGACGGCTTATTCCGTCGCTGAAAGATGATTTTAGCGACGGAATTCATTCCGTCGCTAAAAGTCCGTCGCTAAATCTGTATTTTCTTGTAGTGTTCGGAGAAAGAGATGAGAGGCAGAGTAGGTCCCACTGGGCGTGCCAGAAATTTGTACACACAATTTCTTGTCTAAACTTCGAGACAAGAAATAATGCACAAACTACAATTTAAAGATATATATTGTTTAAAAGTAAGGGTTACATCACTCTATAATTTAATCAGAAAATAAATACAAGTCCTCTGATTCGATATCTGCAAAGTCACAATCCAAGGGCTAAGAAGCTTCTTCTCGAACCGTTGCTTTTGACTTCCTTCTTGAGGGCGATTCTTGGCTTTGGAATCACCAAGATTGAAGGTGAATCCCCTTTGATGTTTAGGATCAAAATCGATTAATTCTCGTTGTCGAGAATACTCGATTGAAGAACGACACTAAACTAGTGCTATTGTTCTTCAAGTGGAGCGTAATTCTCGGGGTGTAATATGCTTGTGACAGAGTTCTGGCAGAGCGTTGGCTTGTTTGCAGAGATCAGTGTGTCCTTCTTCCTTACTCGAAGCCTTCTGTTTATAGGCACAAAGGTGGGATTAAATTTAGAAAACCCGTGATTTGGGGCTTTGTCTTTTAATTAAAGGGATTTTTGTCCCCATTAATTCAATCTTGTTTAATTAAATGGATTTATTTCCACTTAATTATTTTTGTCAAACTTGACTTATTTGAACTTTCTGGTAGCAAGATCATGGGCTGAACCAAATATTTTTATTTGGACAAGTCCTTCCAACTTGTCTTTGACTTCGAGCCCATTGTCTTGTTTGACTCCAAGTCAGCATTTAGGCCCGCATTTTCCGCAGCGTGGTAAAAAAAAAAAAAAAAAAACTTACCATTGACTAGTAAATTTATTTTTAGTGTCTATACCATAAGTACCTTTAAAGATAAAGCTGAGCATTCTATACAACTGAAAACTTCTAGTCTAATATCACCTCCTTACTCCTTAATAACCAACATTTGTACGAGTACCATCTTTTAAAATAAATAAAGGCTACTTCAGCCATCTCTTACAATCTATCTAACAGTGAATATTAAAAAAGAAAGAAACCTTTTAGTAGAAAGTTTCTTACTTCACAATGCCTTATAGTTATTGGCACAACTCCGAACACTTGCCGGTAGCCAGGAAGTAAGGCAGTTGGGGAAGGGGGTGTGAGCATGAATTTCAGTAAGGATAAACACAAGCACTCACCCGCAGAGTACAAAGCACACTATATCTCTAAAAGCAATTAGAGTTAATGAAGAACGATATGATACTAAGGTGCATAGCAAATACCAAAACCAATGTACTAATTTTCAATTCAAAAATGAGATTATCAACAAGAACATATAGCTTGTACTAGTGGACAATACAATGTCAAAGTAGCGACCCTGATGAGGATGCCGCTTATGAGTCAAAGTTGACACTTTCCGACAGATAACTACATTTTTAGTGGGTCAAAAGGTTTCAATGTGTTCAAAACAGTAGAAAATGAAGTTCAAAACGGTTCAAATAGTTCAAATAACAATACTATATAATTCAAAAAGACTCCAACAAATTTAATAATACTTAAGATGAGTTTGAAATGTCTTGAAATAGATCAGATTTCAAATATTCAAATATTAATTTAGTACAAAGATGGAAACAGGGGAAGCCATTCGAAAACGTGTCACCCGTGCCATCAGTGACACTTGAGACAAGGTTCAGAAATTAAGATCATGCTCTCTAACTTATCCGCTGAACTAGCCTATGTTCCAATCTAGGTGGATAAGTTAGAAAATAATAAGTCACAAATACGTTGACGTGGCTCATTAAAATATGAAAACCTATATACAAAAAATTTAATAAACACCAAGAGTTTGAAGTCGACGAAGTCATTCTCGTTCATATAATTTCACACGAAATAGTTTTATCCCAATGCAACTTCAATGAAGAGATGTATGGATTTCGTGAATACTCAAAATATCTCAGTTGAAGAGGACTTGTTATAGGTCTCATAATATCTAAGATTATCAAAAGTTGATAAGAAACGAATAAGATAAAGCAAATTCAAGTGGGATGATTTTCAGTGTCCACGATTAAACAAGTCTGCACTAATCAATAACTGTCAAATTTATTTTTGACAAAGAACCAGAAGGATTCTAATAAAACCTAAAAATAAGAAGTTAAAGAAGACATTTCAAGGATTTCAGAATGTCTTAGATCATCAAAAACCAATTAAAAATAAAGAAGATGGAGCAACTTGAAGTTGCCTAACTTGAATTGTCAGAACATAAGCATAAAAATATTTAGATCTATTTTTTAGTATTAATCGTTTGGGTTTAGGGAAAACTCAGAAAAAATGTATAGTATATTGTTTGAAGTTTTCAAAATGGTTAAGAACACTGAAATTGGACAAAGAACGAAGAAGATACCGACTATTGAAATTACTACGCAACACAAAGATCGCGATCAAAGTCAGTACTAAAAAGCACAAAGAACAATATCATTTTTTATCATATTGATCAAGACTGTAATTAGGCTTCTAGAGCATCAATGAATCCTTACAAACATTAGATCAACTGAGATAAAAGTAATTAAGATTTGGCAATCAAACTCTTACCGGTCAAAATCTAAGATCAATACAATTATGACCGCCAAAGCATGACATGCTGCAAAAAAACGAGACCAGAATTCTAATTCACGACCGAATCGATAATCCAATTTTAGATGGGATAAATACGGGAGAAAACTCTTACCTCAAAGTAGCAAATTTACTTAGATTGATCGCAGCCTTATCCTTGAAACTGCAAACGTCTTTAACTAAGGGTTTTTCTCTTTTTCTTCTCCTTGATGTCTCTCAAATAATATATTAAGACTTTCATATTTTTCTAATTCTTATATAATTGTTAATGTAATTATAATATAACTTAATGTCCTAATCCAAGTTAAAGTTTTTGTGTCCAATCCAATTACATTAGGAACTAAATACTATCAAACACTAGATTAGTCACTAAAAATACTTTTAAACAGTTCTCTAAGGCCCACCATGTAATTTAGTGTCACAATACCATTCGAATTATTATTTACAGAAGTAGCCTGATAAAAAGACAAATTTTGGGTGTTGCTGATGATGATTATACTAATTTACTTGTTGGTTGGTCTTGGCCCTGTTTATCAATCTTTCAATGACTTCTATAACCACTCGCTCGAATTCGATTCCTTTGGATTCTCTGTATTCATCACATCTAAATAAAAAATCCCAAATGGCTCGTCAACACTTTCGTGAAAGCCTCCTTTCCAGGTTAATTCGGTCACAAATGAGCATTAAAATCACTATCCTCCTCCATTTCTTGTGAAGTGTCATCATGCCTCGTTCTCCTCCAACTCTTGTAGTGGTCACTCTTTGAAAAATAAGCAGCAGCCCTGTAAAGGTGATCCCTCTCCCAAACAACATCAATTGTCTCCACATGATGGCAACTATCATCCCCCTTGCAAATTTTCTGCTTCCATCATGTGTCATCACTACTGAACAACCTGGTCATATTTGACCTTACTGCTCTCACTGTGCGCCTCGAGACTCTTCGCCGTCCTCCACTGCAGCCTATTTGGCCGTTTCACAGTCCTCCTCCACCGTTGATCCTACGTGGTATCCAAATTCAGGAGCTATTCACCACCTCACTTATCGTGGCTACGATCAAGGGCATGTTGGTGATGGTACAAGTCCAAAATTCATCACATTGGCACCTCATTATTGACTTTTTCTTTTAACAAGTTTAAATTGAATAATATGCTTCATGTTCCCTCCACCATTAAAAATTATTTGTCAATTTGCTATTGGATGTTTTCTTTGAATTTCATCCTCAATTTGATCTTGTTAAGGTTGATCTTGTTAAGGACCGTATCTTAGGGACTAGTACTTCTTCAAAGCCGACTTAACAATGGTCTCTACAGCTTGTGCCATCTTCACCTTCGTCTCCTTTGGATTCAAATAAATGTCCTCCTTCTGCCGAGTTGACCAGTGTTCGTGCTCCTTTTCTGGTCCGGCACAATTGGTTGGAATACCCATATAATCGTGTTGTCTCTTAATCAGTGTCTAGGCTTTCCATTCCTGTTGAAAAGCACAAAATTGGTACAATTATGAGGCTTGCCACTTTGGTAAAAGCCATTGTTATCCTTTTGAATCTTCTCGTGTACTGTCATCTTTGCCATTGGAACTAATATTCCGTGACTTATGGGGGTCATCCAACCCCACAGACTCTTCTGACCAACCCCTTTCTCTAATTCTGACCACCTTCCTTCCACTTAATTACCTTCCCGTACAACAATCAACCCCCCTCCTACACAGTCCATGATTATAGGCTAAAAGCCGGATATACAAGCCCAAAATTTACACAGCCTCCAAATATTCTCTCTCTACATTTCTATATGAACTTAAATTCACTCGTTACTCTTAAGCCTCCAAGCAGCCTCATTGGTGCCACGATATGGAAAATGGGTATAACGTGCTCATGCGTAATGGCACTTGAACGTTGGTTCTGTCTCCACCTCACCCAATATCATCGGGTGTAAATGGCTATTTCGGCCCAAACACAATGTCGACGACTTTATTGAAAAGTACAAAGGCTCGCTTGGTTGCCAAAGGTTACAAATAACAGGAAGACTTCAACTATGGTGAGACCTTCGGCGTTATTTGCGGAGTTCTCTCCCTTCTTGTGTCTCTGGGCTTGCTGCTTCGTCAAATTGATGTTAATAACGCCTCTCGCAACGGTTACTTGTCAGAATATTATTCTTTGCGTTTTATTTTATGCCCATGACATTATTTAACGGGCAGTCCATGTGATGCAATCAATAAGCTTGTTGGTGATTTAAACTGTGAGTCTTGAGTTAAGGATTTGGGGTCCCTTACATTTTTCTGGGCATGATTTGCTGCTACACGCCAATCTATATGATACCTATCCAGTTCACACTCCCATGTCCACATTTACATAGCTTTCTCGCTATCAGGTTGATCCACATAAGTCTCCCTCCCACTGTTAGTTTTAGTGCCCTCCACTAGTTATCATTCACAAGACCAGATATTTCATTCTCAGTGTATAAAGTTGCTCAATTCGTTCATGCCCCAACATATGAACATTGGGCTGTTGTTAAGCGAT
Source organism: Escallonia rubra (assembly GCA_033065855.1). Taxonomy (NCBI): domain Eukaryota; kingdom Viridiplantae; phylum Streptophyta; class Magnoliopsida; order Escalloniales; family Escalloniaceae; genus Escallonia; species Escallonia rubra. The sequence goes on along the minus strand of JAVXUO010001034.1, from coordinate 197,515 downwards.
CGCGAATTTTGCGATATCTTAAAGATGCAATCAATCATTGTTTATTGCTTCGCAAGTCGACGACTTTATCTCTCTCTGCATTTTATGTTGCCGATTGGGCTAGATGCCCCGATGATTAGCATCAACCAGTGGATATTGTGTTTTTGCTGGCCATAATCTAATCTTTTAAAGCTCGGGAAATGTACCCCCCCCCCCCCCCCCCCCCCCGTACTTTCCGAGCTGTTTAAATAATCATGTGTTCCGAAAAAAGAAAAGGGCAATAATTTTGAGCAATACTCGGGTATTAGTAGAGTATGAAATGTTAAAACGATTTTGGGGTCAAAATATAATTTTAGAAAGTTTTGAGATCATTTTGTAGATATAAAAAACTTTGGGGGCTATTTTATAATTTTGAAATATTGGTACTTATGCGTCAAGTTTCGAGAAAATGGGTCTTATTTTGATGCCACCTCCTATTATTTTATATGGTGATTAATCTAAATTAATTGAAAACCTTTTAGAGAAAGAAAAGAGGAAACGAACAAAGAAAGAAAATAGAAAGCAGAGAAGAAAAACAACAGGGGACTTCGGCAGGAGGAAAATAGGGGGGAGGGAGGGAGAGAGGGGAAAGAGGAAGGGAGAGAAGAGAAGGAAAAAAATTGTGGAAAATTATCAAAGGTAGTCTTCTTCTTTAGTTTGTGTAATTTTAGTGTGTGTTTTGTTGTGTGCGTGTGGGTGTGTGGCTGTCACAGCCCCGCGCGCGCGTGTTTTATGTTGGTTTATTATGTGGGTGTGTGTGAATGGTGTGGAGTATTTTGTTATGGTTTATAACTACAAAAAGTGTGGATAGTAAATTCTTCCTTGGCAAGGCCGAGATGCATTATAGAATAGGAGTTACGTACATTTACCATTTCAATTCATTGTAGCAGATTCCCTCTCAGCATGTGAGCCAAAGGCACCGTTAGCTCTACCCTCATCATTAATTAGCTTGAGAGTGATCAAAGTTACCAATTTTCTTATGGTTTATTCTATTTAAGAACTCTGTCGCGATGAAATCAATACACAACACCTGATTCTGTACACTCCGTAAATTCCTTTTTTAGAACAGTTGTGTAAATGACAATGTGCATGTGAGCTTGGGGTGGGGCGGGGGCGGGGGGGGGGGGGGGGTGGCATTATTGTGTGTGTATATATAAGTGTGTTATTGTGTGCATTTTTTTAGGTGTAGTAATGTGTGTTTTAGTGTTTTGGTACGTGTTTAGGGTTGGGGGGGGGGGGGGGGGGAGGTCTGTGGGTGTGTGTGAATTGTGTAAGTGGGTGTCTCGACAGTTGAGTGAGGAAGAAGAAAGCGTGTATGTTTCCAAGGTATAATAGTGTGGGTTTTAATTAATGTGAATAGTGACACTAAAGTAGGGGATTTTTGAACAATAAAAAGTCCTAATTTTTAAAAATAGTTTGGAGCATATTTTGGTCAAGTACAAAAAAAAAAAAAGAGCCCCATTATTTTTACGAGACCTGTGATTTGGAATTTTTTGGTATTTGGGAAGCACGCTAAATAATTTAATCCAAAAAGAGGTTTTGGTGTATTTTAATATGGTAATTCAAGTTATTAAATTCTGAAACTTTTACAGTAACCTTATGTAGCTAAGATAGTATATTATCTAGAGTTTTGAGAGTTTTTAATGTCGTTTGCTATTTTTAGTGATGTTGGTCGCGTAGTGCTCGATCGAATACCACGTACCTAAAACCCTGTACTATTACAACAGTTTACTAAGTGATTTTTTAAAGGTCATTTCTGAGCTAATTTTGACCAAGTGATGTAAAGTGATCCCTATTATTTTTAGGGGAGGTACACTATGGAAATTTGTGGGATTTTTCTATGTCCGCGAATGATGCTAAATAATTGTATCGATGAAAAGAAGTTCTCTTTATCTAGTATATCAAATCAAGTTATTTTAATCTAAAAACTTTAGGAGAACTTTATAGAACTGAGATGTCTCAGTTTAAAAAATTTCATGCCATTCCGAGGTTGATAGCTATTTTTGACAGAATCGGCTTCTGAACGCTTTGTCTAGACACCGATACGGAGTTAATGAAAAATTTTCAGAAACAATTTAGCCTAAAAATAATTTCAAGATGCTTAAAAGGGTATTTTAAAATATTTTTGAGATTTTTTTGGGGCGAGGAACACCAGGGGGTGTTTTGGTAATGTTACCTATAAGAGGTACTTTTTTGGTAAATTCACATATGGTAGGGATATTTTAGTGATAATTACTTATGGAAAAGACATTCTGGTGATTTAGTTGTGAGACGGGTGTCTTTTCTTTTTTTTTATAATTTTACACGAGGTATATTTTGGTAATTTTATATACCCAGTGAGAGGGTCATTTTGGGAATATGTGTGAATTATATTATGTTTGTATAGGCTCTAATCTAATAACCGGTTTGTTCCGTTTAGGTTAAAGCCGAAGATTTTTCGATTAGCTTAGATTCAGATTGATGTAAGAGTTTTTGTCCGAACCTTAAGTTCATCAATTTGCGTTCATAAGTATTCTTTCGATTTGCTTATAGTTATTGTCCAACTCTAAGATATACATTCATATCAGCAAGTTATTACCAAGGAAACCCTAACTTTGGACCTGAATCGGTTATTTGAATTCTCATCGATGCTCGCCTTTTATTGCATGCTGAGTGATATGGATAAAAAATACCCACCATGGGAAGGTGACACTTGTCACCGCCATGAGGCACCAAAACTGCTCTTGGATTCTTGGAGAAGTGGGAGTGGCACTTGTCCACATTTTCACTATCCCTCTATCTCATTATTAGCAATAACTGCCCATTAAACCCTGGTAACCTCCCACTAATTGGGATAACTACCCATTATGTCAAGTAACTGACCCTTTAATACATTCCTATAAAATGGAGGAAAAAGGTAAGTTCTAGGGATCTAAGTTATTTTCAGATACTCACTAAAAAATGCTTACTGACTTAAGCATCGGAAACTCTCCGCCGGAGCCCCCTCCGGGGTTCCGACCCGTCATCGTTTGCTCGTGTTGTGCTTTGCAGGTCTGCTCGTGTGCTCATTCGGTCCCGGTCAATTTTTGGCCACAACACTGAGCATTGAATTATTTGTTGACTCTGTGATTGTTGGCTTCTGATATTGACCTCCTTGGACTTTGGGTTAGGATTTCTATCTAAAACCTAAGGTGAGGATTTCTTTCCGTACCTGAAACTCATCAATTTGTGTTTGTATTTGTTCTTTCAATTGGATTCTGAATCTGTGAATTGATATCATCATATGTTATTACCATTGAAACCCTACTTTGAACCATAAACGATATTTGAAAGGTTGATGCTCATATGTTACTGTGTTCGAGCATTGATTTGAATGTTAAAATAAGTATGTTATCCCTGTGAAAATTGACATGAGGATCTATTATTATGTACTGCATGTGTGGCTTTGCATATCTATTCTGAGAGGCGTTATAAGGATTGTCTGTTCTTGCATAATTATGCAGGCTATTTCTTTGATAAAAGAGCTAGTTATTGTATATCATACACATGTACTTTGTGTTGTGCACTGCCTGTATGGCCTTGCTCATATGTATTATGCACTGCCTGTATGGCTTTGCCCATCTGTTACCCGATGCTCATGTTAATATTATCTGTGTGTGGCTTACCCGTCGGTTATTGTGCACTGCCTATGTGGCTTTGGTCACCTGTTACCCTGTGCATGTGTCAATATATTATCTGAATCTGTTGCATGATAGTTGAAAGTGATTGTATTAATATTTGGTCGAAGGGATTTAATTGAACCGCTTCCCATATTATTATTGAACTATTTGAGATCATCCAAAACTCTTTGGGAAATCATCATTTATGGTCAATATCTTCTGAATTTGTTTACATTGTATCTTAAAATGATTATTTGAAAATGATGGGAAATGATCGTTTTGATATCTTATCAAAGGAGATTGAGTTAAAACTCTTCCCCATATTGTTACTAAACTATTTGTGATTGTTTTGTAATCTTTTGGAAAATTGTCCCCAAATTGGGTCTTGTTGAGCTTGTACAAATAGTTATCTGGAACATAGAGAAATACCTTGGTTTTTTTTTTTAAATACGTTGTGCGACATGGCTTAAATAATTTCGATTAAAGATAATGTTCGAGTGATTTTTCTGTGTGCATGATATGTTGCGATTATGATATAGCTGAACTTTGCCGGATCCGTTTAAGGATACCGGAAGCAAGATGCTAAAGTGTTATCTGTGATGTGTAAAATGGATATTGAATTGGTTTACCAGTTGTTCGGGTTGCTAAGCCACGATCAATCTTTAAAATGATTGTCTCAAACTGTTTGTGCTTGTTTGAAACCCTCCTCAAATTGTCGTCTTTGAACTCATTTTTTTTATCCTTTGGAAAATTATCGTTTTATCTTAAGATGATGGATTTTGAAAATTATCTTTAAATGATTGCTTTGATATCTGATCGAAGATGATTAAGGTGAAAATCTTCCTCATGTTATTATCAAACTGTTTATGATTGTTTAAAATATTTTGAAATATTATCATCAATTGAATATCTGAGTCAATCTGAAAATTCCTTTGCTTGTTCCTTGAGCAACCTTACTGAGTTTTCAAAAGCTAACTCTTTGTTTGATTCCTTTATGCAGGTAATGATTAACTGTAGATTCATTGGGAATGTGTTAAGAGCCTGAGTGAGATTCTGGAGTGCCCACAACTATTTGTGCAGTAAGACCTCTGCGTGGGTCAGTACTGTTAGTTTGTTCTGTAATGAACATAAGTTTAAGTTTTTAGCAGTTTAAGTATTTTTTTTAGACTCTGTATTTTGGAGAATTTAAATTATTGTCTATATAAAAGCTTTGAAGTTGTGTCAGTAAACATGGTTTGATGTGATTTGATGTGATGTAGTAGGTTAATGCTCTGAGAATTTGGGACGACGGAGCTCTGAATTTGCAGGTAAACAACCAATTATTGCACTGTCAAGTATTGAGACCGAGTACAAAGCCCTCGCCACGGTCACTACTTAGTTGGCGTGGTTATATGAACTTAGTTTCCATTCATCTCAGTCGACCACCACTCTATGTTGTGACAACATTAGACCTCTCTATCTCACTTTTAAATCTGGTATTTCATGCTCTCACCAAACACATCGAGATCTAATATCATTTTTTCTGCAAACATCTTGCCAAGCGTGCTCTTTATGTTCGATTCATCTCAAGTATTGATCAATCTGCAGATTTTTTTTACCAAGACCTTATCATGCCGCATTTTTAATTTCTCCATTCTAAGCTCAAGGTCCTTGGTACACTGAGCTTGTGCGCCGGGGGGTGGTTATATTAGAGCACCAAAGCGTGAAGTTGTCCAACCAAAATGAAGCTATTGCAGTTCAAATTCATATATGATATCTCCTCTATTTATGTTAAGATTTAAGAATTAGTCACATATGCATTATCTCATCTTTATATAGGGTATTCAAATGTAAACGCATTAAATAGAAGCATGTACATCAATGTAATCAATGAAATCACTTTTTGCTCTCATATTTTATCATCTTCTACACATACGACAATGAGTCAGACTTTTTGCCAAGTAATTATTTAGTAACACTTATATATGAACAGTCACCGTTGTACAGGCCGGAATCTGGATTGCTTAGTTTTAGAAGGAACCATTTAAATGGTTAAAATGGGTCCAAATCGGATAAGGTTCAACCTTTAAAAAAATCCATTCTGTATCCTGGGCCAATATTCTTACGCGGATAAAGGCAGCCCAAATTTCAAATTACTAGTAAATTGGGGCATGTCTCCACCCAGTCACCATTGTGCAATATATATTTCTATTTATATTGTATACATATTGTGTTGTGTGTTAGTGTTTATGTGTGTGTGTGTGTGGGTGTGTGTGTGTGTGAGAGAGAGAGAGAGAGAGAGCCGTTAACGGTCCACTACGGTGGCAACTTAAGATAAGTTGCTACCGTGATCTGGGCATTCACCAATTGGAGGGCTAGATCTATTTTTTTTAGGTAAACTTTCACCGTCAACTACATTATGTAGTGGATGGTGAAGTTTACCACGTTGCGTAATCAATGAAATCATTTTTTGCTCTCATATATTATCATCTTCTACACATACGACAATGAATTAGACTTTTTGTCAAGGACTTATTTCGTGACACTTTTGAACATGCATTGTTGTATAGGCCGGAATCTGGATTGCTTAGTTTCAGGAGGAACCGTTTAAATGGTTAAAGTGGGTCCAAATCGTATGAGATTCAACCTTCAAAGAAATCCATTCTGTATCCTGGGCCAATATTCTTACGCGAATAAAGGCAGCCTAAATTTCAAATTACTACTAAATTGGGGCATGTCTCCGCCTAATCATCATTATACACATACATATACATACATACATACATATTGTTGTCTATTTATGTGTGTGTGTGTGTGTGTGTGTGTGTGTGTGTGTGTGTGAGTGAGTCGTTACCCGTCTTCCGCGGTGGCAACTTGAGATAACTTGCTACCACTATCTGACCATTCATCCATTACGGGCCAGATCTGTTTTTTAGGTAAACTTTTACTGTTAGCTACGTTATGTAGTGGATGGTAAAGTTAACCGCATTGCATTTCCTCCTCCCCAGCAACGTTGTCCTTCTCTCTGACTCATTAAGTCCCTTCAAGGCAATTTGATCAAAATTCACATCCATTACATAATGTAGTAGATGATGAAACATTACGTAAAAAAGACAGATCTGACATATGGGACGTGATCCCTTGGCCCTGCAGGCAACTTAAGCTAAGTTGTCAGTGCGATTTGACTGTATATTCATTGTGGATAGACGGGTCAGTTCTAACATATTTTAGAAAAAAATTTGTTGTCCCTACATTATGTAGCGGACGAGAATTTTGAGCAAAATGTCTCGCAGAGATTTAATGAGTATGAGGGATTCGCTAGCAATTGGGGCGGGGGGGGGGGGGGGGCAGTATGGTAAATTTTACCATCCTTTACGTAATGTAGCGGATGGTGAAGTTTACTTTTAAAAAAGAAAAAAATAAAAGATTTGTCTATCCATCCACAATGGATGGACGGCCAGATGAAGTTGGTAATTTAGCTTAAGTTGCATGTCGAGCAACTGATTAACACACACACACACACACACACACACACACACACACACACACACACACACACACACACACACACACACACACACACACACACACACACACACACACACACACACACACACACACACACACACACACACACACACACACACACACACACACACACACAGTGTGTGTGTGTGTGTAAGGAGCCGGTCCTTTGCAAATCTAGTCGTCCATCCATCGTAAATGGACGGGCTAGATCTAACTTCTATTAGACCATCTCGTCGTCCTGCGCATTTTGTAGTGGACGGTCATTTTAACCAAAATGCTCGTCAACCTTGCAACTTAAGTTGGAACAGTTCCTGTCCACTACATTAAACTCCAATGGGGTCTCAATAATGTACTGCTTGTAAAATCTGCGACCCTTTCTCTCATGAATATTTATGCAACCGCTTTTTGAGCATTCATTACAAAACTCTTAATGCTCGTAGTCGCACCTACATAACGGTCAAACATGCCATTAGTAGATTCACTCTTTTCCGTTGCTCTCATGCCTGCAACAAATTACGTTTTGGTGCAAACGCCTATCTAATTATTTTTGACTTCATAAAGGGGTTGGAGCCAATCATTATCTTGCAATGGGTAGTCCTCAACAAGTTTTGCTTACCTTTCTTCAAATTCTTCAATTGTTAACAACTTGTCAACACACTTGCGAGAGTCCTTTAATTTTAAAATCCGAGTATTTTGCATACACATGATATAGATGTTCAAGGGAACTTGTTACGTATGTGCCAAGGGCAAATTGTGCCTAGTCTCTGAGAACACAATAGCAATAGCATTCTTTATTGCCAAATCTTAATCCGTGATTATAACTTTGTGTGTTTTTTAGTTCATTGCAGCCACATCTAACATAACCATACAAAAGAACTTAACCCAAACAAGATGGATGAGTGATAATTAAAGCTTGTGAAAGGAGTGAAATGTATCAAATACTTGTTAGTACAATGGGTAGCTTTAAAAGTCACAACATCTCCAAAATTTTGATAAGCATGTCTATAATACCTGTGAGCCCAGAAAGTTTTAGATACACAATTCCCCTCCTCTAGACTAGAGTTGTATGAAAATTCCATTTTTTCATTTGTATTCACTTTAATATAGTTATTGTGGCTTAAGCATCATTGAGATTAAAACCCTTCTCGTCTTTGGCTTGAAACTGCGTTACAGACGTCTGTTGCATTGAAATTCAAAATTTTAATTCCCCTAGCTTGTTTAGCAAAGAACAATAATAATGCTCGTATGTCCTATTCGTGTTGCAGTTATTGTATGAATTAGGCTCCTTGCAACGGAGGTAATCTTTTTGTGTTGAAGCATTTGAATCACCTTTCAAGGTTTTACTAACAAGTAATAGTGCATCAATTTCAAGCTAGTAATAACCAACAATCTTCTTTCTTTTTATAGCTAACAAATATCTTGACCTTGCATCCTGTACCAACAAAAGAGTCCCTTATTCTCTTGTTTGTTCCCTCGTCATCATCATTATCATCACTGAAATCTTTGTCATTTGGGATGGTAGTCTACCCCTATGACGCTCAAATAACCATGGGCATAATTTCCTTATTATTGTACTTGTTCTACTACACATGATTCAAATGAAAAAACCAACTCTCATTGAGTACAATCAGAAACATTTTTCGGCTTCGCCTTGGATAAGTGTCTCTAGCAACTTGTGGTTAGTTTAGGTTTGCTCCAAATTCAGACATTGTGAAGCAAGACCATGGAACAAAAATCATATGTTTTAGTTTCAAAACAATAGCATTCTCTCAGACATAACAAATACAACTAAAAAGTGTATATTGTTTTAAACATCTTTCAAACAACAAACATAATATCATAGGAAATCATAATCTCACAAAAACTGAACAAACTCATACAAAAGTTTAACATGACAACAGTGCTCCTCTCAACTTTTATAAATTGAGACATAGATACCAATAAGCCAGTGAGGTTACAAATTTACCTCACATGAATGGAGCCGGAGTTTGGATGGAATTAATCGAGATAAATCTTCAAGGGCTTGAGTGGAGCTGAATGGGGAGGCAATTGGAGCTAAATTGGGAAGCAAGTAGCCGCAAAGAAGGAAGAAGGGTTCGTAGATTAGGGTTTGGAATATATGTACCCCCCGTCATCCATGACATAATGTAGCAGATGAGGAGATATGAACAAAAGTGAGCGGTTTGGGTCGTCCGCTACTTTATGTAGCAGATGAAACTGTTCCAACTTAAGTTGCAGGGTCCATCGGCATTTTGGACAAAAGGACCATCAGCTATATGATGCAACAGATGGCGACATAATTTCCAAAAATGATAGATCTGGCCCGTCCCTCTGCGATGAATGGACGGGCCAAATGGCTTAAGTTGTCAGCAGTTGATATATATAAAGATATATAAAAAGAAACACTACAAGAAATAAGGCCTTTAGCGACAGGAAAATCCGTCGCTAAAAGCCTAGATTCCGTCGCTAAAACTTTTAGCGACGGAATTACCGTCGTTAAAAGTCCTTCGATTAAAAGGCCGTTACTAAAAGTTTTGCGACGGAATTATAAAATCCGTCGTCTAATATAGAACGTTTGGCGACGGATTTATTTCTAAATTAGCGACGGAATATCCATCGCTAATTCTGTTTTACATACTTTAATTTATTTTCTTTTTTACGAAATTAGCGACGGGATAAAATTTTTAGCGACAGAATTAATCCGTCGCTAAATGTTAAAGTCATTTTTAAATATTTTTTTAATTTTTTAATGCCCAAACCTGTAATAAAAAATTCAAACCAATTGGGTCCTATCCTCCGTCAGCAATCTCAATATATCAAATGCACGATTAACAATCTAAAATCATCGATTAACAAATCATCGATCAATAATCACAATTAACAACCTAAAATTATCAAACAAATAATCAATGTTCAAATAATACAAAATTGTTCAAAATGTACATATCCGATGCGATTAATTTAAAATATTGTCTAATTACGCCTCAGAGTTCAACATTGGGGGAAAGGTTATTCACAAGTGCTTTGATCAAACACCAGCACTTGAAAACGCATTTGCCCCATGTGTTGAAAGATTACAAAGTCTCCTAGATGGAGGTCATGTTGTTGCACGAATTCGTTCCAACCCTCTTCGAAGCAAAGAACCTCTTGGCCAACCTTCTTCTTCAATTTAACAAGCCATGACTCCTTGCGGCTGGTTAAAGTTGCTTCAAATCTCAATGTGGTAAGCAATCTCCAAAATGTTACCAGTATGGCCTAACATATTCATAATACAGTAAGACATGTAAGTTTTTAACCAAAGATAAAACTTTTAACACACATGAAAACACAGAGAAATCGGGATGACATACAAGTTCTGTATGAAAACCAGGCATCATGACCTTAAAGAAGTGCCTGCTGACTGAAACGTCCCTGTTCACCGAAGCAGAAGCCATTTAACCTACTTTAACATGAAAAACCAATCGAGGATTATTCAATCGATGAGCATCAATTTCATAGCTGAATTAAATCTATCAAATTATGTTAAAGTGATGCTAAAAAAATAGATCCACAGTGAGTTGTAGCTAAAATGACTACCACATAAATCTCAACTACGCACATCATCATTTCACCACCCAAATAGCCACCTATACTGTTGAACCTCACTCACATATTACAAATAACACCCCAAAAATCTCAAACCAATCACTGAATGAAACCTAACCCTAGTGCAAATCCAATCACTGGATCTCAACGAAGACAAAAAAAAAACCACCAAAGTTCAAAGATTTGCTAATTAGGGCTAACTTGGGGTAGTTACAGCTAATTTGATATTCATTGGGTTCTTAGGGTTAATTAAAACTAATTAAGCTCGTTAGACACGTGTCCGACGCCTATCACATGTGTCCGACACCTCTGGACACGTGTCCGACGCCTACCGACAAGTGTCCGAAACCTCCGGACACGTCCGAAGACATTGCTTTATTTTTTAAGATTAATCTTTCATGCTTGCAAGAACCACTATTTCATGTGCAACACAGTAAACTTTACTAGTCTCCAGGAAAGTATACTCGGACGCTTTTTATGGCGTGAAGATGGAAAAATTGTTTCATAATGAAAAAAATACTGCTCGAATCCTTGTGAATGGAAAAAATATGTTGGTGCAAATGATTAATGGCTTGTCTTGTTAGTGTTGCGACAAAAGCAAAAGTAGTAACAAAGCCGTTGTGGTGACACTAAGGAGCTTAGCTATGGCCGTTGTGGTGTAGTATATAGTTAGGATTTGTTGTGATCTATCAAGTGGGGTGGTGTCGCAGGAATATTATGTCAATAAAATGAAAGCAGGATGAATATTCAATATTTATCGGCTATTATTATCAATTATTTCAAATAAGCTTGCACCATTTTTTACTAAATTTGCGTCCTTTGTCATTAAAAGGGATATTAGCGACACTTCTAAACCTTTTAGCGACAAAGGGCCAAATCTAGCCATCACTACCTCCTAATTAGCGAGAACTTTTGCTGCCCCCTTAAACATAAACTAGTGCAATGCTCCGGCGAGTAAAAGCTTCCAACCCCTCCATAAACTAGTGCTATGCTCCAGCGGGTAAAAGCTTTTAATCTGGTTCGTTTCAGAAGATCAAGGCTGCAAACTAGTTGGACCGGCTACATAAACATTTTGGTCTACATATTTCGTCATCTGATCTTTTTCGGCAAGTTCCTGAAAATCAAGTACTTTCTCATTACTTGTCTCCAGGTTATGTTATCTTGGTTTACAGCGACCTTGGCCTACCCCCATCAACTTGGCGCAACTCACCCCTGTTGGATGTGCATAGCCCATCTATGGCAATGTGCTCCCTCAATCAGGCTGAACACATCGCCATGTGACTCTACTGTGTGCTCGCTCTTCCATGTGCTTGAAAAATAGTGAAACGCATCTGTGGATTCTAGGTTTGGGGTCGGTTTCATATTCACTATAAGATAGTAACTTACTTTTGTTCTCGTGGTGAGTCTATTTTCCCCTATTAAGGTCGATGTTATTGTCAATGAGGTATAGAATTTGTTTCTACTCCATACCTCACAGCAATCACACCCGACACGTCATAAGCTACACCCATTTCCCTCCATTCACTCACTCACTAAACTCACACAGACAAGCACTCATTACACCCACATACACTCAAAACAGCTGCACAAATACACACACTCATGCACACTGTTTGCACACCCATACACACCTGCTGCAGTCCCTAAGACATACACCTCCGGCCCTTATTGCAGCCTGTAAAACACACACCATAACCCATCCCCACCCCCTCCACCCCCACGCTGCAGCCCTTAAAACACATGCCAAACCACTGCTGCAGCACATTACACACCACACACAACACCACTGCTACTACTTCCACACACACTCACTTAAACACACACCATGTACACTCCTAAAACACACACACAAACACTCAATACACACCCCTTTTCCCTCAATTCCATCAGCAATTAAACAACCTAATTCCATCAGTTACAAAATCAATTCCATCAGCAATTAAAAATAATTGAAATTATAAGAAACATATCATAATTCCATAAACAAATTAGGGCAAGTTCCAATTAGGGCAAATTGACATAAATCAGAACTGAAGAAAATTAGGGCAAATGGCGCTTAAACATGCATTAAAGCAAATTAGGGCAAATGGACATACAGAGAGGTGGTGCGGCGGCGGAAGTGTTGGTGGCGCGGCGGCAATGAAGGGCCTTGGTGGCGCGGCAGTGGAGGGAATTGGTGGCGCAGCGTTGGTGGCACGCGGATATGGAGGGGCACGACGTCAGGGGAGGGGGGGTGGTGATGTCGCCGGAGGTGGGTCGTCGGAGAGGGAGAACGCCAATATCGCCGGTGAGTGGGTGAGAGTGAGAGACAGAGAGAAACGGGGAGAGTGAAAAAAAGACGAAGGTGTTTTATGTAAGGACTTTTAGCGACAAAATGACACTGTCACTAAAAGCCCGTAGACAAAAGATGTATTTAACGACGGAATTTTTAGCGACGGTAACTTTCTGTCGCTTATAATGTTTTAACGACGGACATTTTACAAACGGGTTTATCCGTCGCTGAAAGACGTTTTAGCGACAGAATTACTTCCGTCGCTAAAAGTCCGTCGCAAAATCCTAATTTTCTTGTAGTGAAATATATTATTTTCCCTTTGTTATTTTTCAGCAAATTGCGACAAACGTTTACTTATTCTCCTAATAGGTTTGTCTTGATTGTTAAAATGCATTTTTACTTATGGATATAATGGTTATTTTTTTCAAGTGTGAACTGCTGTGAAATTTAGTTTAATTTTTGCTTTTGTTACTTAAAATTTTATCTTATTGTTCAATGCAAAATGCATATTTTGACCTTTTGTTTTTGCTATTTTTCTATTTACTAATTGGAATACTCTCATGTGTAAGGCGTGAGATCAAAATTAGTTTCTAGCTGGTAAACTGGAGTATGTCTTGCTTAGACCCGGCTACCACTTTCACATGGCAATAAATTTAGTATAAAAGAAAACAGGTCGGAATACCCTGCTACCACCGTGAACCAATCCACCGCCTTCATCGACATCCCACGCTGTCATGGCCGTCATTAGAGTTGGCACATAACTAGGGTGGTAAATGTAGGTGAGGTGGTAGTGGCAACATGCAGGCCGGGGATCGACGAAGGGAACTTGAAGACTTGTGGCAGTTTAGTGGTTTTATTGTTAGTTAGGGGTTTTTTGTTTCTGGTGGGTTTGCTCACTTCGTCAGATTTGATTAATGTGTTCGCTAATCGATAAAGTGAAATATTGGTTGGTGATTGTGGTGGTCAATGACTATGATAGTTGGCGATGTTGGTCGTCTGTGACTATGGTGGTTAGTAGTGTATGTTGGCGTTTCGGTAGTGATAAGTTTTGATGATGAAGATAGACGATGAAGATGAAAGATGAAGATAGATGATGAAGATGAAAGATGAAGATAAAGACGAAGATAAAAGAAAGAAGAGAATCAAAATGCTTTCAACAATAGTTGACACGATATATATATATATACACACACACCAAAACTAAAACTGAAAACTTTCTTAGATTGGAATTTTCAAACCAGCCCCATTTTGTAATCTGGTTTATGAAGCTGAAGAAAAACAAAACTAAAACTCCTTGCCATGCCAATCATCGTTTCTTTCTCTAGCTTTCAAATGCCACCTAAATACAGTTCGAAACTCTTGATGGTGGGGGCTTTACTGTTCCTCGAAAAGCCACTAAAGAGCTCTTTAATTTAGTGACAACAGACTAATATTCGTTGGTGTACAAAATTGTTAGAATATTTTGTCGTGAAAAACTCCTATGACTTTTGCCGTTATATATCTTTCAATGAACCTAGCTAGTGCAAGGACGCAGTTAAGTTAACTAATTGTACAGAGAGTGCTGCATAACTAGGGTCCAAAGCATTGAAACTTTTTTTGCTATCTATCTAAATAGTTTATACTGGAAGACCGTCAAACCAAAATATCATCTTCCTTAGCAAACAGTAGTCTTTATCTAGCCAAAGTCTCCCATTTGTTTTAGACAAAAAACACCTCTGAAGAACGTGTTCATCCATCATCAACTTTTTAGGGTTGACATTAGCTTCCTTTATGGGTGATTTTTGCAAAATAAAAAGTAAAACCAAAAGGAAGGGGAGTATCGCATAAATCCTGCCATACGTTGGTTTTGTAATTAAGCTCTTAATGACCTCTATCACGTAATTCGTCTCGTTATCACGGACAGAGGCAGTACGGTGCACCAATGGGTACGTGCCCACCTGCCCCTTTGCGAAAACCTAGGTCTATAGGCATAAATGTGATGCTCTGAACAATTGTGCCCCTCTCTAATTCCTCTGTCCAAGCATTGCCAAACAGGGCAGTACTGTCATTTTGAGGGAAGTTGCAAATTGAGAAAAAGGGAAAATGAGTTTATATTAATCCATGAGTTCACCTTCACGGATTAAACCTCCTGAACATTTAAGCTGTTAGAAAATGTGTCTAATAATTTTATCATACTTTTTTGTGTCTGCACCTGTTGACTTTTAGCTGCAAAAGAAAAAGCCACTAAACATATTAGGGTATGAGTTTAGGGATATTTTTATCGTTGTATCATAAATATATTTTCGAATGCCTACCCCGCTCAACATTCCTGGCTCTATGCCATTCCTCGTGATTAATATATAGTACAAATGAATCTGCTAGTTAACATGATATATTGAACCTTGTATTATAATGAGCAAACCCTAGCACGTAGGCAGATGTAAGAGTAAAAACCATGCACAGTAACTGAGAGTTTGCAAAGCCACCCTATACATCAACCCTTCGCAACTGAGTTTAGCATGTGCGCTCAAACGGTAAACCTCTCCCTTCCAAAAGAGGCATATCTTTTTCCTGTTTGATGGTCTTCATGTGTCTCCTTTCTCTCTCTAAATTTTATGCAACCGTGTAGACATCAAGAACCTTGAAAGAAACCATTTTCAATGGTGTGATTACTCAGCAAAGTTGCACTTTCATTGATAAATGCAGTTTGTAGCTCAAACTACCTTTTTTCTTGGACTTTGCATGTTTATGATTTGCTGATGATTGACACCTGTCTTAGCTCGTACTTTAGAGGTAATAAAGCTGGATTAATTTAGTCCGAGTCCTTGATTTTGGGATCTCCTTAGTCAAAGAAATTATTTTTGGGGTAGAACGAATCTCATTGGTCGAACAAATCGTCTTCACGTGGGCAGCAGCCGATTGCGAGACACTTTTGCAGACAATTACAGTGTATACACCGTTCCCCAACGATTAAAAAGAATGAAAGGTTGCTATGATTCCATAAGCACGTTGTGGCTAAATCCTGTATGATGATCACTGGGGTTGATTCGTGAAGGATCTCCCCAAATCATAACACTTCCCTACAAATTCCTCCTGCGAATGTTACATGAAATTTGTGATAAGTTGTTATACCTGTTCGGCTTTTTCTCCTTTTAAGTATATTCAACAAAGTATCAGAGTTAGACCCTACCAAAAATCGTGGTCTTCATGTCGTCACCTTGCCCTTTTTTAAAATTTACAGTCCGCTTTATATTCCGTGCTGGATATCAAGCCTGGATATCACTTCATATTCCGTGCTGTGTAAATGCTGGTGCTAGTTAAAGTTTCACATCAACAAATATACATGATGATTGAGATCAGTTCTCATACAAGATGAGCTTCTCCTCTACTTGAGCATTATTTTGGCATCGACACCAAACTTTAACACTACCGTTTTACATGGTATGTGTAAAAAGAAAAAGAAAGAAAGAAAGAAAATTGTTTGCTCTGGCTCCGGTTCGAGCAACTTTTTTTGACCCATCGTTTCAATGACTTAATTATGTCCCCACTAATTTTTTGCGAGTATTCCTGATGATAGGAGTGGGAGTGCTTCAGTAGTAAACAATATGTCATGCCAGGGTGACATTAATGGAGGTAAGCAAAACTTTTTCCTATGAGTGGACGTAAGCATCATCAAGATAAACCAACTTCAATCTGCTACTCATTAATAGGTATAAGACGTAACTCTTGATAAAATACCTGTCAATGTTGTCGCTTTAAGAATTTTCAGGTTCTAGCGATGGCTTAGACTTTATGAACTTCACTACAAGTGTTTCTTGCAACGAAGGCTGAAATAATTTATCCTTACAATTCGGTTGATCAGTCCAAATCCTTGTTTTCAGGTATTACTAGTACGCGCAGAAATGAAGTTGAGGGCTTGTCATCATGTCAACCATGAACACTAACAAAAAATGTGGTTGCCATCATGCCATGTGGTCCACCGGAAACTTTCCGACCAAGAACTTAAATAAATCACAAGAAGGACCAGAAGAACGGTGAACTTCCCATTATTATGTTGCTAATAGATCAACTAAGGCTCTGTTCGACAATATTTTTTTTTTTTTTTTATTTTCCAAAAAAAAAAAATTAAAAAACAATTTATTTATTTTTTACAAAAACAAGTGGGTATTTGATAACTCAATTTTTATTTTAATTTTTTTTTTTTGTGTTTGATAACCCAGTTTTTATTTTGAGTTTTTTTTTAGTTGGTTTGCCGTGGGGCGTGGCTGTGGCCGGCGGTGGCTGGTGGCTGCCGGTGGCCAACGGTGGTCGCCGGAGATTGCCGCCAGCCGCCGGCAGTCACCGGCGGCGGTTACCGGAGGTGGCTGCCGGCCGGCGAGGGTCGCCAGAGGTGGCTGCCGGCGGTAGGAGGGTTGTGGTAGTCTTAAAAAAAAAAAAAAAAACCAAAATTGAAAACCGAAACTCATTTTTGGAGTTTTTAAAAATAGTCTTGGTTTAAAAAGTGGTTTTTTAAACAGAAGGAAAAAAAAAAAAAAATTATCAAACGCGTTTATTTTTTTCAGTTTTCAAAACTGAAAAAAAAACCCTGTCAAACGGGACCTTAGTTAGCCACCTACTAGAGTTTTATTTTACGTTGTTACTAACTTCAACTAAGACGCCCCGCTCTAAGACTCTTCTATACTCGATATTATTATAGAATTTCGCTCTGTAGTTCTCGTATATATACGCGTAGTATTCAGCCTAAAGAGATACATGATAGCTATATATAACTAGTTAATTTGGGGGGTTTTGCCTTTTCGGAGCTATGATAATCTTACTGCAACAGCACATGTGAAGAGCCAAGCATGTATCCGACACACACGTGATAGGTTCAAGTTGTCATCCGCCAATCGAGAGAGGTCTTGGCACGCCTCTTCATCGAGCTCTACCCAATGCCAAACGATCCGTACTTGCAGAAGTCACAGCTATGAGACATGCCACTTTTTCCCTATGGCTTTGGGAGATATCCTTTGTGGAGAGAGAGAGATTACTTTCCCGTTCTTAGAAAAAGATTACGTTTTACTAGTTAATTAATAGTTTTTCGAATGGTTATGTACTTCTTTGATTCTCATTATACGTTCGAAGGGGAGAGAGAGAAATGCACAAGTGCTTTTCTAATATGGACCGTCATCAGCACATAATTATTTTGAGAGAGAAAGATTCTTTAGTCCGTAGGTCGTTACGCTCTTAAATTTCTTTTTCCGTTTTTTGGTTCTGAAGAGTCTCTTCGACATAAAGTGCCGATGACAATTGCATGTTGAGGGTAAGACCAATTTAACAAATCCAGGCCAAAAGAGCTAAAAAGAATGAATGAAAAAAATGTTTGTTTTACGTGGAGCATATGCTTGTTTATCTCATTTTACCGCTAGAAGGGCACGGGGGTGGAAAAGCATTAGAGTGTGAAAACAGACTTTCTTATAAACAAAATCCCAAGCTGAAAGGACATGTTTTTACAGGTTGGAGCAAACTTCGTCTAACCCGTATTTAGCAACAGAAATTTGTCGCTAAAGCTTATTGGTGGCAAATTTGGTAGATAATTCAGTGACAAGAAATTGCAACTAATTTGCAATTGGCGTTCAAATGTTCCCATTAGTGTCACCAAAAACATGCAGCGATAATTTTTTGAAGTTGAAAAGATGGGTTGGAGGAAGTTGCTCTAACTAGGGTTTAACATATACGGTGTAAAAAAGATACTTCCATTTAGTATTTGCCGAGATATGAAGGAAAATCATTGTTCCCAACCTATCTTTGTTGCACCCATGGACTCACTGGGGGTCCCAATTTTCATGACACGTTGACACAGTCAACAGTCAATTTTCAACGCTCCCAACCGGTCAAAACGTGCACGCTCTGTCGCGTGCATTTTTCACTTTTTCTATGTTACTTCGTCACTAAGAAATTCATTTTTGTGCGACGCCTCATCGCACTTCGACCGTCGCATGTTGCACATTGCCCGTCAGCGCGCCTTGGCAGTTGCCCAAGGAGGTTAGCCTTGGCCTTCCCCTTGGGGTCGGCCTCGGCCTTGGCCTTCCCCATGAGGTCGGCCTCGGCCTCGGCCTCCCCTTGGGGTTGGCCTTGGCCTCCCCCCAAGGGTTGGCCTTGGCCTTCCCCCAAGAGAGGGCCTTGGCCTTCCCGCAAGGGTTGGCCTTGGCCTTCCCCTTGGGCTCGACCTCAGCCTTGGCCTATCCCTTGGGGTTAGCCTCGGCCTTTCCTTGGGGTTGGCCCTGGCCACCCCCTAAGGGTTAACCTTGGCCTTCCCCCAAGGGTTGGCCTTTGGCCTCCCCTTTAGCACATTCACTCCTCTTCAAGGGACAATGCATCATCCGCGAGGCTTGTCCCCCGCGTCCGCGAGCCAACTCCGCCACGCTTGTCGCCCGGGCGCCGTCTCCACGAATCTCGTCATCAGTCAGCCGGGCGCCGTCTCCGCGACGCTCGTCGCCCATTGCCCGAGCACCGTATCCACGACCCCTGTCGCCCGCGCTCGCGCTTAGTCTTCGCGACCCACGTCGCCCCCGACTGTACGCCATCTCCGCAAAGCTCGTCGCCCGTCTCCGCAACCCCCATCGCCAACGCCCACGCGCCGTGTATAACACTCCGCCGCGCCCATATGCCGCGTTGCTGATACAGCTGTGCCCCTAGGCTCTCTTTCACACTATCCTGCCCCAGGCACCTCACTCCTTTCGTCCCGCCCATGCACAGCGCCGCTGATATAGCCGCACCCCTGGGCTCTCTTTCACACTATCATGCCCCCGGCACCTCACTCACTCCACCGCGTCGTTGATAATGTCGTGCCCCCTGGCTCTCTGTCACACTACCATGCTCTCGGCACCATACACACCCCGCCGTACCCACACGCTGCTTATACAGTCCCGCCCCAAGCTCTTTGTCACACTACCACGCACCTTGCATTGGTCCATCATTTCGCCACTCCATGCGCACCTTGCCTTGGTCGTGGAACATGCTTCGACCCACTTTCTGGAGTGTGCAGCATCCGGCGGGGATAGGCGGCTCCTCCGGGACACTATCTCCGCCAGGGAGCTCTAAGTGCTACAGCATGAAGACTCCCATTCCGTCAGGTAGATGGCTCCTCCGGGATGCTACCTCGACCAGTCGGGTAGATGGATCCTTCGGGATGCTACCTTGACGCGATCCAAGTGTTCCGGCACAAGGACTCACCCGGGGGATTAGGCGACTCCTTCGGGACACTATCTTCGCCAGGGAGCTTTAACATCCCTTCCGCCAAGTAGACGGCTCCTCCGGGATGCTACCTCGGCCCGTCGGGTAGGCGGCTCCTCCAATCTGGGATGTTACTTGACGTGCTCCGACACAAGGACTCACCCGTGGGGAATGATGACTCCTCCGTGACACTATCTCTGTCAAGTAGCTTCAACTCCCCTTCCGCCAGGTAGACGACTCTTCTCGGATGCTACCTTGACGCGCTCTGAGTGCTCTGACACAAGGACTCACCCGTGGGATTAGGCGACTTGACCGGGACACTATCTCTACCAGGGAGCTCTAAGTGCTCCGGCATGAAGACTCTCATTCCGCCAAGTAGACGGCTCTTTCGGGATGCTACCTCGGCCCGCGAGATAGGCGGCTCCTCCGGGACACACTCTCCGCTAGGTATCTGTGTGACTCGCCTACGTGTTCCAGCACTAGGGGATTTCGTCGGCACCCCTAGGGACTATGACCCCCGGGTCACTCTGAGGTTGGAGCAGGTCTCTGGAGGGCATCGCGCCTAGTCCGCCTGGCAGTTGGGCGTTGGGTCTTCCCCACCGCTACCAGGTCTGTGGTACTCTGCAAGGGCTTGGATTGGTGGCTAGATCAAGGGGGTTTTCTGGCCACACCAACGCTGTGGAAGCCAGTCTTTTCAGACAGATAGAGCGACGCTGTGCGGAGCAGGATGAGTGAATATGCGATTCGACAGTTCGTGGAACATCGGCAGCTGTGGACCCCTCGGTGACGTGTCACTCCCGGGGAGCACCATGTGTCGATTGATGACATCATCATCTCAACCTCTAAATATAAATAGGGGTCTTGAGAATTCATTTAGGGGACTTTTTCAGCATTTTCATTTTCTCACTCTAGAATTCTAGAGAGAGAAACATACAGGACCTTGACTCTGGTAGCACTGCCACCCTCAGGCTCTGTCTGGGAAGCCCTTGGTCTCTGCCCTTCCTCCACCCTTGCTGTGTCCCACATCAGCACACTTGACATCTGATTCAGACTGTATTCCTTGTGGCACCTCTACGTCAACTGCGAACTCACTTTCCTTGGCATCAACCATTGTACAAACATAAAGCTAAAATGATGGTACAATACATCAAACGCATGATACAGTTCCATTAAAATTATTGGAGGAGACCGCGACCCATGTTTGTCCTAAAGTGGCTCCGTCCCTCCCTGTGAAGTAGCGAACAACAAGGTCAACAATCTAAAAGTTTGGAGGTCGGTGTGCTATTTTACTTTCCAAAAACTAAATCCATGTATACCTAACATAGTTTTATTTTTTCTCTTTACGCCAAAACATGTTTTTCCTTTACTACACGAAAACATGACAAGAACGAAAGACACAAAATAAAGTGGTGTGGCCTTTATTTTTGAGATAATTTGGAAAAAAAGCTCTTGTCGGCATCACAAATGCTAGCTATATTTGAAAGCGTTCTTCAATTAAAAAATAAAAAAAAAATTACTGTAGTATCTAATGCGAATACATGTTTTCTTAGAATATTAGTCAAAGCGGATGTGAGAATATTATTATTATGACAAAAAGAATAACCAGAGTGTACTGGAGATAGGGAAGGTTTTCCTTCTTCCGTAGATGTGTACTTCACGTGAAGGTCCTTAAAGGTTTACTACTGCTGTTCTGGCCTAAAAGTTTCATTGGACATAATCAGGTGCCAGTTTCAGGTTAAAGCTGCTCAACTGGGAATCCATTTCCATTTTTAGGATACTTAGGATACTGAGGTTAACACTCGTATCCCCACGTGTCTGTGATTAATAAGACCGGCCGCCCCATTACACAAATAGTAGTAATAAATATACAAAAGGACTGACTTCCTTCCTACTCTTAATCTTAAAAGTTGGCTCAGACCACTTCCTCGATTGGCCCTTTTCAGATACTAAAAACCACTCAAAGTGAAGTGGTTTTAGATTTGCCCTAAAAACCACTCATTCTGCTTATAAAAGCTGTTCATTTGTATCTGGAAACATAGGCTGGCTTTTCACAAGCTCCAACTCTGAGGCGAGCTCAACACCAAAGTAAGCTTTTCTCCGTATCTGTTTCCCTCTTGGTCTGTTCATCGTCTGAAGATCCAGCTAACACTCTCTGTTTCGTTCTTAATTACGCAATTTTTATGCAGAAACCTAGAATCGGGAGAGGGTAGGGAGGGGATGGGTAGAGGAAAGATCGCGATAAAGAGGATCGATAACTCCACCAACAGGCAAGTGACTTTCTCGAAGAGAAGGAATGGGCTGTTGAAAAAGGCAAAGGAACTTTCCATCCTGTGTGATGCTGAAGTTGGAGTGATTATCTTCTCCAGTACCGGCAAGCTCTATGAATATTCAAGCACAAGGTGTGTGACAACAGCTTGTGATATTTGTCATACTTATCATCTTGTTTATTTGATGGCCTCTGCATATATACTATTGCGCTCTTCAGAATCCTGTAACATGTCAGATAGATATGTCGATCACCGGGTAAGCCTCTCTTTGGTATCACTGCCCAATCACAACAATCTGTAAAACGCCTTGCAATTTTGCTTTACATGGATATGCAGTAAACAAGATTTAGGTTTTAAGGGCAACAATTGTTTGCATACTGTCATGCTCAGGTAGACGATCTATATTATCTCATATTATATCATCTCACCATATAAAAACATCTGACAGAGGAAGCATCGTCGATAGTGGAGGTGACATAAATTTTTTCTAGCATTCGTTTGTTTAACCCTCTTTATTTATATGAGTCATCTTACATGTTTCGATGTCCTTTTCTTTATTTTATTAAAAATTTGTAGATATAATTGGCCAGAATACTATAAATCCGATAAAATTAGAAAACCAATTTTATAGCTTCTAGAACTCTATCTAATCTATATAAATACATATTAATTTGGCATTAATATTGACTACTAAGACCTCAAAATCACTTTGAAATACTAAAATAAAATTTCACAAATGTAAAATGCAAAGGCATATTTATGAAGATTAAAGCATTTTTTTTAGCGTTCTTTTCCTTTTCATTACCCCTTTTAGTTGTGCAACATCATCCTCTTTGTTTCTATTCTTTTTTTTATCCCTATTTATTAACAGTTAGTATGAATATTGATTACTCGAATTCGTAGGTATAGCCTAATTATATACTCCAGTAAATGAGAAAAAAGTCGATTGTAAGTAGAAGTCATAAAACTTGTCCTTACCATTAAAGTAACTTATAAGAGCTAATTAGATTATAGGATCTTAGAAAACTAAAAAAAAAAAAGAGAATGTAATGTCATGAGAGACAAAATTATAAATTCAAATAAATGTCGTAGCTTACAAGTCGGAGATTTTCTTATACTACACACACTCAATAAACTAACTTATTAGGACTCAACAATGACTATTATCACCTAAATTTTCAACAAGATAAGTAAAATAAATCTACAGCACAAAAAACAAATTAAGTGTTATACAAAAGTTTTGTAATATTATAAAATTTCATCCCTACCTATCACTATCTAGGTAGATTGCATGAATAATCACTAATTCATAATTGTTTTCACCTCACTCAATTGTAAAACTTTTTTATAAGACTAATTCTTTTTTTATGAGCAATACGTCCGACATTCATTCAAACTAGTTTTAACCCGCGCGTTGCACACGGGGAGCGACATATGCTAAGTGCAAAAATATTCACTCAATTATATTGTACCAATCATAATAAAGTGAAATAATATCAAGAACAATCAAAATGCTAATAATAAATTTTGGTTTCCATTTTTATACCATAGATGATTTCTATTGGTGAAGTTCTTATATCCAAAAAGAAGGGGAAGAAAACGATAATATCACATGATCGTAAATGTAATATTTTTCCATCGAGTGCATGCAGAGGGTTGTACAACAACTATTAAAGTACTGAATTAAAACTATCATTAGCTTTATCAATAATATTAAAACAATTTCTTAATGTACATAAAATCAAAAGAACATGTATAACATGCAACAATAACACCAACCAAGCGGTAAACGTTTGTAAGTAATATGAGTGGACAACAGGCTGATAAATTGTTGACCCTTTCAAGGAATAATCATAATTTTAAATTGATTAGCGATAACTACGTGTTATTGTACATTAAGATTGATCATGGCGGCCTACTTGATTTCACCATAACTTTTAATCTCGAACTAAATAAAGGTGTGATTTTAACTGAGAGCTCCATCTAGAACAACCAAAAATTTATTAAACAAAAAAAAATTCATTTCATGTTGTCAAACACTATTGAGAAAGAGAAACTAAATAGGTTCGGTCACACAATCAAATATTGTTAAGAGTGATATTCATAAATATTTTTTTTATTACCAAAACTTTCAGCAAAATCAGAGAGGTAGGATATGTAAAGGAGGGATGTAGATAAAAGATATGATTATTATTTCAAATTTGAAGAGTTTATGCAAGAAAAGGGAAGACTTCAAGTAAGCATTTACTTGGCAATATTAAAGGATATATCAATAAATAGGTATACTTTATTCAAATATTTTGATTTTGTGCAAACGTTTTGCGAATGATTGTGAAATCAGATTTAAATTGA
Source organism: Escallonia rubra (assembly GCA_033065855.1). Taxonomy (NCBI): domain Eukaryota; kingdom Viridiplantae; phylum Streptophyta; class Magnoliopsida; order Escalloniales; family Escalloniaceae; genus Escallonia; species Escallonia rubra. The sequence continues at coordinate 172,682 of JAVXUO010001034.1, read as the reverse complement.
ATTAATGAGGAAGCAAAAATGATGGGAACTCGACTAGAATGCTCTAATTATAAATTTACTTTTAAATTTAAATGATGAGGTTAATTAACGTTTTGATAATTAATTGATAAGATAAACTCCAACAGATTGGTGAGAGAGAATCAAATTCAAAAAGGGAAGTGACAATTTAACAACCAAATTAAAAAAGGAAAGTAATAATTTATCAGTTTTATATAAGAAATAAATTAAATCCACGTGGTGAAAGAAAAGACTGTCCACGTAGGCGGTGACGTGGCAATATTCTCTCAGCTTCGGCTTTCATATATATATAATTAGATTCTAGTGATTGCAACTATAATACACGTCGGCATTCTTTTAAAGAATAAAACTGAATAAATGTTACAATATGACTTCACAAACTTTTAGCACTTGACGTGATCAATTGACTAACTTGATAGAAGTTAATCTGATTACTAGCACTTAGATATGCTTTTTATACCAAAAAAAAAAAAAATGTTTGTAATAGTATCTGAAATAAAAAATCAAATTTTGAAAATAAACATCGTAGTTCACAAGTTCAAAGTTGTATTATACTCTTAAATGAACTACTTAGGACTTAGTGAGGCTATATAATCACCTGAATATACTACATAATAAGAACTCAACGACTATCTCCAAAGAAAATATAAAGTAAGTTAAGCCTTTTGTTACATTACGCAATTGCAAGCGTTCCCGTTTACCATAATCTATATGACGGTATAAGAATAATCACCGGTCACTCTATAACATTTTTAATCTCAAACATTTGTAAAGCTTTTGTAGAACATTATGACATTTTTATGCTATACTTATGTAATCAATAATTGTACAAGGTACGCGTATTTTCAAATTGATTGCCTTCGAAAATCTTCAAAAGGACATGAAAATGGATGTTGGAAATGCGCCGAATTAACTTGATCTTTCAGAAAAGTAATTAAAACATAGATATTGCCACTTTATGGAATGGCTAGTGTTTCCACGCATAATTCAAGGCTTAAAGCTAAGGTGAGCAACATATTTGCTTTATAGCAGTTGTCTTTCGACTTGCAAGGACGAACCATGAGAAAGAAAGCAAATAGTTATTGCTTTCCATGGGTTTCACATGTTATATATGCATGCTTAATCAGTAAGATTTGAAATGATGAAAGCCGTGAGAGATTCTCGGGTTTGAGGTCTAGAGATGCTTTGTGATACAGCACTAAGCTATTGATAGTTAGACAAAGAAATGCGAAGAAAGTGCCTTGGTTTTGGGGGCAAACACTTCAGTTCCTATTTTAAGAGTGAAAAGGGTGATACAATCTAGGGCCATCTAGCAAACATGCCATGAAGCTTGAGGAGAGGAAATTGAACACAGATTTCAAGGAATGAGAGGTAAGTATAAGAAGTTGGTTTACTTTCATGCCTGACATCCTTGATTAGGCGATTAATGGCGAGATTTAGGAGTCAACTTTTCATGTTAATTGGTTTCGAACAAACATGTACAAAAGGTTGATACGGATTCTCATAAATCCAAGACTTATATAAGAATATCAAACTAAATGTCCATATGGTAACACTTCCCTTCAAGTTCGAGCTTGAAACTCACAAATGTCCTGGGCTTCAGAAAGTTCGTAAATAGGTCAGATACTAGAAAGGGACTGTCATAGGTCTCATTAACCATATGTGGAGACAATTTTCTTTCCATGAGGTAAAGATTCAACAGACCACGCATTATGTTTGCCTTTCGATCAGCCTACATAGCATCAAGCCATTCTTGAAACTTATAGCTTGGACAAATGCTGCGGATTCTTTAGCAATAAATAAGGAAGTATGTATATAAAGGTACGTAACATGTAGAAAGACAATTATAAGTCAAAAAAGTAGCCAAAAGATCTACAGTTTTCAAGCTTTCTACATGCAAAATCTGTCACTGGGATGTTATTTTTATGAGCATATGTTTTGTTACATGTGTTTCTCTCCTACAAACACCACGTCGTATATCTTGCCTCTGCTTCTCGTTCATTATGATAATTCATCATGTTCTCCACCTTCTAAACCTATTCCGGAAATATTTGAGCCTATTGCAGAAGTACTTGCACCTGACATGTCCCAACCCACTTCTACTCGCTCCACAGCAATCGCCACACTCCCAAGTACCTCAAAGGTTGCTTGATTTTTCTTACGTACAAAAGGTTGCCACAATTTTCCTGAATCTAACGTGTATAGGAGGAAAACTTCAAACAAATAGTTGCAAACTCAAAGGTAAACGAAGACAATTATATATATGCATGGTAATTAATACAAAACATAAGGTAATACAAGGCAATTTGCGGTCGGTCAAAACGTGTCAGAGGTCTCTCAGAATCTTTTTAGGTCACGCCTATTGCTAAATTAGCCAAGTAATGAGCTAAATGGAGGCCTCAACCATGGCAGTTGATCTAGGCTTATCAAAAGTACTTTTGGTGGGAAACACGTAGAATGTAATTCGGATCCTGGAATAAAAAGAGAAGTGTCGAGGAGTGTCTCTCTCCACGTGGAGTTTAAGTAGATGATATCAAACTACATTTGAGTTGCCTTTCTAGGTTTTCGTCTCCGTAGTCGAGGGAATGGGGAATAGCGTAACTCAGAGGTTTGCCATGTTTTCTAGATCATGTTGAGGATTGTGGCAAAGCTCCTAGTTTTATTAAATCCGCTCTTGAGGCTGATGTACCCTTATTAAGTAATAAAATGACGCTCTAAAACCGTCGCTAAAATTACACTAAAGATGTTATCAAAAGTGCCACTAAAGATATACTCCGTATAATTACACTATTGTGCCACTAAAAGCATGGTCGCACGCGGCAATGCAAGGTCCAACCAACTTTTTCTTTCATAAGAATGGTTTGGGTGGGCCAATTGAGGACATGATGGACGAGTACGCTTGACAACTGGTTTGGATAAATGAATAGCACTAATCAGAAAAGGACTTGTAAGCTAAGAATGGAAATTTCTATTTTCATTTCCCATTCGATGGAAGCGGAAAGCATGATTGGATAACAGAAAGGGAAGTGTAAAGACTAGCTGATACCTGCTAATTTAACACAGATTTAACTGAATTAGGAATCATTTCTAGCTCTTTCTTCATAGGGATTAGCTTTACCATTAGAACCGATGAGATTAGCTAAGCTAGCCTAGGGTTCGAAGAAGTGTATTCAACTCTGGTGACCATTAATTTTTGTTTTCATTTTATCAAGAAGCTACCGAAGTGGCTTTATCCAAGTAGTTGCATAAGTAGTCAATTGTGCTGGTCTTCAAAAGGCAAATTTAATTAGGGGTTAAACTCCTTTTCCTTTTCAATTGAGCTATCTTTGTAATTAGTAGATGCCACAGCTTTCAATTTTTGTGGATGTTGGCATAGCCGAACCACGTAATTCTTGTCTTTCATTGTATATAAGTGATTTTTGTTGTGGGTTTCGGATGGGGTTACTTTGAATTACGGTTTCGCCATAACGGTTTACTATATCTTGCCTTGCCGGCATGTTAAACATGAATAGGTCTAGACAGTGAAAATTAGGTCTGACTGTTGGTTGGAACTGGTATTACTTTACATGTTATTACATTATTCATTCATCTGACCACTCTCTTCTTTTCCTTTTTTGGCATGTCACACCAGCATGAGATCATTGATCGACCGATACAATAAATCAAAAGAAGAACATTATCAGCTGCTGAATCAAGGATCACAAGTCAAGGTACACTCCCATTCTTCATTCATCCTCCCGCTGCAAAATTTAGTAGTGAAGAAACCTATATATATTCATCACCGCATCCTTTAATTTATTGAGTGCAATTGCTGTATAACAAGTAGCCTCACCCTAGATATATACAAGCTTGGAAATAAGTTTTCCTCCTCCTTGGCCACCAAAGGTAAAAAGAAATTTCCATCGGATTTCGTTGGTATAGAGTTTCTCATACTACTTCTATGGACAACTTCAAATTTCTAGTTCTCTCAAATATTCGCAAAATAGTGCAAATACTTAGCCGGGATGTACGTGTACTATTGAACAAACCGTTTTACCTTTAGGTCTAGTGGAAATAATAGTTCAAAATTTGTAAGTACGATGAATCCATTGTCATTGCAATTTCCGAATAGTAGTTGATGCATGGATGAAGCTCTCTGTCACTGGATTTGTGGGTATACAAGGTCCCAAGAACAAACTTGTATAGGTAGATAGGGTTCCATGCCCGGGAAGTGATTGTATGGTACAATCAGCATGTAAAACCATGATATAAGCATGCGGTGCATAGACCTGGTAGACTTAGCATTTTCCTTCCTTCTATTATTCCATAATGTACCGAAGTATATTTCCTTATGGAAATGGAACTGTAGATGCTGATAACTACAGTTGAACTAGAAATCCTACCGGATGGCTATATGCACGCATCTGTCAGCCCAATATCAAAATCTTCCCGAGAAACTAGGTCCCTAACCTAGTGCAAGAAGACCTCTAATGATAAAAAAACAATTGAAATCGGGGCAAATAAGTTGTTCCAAATTCCTGCTTGGCCGAGATAAACGAACTATCTTTTAATGGAATTATGTGAAGACAGCAGCCAGCAGCAACCATGAAAAAACACCATGTCAAGGCTCTGGACTGCTTGTCGATCTGCATTTCAAGTGCTAATCTTTGCAATACTAAGCTTGTAAGGTACCAATAGAGCCGTATTAAACTCGACTAGACCTCCTAGATTTCGGCAAGTGAAATATGGATGTGCTCTACAATTCCTTGGCTTTAGCAAAACACATATATAGTATATAGTTGGACTAAAATATTACATCGAATCTAGCTAGTTGAGCGAATAATGGACTTCCAAATTTGACTCTAGGTGAAAGAAAATGGCATTAATAATTTGGTTATAGGAATGTGAAAAGGCATAATGCAAAATTAATACAAAATTACATACGAAAAAAATAATTAATTTGAGGACTAATAACAAATTGATGAGAAACTCTAAAGTTTCCATGTTCGTCATACCACTTCCAAAAACAAGTTAAAACTTTATCATCCCATACATTTTATGTTGTTTAATTAACTAGCCGAGGAATTGAGCAAATCCCCAAAAGTTGATACTTGTAAAAGAACATGACAAAGGATCAGTCCCCTACTGTTAACTTGCAAAGGTTATCTCGGTTATCACACATCTTGACCATGATTCCATTACAAGATAGTTCGTTTGTCTTGGCCAAAAGAGCATTCATGGAACATACAAACTCCAAATCTTGGTTGCACGCCGGGGGGTGGGGTTGATAGGGTTTGTGGGTAGCACATTAAAGGGAGGTGCGCCTATATGTGAGATACTGAGAAAAGCCAATGGGTTTGTGGGCAAAACATCATAAGCGCCTTTAAGTTCGTTCCGAATAAAATAACCAAGCAAAAGCCATCTGGAGGACCCTAATCCATAAGCATAACAAAAATGGACAAGAAAATCAAAATAGAGATGTCGCTAGTCAAAAGGACCACCCCCCAAAAAAAAAAAAACCTCAAGCAGCACATTTCTAGAAGAGAGGCTGTATATTCAGGGGCGGAGCCACGCTTGTACGAGGGGGGGCTAATGTACCCCCTCAGATTTTGAAAAAATATATATTTATATATAGTTTTTTTTTCATAATTTCACACTTTCTCTTCGGCTCTCTCTCTCTCTCTCTCCTGTCGACCTCTCTCTCTCTCTCTTCTCCCCGACCGACGGCCGACTAACTTGCTCACGGCGCGGCCGGCGCCTCACTCCGGAAGCCACAAACCCACGACGGCACGACACCGACTGACCGACACAAACCCACGACACAAGCGGCCGGCGGCGAGCCCACGATCTGGGCTATCTCTGTCTTCTAGATCTACGCCGACGGCGAGTCGGCGACGACACAGGATCTGGATCCAACCTTCAGTTCAGTCCTCACTCCAAGTCTCCAACAGTCCACCGGCGGCCAAGAACTCCGGTGGGCAAGAACTCCAAAATTTGTTTGTTATCTTTTTAGTATCATAGCTCATAGCCATAGGAAATTAGGAATGGATTATGGATAATCTTGAGCATAATGAATGGATAATCTTGAGCATTGATTAATGATTATGGATAATGTTTAGCATTGATTATGGATAATCTTGAGATATTGATTATGGTTATTGTTTAGCATTGCGATATTAAGATTGATGGAGGATGGGACCCAATTGGATTGAGATATCGAATGTGTGATTTAGTTGAATGGTGGGTTGAAATTAGGTTAAAGCAATAATGAAACATGACTAAAAAAGTAAAAGAATAAAATAGTTTTTATTAATTAGGTTATTTGATTGATAATTGATGGATTGATATTGAAAATAAAATGTATTTTATTTCGAAAAATGCACCTTTTTTGTGCTATTTTACTTATAATTTTTTTTATCAATTTCGATATATTTTTAGCACCTCCTGGGATGAAATCCTGGCTAAGCCCCTGTGTGTATTAGATCTCAAATCTTCTCAACAGCTTCCACCAAGATTATAGAGATTTTGTACAGATTTAGCTAACATCCTGTTTAGTTAGGATAGGATTACATTTCATAATTTGTATTTAAAATTTGTATCATTCTTATCTTCATTATCCTGTAAGTTCTTTAAATGCAAAGACCTCACAACCAATTGGGTGTGAGAGAGAAAAACAATACATAAGTTTTAGTTCCAAGTTGGTACCAGAGCCTTTTGTCCAACGATTACCTTTTTTTTCCCTTTCACATGGCTTCTTCCAGTATCTCTTCCTCCTCAGTTAACTCCACCTCTCCCTCTCCAACTCTTTCTCAAGCCCATCACTATATTTCTCTCAAACTCACCACCAAAACTTACCTCTATTGGCGCATGCAACTTGTGCCCTATCTTCGCAGTCAAGATCACTTTGGGTTTGTTGATGGCACCACCTTTCCTCCTCCGAAGCACCTTGTTCCCGCCGGTGAGACTACGCCAATTCTCAATCCTGAATTTTTGCCTTGGCACCGTCAAGACTCTGCAATCTTGAGCATGTTACTTTCTTCTCTCTCCGAGGAAATTCTCCCTCTTGTTGTTGGCTGCGACACCAGCCGTGATCTATGGCAGGTTCTCAAGAAATCTTTGAACTCTCTCTATCTAACACAAGGATTCTTGGCCTCCACAGAAACCTTCATGAACTTGATCAAAAGGATGATAGTGTTTCTACCTATCTTCAACGTGCCAAATCTATCTCTGGTGAGCCCTCTTCTGCCGGTAGACCAATCTCTATTGAAGACTTCAATGTTTATGTATTTCGTGGATTGAAACCAGATTTTAAAGATCTTGTCACTACTCTCAGTGCTAGGACTGAGCCTATTTTATTTTCTGAACTTCATTCCCTTCTTCTCAGTCATGAGTTCTCGCATTCCGACAATCTAACCAAACTTCACATTAGTTCTTCATCCACCTCGTCTATCCCCGATACCCAGCCCTCTGCCTATCTCTCTCACCGCAATTTGCACCCCAACTCTACCTTTCATTCCCCTAGCACCCATTACAATCATCATCAAGGAGGTCGTGGCAATGGGCCTTATCGTAGCAACCGTGGTCGTGGAGGCCGTAATAGTGAGCCTTTTCAACCTCATAGTGGTGGTAACAAACGCGATGGCACTCATGGCGGTAGATTCAACCATCGCCCACGATATTGCAAGTTTTGCAATACCACATCTCATGATAGTTTTTATTGCCAAAACCCCTCAAATCCTCGTTCTGCTACTTCTAGACCAGCTACTTACCACACCAACCACTCTAGTGACACCTTTCCTGAAGACTTCCAGTGGTTTCCAGACACGGGTGCAACTCATCATGCCTCTCTTGACTTGCACTCGCTTACCACTACGCAGCCATACGAAGGCCATGATCAGCTTCATGTTGGCAATGGTAAAGCCCTTCAAATCTCTCATATATAGGCAAGTCTCTAATTCACACTTATTCTGCTCCCCTTTTCATGTTCTCCATGTTCCTTCTCTTTCCAAGTCATTACTCTCTGTCCAGCAGTTTACTAAAGACAACAATGTCTTTTTTGAATTCCATCCTAAATATTCTTTGGTCAAGGATCAGGTCACGAGGGCTACTCTTATTCGCGGTCCGAGTAAAAATAGTTTGTACTGTCTTAATGATGTCCATCCATCATCTCTTTCCTCTAGGCCTACTGCTCTTTCTGATGTTCATACTACTGTAGATGATTGGCACTGGCGCCTTGGTCATCCTCATGCTCGTGTCCTGCGTCACATCATCTTCGAAAATAAATTTCCATGCACAAGCTCTAAGCTTCAGACTCTTTGTTCTTCATGTCAACTAGGAAAAGCTTCTCGGAGTACCTTGCCTGTTACCCATTCTTGTAGCTCGCATTTTCTTGATTTAATTCACAACGATGTATAGGGACCAGCTCCAATTTCTTCTTTGAATGGATTTCGCTATTTTGTGCTATTTCTTGATGATTATTCAAAATTTCTGTGGTATTATCCTATTGCTCGTAAATCTGATGTCTTAATTATTTTTAAGCAATTCCAAGTCATGGTGGAACGCCAATTTGAGCGCAAAATCAAAGTAATCCAAACTGATTCGGGCGGTGAATATCGCAAACTCCATACTTTTTTTTCCTCAAATTGGCATTATTCACCGCCGCTCATGTCCCCACACTCACGAACAACAAGGGGTGGTGGAGCGTCATCATCGTCACATTGTCGAGACTGGTCTCGCTTTTATGGCTCATGCATCGGTGCCACAACTTTAATGGGATTTTGCTTTTGAAACAGCTGTCTTTTTAATCAATCGAATGCCCTCCAAAGTTTCAACCTACAAGTCCCCTTTTGAACTTGTTTCCTGATCTCCGCCAAATTATCAGTTCCTTAAATTTTTTGGATGCCTATGTTACCCATTTTTACCCCCTATAATGCGCATAAAATCAACTACAGTTCTGCTCCTTGTGTCTTTCTTGGCTACAGTCTAACTCGCTTAGGTTACCAATGTCTTCATCTTCTGACTCGCAAAATATATATTGCTCGCCATGTCGTCTTCGATGAGTTTACTTATCTGTTCACTGGTTCATCTCTTCTTGGCTCACCTCCTCCTCGTAATCCTCCACCACCACCTCAACCATGGGCTCTTGCTCCCACTCGTCTTCCATCCTCTCTACGTACATCACCCACCGCTGTTTCACCCCCCTCTCAAACTTCTACTTCAGCTCACCTTCCTTCCACCTTACCCCCCACACATGTACCTTCAGTCTCTGTCATCCCTCACCATCCTCCCTTTAACACCTCCTCTAACCCTACTCGTACTCATCCTATGACTTTACACAAGAATCCCAAACCTAAACGACCCTTTGCATCCCTATCTGAAACCACTACTCTCCCAGAACCTATTTGTTACTCTCAAGCTCAAAAGCATCCTGAATGGCGCCATGCCATGAATGAATAATTTAATGCACTCTTTCGTAATGTTACTCGGTCCCTCGTACCTCACCATCCTCACATGAATCTTGTGGGTTGCAAATGGGTGTTCGGGTGAAGAAAAGGGCTGATGGTTCATTAAAGCGTTATAAAGCTCGATTGGTCTCTAAAGGTTTCCACCAACAGCATGGTGTGGACTTTAATTTGAGGAAACCTTCAGTCCAGTTGTCAAGCATACCACGATTCGTACTATCCTTAGCATCGCTGTCAATCGTGGCTGGTCCTTAACTCAACTTGATGTTAATAACGCTTTCTTACATGGTTCTCTTACTGAAGAGGTTTACATGCACCAAACCCCTGGTTTCACAGACCCATCTCATCCTCACCATGTTTGTAAACTCCATCGCTCCATGTACGGCCTTGAACAAGCACCGCGTGCATGGTTCCATCATCTTTCCACCTTTCTTGTCTCGTTAGGTTTTGTTCCTTCCCAGACAGATCCCTCACTCTTTGTACTCAATCTTTTTGGCACTATCATATATATATTGGTCTATGTCGATGACATCATTGTCACTGGGAACTCATCTACTCAAATAACGTCATTGATCAACTCTATGCGCTCTGAATTCTCCATCAAAGACCTTGGTCCACTTCACTATTTCTTGGGCATTGAAGTTTCTTATGCTCCGACTGGCTTGTTCATATCTCAGCGTCGCTACATCACTGATCTTCTCTCAAAAGCTAGTACGACTCATTCCAAACCGGTCCTTACCCCTGTCTCTACTCCTCCAAAATCATTTGTGCCAGAGGATGCTCCCTTCTCTGATCCCACACGCTACAGATCCGTTGTTGGTGCCCTACAATATTTAACCTTACCCGACCTGATATTGCCTTTGCCGTTAATAAGGCATACCAATACATGCACTCTCCAAATGAAACTCATTGGAGTTACGTCAAACGCATTCTTCGATATCTTTGCGGCACAATTGATTATGGTCTTATGTTTACTAGTTCTCGCTTTTGGGATGTACAAGCCTTTACTGACGCTGATTGGGCTGGCAATGTTGACGACCATAAATCCACCGGGGGCTTTGCCATATATCTCTTGGTCTTCTCGTAAACAACGTACTGTAGCTCGCTCTTTGATCGAGGCTGAATATAAAGCTCTTGCCGATTGTGCCTCTGAACTCACATGGCTCCGCTCTCTTCATACTGAACTTGGTTTCCCCCTCCATCAATCTCTCATTCTTTGGTGTGACAATACTGGTGCAACATATCTATCTGTCAATCCCGTGTTCCATGCTCGAATGAAGCACATCGAGATTGACTTTCACTTTGTTCGTGACAAGGTTCGTCAAAAAGAACTGAACGTTCAGTTCATCTCTACCCATGACCAAATTGCGGATATTTTTACCAAAGGCTTATCATATTCCCCCCACCGTTTTCTTTCTAGCAAGCTGAAGGTCCTCTCGCGACCCCCTTCATCTTGAGGGGGTGTATTAGATCTCAAATCTTCCCAACAGCTTCCACCAAGATTATAGAGATTTTGTACATATTTAGCTAACATCCTGGTTAGTTAGGATAGGATTACATTTCATAATTTGTATTCAAAATTTTTATCATTCTTATCTTCATTATCCTGTAAGTTCTTTAAATGCAAAGACCTCACAACCAATTGGGTGTGAGAGAGAAAAACAATACAGAAGTTTTAGTTCCAAGTCTGTGAAACATGGACATACAACAAATAAACAGCCAATCTCATTCATCTGATTCTATGAAACGGTGTTCATGAAGTAAAATTTACGGCACCGGTGGTTGCAATAAGTTCAATGATGTTCAAATTATCCTATGCTTTACTCAGTTTTACATGTTCTTGCTAGTTTTGGCAAAGGGAGGCGGCAAGCTTAAAGCATCAATTGCAGAACCTGCAAGAAAACCATCGGTAAAATATTATTTCTCTGGCTTGGGAACTTGCAACTTCAAGCAGCATGGTAAAGAATTGTTAGTCGTTTACTGCTAGTAACACGACACATAGTCGGCCTCCAGTCAAAGTTATAAACAAAGCAAATCTTGGCCAGCTAATTATTATTTTTTCACGGCTTAACTTCTGTAGTTTTAAGGAATTAAATTTGAACTTAGAAAAAATTAATTTGTAGTCGGTGAATGATAAAACTGCAGAAACAAAATGAAATGTTATGCATGGAGCATTAAACATGAAATGCAAAGGTGACAACTGGGCAGGCCATTGGCACAATTGGCAATTCCTACGGTTTTATGTACCCGTACGATGAGTCTTCCATATCACACAGTTCAGTTTTCGCGCTATCTTCATAAATCCACGTCACATGCATGCTCTTCAACTATTATTCACCGAAGTACCAAACTGATACTAAGTGCATGACGAATAAGAAAACAGTAAGATCTTCCGAGAAGGCCAAGAACCCTAAAAGGAATGCAACGCAATCTTGTAATTCTTATGATATTTGGAACTGCGTCTAAAGCTTGACTGGTGAATCTACTTTGCTATCTTGATAAGCAAGGCAATTGATGGGAAAAGAACTTTGTGGTTTGGGTGTCAACGAGCTCCAAAATTTAGAGAACCAACTGGAAATAAGTCTACGAGGTGTTCGCACGAAAAAGGTCAGCAACTCCAAGTCCATCATGATTTATTTTGTACGTCATGGTCTTCTAATTTCTAGAACTTGATTTTTAAACATTTGCAGGAACATATTTTAACTAACGAGATACAAGAGCTAAACAGAAAGGTATGTCTAAGACCTTAGTGATTCTATTTCTGATTGAATTGTACACTGCATGACGCGAACTGTTTTGAATATATAACAGGGAAGCCTTATTCATCAAGAGAATTTGGAACTTTGTAAGAAGGTAAACCTTATTTGTCAAAAAAATAAACATGGAAAGTCTAGTTTCACGCCTTGCTATGCCTTTCTGCACAACATTTATCTTGGAAAACTGCATTAGAGACCAGAGGGTGCAATAGACGATTCTGAAAACATTTAGAACTTCAGAATGATCAAAAGAAATCTCTTGTGCTTAGAGCATGGTTTTGAATGTGATTATTAGTATTTAGAGTATAGAATAAGTGAAATGAGAAATGCTACACATTATTGTATCATTTTTTCAATGTGAAATAGAATTTATACACACTATATACTCAATATAAAAGTGCCGCTAAAGGTTTCCATTATTATCTTGAAAGGAATCCTTGTTTTTAGATTAGTTAATTTGAATATTAACAAGCTTGGTAAAATTTGAAAACTAATACTAAACATTTTAAACTCTACCCAATTGAAAGTAAAAATTTGAATATCCAAAGACTGTAACTTACTTATGAGATTTAAAACAAAAAGCTCTAACTAATGATTTAAATAGGGATAATTTTACAAGAATAACAAGGGTTATATTCGTAAGCCAAATGTAACCTGAAAATTAATACTACTCATCATTCTAAAACCCAAACCTATTCAGTATACCGACGTATTAGAACTTAGTTTTGACTCTTGTATCCTTAAAATCACTCTCTAATATGAATATAAAATTTATATGTCTGAAAAACAAAAATACCATATTATATTTAGAAGAAAAAAATAATGTTACAATTGAAATACAAACAACTCGTGAGATTAGCACAAAAAAATAACCTAACAAGTGATTTAAATTGGGATAGTCCTCAATATTTAAATTTAGTTAGCTTCGCACAAATAATGAGGGTTATATTCGTAAGCCTTATCTAATCTAAAAGAATACTTCTAATCATTCTAAACTCAACCTAATAAATATACCAATTTATTAGGACTTATTTTTTTACTATTGTATTCTTAAAACCACTCCTCAATAGGAATATCGACTTTATTTACCTAAAAAAAATAACAAATACTTTTCAATGACAAACCACTACTCAATATGAATACCGAATTCATTTATCTAATTTTCAAAAATAACATATAGATTTTGAAGAAAAAATTGATGTCACAATTGAGATAAATGTATTTTTCATAAATCTAATGTGTACAACATAATCAATAAAAAAATAATACAATATACATCTAATTAAACGAATTGTAGGTCAGTTTTTATTCATAAGACTTCACGAGCAATAAAGTGGTTGTATCCCATATGTAAGGATTTTGAAGACAAATCAAATATGAGATTTGGAAAAAAAGAAATTGATACGATTAATCTTAACTATTTTGAGTACACAAATTAAAAAAAGACAATTGTAGACTCCGTTGATAAAAATACAAGGGGAATGTATTAGGATCAGGTTGTATTGTCATTGTGCAAGTATCTTTTGAAAATACTATGCATATATTTAAATGGAATGTCCATAACATTAACTACATGTTAATTTCACAACTGATTAAATGATGATGAGGTGGCGCTTTCATAAGCATATAATAATCTACCAATAAAAGCATATAGAGAAAATAATAAGATTAATACCTTGTCGCATGAGGCAATTAACTAACTTGACTAAATAGGATAGCTAAATGCCTCATAATAAGCAAATTGTTGACTAAAATTTAACCAATATATAATAAATCAATCAATAAACATGCTAACTAAGTTAGGTTCATCTTCGACTATAATAAGATTTTCAATTTAAGTAGGATACTAACTTAAGTTCATTATAACTAATATCTTTTTAGATTTTATGTATCTTCTAGATATCTAGTTTTTTTTTTTTTTTTTCATATGAGAGGGTGTCTTTAGGAGTATGAAAAGTTAAAATAAAATCATAATATGTGCGTATATTACTAAGGTAGACTTTAGTTCAATGCTTAAGAGCTTAATTACTCATAACATCATAACACCATAGAAAAAATTTGTTTAAACATTTTTCAATAAAAAATTAGCTGAATTTACTACATGATTTATCCATTATGTTGTATAAATACTTTTGTTTATGTTAGATTTATGAGAGCCCTATTTTTACAGTTGACATGCTTATCCAAACCTTATTTTGTGCTTAAAAGATGACGTGACAAAAGATGGTGTATAACCTTAGATATATCTCACTTGCATACTATGGTATTGTTACATTTGACCGGCGCGACTGAATAATATAGTGCAAAATATTAAAATAAGCACATCATTTACCAAAATTTAACAAAAAAATTTAACCAACATGTTTATGAACTCAGATTCATCTTTGCATGTACTAATGTTATGAATCGAATTGGCATCTCACTTTATCATAATATAACTAACTTAGTTTTTTATCTATATGTATACATATGTACAGTGTTTTCTGTTCATATCAAGTAGTGTTTTTTATGAATATAAAAATTAAAATAAAGTCCTAATATGTTGGCATATTGCTGATGTAGAACTTAAAAATGAATTAGTAGTAAAATAAGGCACCATAAAAAAAATTAGTTCATATTGTCCTACACATAAAGTTTATTTACTTTAGCTTATAATTTGTCTATTACATTGTATAAAAGCTTTGTGCATCAAATAATGTTGGAATTTATGAGAGCGTCTATCGATCTCCACACCCATGTGTGCTTGTTTATGCTTTATACCTTATTTCTTGGCTAGAAAATAAATGTATTTTGCTATTGCACTTTTTGACGACCAAGCACCCTGTATAGAGAACTTTCCTTGATTTTTTTTAAGGTTTTAATTTCTACATTATATTTTTTCAAAAAAAATATAAAATTTGCTGTTTTTGTTTTAATTTTTTCTAGATTGGTATATTGGATTAACTATGTCTTGAAAAGTTAACAAATATAAAATTAAGGACCTTATCAGAATAATAGTTTTTATTGTAATTCGTATATCATAATGTTATAAATATTAAATATGAATTCAAAATAGTATCTAGTTTTTATCAATAATCTCTAAGTAATTTTGTACTATAGGTAATTATTTCAGGTTAGAGAGTTTTTTTGTGATATGTAAAAGTTCAATTGAAGTCCTAATAAGTTACTTCTTGCTTATTAGATACAAATTTAGAATGTTTCGAATTGACTTTTGAATTTGATAAGGCTTACTAATTTAGATGTTTAAATATTAATCTCGCAAATTTAATTGCTTGTAAGCTTATATAAATTAAAGATCTCTTCCGAAATGATTTGTGGAGATCTTTAGTGACACTAATATGTTTAGTATACAGTCTCCATAATTTTATATTATATCGAAAGCATGATATGTCGCATAAAGAAGCTATCATTATGTTTTAGTGCGTTTCTCGCTTCGACTATTAAACCATATATGCATACCGTGTAACATAAAATAATAAAAAGATTAACATTTTTATAAACCATATATGTACTTTTGCTTAAAGTATAATTGTTAGTAAGAGAGATTTTGCTTATAGAAAGCGTGTTTTGAGCTATAAAGAATAAGATGAATATCAAATTTAATCATGACTAACTTAAATAAATTATCAAAATTTATAGTACTATTGGGATCTTTGTAAAATTAATCATAGTTCCAAAAACCATGATTATTGTAGCTCCTTTGTAACAACTTCAAGTAACCTTTCAAGGCTATAGTACTATTGGGATCTTTAGTTGTCCAACATGTACCCTTTCAAAACCAAGTCTCTATGCTTTGAAAAGTTTGCTAAAGAATTCCTTTATAATTGGAATCAGAAATATAAGACTTCTTTATATATTCGTCAAGATTCATTATTTTGAGAAATCACTAACTTTTCAAGATATAAACATGATATACACCAGAACATTTTAGAGTCTTATATGGTATTAAAATTGAAGGCTTTATTAGATTGTCATGCAATACTTATGTAATATTTGCATACGTATGTTTGCTTTAATTGCGTTGATATGTAAGTTGAAAGAATAATTAGTGGATTGCATTACAGTGATGTCCCTGAATACTTGTCATCTTAAAGCTGAAAAAGTTCACCCATCACCACATACTTAGACGTCAGGTGCACTCAGCATCCCATGCTTTACCACTCAGCACCTCGTATTTCCAAAGTCTTAGGGGTGCTTTAACACTCAGCACCTCGTACTTCCAAAATATTGATTCTCGAACACCAAATGACGGTCAATATGGCCTTTGACCACGCGTCTATTAGTTTTTAGGTCAAAAAAGTCAATCCGCTTTGTGTCCAAGATGGGTGTGGAGGATAATTACAACCTCTCATGTAACGATAATTAATGGTCGCTACATATAGTTAGTGACTGATCTTTTGCTAACACTTTCGGCGATAATTCTTAACAACTTTTTTAACGTTCTAAATAAAAGTTATTTAAAATATTTAAAAACCAAATTTTCGGCTAAATGGAGTTTTTAGCTATCAGCAGCCCAATTGTTATATATATCTCCCACTTCTCTTTCTTGTTCCCATTTAACTCCAACCACCTTAACACCACCACTGCATCATCCCAAAGCCACCAATCATAAACACCGCACCACCCCAACACCACGAGACCACCACCTCACCAATCTAGGCACACAAGTTAAAGCACACACTCGCATTAACAAATCTATACAAATGCGCGCACACACACACGCGCACGCATATATATATATATATATATATATATATATATATTTGTGTGGCAACCTGGTTAACTCGTGGACCGACTCTATTTGCATCAATTTGTGTGTGTTTGTGTGGATGTGGTAATGCTGGTGGTTTTTAGTACGGCGATGGCGGTTATGATGTGTTGTGGTGGTTGTACAGTATAGGTCGGATGGTGGTTGTTACGAGTGTGATGCGGCAGAGTCAGAACTAAAGCAATGATAGTGCTTAAAGGTTGTGATGCAATGGTTATGGTTATTCGGCTTATATCTAATGGTGGTGACTGGTGATGGTGGTAGGTCGATCCTTGTGCGCATGTCTGTGGTTTTCATGTGGTGGCATTGTGTTTGGGTGATGGGTGGGGCTATGGTAAGGGTTGGCATTGTGTATGGTGTGATGGGCGGGTTATGGTAAGGGTTGAGGGAGGGCTGTGGGTGGGGCTGAGGTGGTAACATGGTGGCTGACAGAGGCGGTAACGACAGTGGTTAAGGGAGGTCGATGTAAGCTATGAAGGGGTATTTATGGGTGTTGTTGGAGTTGGTGAGGCGTATAGTCGAATAAGTGGTGGGGGTCATGGGAAAGTGTTAGAAATGCTAAGAGTTCAGGAGGTGCTTGGAGTAAGGGAATGGGGCTTGGTATGTATTGGTAGCAACAGTAGAGGAAGGATCGGGAGCAGGCTAAAAAGGGGGCGTGGTAGTTTAATTTATGCGGGGTAGGAAGTTGGCAAGTTAGACGAGAGAGAGTGAGGAAATGACGTTGAGGGTATAAGGTGTCATTTATTGGGCTATTTGGAGCTAACGTGGATTTAACAGTAAACAAATATGCATTTGTCCTTAAAAAACTAACAGACGTATGATCAAATGCCATCTTGACTGTCATCTTGTGTTGAGCACCAAGATTTTGGAAATATGAAGTGTTGGGTACCAAAATTAGAAGCATGAGTGCTAAGGGCACTTGACCCCTAAGTACGGAGTGTTGGGTGATTTACCGTTTAGGATAATTGAATAGTGGTGTGATAACATGTAACCCTACATAGCAAGTACAATTATAATTGCGATTAAAAAAGGGTTGCGCGGATTCATGTATCGACCTTTAATTCTAAAAATGCTTATATATAAATTTATCCCTTAAGTTCATAGGATTTTGAAGGTGCTAATAACCAGGCATAAGTACTCTTAGGTTACTATATTGATTAAATAAAAACCTAAGTGGATTAGAGTTACATTTCGAATTTAGTACGACTTATAGACATTCTATTAGTTTCAAATAAGGCATTGACTTTTGCTAAGATATGTTTAACATAATGACCATCTAATATATATATATATATATATATATATATATATATATATATATATATATATATGAGCTGATCCGTTGAGAGCGCTAGCAAAATAGGAGATCTTGCAAACGCGATCTGGCCGTCCACGAGCGATCTGTGGACAGTCCAGATCTTTTTTTTTAAGTTCGTCCGCTATATTATGTAGCGGACGATTTTTTGACAAAAAAACCCTCAAACTTAAAAACAGCCCATCCGCTGCATTATGTAACAGACGGACTTTTCTGACATTTTTTTCTCTTTCTCTCATTAATGCTCTGACTTTTTTTTTCTCTCTCCCATTTCTCTCATCCACTACATTATGTAATGGATGGAATTTTCTAGCATTTTTTTCTCTTTCTCTCATTAATGCTCTGACTTTTTTTTTCTCTCTCTCTCCCATTTCTCTCATCCGCTACATTATGTAGCGGATAAGTTTTCTGACATTTATCTTTATCTCTCTCTCTCTCTCTCTCTCTCCTTTCATAAATGTTCTGACTTTTTTCTCTTTCTCACACTTTTCTCTTCTTTCTGACTTGTCTCTTTCTCTCGCCACTTTTTTCTCTTCTTTCTCTTTGTCCTTTCTATCATCCTCATCTCCCCTCATTTCCTCTTCTCTCTCTCTCTCTCTCTCTCTCTCTGGGCAGACTTCAATCATCTGTCAAGTTCAAGATTGAGGCTGAGCTGAAGGGCAAGATCGAGATTGAGGCGGAGGTTCTTGGCCAGCGCTGCAGGGCCGGCGTCAAGACCCGTCAGCGGTGGTGGGGGAAGAGATCGGAGAAGGGCGAGAAAGAGTACCCACCGGCGATACAGTGGCTGACGTGCACCGAGAACATGTCGAGCGCCCACATGCCGTGGGCGTTCAGGCGGTATTACACTGTGGACGGGCGGCTGGTCATCACCGAAGAGAAGGTCGAGCGGCACGAGTATTTCAGGGCGCATCGGTCGGACGGGAGACTGACCTTCCAACTGGTTCCGCTCACTGGCGACGGCGTTTTGGGTGATCGTTAGGAGATAGAAGAGGACGACGGCAGCGGCGGTGGTGATGGGGTGGAGGATGTGGGGATGGCTGTGATGGGTGGAGGCAAGTGTTTTGAGTACATAGAAGGTGTGAGATCCGGTGGTTCGTGTATGACTGGGGTGGCGTTACATGCCGTCACACCAATTCATATTGTGTAACTGCCCATTAATTTTGATTCCTCACTGATTTATGTTGATTCCTCAATTGTTTTGAGTACAAAGAAGTTTCTTAATTTACGTAACTGATTCTAACATAGTCAAGTCTTCCGAAATGCTCTTCTGGTAACAAAACACCATCCTTATGTTAACCACAAAAAGTCTACCTAGATGATTGGAGTCTGCCCACAGAGAGAAAGAGAGAGAGAGGGGGGGGAGAGGAGGGGGAGAGAGAAGAAAAAAGTGGTGCGAGAAAGAGAAGTCAGAAAGAAGAGAAAGGACAAAAAGTCAGAGCATTAATGAGAGAAAAGAGAGAGAAAAAATCAAAAAACTTGTCCGCTACATAATGTAGCGGATGAGAGAAAGGGGAGAGAAAGGGGAGAGAAAGAGAGAAAAAAGTCAGAGCATTAATGAGAGAAAGGAGAGAGAAAGAGAAAAAAAATGTCAGAAAAGTCCGTCCGCTACATAATGTAGCGGATGGGCTGTTTTTAAGTTTGAGGTATTTTTGTCAAAAAATCGTCCGCTACATAATATAGCGGATGGACTTAAAAAAACGTAAAAAAAAGATCTGGACCGTCCACAGATCGCCCGTGGACGGCCAGATCGCGTTTGCAAGATCTCCTATTTTACTAGCACTCTCAACGGATCAACTCCCTATATATATATATACATATATATATATATATATATTTACTAATTAGTCTTTTTGTTCAGGTGATTTAATTTATTAAATAATCAAATACTCTTTTTATTAGTTGTTAGGGTCTTATAAAAATATATTATTGGCATAGATTCTATTACAATAAGTTTTGTAAAATTACATTCAGAAAATTTTTCATTGTAAAGGTTATGGATTCTCTCAAATATACTAAAGCAATAAAAATTAATTGTGTCATGTTTTTTCTCCAAATCTCATATTTGATTTTTTTTTCTTTCTAAATCCTTATATGGAATATAACCACTTTATTGGTCTTGAGGTCTTCTCTAAAACAAAATTTGACCTATAATTCGTTTATTATTTATATTTTGTGTTATTCATTCTTGCAGTGACTATCTTATACATATAGTTATCTCATTACAGCATAATATTGTAACTTGTCTATATTAAATATAGTCAAGTTATACTTGTTAACTATAATGAGTTCGAAGAGTTCAACGGATATCCTTACATATACTTTGTTCGTTGGAGGTTAATCCACATACCTGTAATTCAATGTACACAACAATACCTGTAATTGGATGCACACAACAATCGTCACCCATTGTAATAACCGACTCTGTTATAGTTAAAACTAAGTGTTAAGGTTATAATTAGTCTGAGATTTACTAATTGGTCTTCTTATTCCAATTCAATTGATTATAAAAAAAAAGCTCGTATTATTGGTTGTCAGGTCCTATTACAAATAGGTTGTTGGTCTACGTTCAATTACAATAAGCTTTGGAAAATTGAGTTAAAAAAATTCATTGTTGATTTAATAGGATTTTTTTCTAAAATATACTAGAAATAATTAAAAATAATGGTATCAATTTTTCTTTTTTGAATATCATATTTAACTTTTTTTTGTAAATCCTTATATATGGGATATAACCAGTTCATTGATAATGAGTCTTATCTAAAAAAAAATTTGACTTGTAATTCATTTATTAAATTTATATATCATACTATTCATTTTTGCATTTGCTATCTTATACATATACTTATATTTTTATCACAATATAATAATTTTGCCAAGTTATACTTGTTAATTACAATGAGCTTGTAAATTTTAGCAAGTATCCTTACATTAAGCTAAGAATTATTGGGTGGATATTAGTCTACATAACTGTTTTTGAGTGAACACTGCAATCACCACTCATAGTTATAATCGACTATAGTACGGTCAAATTTAAGTGCTAAAGCTTATAATTAGTCTTAGACTTACTAATTGGTCTTATAACTGATGTGAATTTAATTAATGATAAGAAAATACTCTTTACTATTGGTCGTTAGGGTCCTTTGAAAAATAGATTGTTTGTCTATATATGATCGTAATTTAAGTGCTAAAGCTTTGTAAAATTACATCAAAAATAATATATCATTGTGAAGGGTATAGATTTTCTCACATATACTCAAAGTTTTAACTTTTGTTCCTCTATATGGTTACGAAACTAAAATTCCCTATATGCACAAGAACAATGCTTATTGATATTTCACCACGAGGGTTAATTTATTTTGTTAAAAGAAAGTTCATCGGTTTAAAAATAAATGTGACTATCTTTGATAAAATAATCATGAAAATATAGATTGTGGAATAGTTTTATTATGCAGTTCAAATATTCTAAAGTAGTTGGTAATCAATAAGACTGTCTCGTGCTTGGCACTGGTTTCCAGGCTAGACACTAGTAGTAATCTCACAATGTCTAAGAATGCAATTCATGTTTCAGATTTACGGAACAAGTGAAGAAAACGCAGTAACTGGAGATGCATACACTCCATATAGTTTCACCGTTGGAAAGGAGCCTCATTTTCCCATCAATCTCATGCTAAGCCAACCAGAGCAACAAAATTTTGAAGAATCAGCAGCACAGTTGAGGTAAACAGAGCTATGCATGTCTAGTCATTTGTACGGTGTAGAATGAGAGATGAAATTCAAGTGTTACGTGTTGTCTTCAAGATCTCTCTATATCCAACCAACTTATAAGTGTGCAAATTGTATTATTCTTTGTTTGAGACTCTACATTTTTAAAAAAATATCCAAAATGAATACATGGTCTGAGAAATTGATGTTCTCAAACTATATGAGAATGAGGAGTGTCTTTTCCTTTATATCTCAAATGGTATGAGTTATGGGATGTGGTTGGTGAAGAACCACATAGTGGGTTGTCGAAGAGAGTTTGACAAATTAAAGAAGAAAAGGCATTCCGAGTGCTGCAGATTGCCATCCATCAAAAGATGTGGATGTGCATTGCAAACTCAAGATCTCCAAGTTATGTTTGGCAATTGAGCGAGGTCGTTACTTCCAACTGTAGATGTGATTTTTTATTCACGAGAATTGGTACATAGCTGAGAAGCATTGAGTTCAAAAAGAAAGACTGTGAGTATCTTGAGGAAGAAACTCCAATGGAGTATAAAAATAAGTTGAAGAATGAAGAAGAATTCAGGACTTATGTAGTCAGTGAGAATGAAGAGTTGACAAAAGCAATCTGAAAATTATGAAGGAGATTGAGAATGAAGCAATTGAAGAAATTGTTGAACATATATATATATAAGAATACGAAATCACAAATGGCAATGATAATGGTCGAAATGACAAAATGGAGGATATGAGCATTTATACAATGAGGTAATTTTTTTCACGGGGGTCAAAATGTGAACAACTCATGTATAACTCTAGAGAAAAGAAAAAAAAAGTTTGGGTCATCTACATTGTACAAACCCGTAAAACATGAAGAAGAATTTGGTGACTACTACATTTCTATGGCTAAGAATGATGAGGTAGTGCAACTAAAATATTCTCAATGTTTTCATAAATCATGTCAGTAAAAATTATGGTGACAAGTTTGTTATAATTGTTGAACATGATTTTGTGAAAGATAAATAATATTCTCAACTTGTTGTGGAGTATTTGTCGAGTGATGCAGGTTAGGTGAACATCGGAGGCGAAGGACTTAATACAAATATTCAAGAAAATGGTTAAAATTAAATATCTACACAAGTAATGAAGAAATGTCAAGAGGTGTAATATAAAAATGACCCACATGCGATGCAGCATAAAAGTGATTCAAAAAAAATTGTTACAGTTGATGGGATTTTAACACTTAACAGTTGATGGGATTTTATGTGTATTAATCTTGGGGTGGTGACCAGTAATAGGATAGGAGTCATTAATATGGTGTGGTGCACGTTTGTCCAAGTTACAAGTGCCATGCGTCAATAGAAATAGTGACTAATATGTTGTTGAAATAGTATGTTAGTGATAACTTCATTACACATGTACAGGAGTCACTTAAAAACATTATAAAAGTTATATATGTCTAATCAATTGTATGGAGTAAAAAGTAAGGTAAAAGTGTCATTGTGTGTTCTGTTCAAGATCTTTCTATGTTCTCTGCTAACATGTGAGTGTGTAAATCGAGTGACCCTTTGTGTCTCAACAATATATTAAATTGCTCGCGGATTCTGATGCATTAATCAGTACTTTTCCAGTTACCTGATTCATCTTCTGCCTGAATAGCTTTCCTAGTTCGCGAACTCCTGGTAATAAAATGCTCAATCTTCGTATAGATGAACATGCCTGGTACAATAAGAGTGTCTCCAGGATTCAACCGTTGCATGGCACTATACCAGGAGAGGCAACCATTGTCAGGTTTGCATGCAAATTCAACAAATTGCATACCAAACAATAAGGGCAGAGCAATCAGCTGGGTGATTGTCTATGCAGGCCGATCTGAAGCAAATAATTGAGTGCAAATTCTTTGGTTGAACAGCTATTCTCTGAAGCAAGTTTCTGTAGCATTTTGAGTGGTCATTTTCCTTTCACCTTCGTTTTCATCCATTTTTTCCGCTTCCATGCCTGTCAATTGCGATCATCTAGTTGGTCAAACGGTTCATAAACTTGCAATCCACCTTTTGTGGGAAAATAGAAACCATCTTTTGCATAAAAAGTTAACACTTTTTTTTTTCTCTTTTTTTTTCTGGACAATAGAAGGCAAGTGTGTTTTTCCAGACTTGCCTACTTCTGTAAACAAATTGTAGCTATAAGATTTGAGCTTTTCTGCCGCATCCCATCCCCCCCCCCCCCCCCCCCCGCAGAAATACTCTCCCGCGGTTTTACGACTTAATGAGGTTATGAGGATCCATCAGAGATCTCGTCCATTTTTTATGAATATCAGATGTCTTGCCCAAATTTGACATCTAGAAAGCGTGTTATTCCAAAATTTTGATACCCAGATTATAAACCATAAAAAGCGTGTTGTTTTAATATGTTCAAAATTTGATATAATGACCTTAATTGAACCAATATCCTCACATATCAACGGCATAAAATGTCTTGATGCTTTGACTACGAGACATTTCTGTGAGCCGCAGGGGTGGATAAAGGTTTATGTTTAAGGTGGTCACTTGACCACATTGTTATTCCGAAAAAAACGTTGTTTTAGTAATTGCTAGCAAAAATTGTTTTTCGAAATATGACAGAGACTGCCTTGTTCAGCAGCCTCTCCTTATCAAAGTGAAAAGCGTTTCCCACCATAACATAATTTTAATCAGAAAAATATGCAGCAATTTTTATTTTTTTTGAAAGTAAAACCTCTTTACGACCTTTGCTCTAAAGGAAAGCTTGCAAGCAATCTGGTTAATTTCTCTTCTGGTTATAGTTTGTCTTAACTTTGGAAAGCTATACTGTCAAAGTAAATTGCGACCGGAAATACATAATGGTACACAGATTTTTCTTTTTTCTTTTTTTATTTATTGGAGTGCTGCCAGAAGTCTGCTCCACCATTGGTTTTAAGGACACTGATTTGCTAACTACATTCATTAGAAGTGTCAATAATGAACTTTAGCCACGTTTTCTATCACTAAATATGAGTTGGAAGAAGTGTGCCCCAAGTGGAGTGGGAGCAAAAACTTATCCCCAAAAAGGAAAAAAAAAGCAATAAAGGAAACGTGAACTTCTGAATCGAGAATGGTAAAACTCAAGGGAATAATAAAATCTTGCCTTGATCTTTCTTTTTCGGGTTGTACAGTTTATCTTCATAAAGTGATCGAAGAAATAGAGGGAGCATTTTTTTTTTTTCTATATATTTTCGGAGCACAACTGATGCCAAGGAAAGTGAGTTCGTACTTACGTGGAGGTGCCACAAAGGCTGTAGTCTGTGTCAGCTTCCAAATGATGTGTCATCTTCCAAGTATGCAAAGTGAGAGACAACAAGGACGGAGTAAGGGCTGAGAGCAAGGCTTCCCAGACAGGCCGTGAGGAGGGTAATTGATGCGAAGGCAAGGTTGAGACGAATAAGGCTGGCAGTCGACAGTCCAAGTCAGGGTCTGAGTCGAGGTCTAATGTTACGGTCCAAAGTTATGTTCAATTTGTCTTTCTCTCGCTAGAATCCAAGCGCTCCCCAAATTCTAGAGTGAGAAAGTGATTTTGGTGAGAATGAAGAAGAAATCTATTTTGAGTCATAGGGTTCACTATTTATAGGAAACAGTGTGCTTATGTCATAAAGTGCCACATGTCGTCCCCTATGAGTGACACGTCACCAGGGGGTCCCAAAATACCGGTTCTCCGTTGGACTGCCGGTTCCCAAATTCACGTTGCCTGCCTCGCACAGCGTCGCTCTACCTGTCTGAGAAAACTGGCCACACCACGGTAGAATGATCAGAGTAAGCCCGTTGTTCCAGCCACCGGTCCAAGCCCTCACTGAATCCCACAAGGTGCGTCAAGAGACGCGCAAAGAACCTGACAGCTGTGAGGGTTGCCCCTGTAGCCAACTGTCAGGCCGACTAGACGCGATGCCTTCCAAGGACCTGCTCCCGTCCCGGAGTGACCTGTGGGTCATTGCCCTGGTGGTGTAGACGATCAACAGCAACATGAGTGGACATGCTCGCAGCTCAATGCTCAGAGTCCGTTGCGAGGGGTCCTCGTGCCGGAGCCCCCCATGATTGTGACGACGATGGCTTTAAGGTTGTGAGTCCATCCCGCTGCGAGGGGTCCTCATGTAGGAGCCCCCCATGATTGTGACGGCGATGGCTATAAGGTTGTGAGCACATCCCGATGCGAGGGTCGAAGCCCCCTTGTTATTGAGACGGCGATGGCTATAAGGTTGTGAGCCCATCCCGGTGTGAGGGCTGAAGCCCCCCTGTGATTGAGACGGCGATGGCTATAAAGTTGTGAGCCCATCCCGGTACGAGGGCCGAAGCCCCCCTGTGATTGAGACGGCGATGGCTATAAGGTTATGAGCCCATCCCGGTACGAGGGCCGAAGCCCTCATGTGATTGAAACGGCGATGGCTATAAGGTTGTGAGCCCATCCCGGAAGCATGTAACATGATTGTGGCGCATGGGCACGGTGCCTATAGCACGAGACAATACCTGGTGCCGGGGCACGTATCATGAAAGTGGCGCACGGGCACGGCGACGAACGTCGTGGAGATAATACCTAGTGCCGGGGCACGTATCATGGAAGTGGCGTACGGGCGCGGCGACGAACGTCGCGGATGTAATGCCTAGTGCCGAGGCACATATCATGGAAGTGGCGCACGGGCACGGCGACGAACGTCTCGGAGACAATACCTGGCGCTGTGGGCACATATCATTGAAGTGGTGCACGGGCGCGGTGACGAACGTCGCAGAGACGATACCTGGTGCCGGGGCACGTATCACGGCTATGGCACATGGGCGCGACGACGAACGTCGCGGAGCAATACTTGGTGCCGGGGCACGTATCATGACGATGGCGCACGGGCGCGGCGATGAATGTTGCGGAGGTAATACCTGGTGCCGGGGCACGTATCATGACGATGGCACACGGTGCGCGGCGACGAAGGTCGCGGAGCAATACTTGGTGCCGTGGGCACGTATCATGACGATAATGCACGAGTGCGGCAACAAACGTCACGGAGACAATACTTGGTGCCGGGGCACGTATCATGAGGATGGCGCCCGGGCGCAGCGACGAACGTCGCGGAGATGGCGCACGGGCGCGCGTCGGGTGTCCCAAAGATGGTATGTGAGCTGAGTGTACCTGTCATAACAAGATAATGAATGCAACATGTAGTAATGAAAAATTCGGGAGTGATGGTATGTGGTCGTCGGTGACGGGTCATTCGGCGGTAGCGCGCGACTTTGGGCGATGGGCATCGCGGGAGCATGTGCGGTCACGGACGACTGACGTCACGAGGTTGATAGACGACAGACGTCGTGAGGTCGATGTACGTCGGACGTCGCGAGGTCGATGCACAACAGACGTCGGGAGGTTGATGTACGAACGAACGTCAAGAGGTTGATGCACGACGGACGTCGGGAGGTTGATGGACGAATGGACGACGGGAGGTTGATACACGACGGACGTCGCGAGGTTGATGCACGACGGACGTCGGGAGGTTGATGCACGACGGACGTCGCGAGGTTGATGCACGAACGGACGTCGGGAGGTTGATGCACGACGGACGTCAGGAGGTTGATACACGACGGACGTCGCGAGGTTGATGTACGAACAGACATCGAGAGGTTGATACATGACGGACATCGGGAGGTTCATACACGACGGACGTCGCGAGGTTGATGTACGAACGTCCGTAAACATCGCGGTGGTGCAAAGACTCGAGAAAACAAGTGCGCGCGGGAGGGGAGGCCATAGGCCAAACATTGGGGGGAAGGCCAAGGCCACCACCCCTGGGGAGGCCGAGGCCGACCCTAGGGGGTGGCCAAGGCCAATGGCCAACTCCCATGAAGGGAGTCCAAGGCCATTCCCCCATTCGGTGAACTTTGGGTGCGCCGTTGGTAGGTGTGTTGATGGGCAATGACAAATCCAGAAGTTGTTTTGTGACGAGCATGTTGTCAAGAATTGTACCCACATGATGAACAAGGTGCCAGAGTCACATACGAAGCGAAGAAAGTGCGAAAAGGACTTTGCGCGAAAAGTGAAGAACCGGGGGAGGAAGGCCAAGGCCAACCCCCCATGGGAGGCCGAGGCCGACCCCATGGCCTTGGGGGAGGCCGAGGCCGACCCCATGGGGTTGGCCAAGGCCTTTGCCCCTTGACCCCGTTGCTCCGGTTGCGTCGTCGGTCGACCTTTTTGGTGAAAAGGTGTTCGGGTGGTCTCGACGTGACGATCGCGCTAGCGTGAGTGACGTCAACGTGAAATAAATCGTGCCTAAGTCGCACAAGGCGCGCGAAGTGAAAAATGCACGTGACTTGAGTGTGCTCGCGCTGGTCGGTTCGATGCGTTGGAAAATTGACCGTTGCTTGTGCGGATGTGTCATGCAAAAGGGGACCCCAGGGGGCCTTCGGGTAAGACCAGAATAGGTTGAGAACAACAACAAATTACGTGCACTTTTAATCTAATAGAGATTTTGTGTCCCTATAGTTTGACCACCTTGTGATAACATCCTGTATCCACAACTGCCAAAGAACTCAAGGGCTAAATGTGCAGGAAGCATGATTTTGTATTTATTTCTATATCGTCGAGAAGGTTTTTTTCCCTCTCTTCTTAATCTTTTGGTCAAAGGATAGAAGATTTATGGACGAAAGGGCATATGCCATAGCATCATCACAGGCTCTACCAAGCCATATAGGAAATAATCTACCACCAGACATGACCGTCTTATCTTAAGGACACATCTGGCCACAGAACGAGCCACCACATTACCTGTTTCTCTGGACAAAATACAATGTTACGTAACTGCATGATATCGATGCCTACCAGACACCTTCGCTTGTGGGTGGCGGCGGAGCCAGAAATTTAATTTAAGGTGGACACCTAATAGTCAAAAAAAAAATTTGCTTAAAATATCGTCGTCAATGAGTTAAACCTAACAAACTGATATGACAAAAAAAAAAAAAAAAAACCTAACAAACTGATGAACATGGGCCAAAGGGGCAAGAAACTAGAACTCCAATTCGGCAATTCGAACTTCTCAATTCGTCAGGTGGGCAGTATATTCAATTTGTTCATGAAAGCTCCAAATTCTCAAACCCTAATTGCCAAATTTAGTATTAAATTCACCCAAATGCCAAATTCTAATTCCTAAATGCGACCAGAAATAACAATTGCCAATCTCTCAATCCAAAATGAAAAATCCCAACAAACCTCAATTTGAAACCTATACACTCATCACCCACAAGCAGCAATTGCAATCTGAAAATAAAAATTCAAAATCTCAATCTGAAATTAAGGATCCCACTAGCAGCTCCAATTGGGACTTGTAAGTTCCTAAACTTAATTATTAAATTCTAATTTGAAACAAAAAGAAAGGGTCAAGTTCAAGGAATTAGAAATTCTAAGAATAAACACCGAAAGTCAAGATCTTACCTTGCTTTCGGAAGATTAGCGTTTGCAACTCTGCATGGAGGTGGTGGAGCAATTTCAGTAATCAGTGCAAGGTTGGTGGCTTTATATTTGGCGAAAAAAGCTAGGGTTCTTCATGATTTTTAAGCTAAAGGGATTGTCGTGGAGAAATTAGGTAAGACATTGATAATTTAGGAAAGAAAATTTGAGGAGAGCGTCACTGCAAATATGCCATGATGAATCAACAAAGTTAGAGGAATAGATGAATTGTTGATTCGAGCAATACACCATGACTTCAACCATTCTACCGTTATTGAATCTACGTCTACGGAACTATTTCGGTCGCCAAAGGTCGACCTGCCGGTGGAGGCAGTGAGTGGGTCGTGGCGTTGAGGGCGTAAGGTCGGTGAGGGGACTACGGAGATAATAATGTGCTCCTTGCCTCTCTCCATTATGTCACTTTTAGGCTTTGAAAACAATAGAGAATGTAGAGAATTTTTTGTGTCGACTTTAAGTGCAAACATTTTTTTATTTATTTGTGTAAGTTTAGCATTTTTAATGGCTAAAAAGACATTCTTTTTAACTAAATTTAGAAATTTCAGATAACTTAACATATAAAATGAGTAAAAATATATCTCTTTAAAGTATTTTTAAAATTTTTAGGTGGGCATTTTTCTCATTAAGGGTAAAATATATCATATAGAATAGAAAATTTACTAAGAAGTAGGTGGGCCCTGGCCCACCTGTGCCCCTCATTTCCTCCGCCCATGCTTGTGGGAGTCATGTCCACACTCGGCTGAACATTGTCTTACGGTTCATCAATATAATACTTTAATGTCGAGGTGAGTTCATAATATATATATATATATATATATATATATATATATATATATATGTGTGTGTGTGTGTGTGTGTGTGTGTGTGCCATAAAAATGTAGTTTGAGTAAAAAATTAAGTATTGTGAGACAAAATAAGGATGAAACAAGGGTAAAGATCAAGGCTTCGCAGACAAAACTTGAGGAGTGACAGTGTTGAAGGGACATGGTGAATGCACAACAGCAGTCACTAGACTAGTGCTTGGGTTTAGAGTCGGGGGTCAGAAGTTCAGAGTCTTTCTCTCTCCAGAGTTCTCTAGCTATGAAGTTGTAGAGTGAGAAACTGAGATTTGCAAATGAGTCGTGTTCTTCTTAAAATGAATTCTCAAGTCTACTATCTATTTATACTAATCTACTCTATATATATAAAGGGAGCACCGATTTTAGTATAACACATCTTTAATATTACATAACTACGTATCTATATTTATGGTACTTGACATTTTAAGAAAATCTTTGAAAGGTTACACAAAATAAACATTTTTAAATACTAAATAACTATTTATAAGGACATATATGATTTTCACAATATAAAATTCATTAAAAAAGTGTAGTTAAATATTAAATCTAAGGTCAAGTTTGGCACGATGATAATATTTTGCAAACTTAATTCTGCACACGCATGGCTAACTTATTGTTTTGCAATTTAAGAATCATTTTACCGAATTTAACAATAAATACTTATAAGTGATGCTTGATTTTTTAACAAAATTTATATCATTAACTTTATTTTTGTAAGCGTATCACGTGTGCTATGGTGACTAGTATATATAGAAAATGGACATTTTGGTGTAACACTTCTTTTGATGTTACATTATTACCTATCTAAAATTACGACACTTTGCATCCTAAAAGGTAGAATTTTAAGTAATAAATAACTATCTAGAAGGACATGTTTGGTCTTCACAATTTAAAATTCATTAAAAATATAGTTAAAATATATTCTAAAAGGCCAAGCTGATATTATGAAAATATGATATTGCTAACTTCATTATTGCACACACATCTGCGTGTGATGTAATCAAACGATACATGGTGTTCCTTCGGAGTGACACCTCATCAAAAGGGGGCCATAAATACTGGTGCTCCACTGACTATTGGATCACATATGCACATAGTCTGCCTGCACAGCTTCGCTCTATCTGTCTAGAAAGATTGGCTCACACAGTGCCGGTGTGGCCAGAGAACCCTTGTTATCTAGCCATCAGTCCAAAGCCCTTTTCTAAGTCTAATAGGATCGTCGAGAGATACAGAGAACCTGATAGCGGTGGGGAAGGATCGATGCCCAATGCCACAAGGACTAGGTGTGACGCACTACGAAGATCTGCTCCCGTCTCGAAGTGATATTGAGATCATAAATCCCTAGCTAAGGGGTGCCAATGAAGAGTCACTAGTGCCAGAGCACGTAAATTAGTCAAGCAGACACTGTAAGGAAAGTAGTGTCTCGAAGCCTTGGGGTCATAGTTCCTAGAGGTGTCGATGAAGAGTCACCAGTGCCAGAGCACGTAAAACTAGTTGAGCAGACACCATGGTGAAGGTAATGTCTTG
Source organism: Escallonia rubra (assembly GCA_033065855.1). Lineage (NCBI taxonomy): Eukaryota > Viridiplantae > Streptophyta > Magnoliopsida > Escalloniales > Escalloniaceae > Escallonia > Escallonia rubra. The sequence continues at coordinate 140,835 of JAVXUO010001034.1, read as the reverse complement.
GAGAAGTCACTTCATGGTTAAGCCTTTCTACTGAGCATTCAAAAATGTACCATTATAGTGACATGAATGAGTCACCTACCAACATACTAAAGTAGTGTCCCGATGAGTCACCTAACCGACTAACTAAGGTAGTGTACCAGAGAAGTCACATAAATGGCACGAAGAAAGTCCTCATATCAAAGCACTCGGAGCTCCCTGCCAGAGATAATGTCCCGAGAGAATCGTCTGTCTCGCAGTGATTCCTTGTACTGGAGCACACGGTGTTCGCCAAGTTATTGTCTGGGATGAGTCCCCATGCCAGAGTACTCGGAGCGCACTAAGGTAGTGTTCAGACGGAATCGCTTGCTCGATGGGCCGAGGTAGTATGTCAGAGGAGTCTCCTACTTGGCGGGAGGGGAGTCCTCATGCCGAAGCACTCAGAGCTCCTTGGGTTAGTGTCCAGGACGAGTCATCTACCCTGAGGGATTTTGCACACTCTGGATAGCAGGTCGAAGCATGTTCAACGACCAAGGTGATGTGCTCATGGTGTGGTGAAGGTAAGACCAATGCCAATGGTGTGGCAGTATGACAGAGTGCCAGGGGCACAACTGTATAAGTGGCGCATAGGCGCGCAGGATGTCTGTGGTGCTAGGGGCAGTCTCAATGGATATAGTGCGGGGGCGCGGTCACTAAGTGTCGTGCTGGGGCACATGACACGTCGATAGCACATGGGAATAACTTAAGGAAGTAGTGCCATGATCCATATAGTAGGAGGCGGCGCACGAGTGCAGTGCTAGTGGCACATAGTGCAGAGACGACGCCCGGGCACGGTCGGGTGTCACAGCGCTCAGGCAGCATTGAGTGTTATGCTAGGGGCACGTAACACGCAAACGGTGCTTTGACACGATTGGACGTCGAGGCGTTCTGGCGCAGTGACGGGAGGTAATGGAGCAAGGAGTTCCCAATGAAAGAAAAACCAAATGGGGGAGGGGCAAGGAGCCTCCAAGGGAAGGGCTCTAGCCGGCCTCCCCATCCCAGGGGAGGACTTGGGCCGATCTCTATGGGGAAAGCCTGGGACACCAATGCCAACATTTAGAATATTTTGGGTGATGGAGGCATGGCACGTGACTTGGAGCGTGCACTCTGAGTTGACTAGATTGGTAGCATTGAACTTTGCTTGTTGAAAATTTGTTGACACGTCGCGAAGGTGGTAACCCAGAGCTACCAAAGGTGTGTAGACGGAATGGGCTAGCAAAAATACATGTCGAGTCTCCTTCTACAAGGACATGTTGCACCTTTAGTTGTTGCCTATAGCAGCCTCAGCCTCCATAGCTTTGGGGCCAAAACTTTTTGTATTTCATCCCCAGTTCACGTGCGAAGTCTCAAGCCCATATTTAACTTCTTGCCCCATCAATGTTTACCTTTGTGAAAAAGACCACCATATTTATTTTACTATTTTCAAAAGGAAATGGTATTTCTATCTGTTTATATAATTTTCACTATTCTTTTGTTGCTAAAAATGTACTTCAATGATAATTGTTACCTTCTAACGATTAACAAGTGAATAGCTCAATTTGTTTGGAGTGAAAATAATCTCTCCCTTTCCAAAATCAATATGGTGTGCAAGTCTCCTTGCACAATATGGCCTTTTTTGTATGGCATGGTCGTTCAGCCTTTTCTTATCTTAACAAGATAAAAAGGGAAGGTTGGTTCGCGGGCATAAAAAAACCAGTGTCTCGTCCAACCAAGTTCCGTAATCACGATGAACATGGCATGATTTTTTGGAGAACCAAAGAGTTATGATGAGCTCAAATGGCACAGTCACATGTTGCTCTAAAGCATAAAATCTCATGTTAATTCACCAACACCCATTAGCTTTTGTTCCGGGAGAGATGGTCATAGCATCTTCAGATCCTGTAAATGCAGGCGGTGGTGAAAATTAGGTATGAAAAGAACTAATGCAGTACATGAAGAATAGATTTACTAAATCCTACTAAACTACTGATTGAACGATTGCCCATGGGCAAATAGACACCAAAGAGTCCCGGGTGAACCCCAGTAGCGTCCAATAGAGGCATTTTAGCGACATTTAAAAGAAAAAGAAATTTCCAATTTGTTACTTTTTAAGAATTTTTCTTATAATGACAACAAGCGTTCCTGCATTTGCTTATAGTCACTGTTCTCGGAATTTTTTTTTTTTTTTTGTTCCTTGCTTTCAGAGTCTCATGTGCATCAGTGCAATTGCAGCTGTTGTTGACTGGGCCGCACAGGAAACCAAATTACTTTGGCAACGTAGCTTTCATTTTCCATAAGCGAATTAATTTCGAACTTGATGAGCTTAACATCTTCTTGATCTCCTCTTTTTTTTTTTTTTTAATTCACTACAGTAGTGACGATATAATAGGTTAGCATGTGTGCAATATCGTACGCAAAAAAATATTATATACAAGCAGAAAGAATGCAGACCCTTCTTTTGCTAATAACATAGACATTGAAGTTCTAACTACAACAGAAAATGTGTTGTGGCTCAGAAACTTGTTAAGGCGATAGAATTGTTTCTAATCAATTAAAATGGCCTTATTCATGTTTGAACGTCGAAATCATGATGTCTTATCATCTTCAGTAAATCATCAAGTTAAAAGAGACTTATTCTTTAAGGTTCCTACATCATTATTATTTTGCGGTAAGTACCATTTTGGTGATTTATCAGAGGATCCCCTCCATCTAGATTACGGTAAAACCAGGTTTCAATTGGAAAGCAGTGCATAAAATTCAGCAGCTAAACCAAACAAGCGCTTATTGGTTACTGTTATCGTATATTTGGCTCAAATTTAAAGGACATTCTGTGCACACAAAAATGTTCTCTTCCATCTCACCTCACAGCTAAAACTATATGATAAACATGGAAGCCATTCAATCAAAATCCTGGCTAGTAATAGTACTCCATGTGCGGTCTTTGAGCCTCAATGAAGCCAAGGATATGCGGAAGATGAGCACATTATACCAGCACCATACATATGTCTTCGTCTCGGCCAAAGACAATAAAGCATACATATCCCGATAACCCAGTATTCAGATCTTAGGTAAAGAAAAACCAAGTAGTACGTATTGGCAATCATAATCGAAATTTGCACTCACAAAACCTCCCATCATTGCTTCTGCACATGCCATCTATACTGTCGAAACACTTGGAGCCGGTGGGCGTACTCGTCGCCATGATGCCCCTCGTCGAAATTCTGTGCGTAGCTAACAGCATCGTAATGGAAAGTCATGGGCTTGGATCCGTATATGCTCTTGCTTTCTGCGGCTAGCTTCTTAAGCATCTTTCGCCATTTCCGGCTCCCACTGTCACCACCGCGAGCACGAATCCGAGAGTAATCTTCGTGCACCGAAACGCACGAAGGCGACATGCACCCGGAAACGGAGAAGTAGGATGACCGCCGGGGAGTGGTGATCAGATCAGTCCCCATTGCGCATGAAAAAAGATGTGGTCTTCAAGCAACTTGTGGAAGTTTAGAAGAGGGAGAAGGCATGATGGTCTTTGGCTTTCTTATATTAGAGGCTATCAAAATCAATGGTAGAAAGGTGCAAATGTTTATCCTTTCTGCACCATAATAATTTTGTGGGCCTAAAACTTTTGTCATTCAATTTTTTTATTTTTTTTGTCATTTAACTGCTGTAATATTGTTTTAGGTTTTTCTTTAGAGTAATGCCATACAAATTCTTTTTAATACAAGTATCATTTCGCAGATTGATGGTAGCAAGTCAATGATTTCCAATAATGTCATAAGAATCTTTGAAATCCTGGTTGTTGGAGAAGATTGATGGTAGCAGTTTAGGCTTCATGTGTCTACGTAAAAAGTTCATAGAGAAAGGGTTTTGAACAAATTGAGCGTGGATTGGGTAAGATGTGCAACATTAATTGAAATAAACGTTAAAATAGAAATTCGAACTTAAAAAGTACCAAAAAAGAAAAAGGTTGAAATAATTAAGAAAAAGTAATTAGAGTCCAACTGAGAGAGAGTAATTGTCTTATTTTAGTGAACTGCTAGTAAAAGGCCTATCTACTTATATCAAACAAAACAAACTAAAAGCCACTCTTAAAAAAATAAATAAATTGACAAGAAAGAGCTGAAATAAACAACGGAAAAAGGGGAAATAGATAGGTAAGTGATCATGTGAGTTTTGGTACAACCGAACACTTTTGCCAGCCTAAACCCACCAAAACTTGTGGGGACTCGAATCTTGTCATCACCACTGAATACTGAGTGAATGCCGTGAGATGAGATCAACCCAGAAAAGCAAAGCGCAGACAGAAAAACATTTACACTGTAGGATTCGAGGACCCCCATTTCCTAGCTCTCATTTTGCGTGCTCTGGCCCTCTCATTGGATCCCTCTGGTTTTATCCTCTTTCTTCGACCAAATTATTGAACATGGTATGCAAGCCCTCATCGAGTCTGCCCTTATAGCAAAGCCAATTTTTCACTCAGAGTTCGGGATGGTACAGTTAAAACACAAAAATCAAGATATATTTTGACGTAAGAAACACTCTTGTAACTGATTCTCTTGATTACTAGTACAATGTATTGGGCTTATATCTGTTCAAAGAGTTTAAACCGTTAAAAAATGAGTCCAACTACGTATATTGTACCTTAACACGCTTCTTCACATGCAAGTCCTATCATACTTTAGCACTCATCCTCACTTGCAAGTCCTTGTTCGTGGAGAGATTAATTAAGGTACACTGGCACTGAGTGCATAAATAAATAGATTGTCAATTGCACAATATCAAGGAAGACTGATCAAGCGGAAATAATTGAACTCAATACCTTATCAAACTAAACTTCTGATAACTTGTTAAGTAACCATTTACTCTTAAACAAATACGGTATCTTTTTGCACGTCAAGTTATGGTAAAGTAAATGAGCAAAGTTGTTGATTATGAGTACGGAATCTAGACCTGGCAAACGGGTAAACCCGCCGTGTACGGGTAAACCCGCCGGGTACGGGTACAATCCGAACGGGTACAGGGTAAAACGGGTCGGGTAAAATTTACCCGATTTTTCTCGGATAAGCTTTTTGGGAACCCGTACACTACTCCTGCGGGTAGGGTATTACCCGTGGGTAAATCATGAATTTCTGATTGATTATTTTTTAAATAAATAGACTTCAATTACCTACTAATTACACACATTTTAACCTCCAACAATCAAACCACTCATTGTTCCTCCACCAAAATTCATTCCACAAAAATATGAACATCTTTCCATAAAAATATAAAAAAAACCAATATGAACATTTTTGAATAATAATAATTAAAAAAAAACAATCTGCACATCAACAACACACGACAAGTCGACAACCATGAAGATCCATTGACTGAAACTCTTCAGTCTACCCAACACCCATAAAGCCACGGTCGGCGACAGTGGTGACCGATCGATGGCGTTGGGGCCATAGTGATGAACGATCGGTGGCGTCGAGGCCACGGCGGTGACAGATCGGTGGCGACGGGCCACGGTGGTGATAGATCGATGGCGACGATATGAGAGAGACCGACCGATGGCGGCGGAGATGCGGTAGATCGAGAGTGACTAGCCACCGCGGAGATGTGGGTTAAGTATGGTGGTCGTGACTTCAGTAGATCTGTAAGAAAGAGAGATTTGAGAGAAGGGATATATGACTGTGAGGGAGAGTTGAGAGGTTGGGGCGGCTAAAGCAGGTGAAAAGAGGAGTTGAATGAGATGTTTAACCCTAAAATTCATATATATAGACATATAATCGGGTAAACCGTAACCGACCCAAACTTACCCGGATTTTACGGGTCGATTCGGGTACGAGTCTGTTTTTAACGGGTATTCTAAATATGTACTCATACCCGATTTTTTTGCACGGGTACGGGTAGACCCGCAGGTCCGGATCAATTTTTGCTAGGTTTAACGGAATCTATCATAAAAATTCAAAGTAAAAAGGCCAAATACCATTTTTACTCTAACTTTGTTTTTTATATATAAAGAAAATATATTAAAAAAAAGATGATTCGTGTATATTTACTTATTTAGAGGTTAGGTAAAAATATTTGTCTTTTTACCCTGTGGTGAAAATTATTGGCAGCTTTTAGAAGTTTGTTCCAACACGGATAAAACAAATAAAGAAAGATAAACAATTGAAAAAAGGCGATTTATGTATATTTAGAAGTTAGGTAAAAATATTCATCATTTTACCCTATGGTGATGGTGAAAATATTATTGGCAACTTTTTAGAAATTTGCTCCAGCACAGATAAAAGTAAAAGGGTTAATTACACCCATGTCTTTGAGGTCTGGGTGAAACTACACGCGTGTCCATAAGTTTGAAAAATAGGCACTTATTTTCTTTGACCTAACGGAATACTCAAATATATAACAGAATGGTTAAAATGACCATATTGCTCATAAGTAGAACTGTAATTCCTGATTTGCCCATCTTCTCCCCCCCCCCCTCTTCTGGCTCTTCAATTTTCATTTCTTCCGCTTCAGAAACTTTCACCATGGCACCACTGGAACAGCGTCGGCGCCAAAGCAGCCTTCCACCATCACCAATTAGCCTACCACTACCTCCAATCAGCCCACCACCGCCTTCAATTGACTTGTCGCCACCAGAAGACCCACCACTGGCATTAACTCCAACCCACAACACCAAAACCACAGCCATCCACCCACACCACCACGCCCAGTCAAGCCATACAAACCACCATCATACATAAAAGCAAACCATACATTTCTAGCCATACCCACACCACCACTATACATAAACCAATGTCGGTCATCGGCAACAGGGTGAGGGGAAGATGTGTGTGGCGATAGGGAGGGGGGAGGGTGGGTGCAGCGACGGGGTAGAAGGATGGCGAGTGCAACGGCGAGGTGAGGGGAGGGTGGGTGCAGCGACGAAGAGAAGTGAGGTTGGGGGCGGCGACAGGGAGGGGGGTGAAGAGAAAGATAAGGGTTTTCAGGAAACCCTAATTTGGAAATGAAGATTTTTAAAATTTAAACTCTAATTTGATCGAGAACTCTAAGTTTCAAGGACTAATGTTACAAACCCTAATTTTTTAAACTAGTGTTTGAAAATCTAATTTGAAAATTCTAAATTTCAAGGACACTAATTTGGAAACCCTAATTTGAAATTAGGGTTTGAAACCCTAAGTTAAAAATTCAAAAACTTTTTCAATATATACAGTACATGGGTAGTATTGCCATTTTAAAAATACGTATTGATGATATAACAAAAAAAGTACATTTTTTGGACGGCCGGATCCCTAACGCCTTACCATTTTAACGTTTGTCATCACGGTCTATTACCTTTTAAAACTTTGTATCATTAACGGTAATTTTATCTTACCTCAAGGATATGAATGTAATTAATCTAAAGTAAAAACGTCGGACAAATAAAGTGCAGATTAAGTCAAAAGCCCATAATCGCTTTTGGCCCAAGAAACAAAAGCCTATCTACATTACATATAAGCGGCCCAAGCTTTTGCTTTGACAGTTATTAGCCCATGCTCTGGGGCTTGGCCGTAAAGGGCCTCGGCTTGCTGTCAACTTCTTCGTGTAGTGATTGCGACCAGATGGTGGTGATTTCGTAGGAAGAAGAAACAAACGCGCAAGGGGATAGGTGGCTTAATTTGTCTCACAAACAAGATACTCTCCTATCAGGTTATGAGTGAAAGCTGAACCTCACTTTGTGGCCAAGAGATGTCTAAGTTTGGATAGGGCTTGCTTGGGATGTCTAAGTTTGGATAGGCCTTGCTTGGTTAGATTTGGTGCGATGTCATACAAATACAACAAATTTTTTTTTTTTTTGAATTTCTCAAATTGGGAAATAATAGAACTGCAAATATGGGTAACCCTAGGAGAAGGGATGAATCGAACACGGGATCTCGAGGTCACTCCGCGAGGCCCTTGCCAACTCAACCAACCCCTTTGGATTAACGATTATTTTGTGTTTCTGCTTACTACTAGTTTATCTTATATATCGTAACACATAACTCTCACTAAAGATGCATTAGCAATAAATGGACAACAGATCATTACCGAAAAACATAGAGACCCTATCGTTAAGTGAGTTTTGTTTTCAAAAGTGCAACTGGTAACATACACTCACGATCTCGGATTCAATTGGAAGAATTACAGAAGATAGTAAATCGCTTCACTACAATGTGATCCGTTCTTCTTCACAGCAAACACTTTTAGAACTTTTTGCTGGTATTAACCTTTCGAATAATGTTTTCCTGCCAATATTGTAACAGATTTGGGTCTCTAGAGGTAATAAACGAACCCTTTTATTTTTTTTGGGGTTGGGTCACATATAACCTCTGTAATTAACTTTACGACTCACAGTGAAAAAAAAAATCTACAAATTGCACTGATTGATTGGTGCTTACAAAGTTTACCAATTTAATTTGTTAGACAATAAATTGTTAGACAAGCTTAGTGGTTAAGAAGAAATAAGATACTCACTAGTGTGTTTCAAGACCAATTTAATACCTCAATGGATGTAGCTACGCATATGAGGATGCGAGATACTGTTCATGGCGATGCCTTTACCTTCTTTTATGAGATGCAGGTGCAACAGTTGCAATCGTGTTAAGGGTAACTCGTCGAATCCTATAGAGTTTGCGGATCCCTACTATCGAGCAATATTTACAATTACGTAGAAAATGCAATTTTATTTGCATTTTAGCGACAATTATGTGGAAGTAAAAATAGACCATGAAAGGAGCGCGGGGCCTCGAAACGACAGTTGATTTAGTTGTTCTCGTTTCTAGCTGGTGGGAGCCAATTGATGCTAGCCGTTGGTCACTCTGTGAAAAATCCCCTTAGTCGGATAACATTAAACCCGACAATCACCAGAAAAATTACACAAATTTCTTCAACCACCGAAACCTCACCCACAAAAAAAGGCTTACCAAACCAACACACCGCGCGCATTGAGTTTGGCCCTGCCTTTGGAAAGACAAGCTAGCAGAGCGAGATGGCAATGGCAATGGCGCTTCGCAGGCTTTCCTCCTCCGTCGACAAGCCAATCCAGCGCCTCCTCAATGGCGGCTCCATCTATTACATGGTTCGCTTCAATGGTTTTTTTTCTTCATAAAAACAGCTTTTCAAAAACATTTTCGGGAACCAATCTTCTTATTGTGTTGTCATTGTGTTTGCAGACATCTTTGCCGAATGAAGCTGTGTATGAGAAAGAAAAACCAGGTGTCTCGGTAAGGATATCAAGTGTTCAATTTGATTTGATTTTGCCTTCCTTGCTTTTCTGTATTGAAACTACGTCTTTCGTAGTTGTATTGGTACTCTGTAGTGATTGCTGATGATGTTGAACTCTGTGAGTTTGCAGTGGCCAAAGCAGTTGAACGCTCCGCTGGAGGTTGTTGATCCCGAGATTGCTGATATAATCGAGCACGAGAAAGCGAGACAGTGGAAGGTTCTTGTCTTACTTCATACTCCCGCTGTTTCGTAATTTTTGTCCCCTTAGACTAAATGCGTATCTTTAGAATAATATGAGAACCTCGAGGCATTGAATTGAACTCGGGCATAATTGCTGACCGAGCTAGTATTGCTTGACAAGTCAAAATATGGCAGAAATAATGGGCAAAGTTAAAGTTTAAATACATGTTTAGATTATATTCTAGGAACTCGTCGAAAGTGATAGGAGACAAATATATGGAGGGAGTGCTATTTATGTGAAGAAAGTCTAGTCTAGAACTTTATTCTGATTCTCTTGTCTCACAAAGATGAGCAAAAACTCCGAAACTAGTTGAAAGTGTTGTCTAGTTTCATTTGATTGCTTCAAGTACAACTAAATTTATATGTCGTATAAATTCTGTTTAGGGTGATTAATGAAGAACCTTGGCTTGAACTAAATGATTAAAAGGGGTTTGTTCTCATTTTGAAGGGACTTGAGCTCATTCCTTCAGAGAATTTCACTTCCGTCTCTGTGATGCAAGCAGTTGGGTCTGTTATGACTAACAAATACAGTGAAGGATATCCTGGTGCTAGATACTATGGAGGAAATGAGTATGCAGACTACTATATTTTTTTTTCCTTGTTGATTCTCTTGATCTAATAGATATTTATGGCCCATTGATGTTTAGTTAGCATTAGCATATATCATGCATGGTTGATCCATTTTTCTGTTGTTCATGATACTCTGTTTTCAGGTACATTGACATGGCAGAGTCTTTATGCCAGAAGCGTGCATTGGAAGCATTTCGATTGGATCCTGCGAAATGGGGAGGTAATTGCCTGCGAAACGGCAAATCCTGTAGAAATCTAAATATTATGCTGAAAAATGTTACACCTGTGCCTTTCTCTAATTGTTGGAGATTTTTCAGCATCATATATCTATTTGCAACCATAATTTCCATATAACATTGTATTTTGATGACCTTGAGTGCCAGTAGGATCAACTTCGTTGAATGAAACCTCCTAGGCTGTGTTATTCCCAATTGGTTGGTTTGCGGGCAATGTGAGTTACGACTACCAGATATTCTTAAGGACTTGAATAATTTTTTGCCATCAGTTGTTTGAAGTTTGTTGACTGTTGTCAATAGTGGGTACCCGGGGTATTTTTTTTTGTAATTATTTACATTCCTGTTGAAATAAAAGATTGACGAAGTGGACTGTGTTTTCCCCATTCCATTGGGTTGTGATCTAACAGTGTCCCAGCAATTTTCAGCGTCTAATCACTAATCACCCTTTATATCGCAGTGAACGTGCAGCCACTTTCAGGGTCTCCAGCTAATTTTCAAGTTTACACTGCATTACTAAAGCCCCATGACAGAATCATGGCTCTTGATCTTCCCCACGGTGGGCATCTTTCACACGGCTATCAGGTGCTTACAGCTTCCAATGTATATGCTGAATAATTGGTCTTATTCTGCTTCTAAATGATGACCACTCTGTTATCATCAAGACACATGTACATGGAATTTATATCTTCAAAGGTGGTTGTTGGGAGGTTTCCCCTCAATTTTGTGCTATTGAATTGGTTATGAATGCATTCAACTTTTGTGCTTTAAAACTGTATTTGCTTGATAGCAGACAAGAATGCAGCGACAGAAAAAGGAAAATCGGAATGCCTTGTGTGCTTTTGGTCAGACGAGTGCACAACTGCACTCTTTTAATCTTTTGGATATTCGAAGTGTTTAGAATATGTAGTTTAAATCATGAAGTTCCTTCCATGAAACGTGCAGTAAGGTAGCAAAGGCATCAGCTTCTGAACTGATCTCTAATCACGAAAGTCTAATATCAACTTGCTTGTGCGTGAAAGATGGCAGGAGAAACCTTATGAAGAATCAACCTCAACCCAAAGACATTATGACATCTTACAGAATCCTAAATGTGGTCTTTGTCCATGAGAACCTGTAGATAACTCCCCTCTATATTGCAAGTATAAGCACTGTCTAGGTTAGATTAAAAGTGATAAAAGGTCACAACTCTTTCACATAGACTGGGGCACGGGTGTCAGGCAAGCAGCAGCATATTTTACTGCATGTTAATGACAAGTGGGGACACAATCTTCAAACCCAGGATTGTAGTATGTTACCCTTGAGAACATGAATTTATTTCCTAGGGTTAAATAATGCACGGTGTTGTTTTATGCATGGACGCTTCACTCCTTTCCATGCAACCTGCCGAAAATGTTACATCTCAAGGACTTTTACAACCACAAACAATATCATACACATAACCCATATCCTTATTCATATGTGGAGTATCCAGCACAGGGCAGGTACCTATAAGGATTCATACCTTTCTACACCATTAGCATTTGGCAAATGCCAACTTGTTTGTGTTCAGAAGAGAGTAACAGGAACCTCTGGACTTGGAAAGTGGACAATTAGATGTTGTTAGGCGTATATAAAATCTTGAGTAGATTATCGACACTTTTCAAATTGTACCAGATAACTTAGAATGCATAAGAGTTAGTCTTTGGTGTTTTTTCATATGGTACTCTGTAACTTTGTTAAGTTCAGAATCTTCCCTCACTGGACCTAACATGCGTAGACAAACATACAATAATATTAGTGGGTCTGAATCTGAACTGTAGTCACTTTACGGAACATATAACAATTTTGCAGATCTCTCCTTGTTTACAGCATTATTCTGTTAGGATTATCTAATGCTGAGTATCATCTCATGCTTAATGTCATAGCTTCTTTTGTTTGCAGACTGACACGAAGAAGATATCTGCGGTGTCTATATTTTTTGAAACTATGCCATATAGATTGGACGAGAGCACAGGTTATATTGATTATGATCAGGTAGTTTTCCACCATTCTTTTTATTAAAGGCAACTTCCTTTAACACCATTCTCTTTCTTTTGGCTTTCTTCTTTCTTGTTTCTTTCATGCAAAGCTTATCGAGGCATATTAGTGAGGCTTCACTACACAGAGAGCAGGCCAAACTTCATAGAGTTACTAAACTGTGGTGACACGTTACATACAAATTGGAATGGCTGTAACATAGGAATGAAATGAAAAATCCTAGGGATTTCAGATCCTGATCAAAGTTAATATCTGAATTAAGCAGAAATTTTTAATTTGTGGTCAGCTTGGTACTCTCATCCTAGTTTTGCCCTGAGTTGACCAACCTGCTTTGCAGTCCACTTGGTGATATACCTGGGTCAGTGTGCCCCCTTAACCCCCCACCTCCGCCAAACCCTACAAGGGAAACAAAAGAAACCTGGTGTTCTTCTGGTTTGCTAAGCAAATCTAAGTCAGCCTGTCGTAAGTAAGCCAGTTTTGAAATGCTTGTTTAATGTTGTGTAACTCATTTACCGTATATGTTGTTCTCTTTACCTACTTAGTTATGGAAGGCTTGTAACCTTAAGTCATATGATATGGCAGTTGGAGAAAAGTGCCACACTCTTCAGGCCGAAATTAATAGTCGCTGGTGCTAGTGCATATGCTCGTCTCTATGATTACTCACGTATACGCAAGGTAAAATTTGTTAAGCTAATCAACTCCAACTTATTTCAGTACACTGAAGCGAAGCTTGATTGAGTATATCCAACAGGTTTGTGACAAGCAGAAAGCTATTCTATTGGCAGATATGGCACACATCAGTGGGCTGGTTGCAGCTGGTGTCATCCCTTCACCCTTTGAGTATGCAGATGTTGTAACCACCACAACCCACAAGTCACTTCGTGGGCCACGTGGTGCCATGATTTTCTTCAGGAAGGGGGTGAAAGAGATAAATAAACAAGGAAAAGAGGTTAGATGTTTGAACGACAGCAGTGTGCTTTACTCCTTAAGCTTCTTTGCATCTATATATGGTTTTTTAAACACAACTATGCTCTTGACTTCTTTTTAAGGTGTTGTATGACTATGAAGACAAAATCAATCAGGCTGTCTTTCCTGGACTTCAAGGTGGCCCCCACAACCACACAATCACTGGCTTAGCTGTTGCACTGAAACAGGTATTAATTTGACGAGAAGACCTGGTTATAACATTACATTCAAAGTAGGATCTAACAAACGATCACTGTACCTCTGTGAAGAAGTAATACTTACTGGAAAAATAGATTGGTCTCCTTGGAACAAAATGTTAAAGTGAGCAGCTTTCATTTGTTGTTACGTTATCTGAGAGGGGACTCGCCCGGGGTGGGGAAGCTTTGATGAGATTGAGGATAGAACAGATCCCAAATGCTCTTGAATTACTCTATTGAGTGGATACTTCATTAGCTTAACCAGCAACAAAAGATTTGTCGGATATTCTGAATTCACGTTGATCTATAGGATACTTTTTGTCTGTATTGATGTTTGAGAATTTTCGAGCGCCATAAGCCATTACTAAGAAATATCCTGATAGATATATTTAGTCATTCGAGGGTTAAATAATTAAGGAACAAACCAGAGATTTAGATTACATCGGCTAAATCACACATTAGAGCCAGTAAACTTGTATCTGTCAAGTTGTTGGACGTTGCAAATTTGGCAAGTAGTTTGACAGTGTTTTGTGGCTGGCTTTGAATTTCGCATCTCCAAATTGTTCATGTTGAGCTCCAGATTTTCTCGGTTGGTTCATATAGCACTGGCTTCCTTCGTATGATCGGCAGCGCGTCATTAATTCAATGGCGCTTTCTTCACTTTTTCAATAGTCACCGTTCTAGTCTTTACGTAGTGGTAAGCATGCAATTAAAGAAATAATTCTTGGAAAGCAGGGAAATCGAAATACACACAGTAAGAGGCCAAACCTTAAAGTGACGATCTGAGTTGTATCTAGGCTGTTTTAGCAACTGCGATGGAGATTTCAAATGACCTCGAGAAAATGTTTCTTGCTGGCCAGTGGCCAGTGTAGGGTGTACATCCACTTGATTCTTTTTTGTAGGCAAAATTTGCATGGGAAGCATGCCATCTGCTTAGGAACCATAAAGATAACTGTTTTCTTACTTTCGTACAAGTGCAGGCAACGACTACAGAATATAAAGCCTACCAAGAGCAAGTCCTCAGTAATTGCTCAAAGTTTGCGCAGGTATGGCACTATGGCGTTGTGAAATGTTGAAAATGATACCTAGAAATATCTCATACATGGTATTCTTGCGTTTCCAAAACTAAGTTTCCGACGATCAAGTCTGTCTGACCAGCATGATAAATTGCTGAAAATAAACCATTGAATTTTACAATCCTGCAGACTTTGGCTGAGAATGGCTATGAGCTTGTTTCTGGTGGCACCGATAACCACTTAGTGTTGGTGAATTTGAAGAAGAAGGTAAAGGATCTGTAGCTACTTGGAGAATAATGCATGTATTTTGTTTGGTGGGTTTGTGCAACTTCGATAATCAACAGTCTTTTTTACTTTCTCCTCTAAAAGAAAGTAGCAGAGAGCCAGAGAGAAATTCTCTTTTTGGCTGTTTGGTGACTTTATAATTTTGTTTTGGGAAGTTCCCAACAATATCGAGTACTTGTAATATAAGACAATTCCCACAAAGTTGAGAAATAATTCTCTGCTGAGCTTGACTTAAAAATTCAAGACTTTGTTGAATATTTTATTAA
Organism: Escallonia rubra; assembly: GCA_033065855.1. NCBI lineage: Eukaryota > Viridiplantae > Streptophyta > Magnoliopsida > Escalloniales > Escalloniaceae > Escallonia > Escallonia rubra. Next base: position 125,818 of record JAVXUO010001034.1, on the reverse strand, counting down.
AGATAGGAGACGATGATGTCGATTCATTACCTTTAATCATGGAATTAGGGTGACACTAACTTCTTAAGATTTAACTTCCTACAGGGTATTGATGGTTCGAGGGTTGAAAAGGTGTTGGAAGCTGTTCATATTGCAGCCAATAAGAACACTGTTCCTGGAGATGTGTCTGCCATGGTTCCTGGGGGCATCAGGATGGGTATTATCTTTTTCTTTGATCAGGTTCTTGTTTTATTTTTTTAGTTTACTAACTAACAAGGTCAAAAACTTGTGCTTCAGGAACCCCTGCCCTCACATCGAGGGGATTCATTGAAGAGGATTTTGCTAAAGTTGCTCACTTCTTTGATTCTGCTGTGAAGTTGGCTCTGAAGATTAAGGCCGAAGCTAAAGGTTCCTGACTTGATCACATCTGCATGCTCATGTATCATTTACAGTAGTGTCTTCGTGTTACCTGACTCGAATGTCTTTGGCAGCAACTATGAGTATTACTCTATACATATTTGCTTGTGCTATATGATGCTATACGATACAGTTGTGCACATTCATTGTTAATTTCAAGCATGCTTTAACGGGATGTTGTTGTGAGGATGGATTTTGTAACCATCCCTGGCAATGAGATAAAGCCACCTGGAAAGCGCTGACCACATTGACTGGTCATGTTGCCAATATCAGTTCAAAGATATACCTCCTAGGGTCTGCAGTTTTAGGAGCAAAAAGAGCAATTCATGGGGAACCACCCATGAGACCAAAGGCCAAGCAGAAAAAGTGAAAAACCAATATCCATCACAAAGGATGATAAAGGCTTTACACTGGAGCTGCTTGTGGGAGCTGATCCCGTGTGTTACAGGGCTTTGGGAGGCTCCAGGTGCCCTGGTCCAACCTGAAGGGATTCAGAAGGGCAAGTTCTTAAATGTAATTTTGGTGATATAGAGACCTCCTATTTTCTCTCTTAGTCGGACCCCTAATTCTCAGCCCTCTAGCTAATCCTCCTTATCGGTCGTATTTGGCATTGACCGTGTGTATCTCTCCTTGTAAACATTCATCTCTCATTATCCCTTCACTGTACACTGCTATAGCAGTTATTTGTCTGTTCATTATTGCTGCTTCTTGTGAGCCAGGTACAAAATTGAAGGACTTTGTCGCCACAATGCAGTCCAGTGCTAGCATCAAATCTGAGATTTCAAAGCTCCGCCTTGAGGTCGAGGAGTTTGCAAAAGAATTCCCAACAATTGGGTTTGAGAAAGAGACCATGAAGTACAAAAACTGAGAAAGAAACTGCACACGGGTAATCCGCTTTAATGGAGTTAATAATATATATACCGCCTTACATATATATGAAATCAGCTGTATAAACTTTCAACCAACTACGATTACATATGCTTTTGACGTTCATGTAATTTTCTTCAAGGAAGTCACCCGTCTTGAACTGTCAGCTAAAAAAATCTACCCCCTGGTCTAACCAATATGGAACAGTTCTTTTTGCATTAAAGCATCACTAGATCTGTGAAAAAGGGTCCAACTGTTTCGTGGCTGGTTCACGACTGAAGAAGGATAACATAAAGAGAGAAGGAAACCAGGATTTTTGTAGTTTCTGGACTAGCTAGAATCACGTATGGGAATGGCTAGTTTTAAAGTTCGTCTAATGCTCTAGTCGTTGAAACTGGCATTGTTAAATCGCGACTTGATATCAGTTCTTTCTGGAAGCTTGACAATGCAAATGCAATGGAGTAGATTTACTTTGTTTGACTATAGTGTGATGCAGACAGTTCGCTATAGTCAAATTCTTGTTGGTAGCATATTCGTTCTGATTCCCTAATCTTCCTTTGTTTGTTAAAAACAGGCACCACCACAAACTCTAGACAGAATGGTTTGACTACTTGATGGAGATGAATGGGGGATGTGTCTTATCTGTGGCTCATAGAGAAGAATGTGAATCTAGAGCTGTTATTATATGTAAAATCAGCAGAACCTTGAATTGTGTCCAAACATGCTGTATATGTACATTATCCAAGGTTCTAAGAAAGCAATAAACATGCATCCATTTCAAAGTGCTGTACTGACACTTCACTTTCTACTCTGTTGTGCCCGACGTGGTTCTTGCTAGTCTGCATGCTGTTTACCTTCTAATTGCACACACCCTACTAAATTCAGCACCCGTTCTTCCCCACACCGACACACCCTCGCCCCCCGATCCCCCAAGAAAGCCGAAAAAAGTGAGTATTCATCTGTTTATGTGGAATGCAAAGTGGGAAATAGCTCACTCATGTAAAATGAATAAGATATGCAGTTAATATCTCATTTCCGTTGTGTCTGATATGGTTATAGCCAAGCCCAAGTGGCTTCCATGGCCACAAGAAGACTGGAAACTTCGGCGAACTCTTTCTTAACCGGGTTGCAGATATAACGCAACTTCAGCCAACCTTTCTTCATGGTCTCGAGAAGTCCTATAGACCACCAACTCGGTCAATTCGTAAAGCCGATGTCAGTAGTAGTTCCTGCATCAACCTTTCTAAGCACATCAAAGTCTGCCTTGGTCCTTCGTCCTCAAAATCAATGCTGATTTTAGGCTTTAAAATTCGCTAGCAATTGATCATACCATCATATCGTAGCTAATTCATTGATCCAATATTGTCATCCCTGGAGTAGTCAATTTAAATTGACATATAAGAAGTAAAGCTAAACATTGTCTACTAGTCCCGGAATTTTTTTTTTTAAATATATAACCTTTTATTCACATTATGACGTCATACTACTTGGCAATTAAATTTCATCTCTTTTTATCGGCACGCACCCTAGTGTATAACGATGAGCATTAAATCTTTTAAACCGAGCGATCAAATTGAACCGTCCAAAAATTTAATGGTTTGTTTTCATATTTCTTAAATTGATCTCGATTTTGTTCACTGGCTCTATTTTTTAAATCGATCATAAACGGAAGCGACCGGACCTACAATATACTAGGTTATATTAAGTGACATTCATCGATTATTTTCACATACATGGTACCAAATAAAACCAAATAGATAAAACCTTGAAACCAAATAAAAAAAGGAAAAGAAGAGAAAAGAACTAGAGCACTCTTAACCACTAAAATAGTGATTACGCATCAACATTTCTTGTATATTCACTCATTGTTTCTCGTACATTAATGACAACATTTTTATTTTTTTTGGGTAGAATAATGACAATATTGTAGTCTATATTTATAATACTACTTGTATCTTATTTTAACATCCCCTTAGATATTGAATTGAACAAGTTTACATGCAGTTTAGATGAAGTAAAGCTTTAAATTTGAATAAGACTTGGGGAGTAAAAAGGGTGCAAAGAGAACTGATTCAAATTGAACCGTTCAATCCGACTAAAATCATCCAAACGGACAGTGTTTGGTTTGATTGGGTTAAATATTTTCCAAACCAATACATAACAGTTTGGTTAGTAGATTGACCCACGAACCAATATTATCAAGAGCAAACCTGGGTGCACTAGGAGCAAGGCACAGAGAGCATGTCATGCCTAACTCTTGTGTAGTCCCTTCAAAGAGACGCACACCTTGCGTGCCTAGGAGTTCAGAAGCAATACATAGCGTGGGGGTGTAAGTGCAAATAAAAGCCTAAGAATTCAAATCTTTAATTTTAGCTATCGTGACATCATCTCAATCATTCATTTTTAATTCTGTTATTTCATAACAACGTATGTCAATGTTTTAAAAAAAAAAACTAAAATCCAAAACCTCCAATTAATCTATTCACTAGGAGCAAGGCACAAAGAGCACATCATAGACTGTTGCGGTCTTTCAAGTAGATCTACTCTTTAAGATCACTTTGTACACAAAAAATATGAAGTTGATGATGAATTTTTACCGGACTTGTAACTTATGATTGCCTTTGAAGAAAGTATTATTACCTTGACCCTCACGATGATGAGGATGGTGGTGCCATATTCAATTAAGATGAACTAATTCTCACTGGATTGAAATTTCTACGGTTAGAAGTTTATTAAATTATCATGTTTTGAAAACATTTTTAGATCATTTTATTAGTTTAAAAAATTAATATATATTTTATATTTATACTATGCCTCGTTTTAAAAAGGCGCACGCCTACAACTTATACCTCAGTTTCGGGACCCTTTGCACCAATTATGGCAGCAAGGCAAGACGTATCACTAGCGAGGGAAAATTAGAAGCTCTTAAAATAAGCAATCGAGTCAAAGCCGTTATTACTAAAATAAACCGAACTATGCTGACATTTACTAGAAAAACACTCCCCAACATTTCCCACTTCGAGATATTTAAACGTAGCCATCGGCCCATCGCAAGCTAATCTTGAAAAATGAAGAGTCCAAGAACGAGTGCGATACACTTGCCAAACCGAGTCTTACTCGGTACACTCCTAATGGCCAACGTTTTCATGGCGACACGCATCTCCCTATCTCGCTCACTCCTTATTCAACCCCCTTACTGTCCCTTTAGCCTCACTAGCCCCAAACATCTCCCTAAATCCCGTCCCTGTCCCCTCTGGTCAACCTCCTTCTCACTCTGCCTCCAGTCCCTCAAGTCAACCTCCCGCCGCCGAGTCTCCTTCCGCTCCTTCTCCGCCGTCGCCACCACTCCGAACATGGCGGAAATCGTCGACAATCCCCTGCTGAAGGGCTTCGTCTTTCCTCCCTTCGACGCCGTCGAGGCCGGCCACGTCCGTCCCGGAGTTCGCGGCCTGCTGAAGGAACTCGTCAGTATCGCTCGACTAACTCCGTGTGTGTGTGTTTTGTGGTGATGGCTGATGAGTGTTTGGTTTGTGCAGGAGAGTGAATTGGGCGAACTGGAGAGGCAGGTGGAGCCGACGTGGCCGAAGCTGGTGGAGCCGCTGGAGAAGATTGTCGATCGATTGGCGGTGGTTTGGGGGATTGTGAATCACCTTAAGACTGTTAAAGATACTCCTGAGCTTCGCTCTGCAATCGAAGAAGTCCAGGTCTCCATATTTCTGCCTCTCTGTGCATAAACCTTTGCTTGAACAGTAATTTTCGTTGCCAATGTTCTAATTAGGTCGCTGTTTCATGCATGTACTTCTTTAAGTCAGCACTCAACAGTTTGTTGTTACAAAGTCATTGTTGTCGCTATTATTTATCGCATGCTTTTGGTCACTGTAGATACCGTTTGTTGCATTTTTCTCTTCTATATTCTTACAAATGCGGGAATAACGAGTAATTTGAGACCTGTTTTGTAAAATGAATTTATGATTTAACTTATTAGGAGATTGTATAAGGCCTGAAATGGATTGGCTCACTAATTCCGAATCTTTTCCTGAGACTATCTAAAACAAGACCTAAAATGAGCTAAACTGAGTGCATGATTGTCTCCTAGATAGGTTTTAAAGTTCTGTATATTATGTGCATAGGCTTGGTGATAGTTCTATGATGATGTTGATACTAATATTGTATGACGATTGGCTTGCAGCCGGAGAAAGTTGAGTTTGAACTAAAGTTGGGGCAAAGTAAACCGATCTATAACGCTTTTAAAGCTATCAAAGAGTCTCCTGATTGGAAGACGCTGAGTCAGGCTCGTAAACGTATAGTTGATGGTGAGAATCTTAGTAGTTGTTCCAAACTTGTGGCTTTGACATGTGGGGGCCTTTTTTCTGCCCTATGGACCCTTATATAGAATTTCATCTTGCATATGGTTATTTTCTTACTTAGTTTCTAGTCAGTCGGATAAAGGGATATGAGAGAAGAAAAATTATACCAGTGACTACTGTTTCCTTCTAGTTTGAGATTCACATTATGGTACATGTTGGCGAGGATCCCCACCATTTGCATTATGAGAATTATGTGAGAGCTATATTTATTTTAAAGTGGTTTAGACGATAAGTAATAGACTTTACTTATTGAAAAGCTATGGTACGAGGGGGTTACAAAAAGTCTAACCTTTGAGATTTTATAAAGCGCAAAGACGACTTAAAAGAATAATCTTTTTTGTGTAACTTTATTAATTTAAAGAGAATTCAAGTTTCTAATCCATCCTCAAGTTTAACATCTCTGACTGTGTGCTTATGCAGCCCAAATAAAGGAGGCTGTTCTTAGTGGGGTGTCCCTTGAACTTGATAAAAGGGAGGAATTTAACAAAATTCAACAGGTATGTTGAATACAATGTAGGAAAACTTATCAGACTATTCCATGTTCTATTTGCCGCTGATATGGACCGTACTGATCTTTCTACATGATTTTCCCCCCTTTTCCGCTTGACAATTTACGTGTTTATCTTTATGCACTCAGTTTCCTTCATTTCAAGGCACATTAAAAAGGGGCCTTGAAACCAAAAAATAATCTGTTATATAGGTGATTTAATCCATGTGGGCTCTTATTATGTTAACCACAAAATTATGTACCTGCTATCTTTGTACATTGCTGAGTTTCAAAATTTTGGTAGAAACAGTAATTGATATAAGAAATCAATGCCTTTATCCCCTTCTGTTCCTCCCCTTTGGCTCACAAACCCCTAGAGAAAAGCCGAGGGTGGTAGGGAGGGCCGTATCTCAGTAGATCCTTATTACTGAGTATGGTTGCTTTAGAGGTCTTCTTTTTCTTAGTGGAATTTTGCCTCGTTTAATGATCTTTTAGGTTAGGTTGACTATTAATTGCCACTCATTGTGAATTGATTTGCAGGAATTGGCTAAACTTTCTCAAAAGTTTGACGAGAATGTTTTGGACGCGACAAAGAAGTTTGAAAAGTTAATTACTGATAAGAAAGACATTGAGGGACTGCCATCTACTTTTCTTGGATCGGCTGCACAAACAGCGGTGTCTAAGGTATACCACTTTAGGACCTAACTACATTTCCTACTTATTGCTTGTAAATTCTGGTAAAACTGGATTAATCTTGTCTATGTTTCTTGATGCATCAGGGACATGAAAATGCAAACGCTGAAAATGGACCTTGGGTAATTACATTGGATGGTCCAAGTTTTATGTCGGTTATGCAACATGCTAGAAACCGATCTTTGCGTGAAGAAGTCTACCTTGCCTATGTAACCCGCGCTTCTAGTGGAGAATTGGATAATACAGGAATTATTGACCAAATCCTGAAGCTTAGGCTAGAAAAGGCTAAGCTTCTCGGCTACAATAATTATGCTGAGGTACGAGTGTTATTTTTCTTAGATATCTCATTTTCATGGGCTTACTCTGGTTCACGTCATCAGGTAAGCATGGCAACTAAGATGGCTACTGTTGAGAAAGCAGAAGAGCTCCTTGAAAAGCTGCGCAGTGCTTCATGGACTGCAGCAATTTCAGGTATAATTTAAACATGATGATGATCAAGATGAGTACCTTCATATCTTTCTTGGCAAATTCCTCATGGATGGACCTTTAAAAAGGAAAATCAGAAAGAGAAAGTTAAATGCTGTTATCTATTTGAAGTATGGATTGTAATTTGTTGAACCTAATTAATCAGCATGTTAATCAAATTTTAGTGTCTCTTCAAAAGGGAACATTTTATATATGATGGCACTAAAACCTCGTATTGGTTGCTACACGTTTTGTGTGGTATGGTAGTATGTCAAGCAACTATCTTGGCTTCCAAGTCAATGCTCAATTATTTGTATTCATATCTTAATTTTCCAACTTGTCCAACTATGACCTTGGGGGGTTCAATAAAAAAATGCAGTAATGGTAAAATTTTTGGTTTATTTAATCATCAGGGACTCCCAATAGGTCTTTTATTGGCAAAGTGTGGCTTCTAAACTTTAGCTACTTTAACATTTATCAGCTCAGAATGTGTTTCAACTTCGAGTTATAGGGTTTTGGAGAAGATAAAGCTAAGCCCAAAGAATCAATGATAGCCCATTAATCTAGCTATATCAAATCAATTAAGCAAGTAAAGAGAAAGTAAGAAAGGAAACTTGTACCCAGAAAAAAGAAGGAAGCGCAAATTAGTATGGTCACGCAGACCAGCCCCAAGGTTAGTCGCTAACTCTAGCTCCGGGAGTCCCAAAATCCACCAAACATGCACTAGCTTTGGGTGCTAGCCAAGCCGCAAAGTACAACTATCAAGGCTTCTGGTACAACCCACCAAAGCACTCTTCTCAAGCCTTATTCATGGCTGTAATACCTCACCCAAGAGTCAAGATACAAGGATTCATTTGGTTTGAAACAATAAAACAGACCTCTATCAACGGTTGATATTACAATGGAAATTGATAGAGTATGCGAAGCTCTAAGATCTAGAGTTGTTTCTTTCAAAAACGTATGAATATAATGATTAGATGAGAAATAAGAATTTTGTTTGATTAGATCTTAATTTAGTAAACTTTGAGGATGGCGGAAAGATTCAAATGAATAATAAATGATTGCTTTGCCTGTATTGGCTTTAAGTTGGAGCTCAAAAATGTCTCACAGCCGTTATAATATTGGTTGAATTGATATATAGCCGTTAGGTCGAACTTTTAAACTTTGATTGAAGTCCCCCAAGAACATAGGTTCAACGGATGGTTCTGACAGTGGGGATCTATGACCTTTGGCTCAGCCAAGTCTGAAAAGTTTGGTTGAAGTTGAATCGATGTCCATCAGGGACATTAGGTTTAGCCGAAAGTCTACCCAGCGTTTGAACCTATTGCATGATCAATTGAACCGATTTGGACAGTCAACCTTTGGTCGCGAATTTTTTTTTTCTTTTTCTATACATCTTTTCTAAATGAACTTTTTAGGGTACTTAGGTGGGGTTAATATTAAATAAATCCACTTCAATACCTACCATACCCTAGATTTTAGACTACAATTTACCCTCTAATATTATTATGGGAAGTATTAGTTATTAGAATGATATACAATATAGAACCTGGCCTCATGTCTGCGATAATCACTTAAATCATTGTCATAATTTTTTTGGCATATTGAACACCGATTAAATATTCGCCAAATGTTATCCTACCATCCACCCCCAAATTTCGACTCTAAACGGTTTAGGGAGATTGTGGAAATTCAACTTGTTACTTTTTCAACTATGTTAACTTTTGGGTATTAGTTTTGCAAACAAAATATTTGAAAGGCCAAGCCAAGTTGCATATTCAAACATACCCTTTTCTTATGCTTTCCTTTGTTTAGTTTGGTCAGTTTCAAACATGTTATTTTCTCCTCCTCCATCCAGCCAACCACCATTTTCCACCCCCCACGTGCCATCTGGTCATCTTCCCCTTCCTGCCGGTCTCCTCCTCCCTCGGCCCCCTTCTCCTGCCACCAGGTCACCTTCCCGTCCCTTGCCCGTCGCTTGTCACCTTCCTTCTTCCTACCGATCAGCAGCAACCCATCACCACCTCCTACACCACCACCAAGACCTCCCCTTACACCACCATCGAGACCTTCCCTAGCTCCAAAGACACCACAATGGCGTAACCCACCCCGAACACCACCTCCTCCACGACCACCAGAGCCTCCACCTCCACAACCAACTAATTTTATACCACCGCAGTGTTAACCCCTTGATCCACCACCGCCACCAAAGTGTCCATGTCCACGTCACTATAGCCCCACCCCCACGACCGCCACAGCCTTAAATCCACATATACATTTGACCCCACAACCCCAATTGACTTCTGTCCACCACCACCATCCCCATCCAACTGCATCAAATAGATTCGCTGCATTAGGATCTGTTGTCGCAGCTGTGCGAAGGGTGGCGGTGGCAGTGATTATATTTGAAGAGAATGGGGGAGGAATAATCATTGAACTTGTAAAAGAATACCCAAAATGTTGACATATACGAGAAAGTAACTTGTTTTATTTCCACATCGCTGCAAATCATTTGGAGCTAAAATGGTGGTGAACGGTAGGTTTGAATTGGTGAACAGTCGCTAAGTTGGGGTTCAATTGGCAAAAAAATCATGACCAGGGTTTAAGCGAGCAAAGGTCAACGTCCATTTGGTATTTAATCCTAGTTATTAAGTTCGCTCCTAGATTTCACCTGATTGAAAAACATTTCACCTGGTGATGGGTTTAAGCGAGCAAAAGTCAAGTTCCAATTGGTATTTAATCCTAGTTATTAAGTTCGCTCCTAGATTTCACCTATTTGAAAAACATTTCTTTCGTGCATGGGATATAAAGCAGACCAAGTAAGAAACTTTTAACTAGATTTGTGCTTTCTTCACAAATCGCGTATTAGTCTACATTAAGAAACTTCTAATTTCCTTTGAACTAGTGTCTCCTTTTTGTGCTTGCTTATATTTTAATTTTCCTTGGTAGCTTCCTGAAATTGACAAGAAGAATCACTAATTGTGCACCATCTACTTCCAATGTAGAGATAATCAAAAGCTTATTAGTGAATGCGAAAAGTCTAAGCAAGATTGAAATTGGGATGCAATTAATTGACTTCAAAATTTCGCTAAACGATATAATTTCCGAAATGTAAAAACAAGTAGCAATATTACTTGTTATATGGGTATATAATAATTATATTTTTCTTCTTATAATCGATAATACTATATAACTTCTCTCAGAGAATCTTAGTTTTAAGTTACTAGGTTATTGATTATATTATACACCATGGAATAAAGTTGGTTCCACAAAAACTTATGAATTATCAGTGCGGATATCTAACTTATTGAATATTAGTTATGATACAGCTGACTGTAGTACATTGGAAAGTTTCACTCATGGAAACCCTAACTAGTCTTCAATCCACCGTCATGGTTCGTTAGCTTCATTTAAGATATAAATATGTTAGTTATCTCTGCAAAACAAGCGTTAGCACTACAATCCAATTTCACCATTATCATGTTATTGAAATTTTGACTGTTGACCAAGTTAAACTCATGAACTCAAAGTCAACAGACGTGATACTATCATTGTTGTGCTTACTATAAGCATGGAGCCTATTTAAAATTGATCTTTTGAAGTTACTGAACTGAATTGTCCCCCCTCTTCCTCTCTCTGATTTTGATCTCAATTTCTCTCAAATTTGTAGATATGGACGAACTCAAACAATTTTCAAAAGATCAAGGTGCTCCTGAGGCTAATGATTTGAGCCATTGGGATATTAGCTTCTGGAGTGAGAGGCTTCGTGAATCTAAGTATGAGATAAACGAGGTCATCGCTCTCTCTCTCTCTCTCTCTCTCTCTCTTTCTCTCTCTCTCGCTCGCTCACACACACACACACACACTCTCACTCTTACACTTTATGTTTTACTTTGCAAAAAAAAGGAACAGAAAAAAAAGAAATTCCTGAGCCTGTTTCATAAATTTTTTAAAAGGTGTTCGCTACCTAACTTTGTTTGTTATGTTCCTAAGAATCTCCTTCTATTGTTCAACAGTACAAGCTTTGTTAGTCATGCTTCAGGGTAATTGTTGAATAGCCTCTTTCCTTCTTGTTTTTCGTTTTACCTTATTTATAACCCGAAGTTGGAACTACTTAAAGCTCTGCTGGTAGTACTGGCTGCAGATTAGACTTCTCCATGTTGTGATGAATGCAAATTTACGTTATAACTTCGTATTCTATTTGATTTCCTTCCCTTTAATAATATACCACCCCCCTCCCATGAATTTTGTTTATGCTTTTTATTTTTACCTTTACAATGTGCTCTTATTATGATTTTACAGGAAGAGCTACGCCCATACTTTTCTTTGCCCAAAGTCATGGACGGACTTTTCAGCCTTGCAAAGATGCTATTTGGAATACATATTGAGCCAGCCGATGGTTTAGCTCCAGTAATATTCTCATTGCCTCGTACTCGTGTATTTGCTTGTTGCGTAGAAGATGATTTTCATCCTGATATTATGCTGTTATGGTTGCTCCGCAGGTGTGGAATAACGATGTTAGATTCTACTGCATCAAGGATTCCTCAGGCAGCCCTACTGCTTACTTCTATTTTGATCCATATAGTCGTCCATCTGAGAAACGTGGAGGTGCATGGATGGATGAGGTTGTTGCTCGTAGTCGTGTATTTTCACCTGATGGTGTTTCTGCTAGGTTGCCTGTTGCCCATATGGTGTGCAATCAAATGCCTCCTGTTGGGGACAAGCCCAGCCTCATGACATTCCGTGAGGTAAGCATGCATATTCAGTTTACCTGCATGAGTGGGCGATGATGTTACATATAAATTCAAAAGTAATTTGGAGAACTGCAGTACTTCTCTTTCCGATGTTGTTGCCAATTGATGCTATCGAATCCCATGAGACAAGAAGCCCCATTCTGACCCATCTCTGTCAATTGATTAGCTTATTCTATTTTCTTTCTTCCTTCGATAGATGATTGCTTTTTTGCTGAATCAAAATCTTACTGAATTTGACATATTTGACTCTCTCTGGCGACCGATTGGTGCATTTTCGTTGCTTCAAATGCCTAAACAATCGGCTAATAGTTAGTATATGTGATACATGCATCAGTATTTATTCAGTCGGTGGTATAGGATTCAGTTTGGGCCGATTTTTTCAATCTTGTTTGTTTTGTGTTTGCTAGTTTACTGATACAGAAATAAATTGTCGTTTTTGCTCCAACCAGTTTGTACGGGTTGGCTGTTTTTTGGTTTTACAAATGTGCTTTTCTCGCTACCCCTTAGCCCCAAAAGAAAGAAGATAGCGGTTACTCATATTTCATGATCTTCCGTTGTCTTTATTTTTATAGTAATGATGTCAAGGTTCGACCACGTTTGAACAAGTGAACCCTTACTTTGTGGGCCCTTTTTAAAATTATTGCTGCTGCCAATCATGATTTTATTACTCAGCTGTAAACTTGCATCACCACATTTGTAGGTTGAGACGGTCTTCCATGAATTTGGTCATGCACTTCAGCATATGCTAACTAAGCAGGATGAGGGTCTGGTTGCTGGTATACGGGGCATAGAGTGGGATGCTGTTGAACTACCCTCCCAGTTTATGGAAAATTGGTGTTACCACAGGTACAATATGCCCGACTCGCTCTTGATATGTAATTACCCTCAGTTGCCAATCTTGCCAACATATAGCAGTTGTGGTGTTTACTGTTCTGGCTTAATACTCCCTTGCAGATCTATGTGGGTGGGAGCAATAATATATTGGGCCTGGCTTTTTATCTTTGGTCTTGTATTATCACGGCTCATATATATGCAAGTGTACAATTTTGCTTACGCTTGAAATAGGAGTTAGTTTTTTATATATAAAGCAATTGGCTGTAGGAAACTTATTGTCTCTGTCAACTTTCATTTGACCACTTAATTGTGCTGCAGGGATACCCTAATGAGCATCGCGAAACACTATGAAACTGGAGAAAGTCTCTCTGAGGATATATATAAAAAGCTTCTTGCAGCTAGGACTTTCCGTGCAGGCTCCCTAAGTCTACGTCAGGTTGGTGCAGTATGCCAGTACTTTCTTCTCTGCATCTTATCTGTGATGTCACACATGTTTCTTTCGACAGTCCACTTGGTTACTCTCTTTTGAGTTCTCATGTTTCTCCTATCCCCTTGAGGATTTTTATGGTTAATCATCATCATCCAAGCCTTTGTCCTAAACTAGTTGGGTTGGCTACATGAATTCTTTTCTTCCTCTCACCCTGTCAAATCACATGTTCTCTGATAATTCCTAGCAATCAAGTCTTTTCTCACTCTTCTCCCAAGTTACTCTCGGTCTAAGCCTACTTTGTCTTACCCCATCAACTTGGCACAAATTACTTATTCTTACAGGGGCATCTAGAGCCCTTTAGTATATATGACCAAACCATCTCGAGCTATGTTCCCTCAATCTTTTACTCAATTTGCGCCACACTGAATTTGTTGTGGTCATCCTCATTTCTTATTCTATCTCTTCTTGTGTGGCCGCCTATGAAGCACGGGTGCACCACTTGGGTTGACGTGCCAGCACTGGGTGCATGTCGGGTGCGCAGGTGCTTCTCCAGAATTATTTTCTTTTTTAATTTTATCTCTGGATCTTGGGTGCGGCTTGGATATAAATACAGCAGGGACACGCAACTAGGGTTTTTTGGCAGAGGAGAGAGATAGAAGAAGAAGAAGAAGAAGAAGAAGCAGCAGGAGAAGGAGAAGGAACAATCTCCACCTCCACCGGAAAAAAAAAAGCGCCGGCAGTGGCGGTCTTCTGGCAGCAGTGGCAACCAGGGGTAACAGCATCGAGGGCTTCTGGTCAGAGATGTTGCCGATAACTCTATTGTCTCTGTGGTCGATTTGTTGTTGTGATCAGTGACAGCTGCATTCAAATTTCTTTCTAGTTTCTTAGGTACCAGCTTATTGACTATCTTTTAAACTAGCCCCAATATTTTCAAGAAATATTAGTAATGCCAGAGCTTGTACAAGTTTATCATATTTGTCTATGCACTTCTAGATTTTCTTAAATTGCCCCGCCAAATTATCAAACTCTCTTATTCTTTGTCTATAAAAGTGTTATTTTGTTACACAAATAATATATTATCCGTAACCCTGCCACACCTGTATCCTGTTTTTTGAGAAAATGACTATCCGCGTATCCGCACCCGCACTAGAATCCTTGCTTCTTAGGTGGCCGCAGATCCACCTAAGCATTTGCGTTTCAGCTTCACCCATCTTAGAGATATGGTGTTTCTTAGTTGCCCAACATTCTGAAACATATACTTGCAGGCCTCACTGCTGTCCTCTGCTTAGCCAATCTGCTCTTATCCTATGGGCAACATCCTCGTCAATCTCTCCCTCCTTGCGGCTGATTATGTCTACTAAAACTTATTTTTGATTTTTCGGAATTTTAAATTTTTTCCCAAGAACAAACAAGCTTTGTCCCTAGGTCAAATCTCATTGGTGCATTATTTTGAGTGTCCTCACTTTTTGACTTCCTGAATGTTATTCCGGTGCCGTTGTTTTCACGAATCAAGGCTGTTGTTTGATGGGTTCGTTTATCCAGTAATGCTAATATGTCATGACAATGACATGAGATCTCTTTCTTTGTTTTGTAGCTCAAATTTGCGACTGTTGATCTAGAGCTGCACACAAAGTACGTTCCTGGTGGTTCAGAATCCATATATGATATAGATCAAAGGGTCAGTGAAAGAACACAAGTGATACCTCCACTTCCAGAGGATAGGTTCCTTTGCTGTTTTAGCCACATCTTTGCAGGTTTGCTCTTTGCTAAAGTTTGACCTTCGTATATACTCATACCGTATGGTTCTCAGGCTTAAATGTTTGTCCATTGTGCAAAAGTTATTCAATTTGCTTCATTTCTTACTTTCCTTTCTCTTCTGTTGGGGTCCAGGCGAATATGCAGCTGGATACTACAGTTACAAGGTATATCGTTGCATTCATTTTTCATTTTTGTTTCTCTCTTTGTTGATTTTTTGGTGAAGGGGGGGTGAGTGTTGACCATTTCGTTATCTGCTACTTGATTTTAGTTTCCTACTGCACTTTTCCAAGTTCCCTGGTGGTATATTATATCAACTTTGTGAGAGCATATTTCAGTCCAACCTATCTATGACAAGCATTTTATTGTAACCCATTTCTTTGGCTTCTCTATCAAAGTTGAAACTGTATTACCTTTGAGTCTTTAGCTCTGGTTAGGATCCAGGATAAGCCGTCTGACATTTTCAGCTTGCTTATTTAATTAGCAGAGTGTGGTACCAGCGACCCCCCTCTGTAGAGTAGGAGTAAATTCATGAGGCTTTTCTTGCTAATATTCTATATACTAAATATCCAAATTTGCAGTGGGCGGAGGTATTGTCTGCGGATGCTTTCTCTGCATTTGAGGATGCTGGATTGCATGATGAGAAGGTACGGTAACAGCTTGTTTCTCTGAAGATATGTTTTATTGATGACAACTGCTTCTGCATTTTTCCCTTTTCCGCATTTGTAACATACAGTAAGTAAAGTTTTAGGGAGGGATTACTTCTCTTCTCCACACAATTGTTATTATGCTCTCCACAATCCTTCTTTTTGACAAATTGCAGAGCATTGCTGGGGACTTCTTTATAGTGTATTGATAATTTAGCGCATTATTTTTCATCTGAAGATAAAATCTGAAGAGGGTTATACTTGTTATTGCCTTTCTAGTTGTTGTTGTTGTAGCTTTTAGGGTGTCTAAAAACTCCTGACGGTGGTTGTTGAAATACAACTAGTACTGAGAAACCAGACAAGTATTCTCTCCGTGTGGCTGGTCATTTTGCTTGGCAGTTGTTTCATCGACTTTGCAATCGCTAAGTTTCAAATAATAACTCATTTCTTATCTATTAAATTTGTTTTTGGTATCATTTCATCTGTTCAAGACATCTTGTTTGGGGATGCCTGCTCATATCTCACGAGTCATATCATATCTAGTCATGTGGATTATGGACCAACCTAACCCCTCGTATATCGTTGTTTAATTACTTGTCATTTTTTTTCTTCTTTGGGGTCCATCAGAATCGGGGTCCCCTTCCAAGAAAGAATCCTTGTTGTAGGTCGTGTCGCGCCCAGGTCTCTTGGTACGACGCCAAGATACTTAACCTGCTAAATGTCATCATGATATATTCGGTTGCTTCCTAGAGTTCATCTGGTGATTTATCAGTATGATTCTGGGCAACATCAATATGCTTTTTGTTTTCTGCTTGTCGCCTATAACGCCTTTCTTTTCATGATTTAATTCTCACACCGAAATTTTGCACATTAAAAAGCATAATGAGAAATGGATTTGTATCGCGAACAGGCAATAACAGAAACTGGGCACAAGTTCCGAGAAACTATACTTGCTCTTGGAGGTGGGAAAGCACCACTAGAGGTTAGTTCAAAGTTCCTAGCTTTCCTCCACTTTTAACTTGCCCTCTTCAAATGTTAATTAATCTCTGAAACACCACATACGCTCTTCTGATCATGCTGAGTGTTATATCCAGGTTTTTGTGGAATTCCGAGGGAGGGAACCATCTCCTGAGCCACTGCTCAGGCACAATGGACTATTGCCAGTCACGGCCTCCACATGAGTTTCTAGGATTTCAGCCTGGCATATGAAGAAAATTCGTTATACTTCGCTGCAAAATGACTTAAATTAAGACGGCTGTTTGGCCGATACCGCATCAATTATACTGTCAATGTTTGGTATACTCTTTTTGAACATTATAGTGGAAAAATCTCTTTTGAATCTCTTTTTGTACCCGTGTATAGCCGTTTGAATTGTATGGTACAGTGCATAGATGCTAAATTTGGTAGGATACATCAAATCCTAATCATTCAGTAAACTCCAGTTTTTGAGCTTTCATTTTCTTTACTCCCTTTTTAAGCTTTTTAATTTTTTTTGGGTGCAATTTAGGAGAAGCACCATCAGCTCTCCTTCTCACACCTTTCAAACATAGCCCCTTGAAGTTCGAAAGATGGCAACTTAAGGCACGATGATGTGAAAATTGACTACAGTGTGAATTACGGATTGTCATGACCAAGGGGGGGGCTTATAGAACTGTTTTGTGAGTTGAATCGTGAAAGGAGGCATTCGTTACTTTTTCTTTCGTTTGTGATTGCTTTGGGGATGGAAATATGAAAACCTTATTGAAAGTTTCTTCCAAGTCTTTCTCACCTCGCCTCTTTGGGATAATAAAAGTGAAATTGAGATCGAATTCAAACGGAAATGTGTTTAATTTATGGACTCTCTGACAAGAGTTGGGACGAAGTACTTAAATAAAAATATAAATTACTTTTATAAATATAACACAGACTACCAAAAATCAGTGACAATTATATCAAAGCAAACATTTGTTAAAGGTTAAAATTGCTTTAACATTAGGGCTAACTATATAAGGTGGTTAAAATCTAATGTTATTAGAAGGGATAATATCATTTTACTCCCCTGAACTATCCCCGTTTTGTTATTTTGGTCCCTGCATTTTAAAATTCGTTAAATCAGTCCCTGTACTTTGTGCCGTCATCAATTTAGTCCCTCCCGTTAGCATTTCTGTTAAATAATGAAAAAATATAGGATAATACCATTTTAGTCCCTGAACTATCCCCGCTTTTTTATTTTGGTCCATGTACTTTAAAGTTCGTTAAATCAGTCCATGTACTTTGCATCGTCATTAATTTAGTCCCTCCGTTAGCATTTCTGTTATAAATTTAGGGATATTTCTGTCAAGCCCTAACCTTATAGTCCTCAACCTCTCCCCCTTACCTTTCTCTCTCTTCTCCCTTCCCTATCTTCCTTTCCTCCCTCTCTTCTCCATCCTAGCAGCCACCACCAAAATCATGAACTCCAAATTTCATCCCTTTAAAACTAAACCCATCAATCATCTTCCACTACAATTACATATGACTCACCACATGGAACATCTCTTACCTGATTTAACATACCCTTCCTCATCCCTCTCAACACCAACACCCCAATTACAGCAAAGGAAACTAGGAAGCCCACCCAATTCCTTCCATTCTCAGATCTGTAACGAAAAATGACAAGAATCTGCAAAGGAAACCCAGAAAGGTCACCCATCTCTATGGAGGGCTTATGCATTCCACCAATTGTTAAAGAAAAGGCAGAAGCGGTGATGGTTGATTTACGGTAGGCGCAGCAGATGTTGGGGGAGAGTGGGGGGTTAATGACAGGTATGATGAACATGTCTTCTTGTGGCTGAGAATGGTGGTGATCGAACAGCTGGTGGTGATGGTTGATTTATGGTGGTGGTAGCAATGATGGAAAGGTGGTTGGTGTGGGTTGGGGGACGGCAGAAATGGAAGATATATGAAATATTTTTTCATTATTTGACTAAAATACCCCCGAGTTTTAACAGAAATGCTAACGGAGGGACTAAATTAATGACGATGCAAAGTAAATGGACTGATTTAACGAACTTTAAAATACAGGGACCAAAATAAAAAATCGGGGATAGTTCAGGGACTAAAATGATATTATCCCATATTTTTTCATTATTTAACAGAAATGCTAACGGGAGGGACTAAATTGATGACGGCACAAAGTACAGGGACTGATTTAACGAATTTTAAAATGCAGGGACCAAAATAACAAAACGGAGATAGTTCAGGGGTAAAATGATATTATCCCTTATTAGAAAGGCCAAAAAAACATGACAGTCAATCCGTTTCATAAAGTCTAATTGTTAGAAGCCAACAAGGGTTGGTTCAGCGGTTCCCAGGATCTCAATCCAGGTTTCCCACCTGGGTTCGAATCCTGCCCGCCGCACTTGTTGGTGGCAAACTTACGTCCTCACCTTGCTTGTGCTCCACACACGGGTCATTGTGCGCTTCGGCCCCGACATAGGTGCGGGAATCGGGGGCTCAGATGTATGTGGCGGCCTCCTGAGGCGCCTGCTGGTTGGATTAGAGCCTTACGGTCCAGCCTTTTTGTATAACCAAAAAAAAAAAGTCTAATTGTTAGCGGAAGTTGTTGGATATATTGGCGAGATAACAAATGTTGATTTTCACGTCCTTATTTGTCTCTAAAAGAATACTTCGTTTACTTGTAAACTGAAAAAGTGTCACTGCCGATACCGTTATCAAATCGTGTGTCTACTTCGCAAAGTTGAAGGCAGAACTTCTAAAGGAAGAGAGAATGGCTCGAGCAGGGGGAATAACGGAGGCAGTGAACGTCGGGATAGCAGTGCAAGCCGATTGGGACAATCGCGAGTTCATCTCCCAGATTTCCCACAATGTTCGTTCTCTCTTTGACTTCCTGGTCAAATTCGGTACGCCAATACTTCACACACCTCCATTTTCGCCTTCTTATTGGATCCCACGTATCTTTTCAGCGCTTTTACTTAAAATTGAGAAACTAGAGTTACCCAGTTGGTGATCGGTGATTTTCGATTCTTTGCCACAATGTCAGTATGTCAATCCGTGATACGAAAGTTCGCGAGTTCTCTTGATTATGCATACTTTTAAGTTTTAAGTATATACTGATTGATGATTTTGAAGCATGTACAGAGCAACAGCTAAGTCAATATGTTGCTCCATAGAGAAAAAAGGAGAAGAGAATTTTCACTTCTTTGATGTATGCCCAGCTCTAAAGTTACACTGTGTGGAGTTACACAAGGATGTTCTTTGTGGCATCCTAAATCAACGAGTTAAAATAGAAAGCTAACAAATCCATAGGCTGCTGATCTGCATTAAGGTTCACATCTGGGTTGACCATCCTCGTTGGACTAGGGACGGTTATTCAAGATTTAAGTGGCGTGTGCTTCTTGGACACACTTCAATGAAATATTCATTGTCTTTGGAGCTCTATTGCGTCGATTCTGGTAAGAGTTTTGGCTTAGGAAATGTTCTATGCATTGGACTAATCTGACTCTTAGTAGCAGGAAACCCCTCATATGGTGACGCTTCTCTCTCAGAAACTCACTTTTGCAATCCCAAGTTAGGAGCTCCATGGGATCCTGTCCAAGTTAACATGGGACTCGATCCCGTCAACTGGACAGAGATGCATGGAGCTAGTGAGAGAGTACCTTAAAGTTAAGCCCTTTTCGACTTGATTCCTTGTTCTCCTTTTCTTTCAAGTCCTTGAAGCCTCCTTGTCCGTTGCTGACAGCCCTCATCGAGAGAACAGAGCTTGTCAATTCAGTGCTCTCTCTCTCTTTCCCCCCCCCCCCCCCCCCTCTCCCTCTCTCTCAATTCATTTTTGGCCCCATGTCTAACCCTATTTGATGGGAGATGTGCTGCCTAGAAATGTCTCGAGAAGTGAACAACAACATCAGAACTACTTTTGTATTTGTTATTTTCAAAGACAAGTTGCTGTTAGCCACTTGACGTGACGAGTAAAAGTAACAAATGATTGTCGCTTATGGTACTCCTGAGGAAAAAAAATGTGTACACCATAATTAAGTGTAAGATATATTGAACAAATGGTAGTACTCTTTACAAATTAATTTATTCAAGCTGTTCCCAGCCTTAGATTCTTCCAGGTGCTTACGCTCCCCCCGCCCCATACTCGCTCCCGGCCCCACCCCCACCCCCGCTTCGTGCAACTGAGATCTGAACCTTAATTTCAAGGACTTGAGTTCACAGAAAAACCTCAAGATTCTGCTGTTACTTCCTTGGTTTACTGCTGTTATTATGTTTGCAGCTGGCACACGGTGGCCCTTGATGGCAAAAAGGAAACCGTGTGTGGCACTCATCTTGCCGCATGCAAGAAGAGTCCGCCAACCAATCCCAACAATTTATAGCCAATAGTTCATCAACATTGCATAAAACAGTGCACAAAGAGTAAATTTCAACACAAGGGCAAAATTGTCCCAAATATTCTCATTACTTCAACAGCATCATTACAACTTACAAAAGGCCTTGTTTGCATCCACAATGTGCAATCTAGCTAGATAGGCAAGCTAAAACAAAGCAAAGGACTCTCGGGTATGGGTGTCTGGCACATAGATCCATTACTCAAAAGAAAGAGCGAAAGACCTTGAGTCTTTATGTTGTTTTAGGTGGCTTATACATCGTTTATGAGGATGTTTCGTGTATTCAGAGTCTTCCATGTAGCATTGCTTTGTAAAACTTGCTGCCTAGAAGTTAAAGTATACAGAAACTTTGAATCTTATTACCTTTAATCCGTAGTCAAGATCAATTTCTTATTTTCAGAGGCCACGACGAAGAGCAAATTAGCTTCATTGAACGAGAAGCTTGATACGCTGGAACGTCGTCTAGAACTGATTGAAGTGCAAGTGGGTACTGCGACTGCAAACCCATCTTTATTCATGCCCTGATTTCCTGGATTATGTCGTTGTAGAGAGAGAACTTTACTTGTAAGCATTCTGTCATCTGGAGTGTGAACAGATTGCTTTGTTTTGTGTGATGTGATATATCTGCTGTCATTTTCCTTGTGATTTATCGAATAGAGACTGAAGTTATCGTGTAGCTGATTGTCCATAATATAGTCGAAAGAATTCCATGTTTTGGGTCCTCTTGTCCCCTTTCTGTAATCTTGATATATCAATTGTTAGGCCTGAATTCATTGCACTGCATTGTATTGGCCGTGCCCTCTTCCAACGTAGTCAAATCAGAACCATGTTGCCCTTACTGCACACTTTCGAGTCTTTGTCACAAATTGCAAACACGATTTTAGCTGGCCTGCTGTCAATGTTATGCACACATTGTTCTTAAGTTCTCAACAGTTTTCTGGATTCGACAAAACTATTAGAGTTTTTTAATTTTGGATGTGGATACGAGGCCTGAAACCGGGATAGGCGATGCAGAGAAGATAAATATCCAAAATAGTATATACGAGTATTCTATTTGAACGTCTGAGAAGTATCAGGCTTACCTCTATATCTGAGATGTGGACGAAGTACCTGATGTAGACCAGAAGTACCAACAAGTTTTCTGTAGGTATCTCGAAAACCAACTTTATACTTTTCATTTGTTGGCTTCTTTTATTGTGCAAGTACCCCAAAAATCAAATATTTGCTTTATGTTCTCTTTTCCTGTTTTTCTGCGGAAATTTTTGAGCCAGTAGCTACTGTCCGTTTGATTCCTAGTTCGAGAACATTTCATAACTTAAGTTACTTTTTGTTAATATTCTTGCCTAGCATATAGCTGGACTGGTTTGGAGGCTTCTTCTAGCATCTAGATTAATTCTCGCTTCGTCCATTTGGCTCTACATTGATAGTAGATTTCTTTCTGGCCCTATCTAATTTCTTATTATGGCAGTACTATTCTTAGCAAGACTCTGGTGTACCATATTCCTGTTTGGACTGAAATCTCTTAAAATATATTAGGAAGAAAGGGGGGAGGGGAGGGGAGGAGAGAGATGTTTGAGTAATGCTCTCACATCAGTATTTATTTTTCAAGCTTGGAGTCTACATTAAACCGGAAGCCTCCCCTATTAAAAAATGCTGAATCTTTTGTCTGATAATATAGTTCTTAAAGTAAGCAGAGTTTTTTGGTTTTGTGTGATTGCCAAAATTCTCTACTTTTGGCTGCTAGTTATCCATGTCCTTACCACGCGAACTCCTCCAAACATTCCTCAAAAGGTCAAGGACCTTTCTGGAGATGGTAAAATTCTTTCTCCTGTAGATGGAACCAACCGCTAGCAGGTAAGTGCCTGCTTTAGTGACAGATGACAGACCCCACAACCTTCCTCTGGGGGCAACTGAAGAAAACAACTTTATCCAGCAGTTGTTGATATTTTCTTCGCTAACTAATTCTTCTTTTGATTTAATTCTATAACTTCATCAGGCTATTCTAGATTTTTATTGTCAATAAGTTCTATTTTCGCATCTCAATGCCTGTGATGTGAATCCACTATTTAGACACTATCTTTCCTTTTTCCCGCTGAGCAAAAATCTCAAATACCTTAATATCTCTACTCAAAGCATTCTGGTTGATTATCAACTCGATCTGATGATTACATTCTGCTGCATATTTACTCCATGAGTTTCCAAAAAACCCATAGTTGAGTGACCAAGAGTAAGAATTAAGCCTACTCCCTGCAAACAGTACCTGTAAATCTTTTTGGGTTTATGAAATTGAATGGACATGAAGGTGCGAAATCTTAGAGAGCAGAACTGAGGAATCAACCTCGTTTTCCCTTTGATCATTAATCATGTGATATGACTAAACTGACTATCTCTCGCAATTTCTGGTATCTCTCCACCCAAATAATTATCTGGGTTGTGGAGGAGCAGGTTGCGAAATGATAGAGGAAGGTTCAGTTGGAGTTGGGGTTGGTGGAATGACAATTGGTCTCTCGATGGAGAAGCGATTGGATCCTCCGAAGCTGTCGATGGACTTCATGTATTCAGATGCATTGTTCTCGATGATCAAAGCATCTTCCAGCTCCCGGACAATGTCGCTCATGCACGGTCGATAAGCTGAGAAGGGCTCAATGCATACAAGTGCTACCTCCACAATTCTCCACATTGCCTCGGCGTGGTACCCTCCCTTTATGCCAGGATCCACTATTTCATCGATTCTTGAGTCCCTTATATAAGGTTTAGCCTGTATCAAAGAATTTTCTTAGCTTTCTCTTAAAGATAACTAGAGAACAGAGATAAGAACTCAACTGTATTTACTCATTGTAGTTTCTTATGGTTAAGTGGCTAAAGTAGACATGCTGACCCTAATATTTTTCACCCAAAAACTCGTTGTTATATCAGAAAACACTTATAGCTAGCGGTAAATTGCCAGACTTTTATTAAAGACGTTGCCCAGATTTGTTAACCCATAGTGAATACCTGCGCAAATAGGACTATTTAACTTTTTAACCATTATCACCTCTGGCTTTACTGAAATCAAAGCATAGTAATTGCTTGTCATTAAGTTTCTAGTATTCAGATTATACTAAAGTAGCTTTTATGAATGTTGTACCTATTCGTTGCTATTTTCTGTTTTGGTAAGTAACAAAAACAATATACTGAATGGCATCCAAGGGGTTATGGACAGTGTACAGGGAGGGAATATACAGAACAAAGGATAATGTTTTTAGCCTGTCGTTGCCATTTCGCAGAGGAAATATACCTTGTGATCCTATTGAAAATTCATTTATCTGCTATATCTCCTAGACGTTTCAGATACATTGTTTCCTAGATGTTCTGTTATGCAGTTCATTTTTTCCTTGAGTTTCCTTATATAAGCAAGTAAGCTGAGGAGTTCTGTGGTGAAGGTCTTCTGATAGAAGACATGAAAATCAACATATATAAAAGTTAGAAGAGTTGATAAATTTTGGAATTAGGTTTCATCGAGTTGTACACTGTTAAAGTTTGCTCATTGTTAGATATGATGCTAGCAATGGAAAAAGTATATGCAGCATGTTTGTATAGGTTGTAAAAGCTTGAAATTGCAACATACCCATTCAACCAAGCTCCACTCGTTTCGTGGCCTATGTATGTTGAGAGGCTCTCGACCACTTATCAGTTCAAGTAGCACCACTCCAAAACTAAATACATCACTTTTTGCAGACAAATGCTGGGTTGAATAGTACCTGAATAACACATATTTATGATCTTTTAGGGAATTGGACTGTTCAAAATCGATATGATGAAGTGATCGTTTGCCATAGTAGAGGTTTTTAGAAGATGTGGTCCATCTTGGACCTTAAAATCTTTCAAGTGCATCTTCATGGTGAAGAGTTCGAAAAAATTAAGCCATGAAAAACTGAATCATTTGTTCATGTAGCAAAGTCAATTTAAATTTGCAAAGTAGCAAACTCCCATATGTCGATGTTAGTCCACAAAAGGAAAAAGGAGACAAAAGGTTCATACTTACTCCGGGTCCAGGTATCCAGCTGTCCCCCTTACTTCTAGAGAAGCACCACTATCCCCTTCTTGAGGAGCGTACTTTGAAAATCCGAAATCTGCAACCTTGGCGCACATGCTCTGGTCCAGGAGTATGTTACTTGATTTGACATCTCTGTGTATGACGGAGCGCCCCGAAAACGTGTGAAGATAGGTCAAACCTGAAAGATGAAAATATTCTTTCTTGTAGAGATTAACAGCTACATTTTACATATATCAACTATGACGTCGCATTCATTCAAACTCAGGGTTGGATTCACTTCAAGTAGACCAAGATTCCATATTACTGGAATTTTGTGACACCTTATTCTGATTTATGTCAATCCTATCTCCCTGTTTCTGAAGGTGGCCAGTTCTATTGCGGTGACCCCTTCTTTGTGAGAGTAGATACCTTATGATGCAGCCTTCCATGCTTCACAATTTGAGGTATCGGAATTGTCAGGCCACAGAAGAGTATCCTTGACAAGCATAGGAGCAAGCCCGGGTCCATTGGTTACGATCAGGGCTTCAGTGAATAGTATTACTATCTAGTTCTTTTGGCTTGTTAATTTGCCTATATTTAAGATAAGTATAGCGGCTTATACAATTATTTACCATTGATCATCTTGTTTCTGAAATTGTTGTTTCTCTTAGTATTCTTCAATCCCCCGTTCTTAGATTTCCTTCTTCTCATTTTTGTTTCCCCCTCTCTCCGTTGGTACTGTCACTTCTGTTCTATTTTTGTCTCATACAGTTTTAACTGAAATGCACCAATCAACCAAGGAGCTCAGATGCAGGCATCCTATAGCATGTTTAAGTAGTTATTCTGTGTTCAACAGTTCTAGTCCACCACGGCGACAACTTTGTTATTTAATAAAATCATGATAAGTGGTTGCTGAATGCATTGTCTTTGGTTCTCATTTTTCCTTCTACTTTCTTCTCAAGTTTCATAAGAAAATTTATCTAAATAATGGGGGTCAAAACCATGTACACGCTATGTATGCTGAAGAAAATGAAAGCAGGCTCGAGGGAAACTCCAAATACCAAAATGAGCCTTGTCCGGACCAGGGACTGAACAAAAGTAATTACTACTAACTCCAAACATACCCTGGTTGACCCTGGCAGTTCTTGTTCTTGCATCAGCCAGAAATTTACTTTGCTGTGGCTACTATGTTTCACGTCTCACTTTCTGGTTTTGTATGAAAGCTGATTGCCATTTGCTACTGAAAATGGGAAGGACTAGTGCCTATGTATCTTACACATGAGCTTCACTTCTAACTGCAGTTACACTTAAATAAAGATCCTCAGGTGAGTGTCATGTTAAGATATATTTTTAGTCTAGAATAAAATCTGTTGTATGATTTACCAAAGCAGCAGACCTGAGCTTGATATGAAATATGCCAAACAAATTCCTGTGTACATGACTTCTACTCCCACTAAAACTTCCTACAGTGATTTAATGAAGTCTTAACCTCCCTAAGGTATCTTAATCCTTCCTAAAGATTCATCCTGCTGAACTTCTAATTTTGGGATCTTTAGAGTATTTGTCTTCCCAAGCTATTATGTGCACTTTGTTATCTTCAGTTCTACTTGATGTTCATCTATTTAAGTTGCAACTGTTATTTACCTCTTTGACAAGTCAATTTCCGCTTTCGAAAATGTTCAAACCCATTTTATTCCAAGAAAGAGGTCATAAGTGGAATAGTAATGAGAATATTCTTCTGAATGTCAATGCTTGTTTTGGTTGATAATTGATTTTTCCTCTACGTAATTTGTGAGGATGCAACGTAATCATGGGCATGAGCATATTTTTCAGTATACCCGAGCACTCTGCATATTCGGGGGCAATCATGGTTAATTGCCTTCCCTTTCTTATGCGGTATCTGGCAAATTAAAGCTTAACAAATTTCGTAATGCTACAATGTCTTTATTACTTACCTCGAGCAGCTCCTAGAGCAATAGATAGTCTTGTTGGCCAGTCTAGAGTTTTCCGTCTGGCTGCTTCACCTGTTAAACGAATTGAAGGAAAAGTTAAATAACATATAACAATGCAGAGCTGAAAGAGCATAACGTTTATATAGGAAGTACCATAGAGGCGATCTTGTAGTGAGCCATTTGACATATAAGGATAAACAAGAATTTGTTGGTCATTTTCGCAACAGTAGCCAAGAAGAGGAACCAGATTCTCGTGCTGAATAGTGGAGAGAAGGTTCAGCTGTAGAAAACATTACATGCTACTTTTCAGCTGGCATCTTAAGTAAGAGCATATACATTCTATAGTGCTAAACTTAGTCATTAGTATTCATCGTGAATCAAGAGGACACATAAAGTTCAAGTCATAGTGGTGAAATATTAATTTGAGGGGGAAACATGATTAGCCATCAGTGTCACAGTTTACTAGTGAAATCCTCTAGGAAGGTGTAGGAGCGGAATTCACACCCTCTTTAATGCCTTAACTATGTGTCAGGTCGAGAATCATACATGGGGGGGCAAAAACATATCTTAAGAGGTGGGGCTGCTTCACCTCATAATCCCCTAGCGGTTCGTAAGGGGGGCGGATATCCTTTCTTTCTATCGTAGGACTCCCATTCAAGTTGAGGATAAAGTACCGTATTTATCTTTGGAATAGCCTTACCGAGAAAGCAATAAGCTGTGGAGAAGGAGGAAAGGTGCCCAAATGAACTTGGATGATACAAGTGCTCTTTCTGTTTTGGATCGATGGGTAAGTGGTTTTAGAATACTTAGGAAAGTGAACAGTACCTCGTTGTCAAATTCTCGAGTTCCCTGTGTTGAAGTGGCTGAGCGAACCTTCACAGCTACATCTTGACCATCAGTTAAAGTTCCACGGTAAACAGAGCCAAAGCCCCCTTCGCCTATCAAAGTTTTGTACTGCTGGGTGGCAGTTTCCATGTTCTCAAGAGTAAAAGCCCTTATAGATATTGATTTCAAAACAATTTCATCCATGCTGGGTATCGAATAAACTGCATCTGCATTTTATGATTTTTCAACTCAAAGTTAGTTATCCTTGTAAAGCCAAACATAGACAGAAAACATGAGTGGCTATACTATTCATGAGACAGAAACTTTATGTAGCCCAAGAACTAAAATACTTGTAATGATCACCACAGTTGCTCGTAGTCTCAATTATAGGAGTATGAATATTATAATTAATATTAGTATCATGGTTTTTTGAATAATGTTATTGGTGTAGTATATCCGTAGTCATGAGATCTTGGATTCAAGAAGGGATAGTGACTCACTCTTTGCCATTGGTAGTCCTTTAGCACTAAATTTCCCCTTGGCCCTCTTCTTCTTGTAAAAGAAGAGGAAGTATATTCCAACTGCAACCATAACTAAGACAGATCCACCTGCAATTGTACCTATGACAATTCCTCGTGCTGAACGAGATGATCCTTGACTACCACACAGTCCATTGCTGAAATGCAGATAAGAAAGTAAGGAGTAGAAAGTTAGGCTGTATCTGACTCCAATCAATACGTCAAAATGATTACTGATTTTAAGGCACAAACTTCATACTCTGTTGCAAGTCTTGATCTGTTAAAGCTTGCAGGAATCTCTTTGCTAAAATGTTGATTGCAGCCAAAGTATCTGGAGAATGAGAAGGAAGACTGAAGTAAGCACAGTTTCTTGATAAACTACTCCATATTAAGATTATGTTGGTATATAACACACAGTTGATATGTAAAAGAACTCACAATGATGACAAATGTGGTAGTGAGGCAAGTGATGCTGGGATCGTTCCCTTGAGATCATTGTGGCTCAGATCCCTAATAAAAATTTATTCTAAATCAATCAACTAAGGAAGGATTAAATAATATTATCATGCTGTTTCCGTTATATAACTTGTTCCCTTATAAATGGCAGTACTTAAAGAATTTGACAGTGACTATGAAGCTTCTATGCTGGAAATAATTAGTAAATTTCTCCAAATTTAGTTGTGGGAGAGAACTGTACACCGAGGTCAATGTGGAGGAAGATGGAAATGCTGGGATGGTATCGGTGAAGATGTTGTTGCTCACATTCCTATAAAATACAAACAAGTAGAGGCAACAAAATTATAGCACGATTAGCTTCAGTAGTATGATGAACAGGATTTATGCAGTAAAGAGTTGTGGTAGATCATACAATTCCTTTAGGTGGGCGAGCTTAGTGATACTGGGAGGAAGTGGTCCCTGAAGATTACTGAAAGAGAGATCCCTGAGGCGCGTGATGACCAAGAGACGAAGCCAATTAATATCATGCAATGTTTGGGTTATTAAACTCTTGGGAAGAATTACATCAATGGATGTGGTGCTCATTAATGAATAAACTTACAGCTGAGTGATGACTGAGAAACCACTACTGGAATTGCAAGACAGACCATGCCAGGGACGAGGGAGGCATGGGTCGCCAGACCAGCTCCTCAACACCTTGTTATTTTGGTTGGCCTTCAATAACTCATCCCTCACATCCATGACGACATCTACTGTATATGAAAATAGACGGGAACATGCAGGTTTAAGATGTTGATGTGTTGTTGCATAAATCTTAGAAATTACTTCAATTATAACTAGTTTCTGTTAATGTTTGTGCTTGTGCCTACTTGTAAAGAGTTGCAAGTGCAGGTTATCCTTCAATGTATTTTTTCTAGTCTATATGTACACATGCATGTTTAGGGCTTCTTAGATGTGGAGTAGAACCTACCTTCTGCTTGCACTGTCCCTTGAACCCATGGGTGAACCTGCAAAATTTCATAAGCACTACAAATTGGCCCAAACTGGTAGCCGTTTGAGGTTTTAATCATGGTCAAGTTAAGAAGCCTGTGTGCTGTGAAGTTCAAAACAACGACACTGTATCTTGAACCATCAGCTAATATATCAAGCTCCTGTCGCTTTTCATCATTGATGTATATGTCAAACACCCTTTGCCCTGCTTGAACAGTCTCATTGTGTTCAAGAAAGTATAGGTAGAGATCATACTCGTAGTATCCAGTATCAAGGTCATTGTGCAGGAACTCCAAACGCTCTGGGTGGGTTCGAGCTGTTTGTAACACTTGTATAGGAGGCAATATTATACTCCCATTGCTTACGGTGATGTTGGTGTCCGAGAGTGTCGTGAGATTATCAGTTTGGTCAGGATTTGGTTCTGGTTTCCAAATTCGATCATATGGGTCATGTGGATACCTGCAATGCAAATCTTGGATTTAGGTGTCAGGAAACTGCAGTATTTTTCAAGTACTTTTCTTCCCGGTGGAACTAATCTGTTGCAAAAACAAGTTTTAAGGTGGCGATGATGTTCTAATGTTGGTGATGGTATTTTTGGCGATGGGGCAGGTAGTCTTGTATGTTCTGTGCTAAAAATATTGTTGATGGTAATGATTGTAGAAGTTCAGTGCTCTCTCCTGATCTTACCTTTGAAGTTGGCATTTAGAAAAATTTACAGTCTCACGTTTAATTTATATTTCTGAAGGGTATTTTTGGCCTTATAATCTCGGAAGCCTACCTGATCTCTGATCCCGTGTTCCCAACGTCAACCCTATCTATAAGTTTGAGAATGCTGGAGGTCTCCCTCTTCAGATAATCTGGATTCGAAGGCCTCAGTTCAAGCTTTGATATGTAAGGATCTCCGTTCTCCTTTGATAAGCAGAAGTCCGTGTAGTCATTATTAGTAGCTTTAAAAACTCCCTCAACTTCTGTATCATCTGACGAGTTCACTAGGCCTACTGGCGTCACCCCAATCAATACATTAAACAGCGTGCCCGGGAGTGAACCGCTAAGGAATGTACCTCTAATCAGATAGTCTTGATCCTTCGAAGTAGTTAAGTTATAGCACCATTTGCTACCCAAGTGTGACCCGAAAACTCGGGCTTTATCATAGTCTGTATCGTTTGCAGCAGTTATGTCCTGGCAATTGCGATGATCGGGGTACCAGTTTGCATCTGTTGTCCAACTGATGTTGGTATATGGTTCTGTAACATTCGAATCAGCACAACACTGTATACTGAGAAAACCTGCATGAAATCAGATTATGCTCAAAAACTGGCTAAACATTTTCAAGCAATCTACGAGATATCTGAAAAAGCAGAATGTTGTATTAGGTTTTGTTGTTCATCACAGACATCTAGTTACCATAGTCGTTAAGTTGACCTTTTTTTGTCCTTTGGTTCAAAGGAGGCTGCTTGGGTTTTGGTTACGTAATGGAGGTAACCCTCCCTCTCCTATAAACCTCATTTCTCGTTTAGGCAGGAATCGAGTTGATCTCATGTCTTTTGGTACGGTGCTAAAAGACTTTACCGGCTCAAGTAGCTCACACTCGTTGACCAGTAAGTGGATCTGGCGAAGCACGAGCCAATTGTCTCTGCACCATCACTTGTCTGTTTTTACCAAGATTGTCAAGTATAGCTCGTCCAAGCAGGATCAAACATGTCAATCGTTTCGATTGATCATCAGATCATGCTATAATTAGAAAGGAATTTTGTATGGTAGCGTCCGCGGGCATCAGATTTAATCAGTTACATCATGTATCTGAAAATTGAGACGGGTGCTTGTTTCTTGTCCTCCATCTTGATTGACTAGTTGGGATTAGTATTGCATATGTTTCATGAGATGACGAGAGTTACTTAGAAGAAACAAGATGATGCTGTTCATAATATTGGTCTAATCTAGCAAAAGTTGTGTGATGAATACCTTCTTGACCTTGTGCATGAGTTGTTTGAATAGCTAGGAGGAAGAGGCAGAGGATACAACAGCTAACCAGTCTTGAATTCCAGTTATGCAACCCCTCCATCATCCTCTTAACATGAACGGAAGATGTCGGTCCATCTGGTCATCAAACTCATAAGACCTCACTAGTCTATCAACTCCAAACCAAATACCAAACCAACTCCTCTGAATCTTGTGAATTTAACCATCTCTTGCTTGCAGATTCTTCCTTCTCAATCAACCTTGGTAGATTCTTCAGTTTTTAAAATGTTTTCTGATCAGACTTGTGCGAGTCTTCAGAGGGTATCTTCAGGACTTGCGGAAAAAGGATTCCGCAGCGGTTTAGCGACAAAATATACGGCACAAGGGGGGTTCTGCAGGAAAAGAGGCAGGCAAAATGGTGTTTGACTTCAAATGTGGGTGTTGCAGAGGCGTTGGAAGGAAGGTGAGAGAGAGAAGTTGAATTAGTATAATCCAAGTTTGATGATCATTTCTTGTTATTAAAATGGGGTTTAGAGGTTTTATTATTGGTATGTTTTTGGTGGTGGGAGTGCAAATATTTTATGATCAACTAATTATTGGTAATTTAAAATGGTAGGGGCGGAGCAACCCTCCATCTTCGTCCACCTTCGTCTCTCTTCTTGTCTGTTACCTTGAACGCAACATCATGGAAAAATGAGAGTTGGCTTCTTATTTAGCTAGCCACAGAAACTAGTAAATTAATAAACGAGCATTATTATTAATAAATAAATAAAAGAAGGTATGCTGTTCCTTGTTTGGTTAATATAATATTCCTAGTAAAATATATCTCACCTAAGAGTGTATTTGGATGAGATAAGTGAACCAGAGATTATTTTACTTTTATTGCATAAAATTCCTTGCTTGGAGTGTGCTAAAATGAATTTACAAAATTCTTGAGGGATTTGAAAAGGGAATTTGTAGCGAGCCAAAATTCTCTCTAGAAATAACTAGTCCGATCCAAACTAGTTTTTTTTGTCAAATTCCTTTCATTAATATAGCTACATATTTACGTAAAGTGATTTTTTTTTGTCTCCATATTTGTAATTACCTCCGCAAAGGACTCTCTCTCTCTCTCTCAATCTTTTCATCTCCATTGCTCAATATTTGCATTTATCAAATTTTCTGGGCTGAATTTTTCAGATGTAAAAATATACATCTCGATTAAAGTACTCACTCGTCCTCTCTTATTTACTTCTTTTTTTCATAATGAAAATGGAAACAAATGCACAATTAAAATACTCGCGACTAGAAAGTTGTCCAAACACTCCACACTATAAGTTTGTGAATCGACGAATTTCAAAATGAATGATTTTTGAAATACAGGGTACTTTGAAATTTTTCATCCAAACGCACCGGAAAAAAATGAAAAATCCAAAAAAATTAAAGGATATTGCGGGAGAAGTAGGAGATATTCAAGGTTGTACCATGCGGATGAGTGCTTGTACCTTTCCTTTAGTTCAGATGTATCAACCTCGACGTGTAATATATCTCTGGTCCATCCCTCGCATGGCATGGTCGGGGATACACTTCGCGTGAAGATCATGCATGCATTAGAAGCTTGATACACAGGTGTAGACGGACGTTATTCGTTTTGTTTTCTGGTCTGGTATTTGGTGAATTCATGACAGCATGAGGAGAAGAAGAAGAAATCAGGTGAATATGCACTTCGAACTTCTGTTTAATGGCAGAGAATGGAAGCCAGTGTTTTACAGTTTCTAACCAAATTGATTTGAGATTCTGCAGAAGTTGCAGCCAATCAGAAGCAGCTACAGAGCCAATGATTGGTTATTATAATAAACAGTATACATAACAATAATATCTGATACCATTCATAGAAATGCTGTATATAAGTCCAGGAATCATTTAATGTTACTATATGAACAACATCATTGCTTTCAACGTATTCTGCCATATATCCCTAAGCATTGGTCTTTGTCTATTACGAATACTTTAGCATTATCACCACTCTTGTCTTTTAACCTCATAAAACTTTTCCTTTCTGAAAAGATAGAACTTGGTGGTACAAGTAAGCAACATGAAGTAAGAAAGCTGATATGGCGATCAAAACCAGTATGGGTTCCTTAAGATTGTACCTATACATCTGTTATGCAATATTGTACACTGGGATTTTCAAGTATCATCTGGTTTTACGTACTATTCAGCTGACTGGGCTATCCCATGGCACTGGAACTCCGTTTACCTTTGAACGTAGAGCAGCCGGATCCGCGTAAGTAAACGAGGTTGGTGTTAATCGACCACGACTTCTGGTATATCTTCCCAGATAAAGTTAGTTTGGGAACTAAGACTCAGTTGAGTTGAATTGGGCGTGTCTCCCAGATGAAGCCTACTGAAGCAAGTTATTTTGAGAAAGGAAAGAAGAAAAAGAAAGAATAAAAAGAAGGGAAAACATATCATTAATTTGTTTTATTGTTCTTGATGACCTGAATAGAGGAAACCACACATCAATTAACTGCAGTTGATTACAGAAAAGTATCCTATTACAAGTACTACCAAACAGATTAATTTTTTCTCTACTGGTGCTAATACATACTAATCAGTACCAAAGTCATCCATGTATCAACATAGTACCTTATAATAAGTTTGAAAAAAGCACCACCATGAAGAACATATTTCAAACTGTGAGATTCTTGTGAAACCATCAATTGCTCCTTTACTTTCGAATTTCTGATCTCTATGACCTCTGGTTCTTTGAAGCGAAACGAAGAACTAGGTAAAACAATATCCTGTACAGAACAGCCCAACCTAGCATTATATAGACCTTTAGCCACTTCTTACTTTCATCAAGATCAATGTGCAATGATGCTAAGATTTCTTTCCCGGTCACAGGCCCTGCAGCATTATGGCCGAAAATGAGATCAGTCTGATACTGGTTCATGAGAAGGCCTTCATAGGGATACGTCATAGTCGAAATCTTGTTCATCCACCGCCAGTATTTTGGAATATCGTTGCTGTTCAAGAAGTAGCCGCAGAACAAGAAGAAGAGGGCAGTAAAAGCAATGACTGCTGCGTAACCCAATATATAGTTTGGCACAATTGAGCTAACAAAGACCACGAATGAGTTGGTGGAAAGGAGAGACATATAGAGCACAATCAAGAAATAAATGAATGGTCCGCGAAGGGTTAATGCAAACCAAACAATGCCAGCGTAAACACCGGCCTGGATAGCAAGAAAAGGAAGGTAGGTAATAATACCGGCTATGGTGTACGAAGATGCTCTATAGGCATTGTGGGAAGTCTCGCGAACAAAGATGAACCGTTCCTGGATAAAAGCCGGGACAGCATCGTTGGAGGAAAAGAAGAAGAGACAGACTGTGAAAATGAAGAAACTGAGGCGATCTGTGATTCCTTGGAGATCCGGTTTAGGCTTAAGGAACATTGTAGCCATCATAACTCCCATTACTGTAAGGACCACCAACCTAGACAGGAAAAGTTCAGGGGTGCGCCTGATGTTTGTGAAGTTGCGGCGAATCAGGACCCAAGTCTCAGGAAAGAAGGAATTTGCGAATTTCGGGCCCAAGTGTTGGTATTGCATTGTGGTCGGAGCAATATTAGGAGTCAGGTAGTCATTTTCGTTTACCGTGTAGTCGCTGCTATGAGGTGTTGGAGTGCCTCCCAGGATTTCATTCGAATGAGCGTAGTAGCTAGGTGAAGTACTGCAAAACACCATTAATTTACAGTAAGTCGGTTAAAAGATCATGAAAACATATAATTTGGTATGAAATTTCTTAGTACGGGGCTTTATCAATCAGATGTTACCTCATTGGGTTCAGCATTTTTTGACCATGTGGCTGACGAGAAGGCGTAAACTTTAGCGTTTGCATAAAACCACTCTGGCTAGCACTCCATGACCTGGAAGTATTCCAAGGACTCCTCACACTATGATCGAAGTCTTTGTCATTGCGTGCACCGGTTTGTAAGTGAAGGCGCTTTCCAACGCTTTCCTTGCCACTAGGCCTCTCTGCGTGATTACGGGAATGGGAACGGCGAGGCGGGATCGGTGATGGAACCACAGTCGAAATCGACATGTCATCGTCGGCTAGTGTTGGGGGTTTCATGCCAGTCAGTGCAAACTCAGCTAGTGGATCAACTCCATGGTCAGACTGATCGTACTCTTGTATCACATCAATAAGGTACTCTATAGAGTTTTCCCCCTTTGGGACTTTTCGCCCCATTCTCCCAAGATGGAGTGCCACGTCTTTTGGAGATCCTTGGTACATGAGCTGGCCGCGAGCCAAGATGATAAGATGGTCGAGAAGCAACTGGATTCGGGCTGAAGGTTGGTGGATTGTGAGAATCACGGTGCTGCCCGCACGTGCAATATCGTGCACCTTTTCTATCACACTCTGAGCACTGGTGGAGTCCAGACCTGATGTAGGCTCATCGAGGAAGAGTAGCGACGGTCCATGGATGATATCCACTCCGATTGAAACCCTACGACGTTCACCACCAGACACTCCTCGAATCCCTTCATCACCTATGTAAGTATTCCTAGTTGACTACAGTCAAAAAACCAGACCAAGAATTAGTATTCACAGGCGGGATCATTCGAACTTCAAATTTACAGTTAAGGGAGTTCTAAGTCCTAATTTGATAGCTTAAAATAAGAAGATTGCTGGCAGCCTACTGAAGTCATTTTCCTAAAAGCAACTTCTAAACATACACCATCAACAGAGAAACATACTAGGCAGTAGGGATAGGATTACAGCCAGAAAAGGTTCGTTTGAATTGAAAGACATGCAGAAACAAAGTAGGCAACACAAATAGCTGGAATACATGGAAATAATTGAAGTAATTGATGTTCTTACTGATAAACCAAGCTGCTCAATCAGGGTATCAACGCGCTGCTTCTTATCAGTCCTGGAGATGGATCCCAGGCGAAAATCAGCAGCAAACATCAAAGTTTCATAAACGGTAAGCATTGGAAAGAGGCGATCGTCCTGCATAATATAGGCAGAAGTCCTTTTGATCAAGCTAGGACTGACATCATTCCCATCCAAGGATACTCTGCCCTTGAGACTTCCGCTAGCAATACGTCCAGCCAGCCCGTCCAAGAATGTCGATTTTCCAGCACCACTAGGTCCCATGACCCCGGTGATGCACCCTTTGGATGCATAACCAGTAATCTCATGCAACAAATCCACCTCCTGCTTCACCCAATTACCATCATCATCCTTCTTCTTTTTGGTCACTGTATAAGTGAGGCCGGTGAACTCAAGCCCACCGGTGTAATTATTAGGCACCTTTGGTACTTCAATCACTGTGTGAGGAGGATGCCTGCTATATTGACCCATTTCAGCTCGATGTCAGCTGTGATAATTGGAGCTTTTTACAGAAAGATTTGTGAGGGGTGAACAAAAGTGATATACATAACCAGGAGGAACTGTTGGTTGTGTCTCTTTGTCTTTCCCAATTTGGGTGGGGTTCGAGTGGGAATAAAAAGGAAGCGGGGAATTTGACAAAAAGGATTTCCAACAGCTGGTAGGGATTTTTCATTGGAGGCAGTTCCAAAGCTTGTATGAAGTTGTGTGCATTGAACATTCCGATTGGTCCGTATTCATCGATAAGAAAGAAATGCCTTCTTGTTTTCTTCATCGTTTGGTTCAACTTCTCTGTTGCTTTCTGTTACCATCACTGCCAACAAAAAACCATTTTGCTAAACCCAAACCCTTTTCCTTGTATTTACGTTTGTTGCACATGCCATCTCGAAGGTGGACTATTGAAACTATGGCTTCCATCGTCTCCACCGGCTTTTTTTATAGCTAAAGCTTTACGCAACTTATCTTACACACGGTACTAGTGTTCACAAGGTCTTGTGCTCGAATCTTCATAATTGCTTCTTGTGCAAATATTGCTCCGTACGTGCAAGCGCGGAGCAAATATCACAGACCAATTTATCTACCGGCTTAACCTTTTAAGAAGAGATGATGACTGAATGACTTTTCGTTTGCATAATATGCGCAGTGCAGTGGACTTGCGAAAATGTTTATGCACCAAACGTCGTTAACAAGAGCCACTATTATACCGTACAATCATCTAAAAAGCATTGGTGCATGCATGAACCCGGTGTAATTATCACTACTCTTAGTCATATACGGGCTGGAAGTGGCAAAGTCCAGTGGAAGCACGAACTTGACATTGCCTAATGTGTTGGTATTAGCTATTGCATTTTTGTCTACCATATTGTTTTCATCAAATTTTGGGCTTTGACCATTATTATCAAAAACAAAAGCAGAAAGCTCATGAACATCAGAAGTTGACCTTGATCAATAACAAAATCATAGAATGAAATGGATCAACAAGCACAAGAAACCAAAAGGGAGAATGGCAAAGAACAGGCTCGATCTTCAGCTTAATTAATTTCCATTAACATGTTGCGAGGTAGATTTTTTGCTTCAAAACCATCTGTCTAGCCATGCGTCTTTGACAAATTATTATAGTCGATTTCAACGTAGCTTTCCAGAGTGTAAACGGTGATCTTGTACGTTAGATGTAGAAGTTTTGGAGTCATTGATGCAACCTGGTATGGTTAAGGCTAATTTTAACCCAATGGCAGAGAAGATTTCTGTTGATATCCGAACATATGCTGTGATTCAACTTCTTGTGTAACAGGTTTTATCAATGCATTTTGGCCACTTTCTACGAGTAGTTCCTGGCTTTAAACCACCACAACCCCCACATTCCTGAAAAATCAACAAGGCCAAACAAAAGGGAAGGAAAACATAAAGAGTGCAAATTTGGTGAAAGAGTTTTCTCACAGAGTAATTGGGTTAAGCACCAATCTTATCGAGTTTTCGGCATTCTAGATTACTATTTCAAATATAGTCGATCGTAAAAGTTGACTTGGGCAGCTCTACAACAACAATCTTCAGATTCGCTCAAGAGAAGCTAAACAAGTAGCGATTTTTGTCGATAATAGATGGAGAAATTAAAATTGCATTATCCGTCAAACAGATTAAGGTGATTTTGATACTGTGCACGCTCTCTCGAGGTAGAGGAACTTTTTGCTTTTTGAGGTTTTGTAAGGAAAATTCAAGGCTGAAGCTAGCTATAGCCTATTTCACAGACAACTAAAACTATGATCAACGATGAAAAAAACCATGTCGTGTTCTTATGCGCTTTTAAATTTGATCTACTTTTTGTAAAAGAAATTTACCGTTAACACCAATAATCCGCATTTACGTTAAATGTAACTATAATTCTTCTTCTTCTTCTTCTTTTTTTTTTTTTTTGTCAAAAGCCAATGCATTTCATTTATCTTGAAGTAATAGAAACAAACAATTTACATCCGTAAGAAATAAAGCTATACAGTTTGCTATATCAACTATCTATCAGTGTATATGTACAAACTCCTTCTATCTTCTAGCTATCTATAAGAATAGATTTATTGATTCCCCATGCTTCACACGGCTCTTTGTTCTCCAGCTGCTCACCCTATATATACTTGATCCACTGATTTATTACATAGAAGCATCCTTGAGGATTAGACTGCTCTTGATTGAAAATTCTTGAGTTTCTCTCTTGCCATAGGCCATAGACTATAGCAGCAACAATTAGCTTACAAAGCTTGGCTTTAAAACTTTTCCCTCTGAACTTCTAAGCTGCATATTGTATAACTTGATTCCAGGAATCCAAAGGTAGCCTCATATTCATCCTTTCCAGAGCCAAGTTCCATATTTCTTGTGCATATGGACATTTTATGAATAAGTGATCCAATGTTTCCTGGTGGTTAGACCGCACCCCGGGGCCCGCTAAGAGATCCTAGTGGCGCGACACGTCACCCATTTAGCGGTCAACATCGCTCAACAAGATTGCTCGGTCAAAGTACTCCGCGCCACGAACCACCGGACGGCGATCGAAAGTGTGCTCCCCCCAAGGGGGTCGGCCATCCAAGGGGGTCGGCCACCCAAGGGGGTCGGCCACCCAAGGGGGTCGGCCACCCAAGGGGGTCGGCCACCCAAGGGGGTCGGCCACCCCAAGGGGGTCGGCCTCCATTGCCCTGCGAAGGGGGGAACTTGCCGAGTGGCACTGACTTCTCGCCCCAAACAACACTCACCCGCTATCTTCAGTAGCGCGACGCTCTGTCGCCGACTCAATCAAACTGACGGGGCTCCGGCCCTCGCGGCGGGACGGGCTCGCAACCATGAAGCCCTCGCCGGCTCAATCAAACTAACGGGGCTCCGGCCCTCGCAGGCACAATCAACCGGGGGCTTCGGCCCTCGCCAGCACAATCAACCGACGGGCTCCGGCCATCGCGGGCACACTCAACCGGGGGCTCCGGCCCTCGCCAGCATAATCAACCAACGGGCTTCGGCCCTCGCGGGCACAATCAACCGGAGGCTCCGGCCTTCGCAACAAGGATGGGCTTACAACCCTAAGGCCATCGCCGGCACAATCACCCGACGGACTCACGGGGGGCTCCGCTCGTAGTGCTCCGGCACGAGGACCCCTCGCCACGGACCCTAAGCATAGCATGTGCGCTCATGTTATCATTGATCATCGACACCACCAGGGCAATGAACCGCGAGTCACTCTGGGACGGGAGCAGGTCCTCGGAGGGCATCGTGGCCGGCACGCCTAGCAGTTGGCTGCAGGGGCAACCCTCACCGCTGCCAGGATCTCGGCGCGTCTCTTGACGCATCTCGTGGGATTCAGCAAGGGCTTGGACTGGAGGCTGGGGCAACGGGCTACTCTGACCATGCTACCGCAGTGTGGTCAGTCTCCTCAGACAGGCAGAGGGACGCTGCAAGGGCAGGGCGGCACGAACTCGGGGACCGACAATCCGACGGACAATCAATACTGTGGGACCCCCTGACACGTGTCGGCTGATGACACGCGCATATTTGTGCCTATATATAGTGGATTCTGGAGCTTATTCAAGGACCTCTCCCTCATTTCCACATTTCACTTTCTCTCTCTAAAACCCATTCTCTCTGGAGTTCTAGTGAGAGAAACACATTTGGACCCCTGACATCGGACTCTTGACGCTACACCCCCGCGACGGACTGTCGACCGCTGGCCCTGTTCGTCGTCACCCTGTCTGCGTGGCGCTGCCAGCCCTCGCGATCTGTCTGGGGAGCCTTGCTCTCAGCCCTTACTCCATCCTTGTTGTCTCCCACTTTGCCTACTTGGAAGCCAACGCAGACTGCATCCTTTGTGGCACCTCACGTGGCATGCGAACCATCTTTCCTCGGCAACAAGTTATATATATTCCATTCCTTTAATTTGACCTTAGTTCTTAACCCATTCTTGCACAACATCCACAATATGGTGGCACATTTAGGAATGTGTCCACTGAACCAAACTACTTTCCACCATGGAGCACACTCTTTTTTGGTTCTCAAACAATTCCAAGCATAATTAATTGTAAAATTTCCAGTGGCCTTCCAGTGTATTTCATCCATCTGATCTGTTTTAGGAGGTGGTAAGTTGCTGAGAATACTATTGATTTGCTGCAAAGCCTTATGTTGATTAGAAATAATCTCAACAATAGTATACATTGTATGCTATGCTCATAGTATCGTCATACGGAGTATGTTTTAATAAGATTACTGGTACTGATATTGTAAGCTAACCAAACTTGCTGATAGGTTTTAGATATATGAACAATATAAGATTTTTGTTTTCGTGCTAACTCTAGCTATAGCCATATTTATTTTGATAAGTTTCAACGTATTGCTATTACCACATTTGTCAATAGGTTTTGAATGTACAAATGATTGAGAAAAGGAATCCCATGAACATGTTCGATGGTTTTATAAGAAAAAATTCTTTATGAGATATAAGCTTGTGTAAATTCTGGATATATAAGCATTTTTATCAACCTAGTTATGGTAGATGTTTGCCGTGTGTCTTTAAGTTTTTAAAGTTATTCCGTTATTGCGCTTCCAAAGTTGATTCCTTTATCCTAAACTCTGAAAACAATATTTTATAGAAAGATGTTTTAAATTTATACTCAAACTAAAAAATACCCTCGACTAAAAAACAAATTCTTAGACTAAAAAAATTGATATTTTAAGAAAAAAGAAGATTAACCATTTCATCATATCCATACAATATTTTTGAAATTCTTGCTTGTACGTCCCGAAGTCAAAGGCTCGCATGTACCTTTTAGAACATTATTATTATTATGTTTTTGATAACCACCAAAGTGCCCCACATATAGTCAAACCAAACCAGCACTTACATCTATGCCAGTTCATCTTTCTCTTTTCCAATTCTGCCTTAAATTCTCATAATTCTGGACATTTCAGCGAGCTACGGTGAAGTAACATTTTGAACTGTTTGTTGAATCTCGGGGGGCTGGGAAGCGCCACGACCCCCGCCCGCATTCTGTGCGGCGGGGGCACCGGGTGCCCCCGGCACAACGAAACCCCCGGTGCGTACAACGCCAAGGAAATCTAACTGAAAGCTTGAAAATCGGGCGGCCTCACTGTCCAAATTGTAGTCTGGAGAAGCGTCCTCAGCGGCAGACCGGGCCCAAGTCCCCTGGAAGGGGGCGCCGGAGAGGGTGAGAGCCCCGTCGTGCCCGGACCCTGTCGCACCACGTGGCGCTGTCTACGAGTTAGGTTGTTTGGGAGACAACACATCATTGCACCAATAATAATATGAAGGCTACGAATCCTCGTACAAAGATCTTAATATTCGAGAAAAATTTTAATATCACTGTTAGAACCATGTCAACGGCATGACTACCGACAACCACACAATAAAATTCCTTGTTAGGTAATAGATATAATATTGATCCCCATCTTGAGTTATCTTCGTCACTCATTGGTATTTTGCCAGAAAATATAAACCGAAGTTCGGAATGAAAAGGGTGAGCGAAAAGACATGAGGTCATGTAATTAGCTAACTCGTTAGATCAGTTGTCATCAAAATGTAATCCAGATGGCTTGCAATGCTGTCACTGTTGAAAAAGGAATCCATAATCATTTCACCTATTAAACAGACCATCAAGGTCGAAAATCATGGTCTTTTAACCCACCAACAAGATATTCAGATCTTACAGTCGACGAGCTTGATGTCATGGTCTTATATGATCTCTCTTAGATTCAATCTTTATCATCCTTGAACTCCCTCCTTGGTCTCTCTCATTTGGTTCTGGTCGATGAGGAAAGGTTTGTTGGAAGTGGATTGTTGAAAGTGGACAGTAATGTGGGTGTAAAGGTGGAGTTTGCATGTAATTCCATCGTATGGTTGTAAGACTCATCACAATTACGCTATTACTTTGACACTGGTACTTATTTTTTAAATTAGAATGTAAGTTGTTCTCACACGAATCTCAACTCAAATAACTCAATATTTAGCTTCACCTCACAAAACCTATATGGAGTGAGCCTTGGCCAATGTCTCAATATTATTTCTTTCATTTCCATTTTTGCTTTCTTTGAGTGTTGCCCTCAAAAGATGAACGGTCAAAGAGGAGTTTTATAAA
Organism: Escallonia rubra; assembly: GCA_033065855.1. NCBI lineage: Eukaryota > Viridiplantae > Streptophyta > Magnoliopsida > Escalloniales > Escalloniaceae > Escallonia > Escallonia rubra. The sequence goes on along the minus strand of JAVXUO010001034.1, from coordinate 82,548 downwards.
CTTCAAGTACATTTAGACCCCCATCTTTATAGGATCCCAAGAAATTTGATTTCGTCAACTTCAACTCTGATTAACAACCCTTGAGTTGTGAAATACAACTCAAATGATGAAAATTTTGCTTTAACCGCGTGTGCATAACTCGCTCATTCACTAACATATATATTTCCTCAAAAAATGACATTTTTGCCCCATTCTCCACTTCCACCCCGTCAACCACCCCCACCCACTTCCACTTCCACGCACCATCCACCATCCCCCATCAGCGACCATCACATACACAGACACACCACCGCGACAATCACCCTCCTGCCCCATCACCTATCACTTACCACCACACACAACCTGCACCTTCACGAACACCACCTACACCCCACCCACAGCGCCCACTACCCCATCAATCATCTCCGACCACCACACACGCACAAACGAGACTGGTGTGACTGTAGGAGTAGTTGAAGGAGATGGAAGTGAAAGAGGGGCATTGACATAAAATTTGAGAAGAACGAGAGGTATCGATGTCATTTTATCTAGCCCGTGACACATTTAGCTATAGTGATATATTTTCATAGAAGACGAGGGGGGGGGGGGGGGGGGGGGGGGTTTAAATACATCAAAATGGAAGTGGAAGTGGAATTGAAGCATAGGGTGAAATTTCTCAGTGACCTATCTAGAGAGGTCAGACTGTACAATTCCCCTCCATAGAAACGACGCCGTTGCTGTCCATTATCCAATTCTAATTGCTACTTCCAGGCATCCTTCCCCCTCTCCCTCCAAAGCAAGTGAAGAATGAGCAATCTGCTGCGCTTGGAGACATCATCTTCAATCTTCTCAATCCTTAACAAACGCCTTCTTTATAGTAACCCCTTCTTTTCCATCGATGGAGATTTTCCCCGAACAACTCCTAAAATACCCACCATGTCCTCTTCTTCTTGCTTCTCCGCAACAAGGAAACCAACCAGAAAGACATCCCACATGTTCTCAACTAGTAAGTGATTCACTCCCCCCTCTAGTAAATAAGCAAGTATAAATTTGTAGAACGATGTATTTAGCTGTTCAATTCTTTTGGGTATTTACAGTTTTAGCATTTCTTTGTAGTATATATGCACAAATCGTTTCTCAAAAATTTCTGGGCATTTTCCATTTTAGGTTTCCTTTCTTACTGTTTGCATCTTCTTGGTCATTCTTTATATTTCTGTGGAATTACGGGTTTATAATATTTAGCTGCTTCCCACTGTTTAATTTTCTGGGTATTTATTCAGTTTCGGTATTTGTTTGTAAATTGGCGATTCTTGAAAATTTTATGCTTTTTACGGGTTTTAATAAATATTATTCAGTTGCTCCCTAGGCTGGACCTTAACTAGGTATGGAGTGCTAATGACAGCCCTTAGCCTCCTTGGATTCTCAAAATCCATGTCCATATGTTGAAATCATAATTTACTGTTGGTAGCAAAGCGAAGTGCGGCGTGGTAAGGCACCACCATGCAAGGGCTCCCTCGATATGTATTGTTTCGATCGACAAAAGCCAAGGCCAGAGGATAACCCTGTTTTCTATGGCTAGCTGCTTAATGTACCTCCCCCGTTTGATGGCCTTTCAAGGACTTCTTTCTTGTTTATGCCTCATCCTGCTTGCCCCGGAGGCTCACAGAGGCATTCAACTCATTGTTTGATGTTATGGGATTCTTTTTGCTTTTTCTCTTTTTGATATTTCTTCGTGGTGTTTACATTTCTTCTTGGTGATTCTTAAAAAATGTGCATTAATGGATTTTTTCTCTTAAATGTCTTTCTTGTTCAGAACTTCTAGCAAGTAGTGTGGCCACTGCTCAAGTGGAGGAACAAGTTGAGGTGGAAATTGCAGAGGGTTATACTCTAACACAATTTTGTGATAAGATTATTGATGTATTCTTGAATGACAAGCCCAACTCGAAGGAATGGAGGAAGTTTTTGGTGTTCAGAGAAGATTGGAATAAATATAGGGATAGCTTCTATGAGCGGTGTCGAGCACGGGCAAATTCTGCTAATGACTCTGAAAATAAACAGAAATTGATTACATTAGCTAGAAAGGTGAAAAAGGTACAGTAATGCATAAATTAAATGTTACTACTTTATGTGCTTTGTGTTTAGTAGTATTACACTTTTCTAGTGCATTCTTCAGCTGTGCTTGATTAGTAGTGGTTGTTGCAGATTGATGATGAAATGGAAAGACATGCTGAACTTCTTAAAGAACTAGAAGACAGCCCTATGGACGTAAACGCGATAGTTGCCAGGCGGCGCAAAGACTTCACAGGGGAATTTTTTCGTCATCTAAGCTTACTTTCAGAAGTATATGACAGCTTGGAGGACCGTGATGGTAACATACAGAGCATTTTGTTTAGTGAATCATCGGTTTTAAACTAATTTGATGCACGGATGCTGTTGACTCCTAGACTACATGGTTATTTTGCATGCTGATATTAGTATTACGGTTGATGGACAGAGACATGATACTTATGGAGACTGGGAAAACTTGTAGGAGATGAAAAGAGAAAGAAAAAGAGATTTAACATCCTTTGATTTTTATTCACTGGCTTGTCATAAAATTAAAAAGTAGTTAAGTACCACCTGCAAGGCTGTAACTCTTTTTGTGGCAAATAGCTCAAAGTTAACACTTCATTGCTCATCGGAGAAAAAGAGCCGTTTTTATGGTAAGCTGCAGGATACTTCTCATCAAGGGGCAATTTCAGATTTGCTTACCTGATGGGACTTTCTAAGGCTATAATTTAGGACTAGTAATATACGTTTTCTTATTGATCACTGGAACAGATGGTTATCTAGTTCTTTTGTTGAATGTATGTCTCCAAGGAGGTTTTAGAAGAACATCCACCGAGGGAGACTTTGACCAGATGTATATAGTGACTACATTGTGTGCGCTTCAGGTCATCCATCATCATATACCGCTGTCTGTGCAGACTAAGTTTTTTGGCTTGTCCCTGTTTTCGTTACGTTGAACAATTCATTCTCATGTAGGGCCTTCGTCTTTTTATACCATTACTAGGTGCTTAGGCTGATACTGACTTCTATTAATATTACTATGCTATGCTTTTTTTTCATTCATAATGCAAATTAGAAGGAAGAAAACCAGTTTTTTGTTGATGACAGATGCATCCTGTATTGGGCCCAGATTTCTTCACTTTCTGTGTAAAGTAATTGGAGCCCACTACTGACTGCATTGGTATTTCTAGTGATTAATAGTTCTATAGCTAGAAAATCTTGCATTTCTCTTAATGTTGTCTTGCTTGTTAGCAGGAATGTTTTCTATGTTATCATTCTACCTTCTATGGACTGTATACATTTGGTTTCTTCTTCTTCCTCTTCATCTTTAGCTTTTTCTGTTTCATTCTTTTGTTTCTTGAGTTATATACAACATCTTGTTAAGGCAGTTCCGCATGAAGTATCTTGCATACTTTCTCAGATTTTTTTATCATAAAGATGAGTCTATTTGAAGTCATTTTCTCCAAGAAACTTAAGGAATCAAAAGTTATGGTTGGACATCTTTCCTAGTAACGATAAACGGTAAAGATGTGGACTGGGCGTTGTAGCACTAGTGAGCAGGAAAAAAAAAACCAGTATAGGCACATTACCTTAGAAAAGACTCTCTGCCTCTCCTTTTTCCTCTCTCTATGTCTCCCCTAACACTGTATCATATGTTTGAGCAGCGGTGGCCAGGCTTGGAGCTAGATGCTTGTCTGCAGTCAGTGCTTATGATAACACACTGGAGAGGGTAGAGACGCTTGATGCTGCGCAGGCCAAGTTTGATGATATACTAAACTCTCCCTCTGTGGATGTGGCATGTGAAAAGATTACAAGCCTTGCCAAGACAAAAGAGCTCGACTCTTCTTTAATCCTATTGATAAACAGTGCTTGGGCTTCAGCAAGGGAGTCCGCTACCATGAAAAACGAGGTAAGGATGATAACCTTCTTTTATATTCTCATTGGATAAACAATTAGGTATCGTCGTTTTCCCTCAGTACTGCTTTTCACATAGTTTTGTGGTGCTTTGGACTTTGTCTAGACCGGCATTTGATCTGTAGAAGGGGTTCTTTCCATCAAGATCTAGATAAAATTTTGGGCTCACTTTATGAACCTGAGGTCAATGGTAATAGGAGTTAGCGCCTCTGAGGCTTTATTCTGTGGACTAGATTTCTACGACAAAATTGGGAATATAAGACACATCCAATTTCTTTAGGCAATTATGATATCAACTAGATAAGACTGACTTAATCATTTACAGATACTTGGCTAATAATCTTCTAGCATCAAAAGTTAAAAATAAAATTGAGATGTCAAGCATCCAAATTGCTCAAGTTTGGTTGAACCAAGAAATAAATCAAGGAAAGCTATATGTATGGTACTAAAACGCGACGGTTCCAAACGAAACAAAGGTATTTTGGCCGTCCACAACTATATCCCCTTTAGGTTCTCCTTTAACAATTCAGGTTGAATTTCATACAATGTTTTCTACCTTGTTTCTTTTCTTTATGGCAGCCTCATCTCTTCTTTTCTTCTCCCCCCACCCCAGACATGCGTGGACACGCATCACGAGAAAAACTTGATGCCTGCTTATTGAGAGTTTTTTCCCTAAATAATACTGTTTTAAAACTTAATTATCAATCTACTCCATTTTGAAATTTATTTACCCGCTTACCACACTTTTGAAAATCGCTGTTTGAAACCACGACTTCAAGGTAGAAATCGCTGTTTCAAACAACGATTTCTACTTTACGGTGTGACCCCTTTGCTTTATTTATGCTTTTACTGGATTCTGAAGGTGTAAGGGCATCTCTATTTTGTTTCCCATTATCCTTGAGCTATCCTCAATTGCAGGTCAAAGACATAATGTATCGTTTGTACAAAGCCACAAAGAGCAGTCTAAGGAGCATCTCGCCTAAAGAAATAAAGCTACTCAAGTATTTGCTGAACTTCACAGATCCTGAAGAGCGATTCTCAGCATTGGCAACCGCTTTCTCCCCTGGTGATGACCATGAGGCCAAGGAGCCTAATGCTATATACACGTAAGGAACAGACATGATATATGGTGTCTTTCAATTATTGTCACGAATTATGTTTTCATTTGCCACTTCATCATCCTTCTAACTTTTTGGGGCCTTCAATTTTAACAGGACGCCCAAGGAGTTGCACAAGTGGATTAAGATCATGCTGGATGCATACAATCTCCATAGAGAAGATACCGACATTAGGGAAGCCAAGCAAATGGTGCAACCTGTTATTATCCAAAGGCTTTTCATTCTCAAGGAAACCATTGAAGAAGAATACTTGGAAAAGGACAATAAATCTCAAAATGACACCAAAACGGAGGAATTTTGAGCTAGTAGGGCAAAATCTTCACCATTACGACCACTGTGACTCGTCACTATTTGCTGGCCCTGGCCTTGGACAGCCCCGAACAACCCTTGATTCTGAACTTTGAAGCCTTTCAATCGGGAGAGTGCTGAACAAGCGTTGACGCCTGTATCCTTCTTCTTGTTGCTCCCAGTGGAAGTTTGAGTACCATTTTGCTGGTATCAGCAGCCAGTATCTGTACAGTTTGCACATTGAAAACGTTGTGTAAGATAATAGGCGTATGCTCAATTGCTGTACTGCCATACGACTGCTTTGAAGCAGTATTCTAGAAGTGCATACAGTCCTGCCTGTAGGCACCGGCCGAGTGCTTCTTTTACATCCCTCGTTCAAAAGCTGGTTTACACTTCGTTCTTTTTTTCTCCCCGAAATAGTAAATGTTTTTCCAATAATGAGAAGGGAAAGACTATTTCACTTGTTTATATGTTAATTTGCTCCATTGTTTGTCGTAAAAGGGTTAACATCTGTCACTAAAATACATTTTTTAGCGACAAAAATAAGGTAAAGGCCTCGTGCGTGCCAGGCTATCTATCCAGTTGCTTTACTTGAGCCTAACGAGGGATCAAGTGGACATCAAAATAGCATCATCGATGCTATGCAAAAAAAAACCTCTCTATGAAAGAGGTGATAAAATCTGATCCACTTCTCCCTGCCAAACCCACCCCTCTCATCTTTCTTTGTCACCATCGCCGATTTTTCCGGCGCGTGGTGACTTGATAGAGTAGATCGCTATCCTAGTTGTTAGGTTAGGGCTTATTGGGGATCACGGTTTCTCCGGTGGACTAGCAGAAGTCGTCGCTGAGATGGATCTCCGTTATTAGCATTGTATGGATATATAATCTCATAGGCTAGAGATGTTAGTCTCGTTTATTTTTCGATGATATATATATTATATGATAATTCTCAACAACAACAAAAAAAAAAACACGGGGATCAAGTGAGATTTCAATTGTAAGGAAATTCCATGTGAGGTAGAGTTAGCAATTGTGACCTTAATGCCAGTAATTTTTTTTTAATAATAAGAGAATAGTACTGATGATAAAAAAAAATTACAGGATTTTACCGGTTTAAGACTTAATAGTTTTATGATTACAAGTACACACCCAGTTCATTACCTTGACAGCCCCCCACTTCATACTTAGCAAATTACAGTATGGGTCTCGTCCATTACTATTTTATACATGCAACTCAAAAAGGAGCAAAGAGATCCATTTACAACATTTATTGTGCGCCCAATCCTCTTAAACGTCAACGCGTACATGACATGTAAAAGTTGTTAAGAATCTTGCTTTCTTTAACTGTGATACTCATACCCTGTCAGTGTTGTACTAATGAAAGTCTATAATTGTATCCAAAAAATAACATATAATGGATGCGACTTAGTTACCAATGTCTTCGGTCTCCGACATTTGACCAGTTATTTAAAATAAAAATACTTGTTAGCAACCAAAATATATATATATATCATTACATAAAATTCCAGTAATTCAATGTGACTAAACTAAATCATAGAGTAAAACCATGTCAGCATGACTTCTTTGCATAGAATTTTCCTGTCTTTTATTTCTGTACTAGTATAATAGTATTAACCCCATCTGCTGCACACGGGACCGAGAACGGCTAATTTAAAGCTCATATTTATATAAAAAATATTTTATATGACTTAGAATAAAGTAAAGGGAGGGAGATTAATTGTCAGATTGTGAAAACATGTTAGAATTGTGTAAAATATTGAAAAAGTTTCAAGATTTGAATAAGATATAAATTAGAATAAGATATTAAGAGAGATACATCTGTTTTTAAGTGGAACATGCTGACATGAGAGAGAAAAAAAATAAAATTTATATAATTAGTTGAAAGTCAAATGACACGCATTCTCTCAACAGGGGCGGACCTATGTTATGGCATGGGGGGGCTGAAGCACCCCCTCACTTATGAAGAAAAAAAAAATTGGTTTTCGAAAATCGCACCACCCCGTTCCCGAGTCGCCGTTCCCCAATCTCCGATAACCCGTTCCCCAAGACCACAACTCGGCGCTATCTCTCTCTCTCTCTCACCGGTGGACAGTGGACGTAACGACCGGCGACTAGATTTGGCATATTACCGGCGACGCCACGTGACTGAACGGTCTGAACCCACCTTATAGATCTCCGACCGGCGACCAAATCTTGAAGAAACGACACTCCGCCGGAGACCAGATCTCCGAGTCTTTGTTCGGCGTCCAACCACGCAACCAGTCACCAGATCTACTTGACGGAGTGCCACTGCTTGACGCCGTCCAGCCACGCGATCAGATCTGCTTGACGGAGTGCCTCACCCAATCACCCTGTCGGCTGCAAGCGACCGCAAGCTGCTGCATGGACGATTGCTGGGATTTGTTGCTGGGAATTTGTCTGTTATATGTTGCTTTGTCCCAATTCGTGGTTGAGCTGCATCCAGCCGTGGTGAAGTGTTGTCTACTTGAGACTTGAGTGCTTGACGGAGTGGCTCACTGCTTTGGTAAATTATCGTTAATTTATTGTTATTGTTTATTTTATATTTGTATGTCGATGCTTATGCTACAAACTTGAGTTATTTTGCATGTATATAAATGTCAATACAAATATATTCGTACATTAAAAGTATCATAAACCTAGAGTTTAATTCTAAAATTTTGAGTATCGAAACATTGATATAGTTTAATTTCAGTGATTATATAGAGATTTCGTAAAGTTCTTAAATTTCGTTTAATTCAGTGATTATATAAAGATTTAAAAAAATATCTATATAATATTATTTTACTATTTTTTTTGTGTGCATTCGATAGAATTTTTGCACCCCCTGAAAAAAGTTTCTGGTTCCGCCCCTGTCTCTCAGCTACATTTATTTTTAAGTGAGACATGCTGACATGAAATAGAGAAATAAAATAAAATTTATATGATTAGTTGAAAGTCAAATGTCACATATATGATGATATTATATTATTGTGTAATTAATTTCTTTTCCCTGGTCCCAATGACCCCTTGCCCACGATAGTTCATTTCCTTTAAATTCAACTAAAACCCCCAAAAAGCCTTAAACCCTAGTAAACGTGTCTCTCTCTTGCTTTTGCATCTCTTTTCACAAGGGGGAAAGGGGATAGCAATGGCCATGTCAACGCTCTTACGCTCCCTCCGGCGCCGGGAACTACAAACCTCTTCTTTGGCCGTCTACAAATCCGTTAAGTCCTTCTCTTTCTCTGCTTATTCTTGTACAATTTTATGTCTCTCTGTAAATTTAAATTTGTATGTGTTCGTTTATATCATCTGGGTATTAGTTAAATCCAATGACAATTTTGTATCAGAGATCCAAGAGCATTAGGAAATTGAAATCTTGGGCTTTGGTGTATGCCCTTCTATTTCTTCTTAATTGCAACTGTTGGTCTATGCTTTTTGTCGTTGTGATTGTTAATCCCAGCTGTTTTGTCAGTTACGTTCTTAATATATACCCATTGCATTCTGCAACTTTTGCATTTTCATAAGGTTCTTTCCATCCATGTGTGGATGCATATGATTTGCATTATAATGTCTCTGTCACTTTGACTTTGTATGTACTTGCAGCAGATATTATCTGGGTCGTACTTAAATCAACTATAAATTTGTGATCCATGAGTATTAAAACATCGAAATGTTGGGTTTTGTTTATGCACTTCAATTTTTTCTTAGTGCTAGTTGTTCTATGCTTTCTGGTCTTTGTGATTGTTAATCCATCTCCATTTTTAGTTATTTTCTCTATACCTTACTCGTCAATTCTAGTTCTGTCTTGTTTTGCTTAGTACAAACACTTTGTGTTTTTGCTTAGTACCATTTGGTGTTTACAATGATACATATCCTGGGCTGCTGGATTTTCTCAGTAACGTGTTTGGAGCTCGATTGAGATCCGACATGAGTAATTTTTGTGGTACATGAACACATTAATTTTTTTGAGAGCACTGTTAGTTTCTGGTAGTTTAGCTAAGCTTGAGGTGGAGTGAATCAATTCAGTTCTGAATAGCAGAATAGGTTGTTTGTCCAAATTTTTTTCCTCTTGGCCACCTGTGAAATTCTTTAAAGGTTTTTTTCTAATCTTAACTTTTGCAAGATATTCCTCTTCTTTTTTCTGAAACCTTTTTTAGAGAATTTACGTAAATGTATATGGCTCTTCTTTAAATTCCTACGAATTAATCCATGTACTGATGCCAAACTTGTTGGAGCAAAATTGACATATCCTGGGCTGCTGGATTTTCTCAGTAACGTGTTTGGAGCTCGATTGAGATCCGACATTAGTAATTTTTGTGGAACATGAACACATTAATTTTTTTGAGAGCACTGTTAGTTTCTGGTAGTTGAGCTAAGCTTGAGGTGGAGTGAAGCAATTCAGTTCTGAATAGCAGAATAGGTTGTTTGTCCAAATTTTTTTCCTCTTGGCAACCTGTGAAATTCTTTAAAGGTTTTTTTTCTAATCTTAACTTTTGCAAGATATTCCTCTTCTTTTTTCTGAAACCTTTTTTAGAGAATTTACGTAAATGTATATGGCTCTTCTTTTAATTCCTACGAATTAATCCATGTACTGATGCCAAACTTGTTGGAGCAAAATTGACATCTGACTGAAAGGGGAACTTCTCATTAAAGTTTCAGAACTCAAAAACTAGTTTTATTTTTATGAACTAAAAGGTTGCTTGATTCTTAATGAAACTATGGGTGCTATTTTTAACTTCTGATGTTATGAGTTTTTTTTTTCTTTTCCTTTTTATGGTATGTTACTTCTGTCTATGCGAATTGATAGTTTTCTTTTAAGAAATGGTGTGTATATACATTTCATGACTAACGCCTGATGAATCATATGGTGGTTCGTCGCTTATCACAAGACTTCTTGCTACTGCTACAGCAGTTCTGCTTTTGCTGAGGCAGTTCACTGTAAGAAGCATTAAGTGCAAAGTATACATTTCATCGTTCAGTTCAGTTTGCGAACTGCGCTTCTGGGTTTCTCTAGTTTACAAGTTGAGCAGTCTCCATTCCTTATAACCGTCAAGAAATCTCTGCTTTACTTAACGTCTCCAGGATTCGTCTTTTTCCACCCACTGAGCTGGTTGTTGAGATCTATGTGTTGCAAGATGTTCCTACTTCTCCTAAGCTTCCATTATAACTGTTTCCTCAGGGCATAACATTGTCTTTTTCTGTTCCAGTTGACTGGGACTGCAAATGTATCTTCAGCATCCTCTCCTTTGGGTGGCAAATTAGCAAGATGCTTCAGGTGCTCATACTTTACAACTAATGCTGTTAGCCTTTGCTGTACTGTCTTTGCTAATGTTCTTGTTTTGTTACAGCTCAAAGCCGCTAGGAAATGATGTCATTGGTATTGACCTGGGTACCACAAATTCGTGCGTTGCAGTTATGGAAGGAAAGGTGCCCGTTTTTTTTTTTCCCTTTTCTTTTTCAAGAAGGCTTCTTTTCGAGCTTGACTTTTGTGATTTCATTTGTAATCCCTCTGACTGGTGTTCAATGTTGTATGTAGACTGCTAGAGTTATAGAGAATTCTGAAGGAGCACGGACTACGCCGTCTGTAGTTGCTATTACCCCAAAGGGGGAGCTAATTGTCGGAACTACAGCTAAGCGTCAGGGTGTGACCAATCCAACGGGTACATTCACTGGAACAAAACGTCTGATTGGGAGACGTTTTGATGATCCTCAAACACAGAAAGAAATGAAGATGGTACCTTTTCCGATAGTCAAAGCTTCGAATGGAGATGCTTGGGTTGAAGCCAATAATGAGAAGTATTCCCCAAGCCAAATTGGGGCATTCATTCTAACCAAGATGAAAGAAACAGCTGAAGCTTTTCTGAATAAGGGTGTGAATAAAGCTGTGGTTACAGTTCCTGCCTACTTTAATGATGCTCAAAGGCAAGCCACAAAGGATGCTGGGAGGATAGCTGGTTTAGATGTGCAAAGAATTATTAATGAACCAACTGCTGCCGCGCTTTCTTATGGCATGAATAACAAGGAAGGTACCATTGCAGTTTTTGATCTGGGAGGTGGAACTTTTGATGTGTCCATTTTGGAAATATCCAATGGTGTTTTTGAGGTATGCTTGTTTTTGTTCCAACTGGTCTTGGATATCTTGTTTATGCAAGTTAGTCACTCAACTTTCTGTCCAACAGGTAAAGGCAACAAATGGAGACACATTTCTTGGAGGGGAGGATTTTGACAATACGATGTTGGAATTCTTGGTGGGTGAGTTTAAAACGATTGAGGGCATTGATCTATCAAAGGATAAGCTTGCTCTGCAAAGGCTTCGCGAAGCAGCAGAGAAAGCAAAGATAGAACTCTCGTCTACATCCCAAACTGATATCAACCTGCCATTCATAACTGCTGACAAGTCTGGTGCCAAACATCTGAATGTAACATTGACCAGATCAAAGTTTGAGACTTTGGTGGATCATCTGATTGAGAAGACCAAAAGTCCTTGTAGGAACTGTCTGAAGGATGCTGGTATCTCCACAAAGGAGGTGGATGAAGTCCTACTCGTTGGAGGGATGACCCGTGTCCCTAGGGTTCAACAAGTAGTTGCTGAAATCTTTGGGAAGACTCCAAGCAAGGGGGTTAATCCTGATGAGGCAGTTGCAATGGGAGCTGCAATTCAGGGTGGTATCCTTCGGGGAGATGTGAAGGAGCTGCTTTTGTTGGATGTAACTCCGCTGTCACTTGGTATTGAAACCCTTGGTGGCATATTTACCAGATTGATTAACAGAAACACAACAATCCCTACAAAAAAGTCTCAGGTCAGTCCACCCTGCTGAAATTTGAACTTTTAGAGTAGGAGAAAAGCAACAGAAAAAGTTCTAAAAGCAAGAAGTATGTACGTCTAAATATGATTCTTTTGTGCTAGTTAGTGGCTTCTTGCCTTTTCATTGTAGGCTTGGTATGGCACTCATTTGCTAGTTCCATATTGGTATTAATAGAGTGACTGACGAATCTCCCTGATGCGATATGGGGTTTTAGGTCTTCTCCACAGCCGCTGACAACCAGACACAAGTAGGAATCAAAGTGGTCCAAGGTGAACGACAAATGGCAGCTGACAACAAGCTTCTTGGGGAGTTTGAACTCATGGGTTTACCACCTGCACCTAGGGGCCACCCACAAATCGAGGTGACATTTGATATTGATGCCAATGGCATTGTCACGGTCTCTGCCAAGGACAAATCTACTGGAAAAGAGCAGCAGATTACTATTCGATCCTCTGGAGGGCTTACAGAGGATGAGATTCAAAAAATGGTCAGGGAAGCAGAGGTGCATGCTCAGAAAGACGAGGAGAGGAAAGAGTTGATTGACATCAGGAATACTGCTGACACAAGCATATACAGCATTGAGAAAAGCTTGAGTGAGTACAGGGATAAGATTCCATCTGAAGTGGCAACTGAAATTGAATCTGCTGTGTCTGAGTTGCGAAAAGCAATGGGTAATGACAATGCTGAGGAGATCAAAGCGAAGCTTGACGCTGCAAACAAGGCCGTTTCAAAGATCGGTGAGCATATGTCTGGTGGCAAAGGTGATGATGCCTCTGGAGGGTCTCAAGGTGGCGAGGAGGCACCTGAAGCAGAGTATGAGGAGGCCAAGAAGTAGAGGCTTGGGGAGTTCTATAAAAAGATGCTGGCGACTTTGTTCAATCACCATACCATACTGTTCGCCATGATCTGATTTTTTGATACCGGCCAATTTTTCTTGCTTGTGCAAGAATTCTTGTTGAATTTGCGGAACTTGAAACATTCTCCTGATTGAGAGCATCAACTTCTTTTGAAGTCGCTTTTATTTGGCAGGTTCAATTCTTTACAAATATTTGAAAGTTTCCCTTGTTCTGTTTGATTGCCAGATCGCAATCTATTAACTTGCCCAGCTGCTCTACTTTATAGTATCTTTTTGGCTTGACCGAAGAAATCTTGTCATTTGAACCTAATTCTGGTTGAAAATTTTGAAGTGTCTGGTATGCCTTTTTTTGTGATTTTTCTTTATACACACATTTTTTTTTACTTATCTTGCAGCAGTTGTTGTTTTTATTGTTGTTGTTGTGGGGGGAGGTAGAGTTGTCAAAGGGCCGGGCTTGGGCCGGCCCAGCCCAAGCCCATCGGGCCTGCTGTGGGGCCGGGCCGGGGCCGGGCCAGTGGGGCTGCCAACCGGGCCGGGCCAGTGGGGCTGCCAACCGGGCCGGGCCGGGCCGGCCGAAGGCAAACCTAGGCCCAGTCCAAGCTCTGGCCCTAGGCCCAATATCTAGGGCCGGGCTTGGGCCCTTTTTTTTTTTGTGACAAAATTCTTTAGCTATTCTTCGTATAACAAGAATTAATACTTACTAAATTTGGTTGATAGCATTTTACAATAATAGGAAGTTGTATCTATTGTAGCATTACCAAGAAATTGACACTAACCATATTTAGTAGTCATCAATATCAACAAATAGGAGGTTGTATCTTCTAGTTACAATCCAAGTTGCAGGTAAAATAATCTTTTTGTTTTTTTCATATTCTAAGCCACTGCTAGTCTCATAAGAATAGCAATCTAGCCTATCATAATCTTGACCTTTTGAAGATTTCTCAAACTTGTCATCTTTAAAGGACTACTAATAATTTAGTATAAGAGTTATGAATTGTTTATTGTAGACCCACAACAAAATCTAATTCCGTATCATTTCAATTTTTGCGACAAATATATCTATAAGTTCGAACTCATGTGGACTTATTAGTAGTGGAATTTTGGAAAAGGGGTGGAAGAAAGGGGGGGGAAAGCAAAAAATTCAAAAAAGTGGGGCCAAAACCGGGCCGCAGACCGGGCCAAACCCGGGCCGTTTTCCAGATTTTGAAGGCCTGGTCCAGGCCCAGGCCCCAGGCCCTCTGCACGCGGGCCGCTACTGTTCATCGACGGGGCCGGGCCAGAACCGGGCCGGGTCGGGCCAGCCCGCGGGCCGCCCGGCCCGTTTGACAACTCTAGGGGAGGGGGGTGTTGCCCCGCTTGTACTACACATTTTGGTGAACCACAATGGCCTGATTGCCTTTTTCTCTGGGTTTAATTACGGTGAGCCTGCATGAGGTTTGGAGTTATTACACAAAATGGCATGAGATGTAAAACATAGACACGTCACCAACTGAGGTTTCATGTGCTTTTACACTTGTCTTATCGCGACAGACGCGATGCGCGTGTAAAAATAAAATTAGTAAAATAATATTTTATAATATCAAACTTGACCTTTAAAATATATTTTAACTATTTTTTTCATGACTTTCAAATCGTGAAGACCAAACATGTCCTTATAAGTAATTATCTACAATATAATATGTTTAATTTCAACTAATAAGGTCTTTGTCTTCTAAACCTCTAACCCTTTTTTTTCTAGATTCTATCATTTCTAAAATACAACTAAATAAGTGTTAAATTATAATTGGTCAGAAAGTAACTTCTAACCTCGTGACTTCTAACCGTTCCACCTCATGGCTTCCCTTCCTCGAGTTTATAATTAACTACCTCCATTCCTGTTCATAGCACGAGATTTTAGCTAAGTGACTATTAAATTTTTTAATATGCATCCCTTTTTAAAAAATTCTTAAGATATCAAGTGTCACCGTTTTAAATAGGTAGTTATGTAAAACCAAAAGAGTTGTTAATCCAAAAGATCTATTTCCTGTACATATTATATACATATAGAAGTAGCCGGTGATGTTATCTTATTTAATTATAGGTTACCCAAAATATCCTAAGAGAAAGGGTGAGGAGAGGGAAACCTTATATTTTTCAATGGATGAGCATACTTTCTCAAATCTTCAGTAGGTAATTGAAGTAACTCTAATATTCATATCGGGTGAGTGTAATGAACCCTTTTATCCTTTTATTTACATAAAAAAAATGTCGTTTAAGTGCATTTAACGACATACTATTGTCATTACAAAGACATCAATGACAAAAAATGCACGGTGACGATAATATTTGCCACTAAAATCGTTACAATAAAGGTGACGCTAAGCAGGAAAGGTTCATTATTGATGAGCCCTGATGACTGCCTATCTACTATCTTTGGCTTAAGCAACAAGCCCTATTGAATTATTGAAATTTCTTGATGGAACTAATAAGTGTAAACAAATGATCCAGCTCTCCTTGTGAACATTGGTGGTACTTTCGTGTTTGTAAATGTTTTTCTAACAATTCGACCGGCGTCTCGACTAAATTGATCAAAATCAACTCTAATCCTGTTCTAGTAATCGAAAAGCCAAGTCCTCGCCTGTTACCAACCTCTATGTGGAATTACCTCACTCATTTTGACAATCAACATCAAAAAATGTCTCCCAAATTTGGTTTTTCAAAAGATTTTAAATTGTGTATTCAAACACAATTATGACACGTTTCTTAAAGCTGATGAAATGGTTTCAAAATAGCATAAATAACGATAGCTCCGTCCCCAATTAGATACCTCCTTTTCACTTTTAGCTATCCCAGAATAGCAGTTTACTTTATAATGTTAGGCCCTCATTAATACTAGTTTTATAATATATCCTCATTTTGTTGTGCATTAATTACTAGTAATTACACAAAAATAAGATGGTAAACATTGATAACATTGTTAATAGGAGATACCAGTGGAAACACCAAAAATTGTGAGAGCAAGTCTTTAAAAATTGTGTGTCAAGTCAAAGACGACAGTTATTGAGGATATAGGAAGACGGGGAAATGCTCTCGCTTTTACTAGCGGTAAAATATCTATTTTCTTTGCTATCACGCTTTCGCTTTTGCTAACGTCGTACTCAACAAAATGACTTATTGTTTGCGCTCAGTGCAAACCTCCAATCAGGTTGTGGGCAAAGTCATACTCAATTCTCAATGCAAATTTAAAAAAAAAAAAATTCTAATGACTTCTCTAAGATTGAAATCGATAATATTAAGACAAAGATTGAAATCAAAGATCGAGCCCACAAATATATTGACTGAATTAAAGAAAAAGAAAGCACATTAAATGAGGACTAACGCCTGATGTTTAGGATAATATATACTGAATTATATGCTCGAAAGTGTCCTTCATCTGAAATATAACTGATCAAAATTGTTGATTGATTTATTTTCAGTCAACGGTTACTGTCAGCTCTATGTTTGTAATAAAAAATTGCCATCGAGTGCCACTTATTGTTAAACTATCCACCTCCGTGTTTCCTGATCCACATATCCTGGTTTGAAATAATAATAATAATAATGATGATAATGGAGATGACGTTGGCTTGAAAGAGTGGGCAATGTATATGAGGTGCAGAGGGCAGGGCAGTTCTGTGACGAGAAAAGAGTTTGTACTTTCGCGGAAGTGTTGATCGTACTCGTCTTTGGCTTCGTCGCATGGTACAGCAGTACAATTGTGTAGTACATGACCAGAAGGCTGTCAAGAAGAGAAATACCACTATTATTGACCGTCTCTTCGTCAACCACTCGCCGTCGATCAAGTGTACCGGTCGCCGGCGTCATTTTCTCGGTGATGTTCGTCTCTTTCATGATATTGTCACTTATTGCGATATTGATTGCCTCCGAACGAACTTGTTCTTACTACTCTAGTGCTTTCATTGTTGCATCCATTTCTGCTTGTTCTTTGAGTATGAGCTGTGATCCGCTTTGTTGGATTTTTCGTTTTGACTTGAGTTCGCAGGTTAGATTTAGGATTTTCAAACTTCGACTTTAATAGTTGTTGTTAGCCTGGCTTGACCCGGCAAAAGATGCTAAAGTAGTGTATGATTGCTATCTGGGCTAAAAACTGCGTAACACATACCAAAATCGATCTTAGGATTCCGCAGAAGGAGAAAGTCCAATGGAACGGAAGGAGTAATTCTGATTGGTGTTTATTTCTATAAATGTGGAAGAACTCAAAAGCAAAGCGCTTTTCTTAATGCAAATTCGAATAATCATGTATGAGTTATGTTTGATGATTGTAGGCAGAATATCTATTTCCAATGAAGCGTAAAGTAACTTGTCCATGGTTTGTTAGTGATGTTGTCAACTTGTAAATAGGTTTTCTCCTTTATTTGGGCCTTGTATCCAAATTCTATTTCTTTAGGAAAACTATAAAACCAATTCATTTGAAGTCAACTTTGCATTTTTTTACTGATTAAAGTTCTGCTATTTTTAGTAGAAATGGGGATGGAGATGAAACAGGAGTTGGAGTGGAATGAAGCCCAGAAGATTGTGATAAGTGAAGACCTTGTGGCTGTGGCCAAGAGGCAGCTACAATTTCTTTCAGCC
The DNA here is from genome assembly GCA_033065855.1 of Escallonia rubra. Taxonomy (NCBI): domain Eukaryota; kingdom Viridiplantae; phylum Streptophyta; class Magnoliopsida; order Escalloniales; family Escalloniaceae; genus Escallonia; species Escallonia rubra. The sequence continues at coordinate 64,906 of JAVXUO010001034.1, read as the reverse complement.
GTTGATAGGAACCGTTGGCTTTACAAAGAAGGCCCTGCTCTACAAAGGGCCATCCATAGGTACACCTTAACTCTTTGATCTTGAACATGTTACGGATGTTCTTTGACTTGAGATCCTCTATAATTTGATTGAACCCAGTTCTCCTCTTTGTCCAGCATTTCAATAGTCTGTCTTTTTACCTGCCCGCAATTAGAATTTTCAAATGTCTCATTTCAGGTACAATGCTTGTTGGCTCCCATTGCTTGCAAAACATACTGAGTTTCGGATCATGGAGGGACCTTTGGTTGTTCCTCTTGACTGTGAATGGGTTTGGCACTGTCACCGGCTAAATCCTGTACGCTTCTGTACAAAATTGCAGTTGATTTCCACCTCTTTCATGTTATCACTTGTGACAGTGACCAGGAAGATGTGATTCCTTACTTATTTTCCTTCAGGTCAGGTACAAGACTGACTGCGAGGAGTTATATGGGAGGATCCTTGACAACCATAATGTTGTATCATCAATTCACGGGACTTCAGAAAGAGAAACCAAAGAGATATGGAATAATATGTACCCGGATGAAACCTATGACCTGGACTTGACAAGAGCTTTCTCAGATGACATCTCTAAAGTAATCTTCGGTGCTGCAAAATACACCAGATACAATCTCGTTTCAGCTATTGAAAGACAGAGCCCGTTCTTTTACCAGGTAACGTAAAGGATGATCATGCTACTTCTTACGTGTATAATCACACAGGACACTCAACCTAGATATTTCCTATGTTTGGAAGTCAGATAATGAACACGGCTGCAATCCCAACTAATTTTCCTGCCTCCTCTTTTCTCAATTCCCATTCACGCGCGTCAGGAAGAGTGGTCAAGATAAACATTGCATAAAATTCTGTGGGTTTCCATTTGTTATGATTGTCATATACCTTTATGGTGGCCCTGATTTATTTGCAAATCTTCAGTTCTGTTTGGATGGGGAATTTTCAAGATTGGAACCATCCAGTTTAGGAAGTAGTTCAAGGATTTTGATGGTCCTCTAGCGATATGATATATTTATTAAAAATATTTAAGAGTTAAATCTTACGCAGCTCCATACTTTATTTGATGAATATAATTTGAGGGCTATCTTACTACTATTGGTTTCATGAAGGCATCTCTAGATTCTTGATGTTGAAAGCGAATGACGTCATCTTAAGTCGTGTTTGGGTCTTGAGAAACTATAATTGGCTAAATGGAATAGCTTTGTTAACCATGATATCAAACGTAAAAAATAGAAAAAAAAATCCCTTAAAACTACTGGTGTCTCGCAAAATCATATATTTTCTTATTCAAGCTTTAACGGTACATATGATGTGGACATGATGGACTTTAGCAATCCAAAATTATATGCGATCTTAAATTAAAAGTAATTCACTATGTCTTGCAGATAGCCAGCAACATATAAAATAACCTTGGTCTTGCTAAAGTAAAATTACCGGTTTTTGTCTTGGTCGGCATATCCTACCAACTCCAAAACCCAAGGCAGTTTTTATGGGTATCAGCGACTGTGCCACCACACCAACAGTTTATTTTTGGCTGACAGTTGTTCCTCCTGCCCAGCCACATTTCCATCATGTAGCGATATCCATTTTTCTCTTCAGCTTGAACTTTTAATATTAGCATTTCTTTCACTTTATATCACGATGCTTTAACAAATGCAGGTATCAAGACCCCACATGAGCAATGATCTCTTTCTTGAAGCTGCCGTGGCTAGATATAAAGGGTTTCTGCATCTAATCAAGAGAAACAAAGAGAGATCCATAAGACGCTTTTGCGTTCCAACTTACGACATTGACCTTATCTGGCATTCTCACCAGTTGAATCCTGTTTCTTACTGTAAAGATCTTCTAGAAGCACTTGGCAAGGTTTTAGAACATGATGACACAGACTCGGACAGAACGAAAGGGAATAAGCTGGATGTAGGATTTTTTGAAACTACAGAGCAGTGGGAGAAGACGTTTGGCTCAAGATATTCGAGGGCAGGAGCAATGTATAGAGGCAGTGCCCCATCTCCTCTCATAACCACTCCTAACGTCTCTAACTTTGTGACCAAGAAGGTGCTCTCGCCCCAGGGGTATCAGAAATTGATACATCTTCCTGATGTTAATGTAGTGGAGGTACATTAGAGCACCTTGAAACCATTGGATTAGTAATTTTTTGTCTCCAGTATCACATGCATGCAATTTAAGTGATATGTAAAGGGTTGTGCTAAAACCAAGGCATTAAGGCCGTTAGTGCAAACTACTGTATGCACATGAATTGATAACTAGCTTTTGAGCAAACTACTGTTATGTTTTTTACTCTCTCCACACAATAACATAGATGTACGTGCTTAGTTGTATTCCACTTGGAGTTATACTTGTGGCACCAGTGTTCTAGTGATCAAGTATTTTTCTATGCGAACATATTGTTATGATCACTCTTTATAGGTTCCTTGAGACTGATACATCACTAGTCAAGGGTCGTTTTAATCGAAGCTACTGCAATAGTTAAAGGTTTTGGATTAGTATCCAATATAAACCCTCTGAGGTCTGCATCTATAATAGATTGAGACCCATGTTTTCTGTTTAGCACAGTCTTTGATTGTTTCATAACCTTTTATCTATATTGAACTATTTATTTGTTTAGAAGTATTTATTTACTTTGAGTCCCCCAACTAGATTAAGACACTGGTTTATTTGTTTATCTTGAAATATGTAAACTTGATCATTAGACCTATCTACACACCTTTTTCCTACAATTTTAAGGAATTCTCCTTACCTTTTCAAAGATTTCAAGTAATGGTCTAGCTGAGTTTGCTACACGTGTGTGTATAGTAAGTGATCCTTTGAGATTACTTCTTAGAGGTATTCACCTGTATGTTTTGGTTTGGATTATGATAACTGGGGGCAAGTTAGATCTTGCTGCTGCTAGTCCCGTCTTTTGAAATTTAGCTACTTGATCCGGATGTTTTAGAAGCAATGTCTTTCCTAATCTTATTTTTCTCATTGTTGTTTTCTTTTTCAGGTCCTGTTGGAGTTTGTAGAACTCAGAAACTTACCAGAGGGACACAAGGGAAGTGTCTATGTGCTTTTTAGTAAGACAGAACCTGATAAAATCTTCAATGCCAAGAGGAGACTCGATATCCTGTCCGAGTCTGGGGAGAAACAAATTGCTTCGTTCCACTGTCAACCTAGTGGCCGTTTGCTCTTTACACTTGTCTCCCGTCCAGCTTCCAACTTACGCATACCAAGGCGAGCCAGAATATTGGGCTCCACTTCTATCTCTCTGGAAGAATTCCTTGTCCCTGTCTCCAATCTCTCTCTGGAAAAATGGTTGGAGTTGGTTCCTAGCCCTACCGATGTTAACTCCAAGCCAATCTCTATACGAGTTGCCATCTCATTCACTGTTCCAGTCCCGGCACCATATGTGCTTCGCATGATTCGTTCTCGCACATTTTCTAAAAGTTCTTGTTTTTTCCCACTCCCTGGAAGGGTTGAATTTGCTAAGAGTTGGACATATATAACTGATGAAGCTGGCAACGAGATCATCAGCCTGCACATGAGGTATTTCTATCTGCGTATATGCTTTTAGCAAAGACTTATAATGCCGTCTATCTACATGCTTACCTTTGGGGTCCTTACTTGGGTCTCATCTCTATTGTATACCATATGCTTACAGTTCACTGGTACTTGGATCACGGTGTGGTAAGTCAGCTGACATTAAGGGAATAATCGGCTCAGTTATGCTCATTCACCTCTATGTAATTTGCAGCCTTCATATTGCATCTGTATAAGACCATATCAAAATATAGTGAATTCCTATATTGCATGTATATTCATTTTGCCCCATTGGCACACTTCAGTGGGTTCCGATTACGTAAAGAAAGCAAAAGCATGGATCAAAAAAATTTCACATGCTCAATTGTGCTATATGTTCATTTGGAGGTGTTTAAAAATAATAATGCTTTTCCTTTAAAAGATAATGTAGCCATTGCAAAAGATAGTCTGCGCATTACTCTAACTCGTCAAAAGTTGTTATTTATATATTAGTCAGCAAGCTAGATGGGTGTAACGAGCAACTAAAGGTCACCCTCGGGCCTAGACTCCTGCCTGCCTCGATATTTTCTCACATAACGGATATCATAGCAAGCTTTTTGTAGCTGTTTTAGGCAACTTCCATCAACCCAGGTGTCTGCTCTTGGCAGCACTGATTTAATGGTGGCCCTTGACTATGACTGTATGAAGATCATATAAAAATTATATAGCAGTACATAAGATATAAGTTCTTTATATTTTGTGAGTTGTGACTGTATCTGACCTTCAAATTTTCCCCGACCATCATATATGTATAATGACAATATATACCAGGAATGTCTATTTCCACAACTAATATGCTTTTCCACCCCCTCATTTCATATTGTCATGACATTGATATTGATTTGGGATGTAAGAGAGGAAAGCTAAGTCATCTGATTCATCTCATGTCAGCATTTCTTCATGTTTCATAGTTTATTTATAGTTGAACCTTTCTTTGAGTGACGAAGTTGGTGTTACTTCATGAATCTTGAATTGATTCTTGTAGTTGCGACACTTATATCGGACTACCTTTTAAGAAAACTTAATGTTATTAGCAATTTTGAGCAGCAACCGAAATTAGTTAATACTCGGAGCTATGTTGGAAAGCCTGAATTACTCTGGTCGCTGACGTGCATGTATTACAGGAACTTGAAAGATGCAAAAGTTACAAATGACAGTACGCCGAAGAAAGAAGTGATTGGCATCAATGGATCTGGTGAAACACATCATCTCGCCGCGCTTGTAGGGACAGAGTGGTCTTTAATAGAATCTCAATGGTCCCTTCAACTTCAGAGAACCATCAACAAAGATGGCCATCTTTTTGAGCTCACTGGCCATCGGATGGTGAGCATCTGTCTCTTTTTCCATACAATTTTGTTTCAACTTTATGCAGTCAGATACTAGTTTTCCTTGAATGGTAATAAAATTAGACACACTTTGTGAGAGTTTCAGGGTTAACCGTTAACCCTAGCCAACCTTCTTCTGAGGGATTAGAATTGCCATTGCTAGTTCTGTAGCTCCAATCTCCAGCTGAGGTGATACAATGGCAGCTTTGTGTTTCAACCCATTTTCATCATGCATGGTCGTTGACCTGGACCGTTCATCACATCATGCACAATGCCAACAGTTCGCAGGTGTTCATTTTCCCTTGCATAATTCTGTTGGGTTAGGAGGTGTCCAGTTTAGGCAACCCACACCAAACAATACACCATTCCCAGCATTAGATGCAAATTGAAAAACAATTGATTCTAATTAGTCATCAATCATGCCGGCCTATCATATGTAACTCAAAGTGCTCGATGACGATCCTACTATTGTTGTAATAGCCATTTCAGCATCTTCCATGGAGCCTTTTTCTGAATTTCTACCTCCCCGGCTGCAATAATTGGTCCGGTTTGTCCAAATCATGAGCGAAATTTCAACTCATAGTCGCACCCATTATACCTCCAATCTCGGGAACATGCAGCAGGAGTCAGAGAGGTCTGTCTGTACCGTTGGCGCTTAGGTCTCATACTAACCAAGACTTGTTCAGTCCTTGTGGTTTCACCTGACCTCGAACTGGAGATCTGAATAAAGGGGACATTATAGCACCCCGCTTGCCTGTTTATTACCATAATATGGCACTTCCACAATTTCATCTAGAAAAATGCATCCTGCTGCTTGGCCAGACCATTTACTTGACTAATATGGAAGCAAAACCTTCTTTTGAGTTTAACCATCTTTTAACTATCAGTTCGGGGCGGAGGAGGTACCAGTGCTTATTGTTTCGACACGTAGGTGCATAAATGATAGGGGCATTAAGCTTTGTTGGTTTTAGGCTTTCATGGAGTGATGTCGTGGTAATACTGTACCCATGCTTAAGCTTGTCCATGACCGAAGCACTACTTCCTTTGGTCATGTACATCTGCGCATTCTCCCTTCAAGTTTGTTGTAAAAGCGATCAATTGACTTTCCAGACGTGATTTGTCCAGGTGATTTTCAATTGAGCCTTTCCCTTAACCACCACTATACAGAAAACATTACCCACAAAACCCAAGAAAGGAATCTCAAAACTGGCCTTGACTAGTATATTTCTCACAGATGGGAGAACTTGAAGAGGGAGAGTGAGCAAGCATGCATATCAATGACAACAGGATTGTTTCATTTGCAGTACCCCTATCCATTATAGCATTTGCTTGTCTGTCATGCATTTTGAATTCTAGGCATTTGACATTCACGCTTCTCTGTCTTTTCTTGATACAGGTGAAACTGTTTCCTGGGAGAAAGCTGGACTACGAACCAAAGCACTGTGAGAAGCGGGGAAGTGATTGTGACTTTATAACAGCGGTTGAATTCTCTGCAGAAGATCCATATGGTAGGGCAGTCGCATTGCTTGATTTGAAATCTGGAGTCGTTAAGGTACTTTTACTTTGTCAGAAATTTCAAGGTACTGCTGTTTTTTTCTTGTCGATGATTACCCGAGTATTCCATATTGGTCTGATTGCATGTTTATTACTCCATTAAACGAATAGGTACAAGAAGAATCCTTGCTGTTGCTTGCAACTACTTTGGCATTTATTTTTGCTGATATTTTGAGGAAGGAGGGATATAAAGGCATCACTGCCATTGCTGAAAACATTAAGGAGAGGGATCATGTGAGCCAAGAAGCCAATGGCGGCCATGATGAAGGCCAAAGAGACAATTTGGCCTCTTCCGTAATGACATCCACAGAGTTGAATGCGGAAGTTGCTAGAGGGAATATGGTGATTCCAGTAAAGGGAGGAGCATGCAGTGGAAGCTGTGGCAGTGGGTGTGGAAATGTGACGAAGAGTGGCGGTTGTGGTGGTTGTGGAGGTGGGGAGTGTGGTAACATGATGAAGAGTGGTGGTTGTGGGGGGTGTGGTAGCGGATGTGGTGGTTGTGGAGGTGGGTGTGGAAATATGATGAAGAGTGGGGGTTGTGGGGGCTGTGGTAGCGGTTGCGGTGGATGTGGAGGCGGGTGCGGAAGTGTGACGAAGAGCGGTGGTTGTGGGGGGTGCGGTAGCGGTTGTGGAAGTATGACCAAGAGCGGTGGCTGTGGAGGCTGTGGTGGTGGGAGTATATTAGCACATGGAGCTAGTCCCTGCGTTGATGGAGACAAAAGCCAAGCAGCCCTCCAGGAAAACGAGGCCCTGTTGGCATAATATGGTGCATATTGAACACCAACCAGAAGACCACTATCCTGGAATTTATATACTGCCTCATAATAGTATAATAATGTTGTTGTGTGACCCTAGATACAATGTACATAAGTTGATATGTTGTAGTCTATTTCTTCAGGTCTGCTTTGCTGAGAGATCTTTCTCCGCATAAGTTGAATAACGTCCAGTTTGTTGATAATTGTGATGGACGTACCCAGAATAATGAAATCTGTTTGTGTTTGTTTTCAGATTCTTACTCACTCACTGAAACCCAATTTTTATCAGCTATGAACCAGCAAGAAACGGCTGAGTTTAGCTAAAATTATGAGAACTTTGGGTATCTCTGGAAGGGAGCGTCCATTTTTCACTTGATATGTTGTTCTACACTATCATTTAGTGGCCCAAAAGCACTTTAATTGACAAAACATAAATGTATTAGTAAAGAAAGAGGGTGTGGAAAAAGCATAATATGACGTGGAAATAATAGGCATTCTCTCTTTTGGAATAACTTCTTTCTAAAACTTCCATTTGACGTTCTATTTCTATATGCTAATGTCTTAGAACTTTCACCTTTTGATCTTGTGATCCAAAAAATCAACCAACCAACAACCATGCTAAAGTGAGATGACCACAGTTGATCATGATCCGCAAATTCAGTTCGCAAAGAATGATTTACAACAAATGATTTTAGATTGTGGTACTATTGAAATCTTGATCCAATTTAAACGGAAGTTAAACCCATAATTTGGCAAAAGGTACATATTTTGTATAACAGAGCGAGAAAAACACTTTTAACAAGAGAAAAAAGAAATAGAGAATAGGAAAATATACTAAAGAGTGATAGAATTTTTGGTATAAAGATTAGCGCTAGAGATGAGAGGAGGTCAAATGTGGTTTAGATGTCATTCTTAATGTCAGGGTCCCACAATGTCAGGGTCATAGTTGAGATGATTCTTTGTCCGTACGCAAGTTTTGAAACTTTCGAAAATGCCATTTCCATTTGGCTATATGTTTTTCTACGGTTGGTTCTCGCTAAAAATAAATTTTATAAGAGAATTATTAACCTCCTTGTGAGTGACGAGTGAAGGTGGAGAAATAACACATTTGGGGGTCTCTTTTTGAATTCTTAAAAATAGAGTTTCATATATAATTTTAACCCGTTTACAATACATATAATTTATACGTGTAGCGTGTAACGCCTGTCGTCTAATGTCCTATGTACCCGATATTTCTTCGTTCGTGACAACGAGAGAATCCGATGTACACTAACATGTTTCTACATCATCCAATGGGGGGAAGGATAATTTAATTTACAACGACTTCCCATATCTATAAGGCGTCACCCACAGGAACCGCATTTCAATCCATAGCAAAATCTACCCTGTTGTGGCAAGCCTCGAAGAGCCATCACGACAGCATTTATCAAGTTGGATGAGATCCCCACCTTTCAAGTCTCAGCCAAAAGTGGTCCTGTTTCCCTTTGCCTTGAGATGTTAGAAAGTGGGTTGGTGTTTCTTTGGCAACATGTGCCATTTGACCCTTATTTTAATGAGGGTTCCTGCTATTTTCAGGCAATACTCAACCCAATTCATACCATTCAGTTTTCCATTGCTTTCTTCGTAGTTCTATATGATTAATGCACACATGATAAGCATATAGATAAGGGTATTTGTTTATGTGTAGGTTAGGTTCTGATCTTCAATTTCAAATTTTCTTAATTCGATCGACTCTCTGTTTTTTTTAGCTTTGTTCGGGGAGAATGTTTCAACTTTACTTTAGAATTTCCTTTGTTACCTTTTGTTACTTCATGTGGTGCAGAAATTTCGACCTTTTCTCTTCTCTTCCTTTGGAAGAATTTATTACTGCAACCATTTGCTTGTTGTCTCTCTATAGTACACGAATTTACCTCTTTAGGTTGGCTTCAGGAAACAAGTTATTACCCTTGATTCATTTTTGAAATGCCATCAATTTAGAGGGAGAGAGCTATCAAATTCCAATATGCTCCAAGCCTTTTCTGGGAACTCATTCAAGGTCAACAATCACTTTTCCAGTCAAAATTTGCAGCTCTGAAACAAGATATGTATGATCTAATATAGATGATTTGATGGATTTTTCATTCCGTTGCAGCTGCAGGTTATAATAACGGGATGTTGGTAAATTGGTGTTTCATCAGAGTCTCCAGTATCATACACTTGGGTATGAACTATGATTTTACTTCCATGCTTTACATTTCTATTCAACTTACTTTCAGTTTCTGTTTCTTTATTCTTACTAGTGCTTACTCTGCCATGGATCTATCATGATAACTTCTATTTCTGTTTCTGTGTTCGTGTAACACAGATCTATATAGAGATACCTAATTACAATAAAAATGTGGCCCGTGTATCCAGATCTGTACATGTATAGTATCATGTTCTTTAGGTCATATGTGCGTAGGCTTCTAACTTTTAACCATCTTCTACAAGCAAATGTGTAAGTTCATATATGTTCTTGCACGTGATAAAGTTTCTCTTCAACCGAGGCTGACCTGCTTTCACGCTAACAATTTTGTCAAAGGTTTATTCTACATGACTTTCTTAGGCTTAGCATCACGTCTATCTTTTTCCTAATGATGGTGGTAACGACGCGTGGCGTGAATCTGTGCAATCTCTAAGTTACTGTCGAACTAGTAAGAAACCAGCGTTGTGGCTATTGCTACCATCTGGATAACCAAGTAGTGAACTAGGATTAGTTTGATGTTAAAGTTCTTGTACTCCGCTGTTATTCTAGCTGTGAAGGAAAATTTGAATCGAAGGACGGACTAGATTAGACATGGACTTATAGAGGTATGAGAGCATACCGAGTTTCAAGTTCTATTTCGTTCCTTACAAGCTTGAGTAAGTTGACAAGAGCTTAGGATAAACTTATATGTCAACTTACTCAAGCTTGTAAGGAACGTCTATGATCTTCAGTTTAGTTTAGGTCATGCAAAGACATCTTATATACTCATTTTCATTGAATAGACATACTGGAAAGATGTTTTAGCTATTTCCAAGTTTGAGATATCTGGATTACAGAATTGAGAAGTCTGGAGTTAATTGGAGAACTGATCTAAGATGCCAAAACTAATGCTCACGAGGCACTGGATTATTGGAGCTTTCTTGATGTGATAGATCAATGACCTAGCAAATTATAGCTCAAGAAAGGAATAGGATTTCAAAGAACTAAGGAGTATCCTGGTTGCTTTCAGTTAGTTAGATAGCCTACATGACTAAACTTTGAAATATCCAAGGTACAAGGTATATAATGGCATCAAACGTTACCACCATTGTGGTGCGACACAAACAAGTAAGTGTTCAGAGAAAACATGTTAGGACAAAGAAGTATCTACTTTAGGTCCGCTCCAGTCTTTCTACAGAGACGGATAAATTACGTGTTGTAATCAACGCCGCCTTATCCACAAATAGGTGTCTCATGTCAAGTTGTGATGTGCATTCATTAATGTTTATCTGGGCAGCCACTTCTATGAATTGCTTATAAGCATTTCACTTGGCCGTCAAATACTAGAAGTCCTTCAACATCTGCTTATTTGGTTCTGTTAGTTTTGAGAAGAATTTGGATGGGGCCCTACCTAAGCTTTAGGCAAAGTTGGACAGTTAAAATTCTTACAATTCAAAACCATAACTCCGCTATCTGACTTTAAAAGCTGACCCTGTTAACTGCATCATTCATAGAACCCTCAATTATCTGTCAGGTGTAACAATATCAGAGACTCATTGGTGAGGTGGAAGAAATAAGCACTGCAATGAGGTCGAGCAAGTATTGGGAAACTTTTACGGCTGCTTCTAAAGTTCTACTCTTTATTGGTCTAGAAGGATTTGCTCGTATGTATATTGGAGAACCGGAGGATATCACATGCAAATGCAAGGGATATCTGTGGACCTACTTTGTGGCTCGTGTATATGAGATTGGGTGTGATCAAGAAATACAGTAGATGAGTCTTCTTTGTACCCTACTCACCTTGGGATGTCGGATAGATTTATATGTTCTTTGGGATGGACTACCGTTTTTGTGGCAACCATCTGGTTAAATGAGGTTGATATAAACAAGTTGTGCTCGTTTAACAAACTTAAGCTGTTCAATCATAAAGATGGCTTTGAGATTGTACAAGCTATGCATTTCTCCCTTAATAAAACTTATCTTGCGGTTTATAGGCGGAGACCGAAGTAATGACTTGTGCAATCCATAGAAACTTTGCATTGAATGAGTTCAATCATATTAGAAAATGCAAGTGTAGCAGCTATCGTTCTGCAAGTATGGATATGATCGGTTTTTTCTTGGACTGGACTATGATGAATGTGGGATGGATACGTTGCTGCATATACTTCCTGTCATCCTTGCATGTACTGAGGAGAGTTTTAATTCAGATACGAAACACTTCAGTTTCCTATAGCGGTTAGAAACTCGGCATTATTGATGTTTATATATCTTCGACAGCACTTCAATCCATGTTTTACATCTTATTGTCATCTACAAAGCTTGTTATCGACGGTACTCGTGGTTGACATACTGATGTTGTTGTTAAACGGTTTTCGTGACAGCTCTCAGCGTAGGTATCCATCTTAGTTAGATATTGGTACCTGAAGAAGAATGCGGCGAAGCATCCATGTCCTCCTAATACCAACTTCGCTTGCCCAGGCCACTTATCAACCAGGTGCGTGTAGTAAGTGGTCTAACCTTGATTAATGAACCGAGAGATGTTATAATCAGGACTTTATCTACTTTTAACCTGTGGATTCAAGTAGTATATAGTACGGAGTAAATGAGTGATAGATGTAATCGGGTAATGTCATTTTCTTTGAGCTTTTCCGGGAAACATCCCACAAGTCACAACCTGATGCCCAATTGACTGAAATCACATGCTCGTACTTACTCGTGAAGCATCTCCAATTTACTCTTTAGACAGTCACTTGCCTAATTCGGTTATCACCGTCAACTTACACTTAATGTCCTTGACGTCTCCTCTAGTTCTTGGCGAAGATGGGTGATATTGACTCGTTGTGCTTTTATGTGAAAAGTAGATGCCAAGGATTGTCTTGAAGGGAAGGCAAAACAAAGGTACGTGACAGCAAATATCTTCTCAAAAAGGGCATAGTGCAGATGGTCACGGATCTGTTACATACCATTCCTATGATGTTCATGATTCTTGGTTGGCAATCATTTTTCAGTGACAATGTTCAAAAGTACGTTAACATCTTATTGTAAATTTAGAACTCTATGAGTATGCCCCAACAGCTCCTTCCTTTTCAAAGGTCTATGAGCATGTCCTTGATTCTCATTGTAGGCTCATGGGATTATAACCAAGGATTCTGTGTATGCCATTCAAAACTAAATAGGGGCATGGTCATATGAGAATTCACCCAGAGTTTAAGAGCCAGAAACTTCATTTCATTTCTTGATCACTTCTCTCTGTACATATTACCCTACATTTCAAAACCACACAGAACACCATGTGGTGGTGTACTACACACTACACACAAAATGTATCCCAGCCATACCTCCTCCCTCATCTCCTGTTCAAGTCCCAAAGAGTGTCTACACTAACACCTAAGCGCTACCATTTTCCAGTCGTTCTAATCTAACACTTTCTAGTTGATTTCTGGTCAGTTCTTTGTACATGCTACAACCACGCCCAACCTGTGTCCCAACCTGAAAACGCCAATCTCTTTCCCAACTCCACTAACATGTCGGCTCCTGAACAGACAGACGCTTTTAGGTTGCAGGGGCTTCTCTTGATTCGAAGTATGGTGACCGTACACTACTAGCAGAATCACTCCCCGATGAACTTCCCGAATCTGAATCTGCCAATAACAATCCCAAGTAGTATAATTAGAGACCTACATTATTTGTCTGTGCATGTATATGCAATAAACAAGAAGGTGACAATGTTAGGAACAGTCTGTTACCACTAGAGGATGAATCACCGCTAGAACTTGAACTACTTGAATTACTACTAACGTAAACATCATCCTTCTCAATCTCCACGTGAGGGAAGTTAGTGATTGGAATGTCCTCCCCAATGTCAACATACTCCTCCATAACATCCCCTTTTTTGTTCATCTGAGCTGCTCCTTCCTTTTCCAGTTCGCAATCTGGCAACTGCATTCCAACACCAAATACAAGATTAGGCCCAAAAACGAAGCAGTTAATGAGAAAATCAATAAGTCCCCCAACCTGAAATTAGTTCTTACCTTGTCAAGCTGTTGTGCGGACATCAAATTAGCAACAAGCCCTTGTCTTTTCATCTTGTTCACAGCCTTCTTATGATTCTCAACAAGCCTATCCAGCTCCCACAATGTCTCGTTGTCAATTTTCTCCAAGTCAAGCTCCATCTCGTCCCCATCCTGCGCCATTTCTGAATTCCGCTTATTCAAAATCCGCAACATCTGGTCTGTCCTATCCTGTGGTAAGTTCTCCAAGCTTACCCCCAACAGCTCCTTCTCCTCAAAGGTCATCTCTCTTTTGTTCTCATCCTTGGCCTTGGGCTTCCTCAGTTTACCAGGCCTTGGTGTGAGAACAATAGCAGGCTGATTCACAGTCGGAATTGCTGGTGCCTGTAACTGAACCATTGTCGGATTCAGCGATGCTGTAAGTGCCAAATTAGATATCTTATCTGCCATCACAGGTTCAGGGGAAGGTCTCCTCACATTCTCACGCGCTACCAAAGTCTTCTTACTTACTGGCCCAGCAGGAATGATTGCCCGCGCAAGCTCTGCATCGTACCTCTGAAATACAGGGTAATACAACTCTAGGAAGCGCAACATTAGCATCTCTGCCATGACATGCACATCCTGACCTTTAAGGTTATACGTCATGGCATTGTCAAAAGTCAACCTCACATCGGCCGCAAAATCTTGCGGCGACTCATACTCGTGCTTACTCAGCCTTGCCTTCACCGTCCCGAGATCCATCGGATTTTTTATGATCTTGTGGTAATCGTGCAGCCCTAGCCCGATTACATCCACAGGCTTGTTGAACACCCAGCCGTGCTTGTGCTTCATCAGCTTCGTCAAGATATCACTGCATTTCCTCATTACACCTTTCCTTAGCTTACCAATAGGTGATAAGTCGACCCCGGCCCCGGCAATGCGCTTCGGTTCTCTACCACCGGAAGCACACAGCATTGCACGTTTCTTCCCCGACGTCTTCTTGCCTCCGGGCGGTGACACCACGGTGGCACTGGGAGGATCCAATGCAGGCGGACCCAGTTGGAGGGGAGGCGATCGATTGAAGTGAGGAGCAGATCTGGACGCGAATCTGCTCTTGAGGCTTCGAACGTGCTCGAGCTCCGATATCAGCCGTTTCTTGAGCTCCTTCACCTCGCCTTTTGAATAGGCGCCCAGGTGAAATGTGACGTAGCCGCCGTGAAATGATTCTTTATGGGTATTGTTGGCTGCTGGCGGTGGATCAGTCCTCTGTTGGTGGACATGGGGTCTAGTGGAAGGATCGTGGATCTGACTGACGGAGCTAGGGTTAGGGTTTAGAATTGGGTTCTTTAGATTAGGGTTTGGATTGAAGCGGCTGATATGGGTATTGTTTGAACTTGTGTATTTTCTCATGTACACCCTCGATTCACCCCAGTGGTGGTCATTTCTACTGGAAAGAACTGCAGATGCCATATAGGAAATGCTGACTGATGAGTCGTCGCAGTTCTTTTAACGGCTAATCTCCGGCTAAGAAATGGCGCGAATACATGGGAATTACGGCCAGAAAAATGGGAAACCGCCGGCCGGAAAGTGACGGCGGAGGAATAAAGCCGGAAAAAGGGGTAGCTGGGGCGATGGTTACGAAGGCCCCTTTTACCACGAGATGAGGGAGAAGGGGGAGGGCAGCACCGGTTCTTAAAGGCGAAGCAGATCTGCCCGGAGGTGTGTCGGGCTGATTGTGGGACGTTGATTTTGATCCGACGGTGAGATGGGCTCTTGTGACCTGCCCGGACTAATGGCTGAGCTATCTGTCACGGACGGCTGGGATCTAGGGCTTGTAACACGTGGGGGGTAGGGAGGGGTTTCGATTAGGGGAGGTCGCGTTCTTTTGGTGGGAAGTTAAATTTGAGGGGGGGGGGGGGGGGGGGGCTTTTTGGGGTTTTGGTGAAGGGGGCAAAATTTTTAAAGAATCCGTACAAAGATGATGATTGTGGGGTGGCCCACTGGCTGGACCTTGATGACGTGGGTCGGGACCCACAAACCGAAGTGAAAAAAATATCTTTTTCTGTTTGCGGAATCTTTTTCTCCCGCCAAAAATCAAGGGGGGGCTGGGGGCTCCTTTGTTTGCCAGGTCAGCGCCCTCAACGGGTCTTATTCCATGGCCGCCACGTGTTGTTAGGTGGCAAAGTTGGGCATCTCCGAGTAGCTGCATTCCCTCCCATTTTCACCGTCGACGGGACCGGATTATGTTTCTTTCCAATTCCAAGCACTTAAATCTACTGGGTTTCGGCCTTTTAAATTGATTTGGGCCTACTGGAACGCGGTTGTTTCCAGCACAAACTGGTTTGGGCTTTTGCGTTGATTCAATCGATTGAACCCAAAAAAAAAAGAAGTCGAAAACGTAATTGGATTTGGATTTCAGTTCTTACATTTATTCGGCGGGATTTG
Organism: Escallonia rubra; assembly: GCA_033065855.1. Lineage (NCBI taxonomy): Eukaryota > Viridiplantae > Streptophyta > Magnoliopsida > Escalloniales > Escalloniaceae > Escallonia > Escallonia rubra. The sequence goes on along the minus strand of JAVXUO010001034.1, from coordinate 49,029 downwards.
GTTCAGCTCGGCTATCCAAGCGTGCCCAATCAATATTCATTTTTTTGGGCCTAAAAGGGGTAGCAGGGACGAGAAAGAGGCAGGCTTGAGGAGACATTCTTTTGGACTAACTATACTGTGCCAAATACAATGCCGAGGCCTAACCAAATGATCAAAGCCAAGTTCTACACCCTCCAAAATAAGCTATTGAAAACATAAAACCTATCCTATCCTATATAAAAGGAGAAAATGGCACTTCACTCCTCACTATCTTACACGAAGTGTGACCTGGAAATTGAGCACATTAATGTTCAATCCTTCCTACTCAGTGAAGACATTGACCCCCCAAGTCTTTTTTTAATGTCCTAAACACTTCTTAATTTTGGATATTGTTAACTTTGCCTTCTTTCTTTCCTCCTCCACCCCAACCACCATTGCAAACAACCACTAGGCCCGTTAACCACACAAAAAAAAAATTACATGAGTAAAGTTTAAACTGGCCCATTCAAATCAAGCCAAATGATCGCCATCAGTCCACCTCCATTCAACGTCTTCCTCGGCAATCACTTCTTCCTCAAAGCCATCGCGAGTTTGCTCCCATCTTTTTTATCATCAGCGGCCAAACAAACATCATCCTCCCAAGGCAAATCACATCTGAAACACCAGATCCGTAACTGACGAAATCCTGGTTAAAAGTTTGAGGTGATTTAATTCTCTTAAATGAAATAGTGAAGTGCATTGGGTAGTACATGTTCGAAAGTAATGTTTAAGGTGATATTATTATCTTTCTTGTAATCAAAATAATGTAATTCAATTATGTTCTTATTTCTTTTGTGACTTGTTTTAGAAGAAATGTATATTTGATGTTCGTAATTGTAATCAGTTCAATGTTTGGAATTATTCTTCGTAGGCTTCTGAATTGAAGAAATATTTGATGATACTGCTGAAAATAAAAGCAAATGGAGAAATTAAAAGAATGAATATGCGTCTTTGTTTTTATAATCTGTTAAATTGGTTTTATGATTAAGATTTGTAATTTTCAGGATCAGGTGCTTTGCATTTCATCAATAAGAAATGCAAAACACTCGGTCTTTAACTACAATAACCGAACATATTTTCAATTCAAATTGGCATCATATTTAAGCCTTAATTTTTATGCATATTTAACAATTTTTCGTTTTTTTTTTTTTTTTTTTGTTTTTCCATAATAAAAAAATTTGTTTCTTAATTGATTTTTCACGCATTTCAATTTCTTTATTTTATTTTTGTTTTTCAGTTTTTCAATTGGTTAATTGTTTGCTAACTTAAAAATGTAAGGAAAAAAATCACAGTTCTCACTAACCAGTTCAATATCTAATATTTATTTCATTTTAACCAAATTAAAAAAGGAATTGCTTTGTTCAGTTTTTCTATAAAATAGATTCATTACCCAATGTTATTTTAATTTCATCAAAATTTAAAACGGAGTAATAAAAGAAATGTAAAAATGTAATTGATGTAATTAATGGAGGACATATGCAATTGTCTAAAAATAATTTACAAAATTCATACTTTTATAGGTAGTACGTACACACACATATAAATATATTTTTTGCAACCACACATTTTGTTCCCCAATGTGTAAATGTAGGTTTAGATTAAATTTATGACCTAATGTTCATTAAAAAACTAATTAGGGAAGGGTAAGGTTGTCATTGGAATAACTAACGGAGGACAAAATTAGAAATAATTATAAAATTAGTATCTAATAATAGTATTTATGAAAGAATAGGATTATTATTGGAGTGATTAACGAAGGGTAAAAACGGAATAAAATGATTTACAAGATTCACACAGTAGTAGAAATATAGATATAGATGATAAATAAAGTGTAAGTTGCATATATGTATAAAGTAGAAGGCAGTGAAGTGCATTTTTTCTTATACAAAAACTTGCACCGAAAGTACATTGATGAGGGTCAATTAAATTGTGTTAAGCCCCACATGATGGATGGAGTTCCATTGAAGCTCTGTAAAGAAAAATTCAACCCTAAAATCGAAAGATAAATAGAATAAAAAATTGATAACTGCACTTCAGTATTTCATTAAGTCAACAAACTTACTGCGTTTATGCCAATTTTTACTTCCAAGACGATAGAACTTCTTAGATACAATCGAGAAAATTCACTGCTCATGGAGTTCCTCTAAGTCCGATATCGCTTAAATAATAGAAGTAGCGGATCCTTGCCTACAAAGGAGTATGTTTTTTACCTATCGCGCTTCCATTTCTTTCTACAGCATAGAAATTTGCACTTACTCTTGAATAAATATGAACGAATCGGTAATCTTAAATGCACATACTCTTCCTCTATGGTTCTTGGTTCGGCTCTACCCGAGCTACACATATACCGTCAAGGCCTAACAAGAGTTCTTGACAAAAGTGTTATCTCATGGTCTAATAAGCTAAAAAAATTGTATAGCTCTAAGAAGACAAGTAAACTAAATAAGATTGTGTTTGAACTGTTCCCGAATACACCAAACAATTTCTATGGAAAGGAAGATGCAAAGGCAAAACGGTTCAGCCACCCAATATCTCCAGTTCAACATAAGCTTCGCCTGAGATGTTGGACAGCATAATCTTCAACGAATCTCCTCCATCATCGTGCGGGAGAAAAGCTGAATGTATGCTGGCTCAAAAATTAAACCGTTCAAGTGATTGATCTTTCAGCTCTTCCCCACCTCATTTACCTCCACAAAGGTGAGAGAGACAAAGCAACGATTTAGACGCAATTCCCACGATCTATTTACGATCCAAGATCGTGAATTGGTGAAGAGTTAGTCGATTGCCAAACATGGGACTAAGAAGTTCTTCAGTTAAACTTGGGGAAACAAAATTCTGTTGTTGGACGCCTTTTTGTAGGTAGGTTGCGATCTGAAGTGGAGAAGTTCACGTTGTAACAAGAGCACTCTATTCAGACCTTTACATTTGAAAATGAAGTCTATTCATTGGTACGTAAATCGGTAAATGATATTTTTATAGCTGCGTATCAAATTCTTCAATCAATGGAATGATAAGCTTGCTAAAGTTGGCTGTCATGTGGTTTCCAACTCATCCATGCCACAAAATCCTCCTTTATAACCAAAACTAAAACCACAAGAAAATTGAGTACCTGTTTCTTCAAAGAAAATTATGTACCTATTTCTTGTCATCTTCTCCAAAATTCAAAAGAGGGGAGACAAGCTGTCCGCACTTGGTACATCATTGTTGGGAATTTTCTAGAGAGAATAGTTGAATTTGAATAACAGATAGAGCCACCACTAATATCATATTTTCACCATCCACAGGCATATCTTCTCCTTTTCTTGCCCTTTCTCCACGAAGCGTAAAGGACATAAGTTACAAGAATAGCCTTTGTTTGCACATGATCAACTGACTATGGAAGGAAGCGGAATAGAAGTTGTTTAGGGAAGAGGAAAGACTAAAGCGTAAATGCTAAAGCAAGAAAAGAATACAGGCAAGCTTCTGCACAATAACAGATTCTGAATACATAAACAACCTTCAAACATAACATTTTAAGCCAGTAATGTCTTTTTGCCTAAATCCTAGCAAGAGGAAGATGGGTTAACTACTTATTTCCAGAATTACTCAAGAGATTGGTGATCCAGCCAAAGTTACTGGATCAGCTAATGAAGATGATGGAGGGGTCACAGCAGCACTCGTCAAGGAGGCAACAGCAACACAAAGCCGCCAGACTGCACAACAAATCAATAACAAACAGTTTTGGCAAAGATTGCAATTTAGAAAGGCTGTTGATCGGTGCATCTCTGCCGGTACGAACAGTCAGATTCCTTCTTTCTTTTCGCTGCTGCGGTAGATTGAAGAGATCTGACCATCCTTCACGGGGGGAAATGGCCTATTTTTGCTCTCGGGTAGGGGGAGTGGGGAAGAGAGAGATGGAGGGTGGATAAGTAATTAATACCATCCTTCAAGAAAGCCTGGTTCTCTCCTGGGTGGTGGAGCAGCATACTGTGGATACTGTGGAGGTGCCATTACTGGAGGACCTTGGTAATAACCTGTTGAGTTTCGCAAGGGAAAGCAAGTTAAAAGTACCAAAATTTCGATTCTTGACATGAAGAAATTGCATGCAAAAACAATGAGCAAATGGTGATGAAGAACTTCTTATGAAATTTCCAACAGATTTTCCAGAAAGGATATTACCTTGAGCAGGGTAGGGATACGCATACTTTGGTGGTTCACTCATCTCTCTCTCTCTCTCTCTCTCTCTGTGTTGCTTCACAAATACTAAGAGATTATCAGGTCGCAGATCTTATAATTAATATGGCAGAAGACCAAACAGAATATGTGTTATGGGGATATTTATACATGAAAAGAGAGGTGAAGTAAAGTATTTTCTGGATTTACTTTTACTTTACGTCCTGGTAAAGTTTCTCTCTTCCCTTTTCCCTGTTCCTCATCACTCATCATCATCCACTTTCCATCTCTCCCCTAAATTGACAGCCCCAGCCTTTTGCCGAGTATTTTCTCGATTTCTTTTACGTTTTTCAACTCATGATGTGAATGAATTCTTTGAAATTCTGGATTGTGTCATTATTGCACCTATTTATGAATCATTAAAACAAATAATTAAAAGTAGGCTACATGAGGATAAGACTCCCAATTATTAGGATCATATGAACAGATGGTACTCCTAAGACTAGGAAGTTGCTTACTTTTAAGTCACCGAAAGGTTGTCACGTAACCAACTTGCGGTCCTGGCGCCGAATTGAAGGTTGTTATTCTTATGGGTCTCACTGTTACTAACGTATTAAAAGTATGGGAGATGTTATTTTTATTTTCTAATGTGCTGATTCAGTCATTTCTTTGTCGCTAAAAGATCCATACTTGTTACTAAAAAAGTCATCTTTAACGATATAAAGAAAAGGTGGAAATAGCGACTTACACTATTTACCTAGATGACCAGCTCGCCAAGTAGGAGTAGGAGTTAGAATGTGAAAGCAATCAAAGTTGATACACATTCACTCATAAAAGTATGAGGGGAAAAAATATGAAAGAGAGAAAGAGCGATGATTGAGAACAAGAGAGAAGTGAAGCCCTCAATTAGCAAATAGCTCCCAAAACGAGCTCTCTAGGAAAACTATGAAGCACACTAATCCTCTGGCTTCGGCTGTAAGATCAGACGGATCATGGAAAACGGTTGGGATGTTCTACCGTAATTGGATGAACGCATGCTTTTCCGTAGAAGTGATGTGAGAGATCTTGAAATTGATTATTTGACCTCCTTGCGTGAATTCAATGTCGGGATTTTCAAGTTCTCAACTTGATCGTTATACTTTTAGATTACATAGTATGAGCGCCATATTATGACAATTAATACATAAAATAAACAACATAAATACTACTTTTCGTGAAATAAAAGGAAATTAATCCACATGAAAAGCTACATGGCCAGAGATCAGATAGAGCAAGAACGTGAAATCAAAGGTCATGAAGTAGAACAACCAATTTTTTAAATAGAGAAATTGTAAAGCACATTCCCCACAGTAAATTGGAGCAATTTGAGGCGCTGTTGGAGTGGTTCACAATTCTACAGAAACGGTGAGCATGATCCCTTTAGCATAAACGTCACATGCACCTACTTCACTTTAATAAAGGAGGATGGTGTTTGTGTAAAAAGGTATGTTTTTGCATGAGCAATAGGCATCTACTAAAGTGAAGTAGGTACAATTCGTATGACATTTTCCCCAAAATAACATACTATGTGAAACTACCTACACGTCTACCTTCGATCACAAAACCGCGTCAAGGCTTGGCAATTATGTCTAGGGTTGCATTCCAACCTCGGAGATTTTTTTTTTTTTTAAATCTCCGTGGGAGTCTCTTGCCGAGGCCGACGATAAGGGTGAAAAAAAAGTACGTGTCACCGTGAAAATTTTTAATTGTTGCTTCTACATCTGAGATCGAGTGTTAGAATTTGAGAATGGAAGTTTATCACACCTTAAGATGAGCATGATACACCCTTTTCTTTTACTTCTCTCTTTCTTTTGCTTGGTGGGCAGCCATTTGGTTCCTCTTCAAGCATACATTTTACCCTGTTTCTTGTTGGCATTTAAAATAAATCATAATTGCCTGAAGAACAAATGAATTTTGATAACTCAAAATAAACACTTAAAATTTATTGGTTTACTATCTCACGAAATATAAAACTTTGCTCTCACACTTATAGCTCGTAGGAGCTTTTCTCTTTTTTGATAAATAAGACGATTTTATTCCACTAATTACAGGGTACATCTTCTCGGATGGCAGGCGTTACAAAATCTGGTGCCTCTTTCATCCATGTATAGAAGTCCTCTAGATCCCTAGCATATTGTGTTAATCTGTGACCGACTTTATTTCCTGTTCGCCGTACTAAACTAAACTCACATCTTTGAAAACTCTGGCACATCATTTTTGCTTCATCAATCAAATTGCCTATCGCTGATAAGTTATCTCCTTCTTTTCGTAACGCTGAGATAACATTTGAGGCATCACCTTCAATGATTACATCCCGAAATCCACATTCGAGGCCAAAGAGTGCAGCTTCGGACGCCGCCACAACTTCTGCACATTCAAGTTCAAGTACTCCAGTTATCTTCTTTGACAAACCTGCATAAAAATCACCTTTGTCGCCTCGAATCACTATCCCAATACCAATTGCGTTCCCACTTTCAAACACCGCTGCGTCGAAGTTAATCTTGTAGCATTTCTCAGGAGGAACCTGCCAATTCGTTGGAGCCGTGGGCCTAGGTTGTACAGGCTGAATTTGTGCATCTTTGTAATGCTTTAACATGTTAATAATGGATTAATATAACTCTAACGCATCTCGTTGGGCACCTGCAAATAACGTCTCAGTCCTGTTATTCCAAAGACCCCAACAAAGTGCCACAAATACCTCAAAGTTTTCTGTATCCACTCTTTCCTTGATATGCCTCCACCACCGGTAGACATTCTCTTGGCATGGAACATCTTTGTAAAGATTATATGAACATAATGCCCACACTTGACTGGCAAAGGTACATAGTCGAAGAACGTGATACAAAGATTCTCCCTCTAATCCACACACAAAGCACGCATTATTCACTTTCATTCCTTTACTTTCAAGTCGTTTACCGGTCGAAAGAATATCAGAGCATGCCCTCCAACCGAACACCTTTATTTTGCTTGGCACATTTAGAGACCAAATAAATTTCCATTTTACTGTATCCTCTTTGCTTGTGCCTTTATCCAACTGCTTCTCGCGTTTAATTAACCCTCTTTCCATAACAAGGCGATATGCACTTTTTACCGAAAACATACCTTGTTTTGAAAAATGCCAAACTAGTCTATCTTCCCTTAATGATTTGCCAAGGGGCATTCTCAAAATCATATTAGCTTCATGAGGCCAAAAAATGTCACGAATGAGACTTACCTTCCATTGCTTCCTTTTGGCATCAATGAGCTCGAGACATAAGCCTCGGGTGGTTGAAGGATTTTTTTCGGCGATTGAACTTTGAAGGTATTCGGCTGTGGTAACCAACTCTCTTTCCAAATTTTAATCTTCTTCCCTTTTCCAACTCTTCATCGCATCCCAGCTAGTAATACTTTTCTTGACTCTAAGATGCTCCCCCAAGTGTAAGAAGGCCGGTTCCCTAACTGTGCCTTGAAAATATCTCCGTCTTGAAAATATTTAGAACTGAGAACCCGAAAGAGAAGTGAGCTTTTGTTGGTAACAAGACGCCACACTTGCTTTGAAAGAGGTGCTAGATTGAAGGCATGTAATTTTCTAAACCCAATACCACCTTGCTCCTTTCTTCTGCACAATCTGTCCCAACTCATCCAATGTAATTTTTTCTTGCCGTTCTCAAAACCCCACCAAAAGTTTGCCATCATAGCTTCTAGTTCCTCACATAATTGCACCGGAAGTTTAAAGCACCCCATAGCGTATGTTGGTATAGCCTGTACAACAGATTTTAAAAGAACTTCTTTCCCAGCCTTGGAGAGAAACTTAGATTACCAGCCATGTGTACAATTCCATATTTTCTCTCCTATGTTGTTAAAGATCTCTTTCTTTGATTTTCCAACAACGGAGGGCAACCCCGGGTATTTGTCATGTGCTGCCACAACTGGAACACCCATCAAGTTACTCAATTTAGACTTTACCATTTCTGGCGTGTTCTTGCTAAAAGCCATCGCTGACTTTTGAAGATTAATTTTCTGCCCTGAAGCTGCCTCATAGCCTCTTAGAATCTCCTGTACAGCGTGCACCTCCTCATTTGTTGCTTTAAAGTAGAGAAGACTATCATCTGCAAAAAGGAGATGTGACACCCTTGGACTATTTCTTCCAATGGCCACCCCTTCAATTAGTCCTTTGGACTCTGCTGCTCTGATCATAGCTGTGAAACCTTCTGCACAAATTAAGAAAAGATATGGGGATAGAGGGTCTCATTGTCGGAGACCCCGTTGCGGGTGAAAATAACCAAGCTGGTCTCCATTAAGGATAACTGAATAAGACACAGTTGTAACAACTCTCATCACAATTGAAATCCACTTTGGGCAAAACCCCATTCTCTCCATCATCCTGCTAATAAATAACCATTCCACTCGATCATATGCTTTACTCATGTCAAGTTTTAATGCAATATGACCCTGTTTACCCCAAGATTTACATTTCAGAAAGTGATTCACTTCATAAGCGACTAAAACATTGTCCGTAATTAATCTCCCTGGAATGAATGCACTTTGAGTCTCAGAAATACATTTTGGGAGGAAGAATTTAAGCCGATTAGCTAAGACTGTGGATGCTATTTTCATGATCACATTACAAAGACTAATAGGCCGGAATTGGGATATTTCTTCGGGATTATGACACTTGAGAATGAGAACAATGTGAGTATAATTTAACTTTTGAGAAAATGAGCCTTCATGCAAAAAAGTGACTACTGCTGAAATTATATTTTTTCCTACAATATGCCAATATTTTTGAAAAAACATTGCAGGCATACCATTTGGGCCGGGAGATTTCAGGGGGTACATTGAAAATAAAGCTGAATATACCTCTTCCGGTGAAAAAGGTTGGGTAAGAAGATCATTATCCGTTTGCGTGATCGTCCTCTTCACTGTGTTCAACACTTTTTGCAGTGCTTCTTCCGGTGGATCAGATGTTGAAAAAATGTTTTGAAAATATCTAACCACAATTTCTTCCTTCTCTGCTTCATTTGCACACCAATCCCCGTTTACATTCCGTAAGTTATCCACCTTATTTTTACGTCTTCTAACTGATGCATGCACATGAAAGTACTTCGTATTGCGATCGCCTTCTCTCATCCAATCTGAACGAGACCTCTGGCTCCATAAGTCATCTTCCATTTGCAATAACTCTTCAAGCTCTCTATTTAAAACATCCAGTCCCGCAATTGCTTCTTCCAAAATGTGACCACGACGGATTGCAGTAATCTTATCTTCTAGCACCTTAATCTTTTGTGGCACATTTCCAACAACCTTATTATTCCATTTTATTAACCCGACTCGACAATCTTGTATATTTTTAATGACAATCTGAGAAGGTTCTCCACTATCTGCTTCTTCGTCCCAAGCTTCCTTTATCACCCTTTCGCATTCCGACCTCCGAACCCACATAGATTCAAAATGGAAGCGTTTACTTTTTCTGTTTACCTGATCTCTTCGCTTGGCATTACTAGCAAGAAGATTACTAGCAAGAAGAATTGGAGTGTGATCTGAAATCCTGGACTCCATGTGTATAACTTTGGCAGTTGGATAGAGGGTAACCCATTCAGCGTTAGCACAAAATCTGTCTAGCCTCTCTCTTATTGTGTAAGGGTGAGGCCTATTATTGCACCAAGTAAACTGGTAACCCCCCCCCCCCCCCCCCGCGCCGTAAAACCCAAGTCCATCAAGTTGCAATCGTCTAAAGTATCACGAAAATCACGTATCTGCCAATTAGCCTTCGCTAATGTACCTTCTTTTTCTTGTGTACTCAGAATCTCATTGAAATCACTGCAACAGAGCCATGGTAGCTGATACTTCTGTCCTAGAGACCGCAAAAGTTTCCAAGTCTCATTTCTTTTACTAATCAATGGATGCCCATAGAAGCATGTAAAGCGCCATTGCTGACCTCCGATCTCAGATTCCACAGTTGCATCAATATGGTGCGACGAATAACTTTGGATCAAAACTGGGATTTCTTTCCTCCATAATAGTGCTAGACCTCCGGATTTCCCTTTGGAATCTACCGACACGCCATGTAAACCCCATTTATTTTTGCATTTTTCCACTACTCTACTCTTACATTTAGTCTTTGCAAGAAAAACTAAAAGGGTAAGGTTGCACGAAAATATCTCCCAAACTAGTCGCTTACGTAGTTGTTAGAGGGATAAAAGTGTAATTTTCAAAAAAATCTGGCCATTGGATGGAAAAGGTCGGAATCTGAAAATTTATAATTTACGCATGGGCGAGTCGAGCCGGATAGGACTTCGACTTAAACGGGCTAGGCCAGGTTGTTTTATGGGAAAAAGGTCTTAGTCCCAGTCCAGGCCCTAGGCCCTTCAGATCTAGGCATGCACTGTTTACTCTACGAGCCCCGACTTTTTCTCAATTGGATCGAGCTGGCCCATGGGCCCCCGCCCCCGATCCGTTGAACACCTCTACTGAGGGAGAAGTCTCCTTGAAAGAATCATATCCTTCCTTCGTATTATTTTGATTTTTCTATTTCTTAGATTCAAAAATATTAACCATGAACACTAATCTAATAGATAATATATACTTCAATATACATTGGCAATCTAATAAATGATTCGTGAATATAAATGGTGAATTGATAAAAGCTATGAAATAATAAAAAATAAAAAGATCCCTAGGATGTAAACAACCTGTGCATGCCTTACTCGCACGAGAACAACCTGTGTTCCATATAATTCAGGCATTGCCCAGTCAAATATGTTGCTCTCATTGCGCGCAGCCCAACAGGATAAAGAATGTGGAGACGGTCATTTGATTATGGCTACTCATCTAATGATATTGTAGCATAGGAGTACGTACTACTTTTATAACACTAATTGCTTGCTTTGTATACCAAGTGCTAGTTTGTCGAAATTTTACGTTCATTCCAGAATAACAATATCTATCACATTCCAGTGCAACAAAACAATGACCTAAATAGGTGGACTAATGTATAAAAATGATGTAACTACAAAAGGCATATCGAGCTTGGGAATTTATATCAAATCGAGTATAACTGATCATTCTTCAACTGCATATGTATAAAGTAATCGAGATATTACAAAGGCTAAAATTGTAAATAATTGTCTGAAGTACGTTACTTATGCCAAATAAAATCCTAAATTATTCAGTTTATACATTTAGGAACCTGACATTTTTAATTTAAATCAACTGGACCAAAATACCGTATGACTATCAGAATTACATGAATGTTGGTGTGCTTGTAAATCACACGGGTTTTTTCCAAGGGCAATCTGCTCAGCCGATTTCCATCTCCTCTTCTTTCTCCCCCATCTCTCTCTCATGTTCCATTCCTGCCATCGCCTTTTATACCCACAACCATCGGCACAAGTTATCATTATCGCCGCCCATAACCACCAACTCAAACCCTTGCTGTCAAAACCACCTCTGCAGTATCCAACCACCACCTAAACCGCCACCACCACCACAAATTGATATGCTTCCTTCTGAACCATTGCCGCCACGGCCACCTTAACCCACAGGTGATTGTCCCATAATTCGGCAATATTGGTGGTTTATTGGTCGTTCATTGGCCGGAAGGGAAGGCATGGTGGTTTATTAGTTGTTTTTATGGTGCTGATTCGATGGTGCTTTTATTGGTAAAATAGAAGAAGAGAAGAAAAAATGAGGTTCAATAATATAATTTTTGTCATATTTATTCAGCATTTTACTTAAATCCCCCTTTGACAAGGTCACGTGAATACCACTCGTAGACGGACGTCCATTAAATATAGACCGTTTACAATTTTGAGTTCAATTATTGAAAAATTAAAACGTCGAGGTCCTAATTGCTTAAGTAAACGGTCAAAATTTTGTTTGTCAAAAGTGAAAAACCTTTAGTGGGTTATTTGCCATTACCTATTACAAATCTAATTATATATATATATATAAACCGAAGTTAAGAGAATGTTATCCAGTCATCGCTTACTTGGACACTCTTTTAATTCGCCATATGGACTTTCCTATTTTGAATTTTTTAAAATTTTTTAAATTTACTTACCTTTTTAATAATGATTTGGATTCATATTCTCTCTCTCTCTCTCTTTGAATTCCTTCTTTCCATTTGAAATTCAACTAATTATATAAATTTTACATTTTTCTCTCTTCTATGTTAACATGCATCACTCAAAAATTTTATTTATATCTTGACAATTTCATTAATTCCTAGATTTTGACAAAAGTAATTCTTTATATATTCATTTTTAATCTTAAGGGAAATATAAGATTCTCCATCAAATTTTCTCTTAAACTACCCTAATCTCCTTCCTTTTATTTCATTACAAGTTTAATACATAGTTTACACTCCCATTTTTTTTCAATCATTTATTATATACTGTCACTCTTTTCTTGGTGGTCTTAAGAAATAGTTTATCACTGCAATTGTTATTTGTTAGTAGAGATCATTTCTAATATTTCATACACTATTTTTCATCTTCATTTGTCACTAAAAACGAACAATTATTACTCAATGTCATTTCTAACGATAAAAATTAGTGGCAGAACTCCTTTAAAAAGGTAAAAATATTTTTTGATTATCTTATTGTCACTACTAATTTTGAAATTATTATTACGCATACAAATACGATATCTCTGATAGTTGTTGTTCCCGTATGCAACGCACGAGATCAAAACTAGTATTTTTATTGGAAAAGGTAACGCCAAAAAACTAGCTGCGACACAAGTTTGTTTTAGAGATGCTTACTGTATTACTAATGAAAAAAAAAATGTGTATTACACAATTCAAAAGGGAAAAAATAGCCATAATGTTGACTTTACACTAAATTCACCCGAGTAGTGATACCCATAACAAAATTTAATAAATAATGGGCACCTCCAAAATCATCTGAACCTTAACTTCACAGTGATCTCGAGTAAACACATATTTTCTCCATCAAGTACAAGACAAGGAAGTGTTACGTGATTCTCAAAGTCCACGGCACGAATTGCTCTGCTTTTTCTCTTTGTTTTGCGGAATTCAGGGATGAAATCAGATCGCTCGCGGGGATATGGGTAGGAGCTGTGAGTGGGAATGGTCAACGTCTAGGTTCATTGGCTAGTTTTCTGTTATGCGTGGACCATCACCTTGCTTCAGTCTTGGCTTGTTGTAGTTATCAGTCACCATTGACCTCCCAACATAAGGAACCCCTGCTCCTTTTGATTTGTACCCAAAGCTTACAGGCTGCTGCAGTTTGTTCGATTAGTAAAACCGGTCATCGTCTTGTGGCCGAGCCGAATACAGATTGGGCTATTCTTGCTTTACAAGCTTTTTGGCATCATCGGGAGGCTCCTTAGGACTTCACTGGTTGCAAGAGTCACTGGGCTCTGGGGTTTCTTTTTCGTATGTGTGCTTGTATCATTTGCGTGTAACTCGACTTACTTTCTAACGTTACGTTCATAGGGTTTCTATCCACGGCCAAACAAGAAAGTCTATAGCTGTACGTATATCCTTCATACCTTGAAGTCCAACAAGGATTTTAAAAATGGTTTTTGGCCGTTTGTCGTAACTTTTGTTCTTTTTATAAATAACTTATCGTGTAAATAAGTTTGAGCTGATTAATTCATAAGCTGGTTTGTACAATTTGTTACAATTTATAGAATTATACTCATTTTCTAAAGGTTTCTGGATGTCGATTTTTTTTTGGGGGTCTCATTTGACCCGTTTAGGCATTTCCTCGTGTTTTAAATGCATCATACATTTTTTGTTTTGTATTAAATGATCATAAATTACTACAAAATGACCAAATAACTCTAATGACCAATGATGTATTGCACCCATGAGTTCACTAAAACCGTTCATGATTTTGCAAAACATGGCTTGTTTTGTAAAATCAATATATTTGGCCATAGGAAGAGATATTGTCACATTAAAAGCAAGAGCTGCTTATTAGATCGACCTTTTTGGAAAAAAATAGAAACAGGATATGCAACCTGAGCGAGCCATATGAGGAGGAATACCTCATCAAGAAATAAATCCAGTTTGAAGGATCACGATCACAGATATTAAATTCCCACCTAATTCAAGCTCCAAAATAACGTAAAAGCAATCAGAAATCGGCAATGGTCAAAGAGAGAAAAATGATCAAACCTCTGCACTAGTTTAGAGAAAAAAACAGAATAAAATTTAAGAGCATACTACCCTACCGTTTTGTCCTCCAAGTCATGCCAATCCAGTGCAGAGGGCGATTAATGGCACAACTACAGTACAGAGATGGATGGTGCTTGCTAGGTGATACATTGAAAATTATTATCAATTTTACATTAAGGACCGTGAGGAACTTTATTTGTTTGTTTTTTCAAGAATCAACACGTACTTTTATAGGTTATACACATTTAAAAATCGATACTTTCATAGGCATTATACAATTGATCGAGTATACTTGCCGGCTCATAAATTACTGTTAAGGGTAAGAAAATATCATCCCAATCGTGCACGGTAAAACAAAATACTGTACGAGACATTATTTGCTAATTATAAAGTATTTTCTAAACAGCGTTGCATAACCAAAACCAAGATTGACATTTCCATTCTTAACATGACAATTGACAACCAGAAAAATAATGGAGCTATTAACATTCGCAAACAATATTTATACTATGTTCCAAAAGAAAAAGAAAGGAAATCAAAGCCGTCAAAGCATCATGTTGGAGGAACCTTAGCTTTCATATTTCGACGGCGCTTCCACCCCCACTGCTGGTTGCATGGACCCCGCACCCGCAAAACCCTCGCCGCCGTTAACAGCCACGTGTGTACCCACAGGAACCTTCTGCTCCAAAACCGAGGGCATCACCGGAACAAAGTTGTAATGCGGCTGACCCACACTGGCCGGCGCCGCAACATGCATCCCTCCATACTGGTACGCACCGGCTGGAACCGGTATCCGGTAAACATACTGATACGGCGCCGGAACACAGACATAGCCCCCACTCGTCATGTTACTTGTCACGTTACCATCACGTGGATAATCGTGCGCCGATCCGTTTGTTGGATCCGACCCGAAATTGAAGGGCGAAACCGTACCCGAGACATTCTGCGGCATCGTATTGATGTCATATTCCTTGTCAAATCCAAATAAAAAGTCCGGAATCGGCGGCGCCTCCGGTTGAGCAGCCACGGTTTTCGTCTCGGGCTCCGGAATTCGTGGTGTCTCCGGTTTAGCATCCCCTGATTTCTGCAGCGGATTCGCCTGCCGGTTCGGAGGGAATATAAAGAGCCGGATTCTGGCCGGTTTGGTGGAAATCCGGTGGAGGCGGTCGTACTCGAACATCATGTGCTCGAGATCATCGCCGTCAATCAGCGACACCAAGGCGTCCAAGCATTCGCCAGGCAACTGATACTTCAAGCAGAACTGAGAACCGTTGAGGCCGAAAAGGCCGTTCAGCTTGGCGACAATATTGTGAAACCTGACGGTGCGATCGACGGTCATGATCTTGGTGTCGCCGCCGGCGTACACGAGCTGGTTGTCGTGAGACCTGGCCTGAATCTTGCCGCCGTAGCTGCACATTAGCCTCACCTTCTCCTCCTTCTCCATCGCCACAATAGGACACAGAGCAGCAAGTTCAGAGAATTGATCGGTATAGTTAAGGGCTATTTAAAAAAGGGAGTGTAGGGTTTATTACTGCATGCGTTGGCAGTGCATGCTGAGAACTAGGTTCTCGGCCTTTCTATTGGATCGTGCGGTGACGATTTTGCATATCTAGTGTGGGGTTCACGCGGAGAGGTGGGACCCCAGGCAGAATTGTGATTGATAGGGAAAAAATTCAAACCGGGGATTACGAGGATCCCCGTACTTTGCCTTTAATGGGTGTTTGTGTTTCCTTTTTTGGGGCGGGGACTGATTTAGAGCGCGTAATTAGGTTGAAAGTGCGGGTCAATTCAAAAGTCCCTTTTCAGCTTATTAGACTCCATCACCATTCCTGATTAGATTCTTAAAATCCCATTAGCACCCTTAAGTTTTTTAATTAGAACCTCTCATACTTGGTTCCGATTATGGAATCTCAACTCGCTTTCAAACTTGATTTTTGTAGTAAACAAGTGATACCAAGAAAATCACGATCAGTCGTAAATGAGCGCTCAAATCAGATCAATTGATAAAATCCCAACTGAATGCATCTTATAGAGGCAACCTATTGTTTGTTCCAAGTTGACCACTACCATTTCAGACGCAAAGTCGATTCATGATTCTTCATAATGAATAGAATGTAGAATGCAAGTTGTAATCTTTGGAGATATGATGAACCTTACAGCTGGAACCCACCGCTTAGGCTAGTAAACCGGAGATAAATCCTTGGATTTACGTAATTTCGTTACCTTAGTGTTTTGGGCTTGATTTTCATGTTGAAATCAGAAGCAAGATTCTGCATCCAGGGGATGATTTTATTGCTGACCTGAACTGCATCATGAACAAGTGAGAAGCCGAGAGTGGACCAAGTTGGCGGCGTTGCTTTGAGTGGGAACGGGCGCTGAGGTTCGTTTTGTGTTGAACCAAATTAGTAGTAAAGTAATAGAAAAAGAGTGTCCACTGTCTAACAGTGAAGATGGGGGAGCATGTGGATGGGCAAATGTAGCAACTTGCGGTTGTTCTTTTGGTCCCACAAACCAGCACCTGGCACAGTCTTGAAGCAAATATCAAAGGGGCAAAGGCTAGACCGGTCATGTTGATAAAGAATTGTCAGCCTAAACTTATGATAATGGTATTCTAACAACAAAGTTAACCAAAAAAAGTGGTGTGAAAACAGCTCCAAAAGCTAGATTCTCACTTCCTCCGTGTTCCTTTCATGTGGAGAGTAGCCTGTACTTTGCAGGAAATGAGCTCGTAACTTTGATTCATAGAGAAACAAAGAGTGCTGCTGGCCTGCTTACCGATCTAGCTCTTTGATGGCATACACACCACTTTTGGTTTTGTTAGGTCATCGGGTGCCTGTTTTGCATTATAGGCTTCTGGCATCACCGATACTGTGCGATTCAAAGCGCAGCGATCTCTATTCCTTGTTCTTGGTTGTAACAGAACCAGATATATTGAATGAGCACAGCTGAACACAAAATAAGAATAATAAATTTCTCAATCTTCCACTTTTTTTTTTTTTTTGGCTCCTCCCAGTCCTTGTAAGTAACTGAGGTTTAGGCAAAGTGTGTTTTCTGTCAACGGTCATTGCCCAGTCAAGTCAAAGACTTTATGACCATGCCAAAGAAGATCAAATCCTCACTCAATCATTTGCTATTACCAACGGCATTTCGCGCTTCTATAAATTTTAGAGTCAGGTCTTTATTGCTCTCAGTGAATGCCATGTGAGCTACTTCCAAGAGTGGTGTGCAGTCAGTCTCCATGCTTTAGCCACCAGAATTCTTCCCTTAATTCACTCTGGTCGAAAGTCGAAACCTTGAATCCAAGAGCAACTTGTAACACTCTTCTTTTGTTCTGTTGCCTGCAAGCACACATGGAAACATGCATAAATGATAAAACCGCACACTGACATTTAGAGTTTCTCAACTTTGACCAGTTAAACCATTTCTCCACTTTGACTCATCAATTATCATCGTGTTCATTGAATTTCTCAGAAAACAAAGAATTCACCGCCATCAACTGAGTGCAAACAGAATTGACAACGTATCCATTGTTTGCAAATATGCTCGTTTTGCAAACAATGGAACAAACTTAAGCACATATCATTGTCATTTTTTAAGTAGCGAAGATAACACGTATTTAAGATGTTTCTTCGGAATGAGTGTATGACGTTCGGCTTACAAGTACCCAACCAATATACGTGTTCTTTAGGATACCATGTTTCTTCGGAATAAGAGTGACGTTCGGCTTATAAGTACCTAACCAATATGTGAGTTCTTTATGATGCCGGAAAGGCAATGCAAGAGAATTGGTTACCAACTGGACTCATAAGGACAGCAAAAAACAGCTCTGACAGTAAGTTTTCTGCTTCCATTAGTCGTAAAAATCTGGAGGATATCAAAATATTTTTACATCCGCAGAAGCTCCTGACAGTACCCACGCATGTCCTGTGCAGCAATGGAGCTCCTATTGCATTATTATGCAGCTTATGTTCATCTGAAATCTGAACAGAGCTACATGAGTTCTTATCACACAACTTACACTGCAGTAACCTCTGAAGTTCAAATCCCGAAGAAAGCAGATGGTTTCAACATTCATATCACCAAGAACAATTACATTTCTTTTGAGTAGAATACATGTCTCATGAATAGCAATGACTGGGACTTACAAATTTGGGAAGTCAAATGAACTTAGCTATATCATGTCTGAATCAAAACATTATGCTTTAAATCTTCTAACATTAGGGTATGATCACCCAAGGGCAATATTATTTGCCCATGCTCATTTGCAATGCTAAGATGTTTACAAGGATCTACTAAGATGCTTGTTTCAGTATGTCGGTAAGGAACGGTAAGGACACGGTTAAAACCAATTAGTTGTTTTTCTGGAGCACCTTGGAAAATTTTTGGCACTCTAGAATACAACATCACGACATGGCTTCCACTCAAATCTCCACTATTCATCACGGATAACTGTACATGGAATCTCAGTGAATCACAGAATTGCACTTCATCAATGTGAACATAGTCAAGCTTATCTCCACCTTCCTGTAAAATGTTACTTTCAGATTCAGCCTTCATGGATCCCATTAAACTCAGCTTATTTGGTGCCGACAAGAGCTTGTAAGTGAAGTTAGTATAGCTCAAGCCATGTCCAAACCCGTACACTCTATCCCCGGTGTAGAACCGGTACGTTCTTCCAGGATAACCACGAGAAGAATCAGCCCGCATATTCATGTCATTCATCGGTATGCTGGTAAATGACTGGGGATACCAAGTCATTGGCAGTCTTCCACCTATTTTATTAAAAAAACCACATCAAACGTCTTCACGCTTGCCACAGAAAAATCATACATCCCTTTTCTACAATGGAATGTTTTAGTTTATATTTTGAGTATACAACTGATATGTTAGTATTTCAGTTGCGGTTGTATTGGTCATAATTTTATGACTCCATTGCCCATCCAAACGAATGGATTCGAACCGGAAGAGTCGAAAACAATGAGAATATTTCTTTCCATGCAGGGGTACATTCTAAGTTATAGACAAACTTGAAATACCTATGCACAAACCTGGATTATAATCTCCAAATATAACTTCTGCAAGTGCTATGCCACCAGCTTCCGCTGGGTAACCAATCCAAAGAATGCTTGATATTCGTGGGTCTTTTTCAGCAAATGATATGTCAAGAGGTCCACCACCAGTAAGAACTAAAATTAATGGGTTTTTACTTGCAGTGGCTATGGTGGAAATGAGGGCCCTCTGATAGCCTGGTAGAAGAAGACTAACACGGTCATGGTCTTCAGTTTCTTGGGACAAATCCAATCCCGCCACTACAATCACAACTTCAGCTTCTGTGGCAATGGAAAGAGCTTCTGTAAATCCATCAGTGGAATTGCAAGGTATGTCTACGCAACCAGCAGCATATGATGTTTGCTTTACATACGTCTGGAGTCCCTCAAGAATGCTCGTTGGGCTACAAGGAACTCCTACAAAATGCAGAAAAGGGTCAGAATTACTTGTCAGAAAAATGGAAGCATGTGCTAGAATTTGAATGTAAGAGGTAATGCACCAAAACTATTTTGCAAGGCTGTAAATATAAGTAGAAATTTTTTGCATAAACATTTTATAGATAGGAATATCGTTTTTAGAGCATCAGACCTGTTATCTTTGGGCATAAAACACCAAAAAAAAGTTGTACGCATCCAAATAAAGCTCAAGTAGTAGTCTAATTAAAAACAAAAGTACGTATGCAGTCAGTTCAGACCTGTATAGCCACCACCCAGTTTGCTTGTATTGTTGGCCAAAGGGCCAATTATAGCTAGTGATGAAATACCCTTCTTGTTCAAAGGCAGGAACTTCTTGTCATTCTTTAGCAAAACTATGCCCTGCCTTGCCGCTTCAAGCGCCAATGCTTTGTGATCTGAAGTGCAGACATCTTGTGGTCCAAGTTTTCCGAACTGCCCTTTTGTAGGGTCTCCATCATATAGTCCAAGGCGGAGTTGAACAGAAAACAAATTGAAAAGAGCTCTATCTATGTCTTCTTCTTGCACCTTCCCCTGGTCGATTGCAGATTGAGTATGTCGCAGCATATAAGTTCCACAATTTATGTCCGTTCCTGCAAATGAAACCTAAAGTTAACATTGGAAGACAATTTTAGGTAACAGTCCAGAATAGGGAAGGCCAGATGATGTAGGAAAAACCTGCTTTTAAAGCTAAGGCTACTGCATCCTCAGGACTTTTTGTGTAATTCTGGTATTCATAGATTGTCGCCACAGCATCACAGTCAGAGGTGATATATCTGTAGTCATTTTATTGAGATCACAAATGAGTCTTTATGATCAATCAGCTGCTTCTATAATACTTATCTGGAACTAGTTGCAATATATCACCCTTCAAAACCCCAGTCATCTCGGGCTTTCTGTAAAAGATCCTGTTGTGCACACGCGGGTATCCCATTGACCTGATTGTATGAACACATTAAGCAGCTTGCTTTACCTTGTTGGATACAACTTTGAAACGGTGGCTGATACGTGTCCTGCATATCCTGCTTGTTGACCTGAAAATATTGACGATTTACGTTATCTACATGTTTCTAGCATGCGATCGTGCCTGTCAAAAAGCAGGATAAGGTAGTATTTTTAACCAAAAAAGGTAGGAAGATCATAGATTCTGCTTCTAGAAACGGGACAAATAGGTATCTTTGCAACCTAGAAAGGTAGGAATATCATAGATTCTGCTTCTACAGATCAACATAACGCAGATGGATTTTGTAACCTAACATTGTTCTCAACATCGTTCCCATGCTTCTGAAAGATATCCCACTTGTGAGACATATAAGTTTCAAGGAAAAGCTGAAAGAGGACAAGGCAACTAAAGGAAAGAAGTTTAACCATAACAGGTAGGATTGCTGGTCCATTGATCCTATCATCCAAGATTCTATTTGGATTATTTGCTATAAAACTGAAAATCTCAGGCCCATTTGATAACTATTATTGTGCTCCCTGTTTTCTTGTTTAGTTCCCTTAAACTGGTCAAAAATGTTTCTAAACCATGTTCGCGCTTATCACAGAAAAAATTACTGAAAGATAGTCAATTAAATTGTCGTAAGCGATGTTTCACCCCAATATTTCTTGCTTTCCATATTACCATACTTCACTTGATGCCTTTATTTATCCTTACTCGGTCTAATCCCTATTTCTCTGCATTTAGTTCAACATCTCTGTTGTTCTGGTCTGGTGTAACAATGGTATAAACCCCCAATCACAAACCCTCTTCTAAAACAAGTTAAAGCAGTAACAAAATTGATTACTTAATGCAAATAGGTAACAGATGATCAAGAAATTTAGAAAGAAAATTAAGCTGAGATTAGTGTGACCACTTACCACAGCATTGAAGCTATATCTGCTGAAATTCCCCCAACTCTCCAGATCATAAGCAGTAAAATGCTTGCAACAAGCTGACAACATCAACTCGTCACCATTCCCACTCCCACCACCATCACTTCTCAACACTCTTCTCTTCCCACCCTTATTTCTCCAATTTCCACCCTGAAAGCCCATCACAAACTCAATTGCATAAGCAGATGCCACCATTGGATCCTCGCCAGGAGTCTCCTGCCCCCTCCCCCATCTTGGGTCCCTAAATATGTTGATGTTGGGGGCCCAGAACGTCAGCCCAGCCTGGCCCACGTTATACATTGCCCTGGCCTCAACTGCAATTGCCGCCGCCATTGAATACCACAAGCTCCTGTTAAAAGCCGCCGCCGTGACAATGACCTGTGGGAAGCTAGTGGCGGACGGAATACTGCCGTTGAAGGTGATCCCGGGTCCGTTACCGGCGATTCCGTGGAGTGACTCGGACCACCACTCGTAAGCCGGCAACCCGAGTCTGGGGACCCGGGTAACATTATCTGAAAGCTGCTGGATTTTCTCGGAAAGGGTGAGGAGTGAAATGAGTGATTGGGCTCTGGTTGAGATGGGAAGAGAAGTGTTGCAGAAAGGGTACGAATTGTGATCTGGTGACTTGCATGGAAATTCAAGATGTGGGCTTGATGTGATTGGTTGTAAAGTGAGGAGATGTAGGATGATCAAGAAGATCAGGGATCTCCGGTGAGGAGACATGTAACGAGGGTGCCTGGTTTTTTTGAGTGTGTGGTCTGATTCTATTTTCTTGTGGGATCTGGGGATAAGATCACTGCATAAGGGTGGTTGTTAAAGGAGGAGAGGATGACACTCTGGGACTAGTAATCATGTGAGTGATGATGCAAATTTCAGTAATTGGGCTGTATTTTTGGCCTTTCTGGTGTTTGGACTTCCGAGCTGAACATCTTAACAAACTTTTGTTCCACAAGACAGGTAGTTGGTTTGCCGGTTGTTTTGTTTTCCTTACTTGACTTTTCCTTGCATTTTCATTTGTTTGTGAGTTCTTTAGAAGTGAGAAAATAAAAAAAAGATAATTTTTTATCCGTCTTATTTACAAGATCAAAGAAAGTATCATTCATTTTAATTATTTATGGGTTCAACAAAAAAGAAAAAAAAAAGATACAATATTGTTGCCAAGGAAAGAGGGTTCGTTGTCACGTAGATGTGCCACAAAGGATGCAGTCTGAGTTGACTTCTGAGTAGGCAAAGTGGGAGACAACAAGGATGGAGTAAGGGCTGAGAGCAAGACTCCCCAGGCAGGTCGCGAGGGCTGGCAGCGACGACGAACAGGGTCGGCGGTCGACAGTTTGAGTCGAGAGTGCAGCGTCAAGAGTCCGATGTCGGGAGTTCAAATGTATTTCTCTCACTAGAAATCCAGAGAGAATAAGTTTTAGAGAGAGAAAGTGAAATCTTGAAATGAGAGAGAAGTCCCTCAAATAAACTCCAAAGTCCACTATATATAGGCACAAATGCGCGCGTGTCATCAGCCGACACGTGTCGTCCTCCAGGAGTGACACGTCGCCGGAGGAGGTCCCACAGTATTGATTGTCCGTCGAATTGCCAGTCCCTGAGTTCGTGCCGCCCTGCTCTTGCAGCGTCCCTCTGCCTGTCTGAGGAAACTGACCACACCGCGGTAGCATGGTCAGAGTAGCATGTTGCCCCAGCCTCCAGTCCAAGCCCTTAATGAATCCCACGAGATGCGTCATGAGACGCGTAGAGATCCTGACAGCGGTGAGGGTTGCCCCTACAGCCAACTGTCAGGCGTGCCGGGCGCGATGCCCTCCGAGGACCTGCTCCCGTCCCGGAGTGACCTGTGGGTCATTGCCTTGGCGATGTTGATGATCAATGGTAACATGAGCGCACATGCTCACAGCTCGATACCCAGAGTCCGTGGCGGGGGGTCCTCGTGCCGAAGCACTACGAGCGGAGCCCCCCGAAGCCCGTCGATTGATTGTGCGGGCGAGGGCCGGAGCCCCCGGTTGATTGAGCGTGGGAGAGCCGGAGCCCCCGGCTGATTGGGCTGGCGAGGGCTTTAGGGTTGCGAGCTCGTCCCGCCGCGAGGGCTGGAGCCCATCAGTTGATTGAGCCGGCGAGGGCTTTAGGGTTGCGAGCCCGTCCCGTCGCGAGGGCCGGAGCCCCGTCAGTTGATTGAGCCGGGGAGGGCTTTAGGGTTACAAGCCCGTCCCGCCGCGAGGGCCGGAGCCCGTCAGTTGATTGAGCCGGCGAGGGCTTTAGGGTTGCGAGCCCGTCCCCCCGCGAGGGCTGGAGCCCCGTCAGTTGATTGAGCCAAGGGCTTTAGGGTTGCGAGCCCGTCCCGCCGCGAGGGCTGGAGCCCGTCAGTTGACTGAGCGGACGACAACGGGCGTCACGCGACCACTTGTGATGAGTGAGCATTGCAGAATGCGTTGAGTGAGGTGATACGGCGGCAAGCAGGTTCCCCCCTCCCCCCCCCACCCACTTCCAAGAAGGGTGGCCGACCCCCTTACCAAGTGGGTGGCCGACCCCCTTCCTCAGGGTGTGGCCGACCCCCTTCTCAGGGGGGTGGCCAACCCCTCGGAGGAGAAGTGCACTTTCGATCGCCGTTTGAATGCTTAAGGTGCGGAGCGCTTTGACCGAGCAACGATGTCGAGGCACGGAGCGCTTTGACCGAGCAACGATGTTGAGCAAATTTGACTGCCGAGCATGTGACGTGTCGTGCCACTGGAGTCTTTTAGCGGGCCCTGGGGTGTGGTCCGGATAGGTTGTGAACAAACATATATTTATATACCCTGAAACCACACACTCATAATCCTAAAAAGATTATAAAAGCACGATTTTAAAAATATATAATAATGATCCTAACGGAAAAAGAAGTTATTCATCAAAGACATCATAAAATTCTTATTCGTAAGTGAAACAGTAAGTTTTTGTATTGAAATATTTCATGGGTAATATGGCATTATGAGAGTATTATCTATGTGAGGTTTCCTTTTCTTTTTTTGCTTCCAAATTTTGAAAGGAAATATTTGGAAAGATAGAAGTCCAAATTTTGTTCATTTTGTTTTTCTTTTCTCTCCTAAAAAAACTCACAAGTCTAAAAAAAAAGGAGCATACGGGCCACTTTTTTCTCCTAAAAAAATACTCACAAAGCAGCTCTTAAGCCATTGTGTAACAGTAGCGAAACTTATGCATTTATGATTGCCAATGGGGTTATCGGTTATTGACTTATTTCCCGTTCTTTTAAGTTCTCCTCACCTCGTTCAAGGTCTTAGCAGGCAATAAAAGTTACTTTATTTTACGTGGATAGTTGATGTTTTCTCATTCTTATTTATTTATAGTGTGCTCTTGCGTGTGAAGATTCGCAATTGGACATGTCTATATCCAAGCCCGGGCTATATGGACTCCTTGGCTACTAGTTCCTCATTGTGACGGGCTTCAGGCCCATGACCAATTGAAATGATGGAATTTTTTTTCTTCTCTTTTTGTTATGTTAGCAAAGATAAAAACTAAAATTGTTTTACTAACATGCTAAGGAATTGGAGTTTTGATATTCATACATACTCAAATTTGTGCTGTTGCACAATAAGAGGAAATGCTCTAACTGCAGTGGTGCGGCGACACTTATGTTGGTGGTGGTGCCGCCTTGTAGTGGGCCTTGCCCCCGCCGTTGGCGGCGGTGATTGTTTGTGTGTTTTTTAATGTGAGTGTAGCTATGTATGCGTGTGCGCATATTTGTGTATACAATTGGTGGTGGCTTTTGGTTTTGAAGGGCATAGATTTGGTGGACATTTCAGGTAAATTGGTTAGGTTATAAAGTACATTGGTGCTAGGACTGTTATGGGGGTGCAGTGATGGTTGGTGGTCTGGGGTTGTGCAGCCGTGTAGGATTGTGGTTGGTGGTTTCGGGGTGGTTTTGATTGATGATGTTGCGGTTGTGGCATGGTGGTGGTGGTTGGTCGTTGGAGTTGAAGGGGGCAGGCAGATATAATGGTCGTGATATGAGATTGACAGAAGGGGACGTTAATAACGGCCTTTTGCACAAAATTTTAACATTGTGTCTATTTTGTCTAGTCAACAGAAATAAGTGAAATTAATACAAAATACTGTCCTTGGTTATAATTTATCCCTTATTGAGGGATAACACCCGCATAGTGAACCCTTTGTTGAACTTCTTCTTGTAGCCTTTATTACACTTTTTGAAACCATTCTACCCCTCTCCTAAAAATATTTAATAGTGATTGTTAAGGTAATTTAAAATTTAAACCTAATCTTTTAACGCCCTCCTATTTTCTAGTCCCACCTTATTTGTAATTGCGTATAACTCTTTTTTTCCTAATTTTCTCTCACCATCTCTACTATTATAATTTTGCTCCGTGATTATAGACAAAAAAAAAACTATAAATCCTACCCTCCTAATGTTCTCCAGCTTTCTAGCCCCATTACCCACCTCTCTTCCCATCAATTTGTAACTACATGTAACTCTTTTTCTCCTGATTTTCTCTCATGAGATTTTCTCTTTCCCTTTCTTGAGTCCATACTTTAATTTGCAACTACTATTTCGAGCACAGACAATACTTGTGCAAGCACAATCAATAATTTTGCTTGCTAAACATGGATAGAAATATAGAAAATGACAATAGATATATAATATGGAAAATTAATGAGAGTGGACTCGAGATAGAGATGTTGATTGAAAATCAGGAAAAAAAGAGGGGGGGGGGGGGGGGGGGGGTCACGCTCGAAAGTAGGAGCTACTTGAAACTTTAAATTACTTTAATAATAATTGCTAATTGTTTTCGGAGAGGGATAGGATGATTTCAAGAGGTGAAATAAATGGCACAACTGGAATTGCAAAAAGGACTTCCCTGTAAGAGGGTGCTCTCCCTTAATAATAGTATAGATATTATTTTTGTGACGTTACGACTTTCTTTAAGAAAAAAAATAATTTTTCTTTGTACCATAGTTACATGTATCGGATCGGAATATGTACCCAAATTTCTCCGTGAAATTGTATATATCGTTACTTGTACCGTCTCAAATTTTGTCTATGTTTTATGGTTTGTTAACAATGTTGAACAAGGTTGAAATCTAAAACTTCTCAGTGGAGGCTACCGAGTCTTTCAGAGACTCTTGACGGACATCCTGGAATATAGCGTTTTTTCCTCTTTTAGTCTTTATATGATCAAGTTTCTATATATTGCCCAACAAACTTTGCAACTTTTACTCTTTTTAGCATCGGTATAAATTAAGCACATGATCTCTAGGTGGCACATCTCTCTAAGCCGTATGGTATTGTATCAGCTAGTACAATCGGTATAAAGTGATATTTTTATGGATATAACAGGCAAAGTGTTAGCACATCGGTAAAATACAAAAGAGATACTTTTCAAAGCCGGTATCTTTGGTACCGCTTCAATATCAATAACTATGCCCCTTGTACTAATGTGCGTTATTAGACAACAAGTAGTAAATATAAAAGTCATCTATGATAAATGGATCGGTAAAACCCAAACTCTTCTCAAACTCCCTAATTGGCTACAAAAGTCACGCTCTATAAAAACTAGTTTAACCGAATATGCCAACTATCTATATATTTTAAAAGTTAAAACCTCTTTCACACAAACCCTAACCCTAGCTATTTCGGTTAGCACTGATGATCAATGGCGATACTCTCCGACTACGAAGAGCTGGCGAAAGAGGGTGGACCTATTATCTACGCTATGTATGTGTGCTTGGGTGGACCTATTCTCTACGCTATGATCAATGCTAATCGAAAAAAGCAGTTTTGTTGTTTCTTTGATCTTTTGTTTTCAACTTGCAGGCCAAAATTTATCCTGTGGCGCCTCCAGCTTCATGTAAACAAATGGCTCAAATTCCCCATGCCATCTCTCTCTCTCTCTCTACAATTTTTTGAGCTCCCTTTATCAATGCCTTTAAAAATACCAAACTCTCTCACATTCACACCCTCTCTCAATTTCAAGCAATATAACTTGTCCCACCGTAATTAAGAAAAATATGGGAGAATTTTCTTGTAAAATATATGATGGACATACATAAAAATAGCTCCAGATCTTTCTTTCTCTCTTCGTGTTTCTCTCTGCTCCTCTCCCTCCCTCCCTCTCTAACCCCCCCCCCCCCCCCCCCTCTCTTCAGAATTTTAAAAATCACTCGCGCTATCAAAATCCCTAACTTTGTAAAAACTCTCTCACAATGGTTGTTTGTGATTTTTCAAATAAAATGGCAATGTTTATGATTAAATTTCACCGCCTTCGTGTGAACAACCAATTCCTTGCATCTTCTTATTTGTGATTATAAATACATTCAGTGCCTTAGTTCTGTAAAATAATTAATAATGCTTGTGATTAAATGCATCACGTCTTTGTTAATGTTCAAGCAATCAACTACGCACACATAAAGTGACTAATGGGGAAGCAAAAAGTTATACACATTCCATTCATATAAATAGAATACTGCCAACCTTGCCACCGTATGTCCAATTCAACAAACTTTTTCATCGTTGAGCAAAAATTACTGAGAGAAAAAATAAAAGAGAGACTACTTTGGAGGATATATCTGCAATACCCATAAACTCTAGTCTTCCCTAAATGCGCTCCCTGATCTGGGGGACAAATTTGCAAGTCAGGGCTTAATCAGAACTTTTCTAGCAGAAGGCATAATGGTGCTATCCCTAACATATGTGAAGGGAGGATTTTGCTATTACTTCTTTGGGAGATAGGTAATTGTGCTGAAAAAACTATGCAAACACTAATTGGTGTCTAAAATTGGCAGCATTTTTAAAATTTTACGGCTTCAGAAAGGGAGATGGAATAAGGGTTACAACGAAGGGAGGACTACTCCTACCTGTTTAAGCTAAAAAATAAAGTAGTACATAAATTGGTGGGGGCAAATTTTGTAGAGCACGATATTGTCTGAAGGAAATTTCAATTGGTGGGGGCAAATACGCCCGATAGAGGAGCCAAAAATGTGATGCAATAGATACTTGAGATTTAGCTGTACGTTCAATGCATTGGAATCATTTCATTTCGTTCGTTAGCTCTAACAATCATGCATAATTTCGTAATCCTTCCTCATCCCACTACTCATAACAGATATAAAAAACGCAAATGAACTGAAAGAGTGGTTTTGGAGAAATGATATTGTGGGCTTCCTATGCTGCTAGATGCTGTGTTGGAGTATTTTAATAAAATAGTTATTAAGAATTATTGTGGGTGTTACAAATTATTTATTTTTCACATGAATAACATTAAGATGAGAAGTAATTAGATATGGACCATTGTTGTTCTAGCCGTTAGAAAATGCTTGGCATGATTGCCAAAGCTTAAGATGAAAGACCAAAGATTATAGTCCAGATCTCCAGCTTTTACATTCATTAACTCCTCCATGAGCTTCCGTTTCATTCTTAACCATTTCCATGTAAGACAATGGCCCCTCATTCTCTCTCTCTTAATGTCGCTGCTTTGCCTCCTTTTTCTTAATAATAATTCTACTGTTATTCTCCTGGTTACTCTCTATAAAAGGCAAGCAGATACGCAGGCAATCTTGCTGGGAGTCCTCTTGGCTTTCCTGTTCTTGATGCTAGTGATAAAATACCTTAAGCTATCTACTAAATCTCATGATAGCTGTATCTCAAAAACTGCCTAGCATTGGAAAGTTGCATCAGCTGCTCATGCCGTAACCATGCCTTGAGAGTCCTGGCCTAAAAGTATGGACCTATGTAGCACTTTAAGTTTGGCAAGGTATTGGGCAGAGTCATTTCCAATCCGGAAGCGGCTTAGGAGGTGTTGAAGAGCACTAGCTTAGTTTTGCCAAAAGCCAAAGCTTGTCTCGGTTGACGCTAGTAGATATGAATATTTAGTTTATTTCTATATCCTAGTGATGCAATTTTTTCGGGCAAAGAAGGGTATTGTGTGGAGCTTCTGCTTCTCTAGTAGTGCAAGCTAAGAGAAGTTACAGCAAAATCGCTGGGCTATTGTATCAAGGAGGCGGCGTGTTGTATCCTATTGCATCGGAACATTCCGTATGGGCGTGAACCGTCTTAACCTAATCCGCGCCTCAACCCAGTGTCAACATAAATGCTTGTTTCTAAGGTGTTCGAGACAAATTCTTTGAACACTTAGCGCACCTCATTTGGTAAGAACAATACTGTGTTGTTGAAGAACATTGAGGTAAGTTTTTCGTGCTCACAACTAATCGAGGTACGTGCTTGCATATTTTATTTTTATTTTTTTCATTTCCTTTGTAAGATTACTAAAATATTGCAATTGATTGATATTGCTTCCAACATGCTGTACTTTTTTAGTAGCAAGAGTATGTTCAATGTCGAGTTGACGCCCCAAAAAGAATGTCGCTGTACATATAGTAGATATAGGCTATAGCGACATTGAGTAAACTTGAATAAGTAAATCTTTTCATCCTTGATACAGGGGAAAAACCAAGCTTGATAAAATTGATGATATCACTGTACTAACTTTGATTTATTCATTCAATTAATAACATAATTAACATAATCGACAAAAGTTGGCAGACCGCGGTAATGTGAGCATGTAAACAGTCAAACGTTGTCATTCGTTCTAGTAGGAAAATGTGCATCGCTAATTTTACTCCAAAAAATGGCAAGGTGTCGAAGTCGGCTATATATGAGATAAATTTCCCCAGCAAAGCTTATTGGTTACATTGCTTCAGGCATCAACTAATGGGAAGATCTAGGATAGGCGGCATTGCGGTCATGGGAGAGTTGGCAACTAGGGGTGAGCACAGTTCGGTTGGTTCGGTTTGAAGGCTGAATACCAAACCGAACCGACGGTTTGGAAGAAAAAAAACCAAACCGTAGTTGAACGGTTCGGTTGGTTCGGATTGAAGGCTGAATACCAAACCGAACCGACCACCAACGGTTTGGAAGAAAAAAAACCAAACCGTAGTTGAACGGTTTGGTTTCAACGATTTGAACGGATCAAACGGATTGGTTTGGACGGATTGACCGGTTTGGGTTAGTAATTAATTTTTAGATTTTTTTGGGCCTAAATATTGATTATTTAGCATTATTTATACACATAATAACTAGTTTTTTAGAGCCTACCTATTGAAATTAGGTAGAGTTTACACATATATGTGGTGGTTAGATCATAAGTATAGCACAAATTAAATAATGACTAAGATTAGATAAAGATTTATAAATTTTTAATTAGATATATATAAGTTCGGTTTGATTCGATTTAGAACGGTTTCGAAAAAACCAAACTGAACCAACCGAACCGAACATCGGTTTGGTAAAAAAAAAACCAAACCAATTGTTTCTTTAAATCGGTTTGTGATCAGCCGGTTTGGTCGGTTCGGTTTGAACGGTTGGATTGGTTTGAACGGTTTAAATGCTCACCCCTAGCGACCATGAGTAAAGACCAGCCCACGGAGCAGTTTGCAGGTTAGCTGTTAGAATATTTATGTCTACCCGGAGAGTGAAGTCGCAATGCGCCAATAAAGACTTCACCAAAACAGGTTTTTTGAGCTGCAAACCTGGTAGAGGGTAAGTGGGTTTGAGAGCCTACTGATGCCCTGCTATCGCGCCCTCGTAAAGAAAGCATTTTGTTATTTTACCTTTAATTTTTTGTTAAATGTAGTGTGAAGTACAAAGATTATTAACAATGTTGGTACACATGTATCGGCAATGTTGGACACAATATATGTACATTGTGAAAAAGGTGCTGCGTCGTGTATATACGGATCAATTAGGGCTGCAAAGCAGTTGGCTCGCTTAGCAAAGCTAGCGCTCGTTTTTGTTTATTTTGACAGCATTCAAGCTCAAATTGTGTTCGTCCTGAGCTCCAAATCCTTGCTCGAACTCATATTCGCGAAACTTATGACAACACAAGCAAAGCTCGGCTCGGCTTGTAAAAAGGGAATCAAAAAGGTTAATCTAATTTTACAAATCAACTGCCCTAATTTTTATCTCTAACTGAAAAATGCCAATAACATTAATCAATGTTTAGGTTTAGGTTTAGGTTTAATTTTGTTTCCACTATATGGATTGGACTTACAAAATAATTGTGCCCAATTATTGGGTTTATGAAATAATTGATTTAGCAATAACGAGTTGTTCACAAAAATTAGGGCATGAACGAGTTTGGTTGTTTATGTTCGACTCGTTTATTAAACAAGCTCGACTTTTTGGTTCAAGCTCGGTTCGCTTGTATCAAATACGAGCTTTCATTGAACGAACCAAGAATTTGTTCACAAGAAGTTGGATTAGCTTGCAGCCCCAAAGATCATGGTACTCGATGTAGTGTCTCACTGATGTGATGGAGATAAGTGGCACTCGTGTTTTTGCATTGGATCAATGAGACACCCTTACCTTTCCTCCTATTCATGGTGCTGATATGTTTCTTACGGAGTACGGAGTATTAAACATGCACCATAGGTACATTGATGGCTCAGAAATCACACTCGTGAAGAGAAGCCAACTCTTTAAAAATTACTGCTTTTGGTTTTGGAGGCTTATGGATCTGCCGAGGCACAGATTAGTCACCAGCGACTACTATGTTTCTATTGTAGGTCATGATCCATAGACTGCCCCCAGCAATTTGTAATCAGGTCTAGAGCTTGCGGGAATATCAAGGAAGAATTCTTTTACTAATTTTCAATTAGTATCTTGGAATTTTCTGGGATTTGACAGCATAACATGTGGCAAGATGACTACCTACTTGTTTTCAGGTCGTATATGTCCACGCGATATTCGGGTCACCCTACACCCTCCTCGAGATGCGTGCTCGGGCCAAGTTGTATCCTCCCTCCCCTCTCTCATGGCCAGGGATGCCTGAATTTGCGTCAGTTTTTGCTCATGGTCGTGTTGGTCCTTTCCTAATATTGAAGAACAATACATTGCAACTAGTGGTTACAAGTAAGGGTGAGCAACAAACCGATAAAATCGATTCGAACCGTTCAAATCGTTGGAACCGAACCGATCGAATCTGAACCGTTGATGAGCTTGAATGATTTGGTTTGAAATTTTCAAACCGAGGCCAGTTTGGTTCGGTTCACGGTTTAGAATTTTCAAACCGGCACTAAACCGAACCGAACCAAGGTTTACATTATTATAAAAAATATATATATACCTTACCCTTATTAACTAATAACCAGGATAGAATAAAACATGATCACCCTAAATTAGCCTTCTCTTCTAATTCTACCCTTTCAAAGTCATTACTCACTATATATTGCATCATTTACACTATGGCTCTTGTAATGTAAACATGGAGTCAATAGGTTAGTTATATCCAGTTTTACAGTAGAGTCAAGAATGATAAAATACGAGTCATGCCTACTTAAAGGAAAATCAACTAATAAAATTTTTAGAGAAGTGCAGATTTGTTAAATATTAAGACTTAGAAAATTATCTGTATTTTTTTACTATCATTGTGATGCACACCCTCTTGGTCTAGTTTCCTGCTCAACTGTTAAAAAGTAAGTTATGAAATTGGTGTTATGTTATTCCAGTAGTAATCATGTTGAAAGCCCAAATAATGTAGGAAAGAGAGCAAGTATTCCCATAAACCATGAGCACCCAAAAAAATACGGTATCCGAAAAAGTTATAAATTAATCTTAAGAAAAGTTGTTATTGGTTATTGTTTTTTTTTTCTTGAAAACATAATAATGTTTAAACTACGCTCAAACCGATCCGAACCGTTCAATTTGAACCGTTTGAACCATTCAAACCGAGGTGTCTTGGTTCGGTTTGGTTTAAGAATTTGTGAACCGAGGTTCATTAGTTCGGTTTGCGATTTGACCCCCAAACCGAACCAAACCGAACCGTGCTCACCCCTAGTTACAAGTGAGCACAAGGTCTAGCCTATCATGGAAACTAAAGGAATTCTATTTGTTTCCAACAATGAAAAGTTTGTAGCCAATACATGCTGTCACAAAAAAAAAAAAGGGCATATAAAAAAAGTCTCGCCGGAAATGAAGGCAACGAATTCTAAAAGGAATACGTTTCTTTAAATGCTACAACTTTTGATCATAAACTATACTAAATCTCTCGTCTTACCTCAAATATGTCCTTCGAGTTTGAGCCTAAACATAAAGCTAATAATCACAAAAGAAGGGACAAAATAGAATCTGAGAATTTCTACTCTTAGTTAGAAACAAACTCAATATTGTTTCCCTTTGCCACAAAGAAAATAACAAGAGCATTGTTTCCCGTGTACAGTAGTTTCCCATGCATAGTCTCGAAAAAGTGAGAAAAAAGGGAATCAAAATCAAAACCCACCAATTACCAAGCCAGAGTTAGGGCATTGTATTATACCGACAGAAAGGGGCATGGGTCTTTCTCATCAACACACACAGAGTAATGTAGAGGGTACAAGAATAATATACAAGGAACCTGACAGTGTCTATGATGCTAACTCTATCCTCTTCGGTTCGGACAGAATTGTGGGTCAAACCTTTTCTTGGCAGAGGGTTTTAATATTAAGTCTGTATAATTGCAGATTTCGGTGAAATGACTAAAAATTCGGAGAGAGAAAGACGTGGAGCGGAAAAAGCGGATTCCATCTAATCTATGTGCTCCAGGTGTTATTAAGACAAATGAACACATAAACCATAACACGTACGTACTATAACACTAATAGCCGTTTGCGAGTTTTTTTTAAGAGAGGAAAAGAAAGGAAAGTGACTTATTTCCTCCCTTTTTTCTAGTTTGTGAGTTTTTATAAGGAGAGAAAAGAAGAGAAAAAGGAGGAAAGTTTTGACATCTTTTGTCTCTAAATCTTTCCTCCCAAAATTGGAAAGAAACGGAGAGAAAGGAAACTCGCATAAGTAATATTTTAATAACGTT
The DNA here is from genome assembly GCA_033065855.1 of Escallonia rubra. Classification (NCBI taxonomy): domain Eukaryota; kingdom Viridiplantae; phylum Streptophyta; class Magnoliopsida; order Escalloniales; family Escalloniaceae; genus Escallonia; species Escallonia rubra. The sequence goes on along the minus strand of JAVXUO010001034.1, from coordinate 14,470 downwards.
CATATTACCCTTGAGATTATGATGACTCGGTTTTTAATGATCTTTAAGTCCTATAGTTTCTTACAAAAACGTGTCATATCATTTATGACAAACAAACTGAAGACCAATTTGTATTTTTCTAATGGCTAGTTTGTGTGTTTTTTTATTATAGCACTAACTGGCGAAGACTTATCACGTTATTATGGTATAAACTTTCTGTATTGTCCTTGATGGCCAATTTTTTTCTCCGTCTGCATTATGTTCTTAGTTAAGAACTTAAGATCATACTCTAAAGTCTTTGTTTGAATTAGCACACTATGCATAAGGGTATGTATGTAATGTTATATCTTTTCATTTCTTTTCTTTTCTTTTGAACTCACAAACAAATGAAATGAATTATACTTTCCTTTCTCTCTTAAACTCACAAATAAGAGGAAGGAAAATTGTATTCCCTTCTCTTCCTTTCTTTTCTTTTCCCTCGTCTCAAAACTCGCAGGCTATAAGGAAAGAAGCCTTTTTGTACGCAGGTTTATATATTCCATTCCATACCTTTACGCCACATGTTATGTGGTATCATCCTCCTTGGATTACATTTGTTAGGAGGGAAAGATAGAGAGAGATTAGAGAGAGAGAGAGAGAGAGAGAGAGATGGAGCATAGTCAACATGGTCTTTTGGAGGAGTTACTGGCTCCAAGGAGAGAAGATTGGACTACGTTTCAATCTGAGGTAGTCAATGAGTTTTTCCCCAGTGGCAGTGGATGGAGTTTTGAATCTTATGATCGCGAGAGCTTAGAATTGTCAGCAGTATCAAACCATTCCTTTCTAGAACTTATCACCTCACCTGTAATACCTAGCTTTGAATGTCCTCTCAGTGGAAGTGGAACCTACCCATTGTTTCAGGATGGTTTCGCAGCGCCAGATTTTGATTCATCGCGTGAAAAGAAAATTGACCTTACACCCCTTCCAAATAGTTTAGTTCAAGGAGATCAATGCAACGCATCTATGGTGGAGGATGGAGAATTTGACCATCTTGGCAGTGATCTTCACAGTCTGGAAGAAAGAAGCAGCAGCTGCAAGGTTGAGAAGGAGCAAACCACTTTTAATGTGGGATTGTCTGTGGACAGAAAGAACAAAAGCAAGAAGGTTGAAGGGCAGCCCTCAAAGAATCTAATGGCAGAAAGAAGGAGAAGGAAGCGACTTAATGACCGTCTTTCCATGCTCAGATCTATTGTTCCCAAGATAAGCAAGGTGATAATCTCTCTCTGTCTCTCTCTCATACTAAAACTCTCTAGGTTATTAGCTACATGTTGTATAAAAGAAACTTTTTCACGCACGAATGAGCAGATGGACAGAACATCTATATTGGGAGACACGATAGATTATATGAAAGAGCTCCTGGATAAGATCCATAAGTTGCAAGAAGAAGATAGACAAGCCGGTGTCCATCCAATGAACTTGGTGGGAAACTTGAAGCAGCAAGACATGAACGAACAAACGAGGAATCCCCCCAAGGTAAACATTTCCTACACCACTCTTACACATGAATCTGTAATACTTGACAAGTAGTCCAAAAATAATTCGATCGCAATGTCTTCAGTTTGATGTGGAACGGAGAAACATTGGCACACGAATCGAGATTTGCTGTGCGGCAAAACCAGGATTGCTGTTATCAACAGTCCACACACTTGAAGCTCTAGGACTTGATATTAACCAATGCGTTCTTAGCTGTTTCAGTGATTTTTCACTTCGCGCTTCTTGTTTTGAGGTAGATGCTTACGCAAATATTGTTCGGTCGTCAATGCTTTTATTGGAGGTACACAAACATGCTTGATATCAAATTTTGTAACAGTCTCGATCTTCAATTCATGTGTTAGGCAGTGGAGCATCAAACAATGATAACTTCTGAAGACATAAAGCAGGCATTATTCAGAAATGCAGGATATGGAGGGAGATGTCTGTAGAAGAAATGGCGATGTCAATAAAGCTTTGGGAGATGGGGTTATGTAATAAAGTTGTCTTCAAGCTGTAGATTGTTCACCAGGCCCACGTTGAAATTCATATGTATCATCTTGCTCGAGATGTGGCTGTTTACTTAAACAGGCCAGAATTATTCTTCATCTTATTATTATATATGGAAATTCATGGAGGGGAATTTGATTATAATTATATATATGAGGCAAGAATGTTTTGGGAACCCCCCATGAAATAAAAATGTTCTTGGAACATATACGCAGAATTTAGTCAGAGATTCCTTCTTTCTCTTAACAAAGCTTAAACTAATGCTGGTCTATTCTATAGGATATATTTCTTGTAACAACACGCAAAAGATCATAAGAGGAGTGTCTAAATATGGTGAAGGGTGGTGACTTCTTGGCCGGACCTTATCAACTGCGGCTTAGGGAATATGAAATAATAGCATCAGTTCCACATTGAGTTACAGTAAGAAACATATTAGCACCGTGATTTTGACATGTCCAGGACATACCTCCAAGCCCAGCATAACACTCAATTAATAGTTTGTCAAACTGATCACTAATCAGATAGTAAGAAGATGGCAACAGTGATATAGGACAGCCAAAGTGTTATGTACACAACTACACAAGACCTAACTTGTGATGGAACAGCTTCAGTCGAAGACCTAACTTGTGTTAAATTCCTATTCTTAATAGAAACTTAAGTTTCAATCCTTCAGTTCCTGATGCTAGAGACTGAGCCCTACAAGAAGAGACACTTCTATAATTCTACATAGTGATATGATCACGGGGTTTTACAAAGTTTCGTTCCAAAAGTATCGGTTGAACTCGGTTTTGATCGTCTTTGTGGGTACGTCCACCACCACTAATAGTATTGCATGCATGACAAGAACAATATGACTTTTCTCAAACCCCATCATTGCCTTATCAACCTTTGGCAGCTTAACTTCAACTTTTCTTCCTCGGCAATAAATGAAAGAAACTGAAGAAGCATAAGGTGTGTAGAAAATGAGAGCTTATTCATAGAGGTGCAGGATAAAAAGTTACAAGCCGAAATTCGTTAACAATTACATAAAGCGGCACTTATGCTCCGGTCCATATATTTGTCGAAGCCTTGAGGGTATAGCGTCTCATTTGGATAACTACTTGTATTATTTAGCCTCACTGTCTGGCTGTATGTTTTGCGTTGAATGCTTTAGTATGGTGTCAGAGCCTAAAGATTGAAAAGTGCAGGTAATCGGAATTTAAAAAAAAGGAAGACTTCTATACCTTAAGATTTTTTCAACTTATTTTCGCTACCTTTACTATTCGTTGATGATATACCTCAAATATAACTTCCAATTATTGGGGGCCAACTGGCATTCCCTGTCAAACTGGATCAACTACGGGTTATCGGATGAACTAAGATTCTTAAAGAACCCTAATATGATTCTCAAGGATAGGGTCAAGGGCATCGGAGAGTTAACCTCACCCAAGAGTCACTCATTTTCTATTTTGCAAGTCATCATTCCAGGCTAAGATTAGGAAACATATTTTTAACGGCAACGGTAGATATGATGTTTAATGCTTGAATATTTATATCGTACGAACTGATACAATTATTGGATTTTCCTTATAAAGAAACTGTTTATCCACCTAATTACGTCAGTTGCGGCCCTACACCAGCATAGTCAACAATGCAATCAGAGGGCTACCTTAATGAGGTTTCTATCATTTTCTGATAATTCCAAAAGATTGTGACTTCTTGTCTCGGAGAGTCTTCTATATATAGACGCTTTTAAATGATCAGTCATTGTATAATGACTGCTTTGAATTACATAAGCTAGAACATCAATCCAAAAACAATGCTAAAAGTATTAGCACAATATCAATCTGCGTCAAGACTACAATTCTTGCATTTACACTTTCGGTGTGTGCATGCACGCGCACATGTGTCTGCCATACTACAATTCTTGTATTTACACTTTCTGTGTGTGTATGCACGCGCATGTGTGTCTGCCATTCAGCAATTCTCACCCCTATGCCACTTTTAAGTGGTGCGCGAAGCAGTAACAACAACCACAGTGATTCAATTACTGCAAGCTAAAAGGTAAAGAGCAAAACAACCTGTATGATTTCAAGGAAGTGGATATTTACGGAAAGCATGCTTTTAAAAATAGGTCACCCCTAATTTTTTACTTCAAAAGTAAATCGGTAGTAATGGAAGAAGCTTGACAATAACCTGCTACTTAACCTATAATAGTTAGTCAATTAATTTGGTTAATTTCACTCACCTCTATTGAGGTATAGAGTTATTTTAGTGTGCTACGTAGTATCATAAATCACATTAAGCTCCGTGTCATTGACAAAAAAATTGATGTGACAAGATTACCCTTGAGGTTTTCTATTTAGGGTTAATTACAATGTGGCAAAGGATTGTGGGACAATCTCGACAGCAAATACCTAACAAAAATGCCGGGAATAGAAAAAAACCTATCTTTAGTAAGTTGTTTGATTTTCACATGTTAAATAGCAAGTATGTTGTTCCGAATGTTCATGAGTTGCAACCGATACTCTAGGGCCACTCTCCTGGTGAGTCTTTCCAAGTATCTATATTATTTCTAAATTGGCTTTTATTTGGAAAGGATTTTGAAAGAAGTTATAACAAATGGAAGAAGGATGCAATGATTATGCAAAAATTGGCCAAGTAAATCTAGGTTGAAAGGAATTCTCGCAATCTAGATAGGCTATTGGAGGACCGTAAATCCCCCAAGGCTCTTATTATAGATAGTGCTTCTTCTAGTGTCCAAAGAATAAGTTTGATGGTCCAAATTCTGCCTCAAACAAGGTAAAAAATAAGCCTAAAAAGGCTTGTTGGAAGTGTAATAACTTCGGACACTTTAAGAAAGATTGTCGAGTCTATAAGAGGCAAAAAAAAAGGTATCAAGCCAACATGGCCAACGAGGATCTCGTTGCGACGATATTCGAAGGCAACATGGCCGAGGATGATGAGGATTGGTGGATAAGCTTCAGAGCAACCAAGTACATAGTTAATCACCATGGATTCTTAATTCAAGACTAAAGCTACTTTAAATTCTGATTGACTTTATTGCTATATAGTGAAGGTTTAAATCGAAAGAGGCTTCTTACCTTAGTAAGACTTGCCAAAGGATAGAAAGATGTGCAGTTTCTAAAAATTAAATATGTGAAATTTCCAAATTCGGTAAATTGGAAAAGTTGTTGGAAATTTTCAAATATTGGGATGTTGAATCCTATAGCGTGCATTGTGAAGTCTAATGTCCAAAAAGAATCATGCATTCTTGTCAATTGGCTAAGGAGATCTAAGATCTTAAAGTTTATAAAAATAAAAAAAATCCACGTACAGGGTCACAATGTGAATTCCGGACATCGTTTGGAAAATGAAAAGGTTGTGGGTATGTAAGCGGACAAGTGACATGTTACATTTTTCTAAGTAACATAAAGTGTGCACTAATATGGGCTTAAATTAAACATGTGCGGTGGACCACACGTGCACCCCACGTACGGGACAACGAAGATTGGCGTTATTAGGGCTTTTAGACACAATTTGCTCATGCGCATCATGGCTAGGATTACCTGAACACACACACACACACACACACACACACACACATATATATATATATATATATATATAGTTGAGCTGATCCATTACTAGCGCTGGCAAGTTGCCAGCGCGATCTGACCATCCACTACATTATGTAACGGACGAGATCTGGCCGTCCGCTATATTATGTAGCGGACGGCGAAAAAAATGACCGTCTACTCTCGCGATCGGTCGACCAGATCACGCTGGTTACTTGGGTTCAGTTGTTAGAGCTAGCAATGGATCATATATATATATATACACCTATATATATAGGGATCTGATCCCTTGACCGCGTAGGCAAAATAGGATATCTTGCCAGCGCGATCTGGCCGTCCATCCCGAAGGGATGGACGGTCCAGATCACTTCTTTTTGTGGCGCTGTCAGTCGTCCGCTACACAGTCTCGCGGACCGAAATGTTTACCATCTTGCCCTCGCTCCCCCGTCCGCTACACAGTCTAGCGGACGACATTCTTGGGCCAACAAAAAGTAGTCCGCTACACTGTCTAGCGGACGACTGTGTCCGTCAAACCACCCACTTCCCCCTGACAGTTGTCACATCAGTCGATGCACGTCTGTTACTTTGTCGTTATCCCAGCGTCCGCAACACAGTGTAGCGGACGTTGGCAAGCATTCGAATACTTCTAAACTTCTATTCATTCCTTCTTCTCACAATCAAACTATTCCTTCTTCTCACAATCAAACTATTCCTTCTTCTCACGATCAAACCAGCGGCGTTGGCAAGTAGATCGGCGCAATTTCTTTGCAAGAAATCCTTTAATCGTCTCATCAATCACGTAAGTTCACAAACTAATCCTTACTTTGTTCATAATCTAGAGTTCATCTTGCGGCGTTGGCAAGTAGATAGGCACTATGCTAGCGTTTGTCAATGTATATACATATATATTATATATGTGTATTGCGTATTATCTGATCACATGCTAGCGCTGAATATGCTAGCGTTGTATGTTTGGGAATGTTTACGCTTCCAACCTTGCCCTCTTTCCATTATTTCAGTTGCAAAAAATGGATTTCAACCCTGGACCAGAAGATTCGTCCGTATTATATGACCAAGCATCCCATATCAGTACGCTCATATGGGATGGTGGAGTAAGATACTTATTTTATCGTTTATATCGTTTATTTTGCTTACGTATTTCAGTTGCGAACGTTGTATAGTGTTTATTTTGCTTAAATAATATTTATTAATTCGTAGGAAAGAGCACTTGTCAACACGGTAGAAGTAAGCGATAATTTCAACGCCTGGAAATTGAACAGAACCCAGAAAAGATTACTGCGTGGGATTGGGTTTGGGATTTTCACGCATGGGCAGATCTTTCAACAACTTGACCGGCACTTAATAGGTGCCCTTGTTGAAAGGTGGAGAAGTGAAACGAATACGTTTCACTTCCCTCTCGGAGAGATGACAATTACCCTAGAAGATGTAGGGTTCATCTTAGGGTTACCGGTGACGGGGCGGCCGGTAATAGCTCATCCGTCCGAAGCAACGAATAAGAGGACCGCTAGGGACTTCTTTACTTCGGTACCCCAGGATGGATTTAGCAGTGGTGGTATCAAGTTGAAGTGGTTGGTAGATACCTACGGGGTTTTGCCGGAAAACTATACGGGCCATGACCTTGTGCTGTACACACAAGCCTTCCTCTTGTGGGTGATGGGGGCAATATTATTCCCAACGACGTCGAAGAACACGGTCAGCGTCAAATATATACCGTTTTTGCGTAACCTGGCTGAGGTTGGGGATTATGCCTGGGGTGCAGCAACTCTTGCATACCTGTACCGAGCATTGCACAAGGCAACGAGGCCCGACTCCAAAGCGATATGTGCATGTCTCTCGCTATTGCAGGTATATCATACAATTCTTCATTACGTGCTCTTTGTTGTTTTTTTTTGTTGTTGAATGGACAATAAATGTTGACGATACTTTTTTCAATGTCTTTGCTCTCAGGTGTGGTCTTATGAACACCTTGCTACCGGCGCACCCAGGCGTAGGGACGGAACAGATAATGTGTGGCCTCGGTTGTGCGCCTGGGAGTACAGCCGGAAGGAAACCCACTACGAGAGGAGAGACGATCCCCATCACAACATTTCATACTATCGGGGGGAGCTCGACTCGTTATCTCCTGGCCAGATGCGATGGGCACCGTACAAACGTTTGGCGCGACGGGTGGGAGAGTCGTTCGTCTTCACGCTCTCCGGGTTGCAACGCACACCCCTGATCCACTTCGAGGTCGCAGAGTGGCAGCTGCCGGATCGCGCTATGCGCCATTTTGACTGCCTGCAGGGGTTGCCAGCCGGTGCGCCAGATATGAGGCTTAACAGGAACCCACCGGGTGTCGGACTGTTTGGCAGGGCGAATGCGCACGAGTTGTGCGCGCGTGAAATTGAGGTCTGGAATTCTTGGCAGGACACGCTGGCGGCCATTGTGTCGGAGCCTGACCCCGTCATCAGTATCGAACAGTACAACGAGTGGTACTACCGCATCACCCGGAGGAGAGTAGCTCCAGTAAGGTTTGAACGCGGGGAGAAGTACCACCCTAGGGGTCAGATCGATGAGCACATGGCATACAATCTGGTAAGTTGCCCAACCAGTGCTTCTAATTGAACTTGATCATTCTAAGTGTGTACGAAGTTACTTATTTATTATCTCTCTGGATGTAGGTTAATGCCTCGTTCGCCTTCTTCCAGAAGTTGAGCGAGCGGAAGGATTTGGTGGATGCCATGGGCGAGGAGCTTCGCCAACAGGCTGAAGCGTTGGCGGTTGGCTGCGGGAATTTTTTGCGGCAAGCATCGGGACAGCCAAACCCGGGAATGGGTTATCCGGGGTGGCAGCGGCCGTTTGTTCCCGAGGGATGCACCGATCCCTCGGGACAGACTTCGGGAGTGAGCCAGGGATATGGTTTTCCCTCTGTACCAGAGATGGCTGGTGATTGGGGACCGCCAAGCACCATGGGCCAGGCTCAAGCGCCGTGGGATTATTACAGTGCGCCCTCCTTCTCTTTACGATTGGATTCGGAACCCCAACCCCTCTCCCAGAGTCAAGTCACGCAAGACTGGATTTTCGGAAACATCAGTCTGCCCATTGTCCCGTGGGCAGGACCATCTATTGCCGAAGGCGGGCAATACCCCCCCGAGTGCCCCCCCCGTCGACCCCCCCGAAGGAGTGCAATATCCCCCCGTCGACCCCCTCGAAGGAGTGCAATACCCCCGGTCGACCCCCCCGAAGGAGCGCAATACCCCCCGGTCGACCCCCCCGAAGGAGTGCAATATCCCCCCGTCGACCCCCCCGAAGGAGTGCAATACCCCCCGGTCGACCCCCGAGGGCAATATCGCAAAGGGCATCCGTTGAAGCCCCTAAAGCCGCAGAAATGCCAGATAATCAGAGAGCGTTATTTTAGCGGCGTCCCGCATGACCAAGCGTTGTATAGTGTGGATCATCCGGAGGGCATGGATTACAGTTGCTCGTGGGGAGAACTGGCCTCGCTGGCTCCGGGGAGTTGGTTAGACACCGGTGTCGTCTCCACCTACGTGGAGATTCTGAGGGAAAGGTGTCGGCAGCAGCCGAGCTATCCGGCCGTTTTTCTGTTCGATGCCTTTTTTCATCAGATGCTAGTGTCTGAATGGCAGGAGTGGGTCGAACATAGGGGGAAGAAAAAGTTGGCCCAGTGGAGACCGTCCTTTAACCTAGGAGCATATATTAATAGGGATAGTCCGGTGAGCGCAAGTGTTGCCGATGTGTTTCTAATCCCATTTCTAGGGCACAGCCACTGGTACTTGGTTTGCTACTCCCCAACAACTAAAGTCGTATCGGTGATCGACAGTCTCCACGACGATACTCATCAGATGCCTGTGCTGCACATGTACAAAGCCCAATTGGACGCGTTGGTAATATTACGATCGCTGTATAATTCTCTGATTCTATCTTGCCATAAATTTTAACTCGTGTCTTACGCCATTTTCTGTTTCTCGCAGAATATTTTTTGTGCAATGGTCAATCGTGCCCGTGATGTCCCCGTACCGGCGCGGCCAAATCTCAATAGGCGATTGAAGAAGAGGAGGCCCAAGCAACGTAACACTTCGGACTGCGGCGTCTTCCTTTGCATGTACATGGATTTCATTTGTCGCTCTGAGAGCCTCAAGGCGGCCGTCTGGAGCCAAGCAGAAGTTGAAGGCTATAGATATAGAATGGCTTGGCAAATTATGAAAGGCCGGCCTAGAGCGGTTAGGTTTATAGAAAATCCGGCTAATGACGAGAATCCGGCCCAACATGCGGACCCCAGTTGAAATTGTATCATAACAGTATTTTTTACATAAACCGTACGCCATTGGTGTGATTTGATTTGTGTTGATTTCTGTTGTCGTTGGTGTGATTTGATTTGTGTTATTTTTCTGATGAACGTTGTTGGTTTTTTGGCCTCATTGGGAATGATTGAAATGTGGAAAACGAAATGGTGCAAAAAAAATTTCTGCTGCGCCGTCCGCTACATTGTATCGCGGACGTCAAATGAAGACCAAATTTTTCTAAGTGTTGATACCAAAAGTTTCTGCTGCGCCGTCCGCTACATTGTATCGCGGACGTACAATGAAGACCAAATTTTTCTAAGTGTTGATACCAAAAGTTTCTGCTGCGCCGTCCGCTACATTGTATCGCGGACGTAAAATGAAGACCAAATTTTTCTAAGTGTTGATACCAAAAGTTTCTGCTGCGCCGTCCGCTACATTGTATCGCGGACGTAAAATGAAGACCAAATTTTTCTAAGTGTTGATACCAAAAGTTTCTGCTGCGCCGTCCGCTACATTGTATCGCGGACGTAAAATGAAGACCAAATTTTTCTAAGTGTTGATACCAAAAGTTTCTGCTGCGCCGTCCGCTACATTGTATCGCGGACGTAAAATGAAGACCAAATTTTTCTAAGTGTTGATACCAAAAGTTTCTGCTGCGCCGTCCGCTACATTGTATCGCGGACGTAAAATGAAGACCAAATTTTTCTAAGTGTTGATACCAAAAGTTTCTGCTGCGCCGTCCGCTACATTGTATCGCGGACGTAAAATGAAGACCAAATTTTTCTAAGTGTTGATACCAAAAGTTTCTGCTGCGCCGTCCGCTACATTGTATCGCGGACGTAAAATGAAGACCAAATTTTTCTAAGTGTTGATACCAAAAGTTTCTGCTGCGCCGTCCGCTACATTGTATCGCGGACGTACAATGAAGACCAAATTTTTCTAAGTGTTGATACCAAAAGTTTCTGCTGCGCCGTCCGCTACATTGTATCGCGGACGTAAAATCCCTGCAATTAACCTACCATTCACTATCGAGTGTATCTCAATATATCGAGGCTATTTCAACCTACCATTCACTATCGAGGGTATCTCAATATATCGAGGCTATTTCAGTTGACACAATTAAGCGAGGAAAAATTTCGATACACAATCAACAAGAACTCAAATTATTTTATTAATCATAAATTAGGGTTCACATTGGGGGAAAGAAATTTTTTCACAAGTGCTCCGATCAAAGATTACAACTTCAAAATCCCACCACCCAAGGTGTTCAAACACTACAAAGTCCCCGAGTTCGAGGCCATGCTGGCGCACGAAGACGTTCCAACCCTCTGCGAATTGCTTTTTTTGGGGTCGGCCGGGCTTCAGCTTGATTTCAACCTGCCATGCCCCCTTGCGGCTATATAATCTTGCACTGTCATGAATTGTTGTAAATTGATTGGTGAAGGCTTCCGGTATGTCCTAACAAACACAATACACAAAAAATAGGTTAGTTTTTAACCAAAAGATTTAACACACGAAAATACAGACATAGAGGGATGGCGTACAAGTTCATTCTCAAACCCCGGCATCATGACTTTGAAAAAGTGTTTGCCTGCCAGGTGCAAGTTGCCAATAAAATCGTAGGTGGTCTCCGATCCAGAAGCCATCGAGGTCGGCGTTGAGGGGGGGACGGTTTATCGCCGGAGTTGTGGATCACCTGTGGGTCGCCGGAGATGGAGGGCCTGGGCTAGATGTTCCAGACAGAGAGACTGTTATCAGATTGGACTGATAACAGCCGATTGCCCGATATGATTAATATATATCATATAGACTTATCCGCTACATTGTATAGCGGACATAAAATAAGACCAAAAGTTATGACGTCCGCTATATTATATAGCGGACATTAAAGAAGACCAAAAGTTTGCCTGCTCTAACGTCCGCTACATTGTATAGCGGACGTACAAAGACCAAAAGTTTTACTTCGATGCCACCCCTCCGCTATACAATATAGCGGACGTAAAAGACCAAAGTCAATGATGTCCGCTACATTGTATAGCGGACGGGGATTACAAAATAAAAAAAAAACTCGTAATAAAGACTTTAGATTTTATTCGATGGCCTCTCATAGGTCCATTTTAAAAAAATTCCAGTACCCGGTCGAAAAATTATCCCTCGAATATTATTACAAATGTCATAAAGTTGTACAAAAAATTAAAGGTCCACTGCAGCTTGTTCGTCCTCATCTTCGGCGTCACCTTCTTCCCCGTCTTGCAAACCCCTTGAACTTATCCCCAGTGCCTTGTAATGGTTCCGCTTGTCGTGGTCGGTCATTTTGTTGCACAATGCACACCTTCGCAGCTTTTTAGGTTGAGTTGCCGTTTCAATAGAGCTTTTCATCCGCGTAGATCTCTTGCGGCCTTTCGTTTGCGATATAATTGGATCCAACAAACGGATATCATTGTCGTCTTCCTCCTCCGGCTCGTCATCTTCTGATACCCCCGTCGTAGGCTCGGTGTCAATCGCATTGGTGACTGAAGCTGCTTCCAACTGGTCGACGATGGGCTCTTGTTGCTGAGCTACCTCGAGGAGATGTTTATAACCGACCATTGTAGCAGCACCTTTTACGGACAAACGGGTGAACATCGTCACCAGATGATTATACCGCAACGTCTCTGATTCTTCAAAGTCAGTATACGGGTGCTCCGGAAAGGAAATGGTACCGTGCAACCTGTTTGCACCTTTTGTCCACCGTGGCAAGACGTATTTATCGGGGATTGTCCTGATATTCTTCTGGGTGAAAAACCGCAGAACGTGTCTACACAGGATGCCATGGAACTCAAACTTCTTGCAAACACATGTCACCGAGTCCGTCAATGTGTCGTGGCTCACCGTATACATTCTGCGCAGCTTCTCAGGGACTAGGTCATTCACGAGCGAATAAACCTTGTACTCACGCGTAGACATTTCTGCCACCTTGTTTATACTGTATCGTCCGGATTTTCGCAGCTCTACTTGGTATAGCAAGAAGATCTCCTTCGTATAGACTTTGGCACCGTTCATCTCCAGCGGGGTCTCGAGCAACGTTCTCCTTTGTTTGTACGTTGTTGCAAAGTCGGCAGCCCTTTCTTTTACGAACAACGAAGCTACCGCTTTTTGTGCGGATGCAACGAAAGTCTTCAAATTGGTAGCTGTACCCACATAACTATCGAACGTGGCATTCATGGATTCACTCCTGCCCGTCGTTTTCATGCCCGCTGAAAAATACCTCCTCGTGTAAACGCCAATCCATTGCTCTTTGCGCTCGTACAAGTGCTGGAGCCACTCGTTGTCTTGCAATGAGTAATCCCGAACAAGCTTTTCCCACCTCTCCTCGAATTCCTCAATCGTTAACGACTTGAGGACGCACTTGTCAAAATCCTGTTTAAAGTCTTGATACTTTGCGTACACGTGATGCAGCCGTTCCGGGTATTTGTTGCTTATGTGCCAGGTGCACAAGTTGTGCCGAGTGTCTGGGAAGACGGTCGCAATAGCCTTCTTCATTGCCAAATCTTGATCGGTGATGATCACTTTGGGTGCTTTGAAGTTCATTGCTTCCAGCCACGTCCTAAACAACCATTCAAAAGAACTCTCGGTCTCGTCCCTTAACAAGGCGAACCCGAACAGGATGGAGTGATAATGATGATTGACCCCCGTGAAAGGGGCGAACGGCATCGAGTACTTGTTGGTACGGTATGTGGTGTCGAACGTCACGACATCCCCAAAATGCTTATAAGCAAGCCTCGAACGACCGTCGACCCAAAAAATTGTGCTAACTCGATGCTCGTCGTCAAGTTTATAATCGAAGGTCAACTGCGGGTCCTCCATCTGCATCCGTTTCAATAGGCTCATTGTGGCTTGAGCATCATTGAGGTCATACGCGGCTCGTCTATGGGTTCGGACCGCGTTACGAACGTCTGTCGTGTTAAAGGTCAAATTTTGAATTCCCCCAGCCTGTTCAGCAAGAACATTAATCATGTCGGTAGGTCCTAGTCGCGCATTGCTCATTGTCTGAATCAGGCTCCTTGCGACCTTACCCATCTTCTTGTGTTGATGCATCTGACTCACCTTAGAAGGGGTTACTAACGGGTGATTGTGTGCCAGTTCCAGGCTGGTAATAAGCCAATGATCTTGTTTGGGTTTGTAGCTTACGAACATCTTGACCTGGCAATTTGTGCGCTCAAAGCAGTCCCGTCTTCTACGCGGATATCCTATTTCGTCCTCACTGTCATCATTGCCTACACATGTCTCATTTTGCACTGGGTTTCTGCTCCTATGGCACTCGTATAAGCGAGAGCATATCTTTCTCGTTATGGTGCTCGTTCTTGAAGTCTTTATTCTAATGCCAAAACCAACCCTCAATGAATACGCTCGAAAACATGCTTCAGCTTCTTCCAACGTAGCAAATGTTCGTCCTAGATACGGATCACTAGCATCTACGGGGACGTTGGAGCTCGACACGAAATCAGACATTGTGAAACAAGAGCTGTGTAGAAATAGACTACGCTTAACAATCAAATGGCATTTCTAACTGAAAATATTACCTAAAAATTAGGATGGCAAACATACGGTATGCATAATCTCAAAAGTGTC